>CM065596.1:130264587-130914881 GCA_033119425.1 Bufotes viridis
CATACGGGTAATGAGAATTTTTTTTTCCGTTCAGCTGCTGGGCTGAAAGAAAAAAATGAATGGCACAGATTTTTTCATTCACATTGATCAATGTGGACAAAAAAATCTCTAAAAAATGTGAAAAAAAAAAAAAAAAAAGAGGGGAAAGCTGTAAAGCTGCGATCGCTAAGGGACCCTTAGGCCTCATTCACACATCCGCAATTCTGTTCCGCAAAATTTTGCGGAATGTAATTGTAGATACATTCAATTCTATGGGGACAGACTTTGTCCCGCTCGGATCCGGAATTGCGGATCTACACTTCCGGATCCGCAAAAATATAGAACACGCAATTGCGGACAAGAAAAGGCATTTTCTATATAGTTCTGGCAATGTGCGGATCCACAAAATGCGGAAAGCACATTGCCGGTGTCCGTATTTTGCGGATCCGCAGATCCATGGATCCGCAAAACACATACAGACGTCTGAATGAGCCTTACAGGGGGGTGATTAGTGACAGGGGGGGTGACATGGGTGATCAGGGGTTATTCAGTGATGGGGGGTGGGGGGGGGGTGGTGTGTGTGTAGTGATTGGTGCACTTTACTTATGTTTGCCCTGGTGGTCCCAGACAAATGGACCACCAGAGGAGCAAACAGCAGGCATATCAGACGCTGTTTACAAAACAGCGTCTGATATGCGTTTTAAATGCGGTTTTTTTCCGCATCTACAGCCTGCCAGCGCATGATTAGCGCTGGCAGGCTGTAGTTTCAGTTGTCCCGGTTTGATCGCATGAACGCGCACGCGCAGCGCGCGCGTGTTCATGCGAAATCTCGGGTCTCACGAGATGACGCCGACAGGCGGCAGTGAGACCTGAGAGAGCCGCCGCGCTGACGCCCATCGGCGTTAGCGTGGCGGCAAGTGGTTAAAGAGTGCACTAGTGGAGTCATGTGACGTGGCCAGCGTCATATGACTCTTGAGTTCTAATGTAGCCCATACAGCCGAGCGCCGAGTGATCATCTCAGCACTCAGCCCCAGTGTGGTTCAGTTTGCCGTGTATTAGTGGCAAAATAAAAATATATTTGCTGTTTAGCGTTGCACTTATCTGTTGAAAAGGCTTTTGTGTTGTGCAAAGGTAGAAAAAAAATAGGGCCACACTGTCATTGTGCCACTCTGTGGCTTCCTCATGCTGCTTCCACCTCCACACTATGTCACCTTGCCACTCTGTGGTCTCCTCATGCTTCTGCTACCTCTCCACCATGTCACCTTGCCACTCTGTGGTCTAGTGATGCTGCCACCACTTCCACACTGTTATTGTGCCACTCTGTGGCCTCCTGATGCTGCTGATGCCACCTCCACGCTGTCATTGGGCCACTCTGTGGCCTCCTCATGCTGCTTCCACCTCACCACTATGTCAAAGGGCCACTCTGTGGACTTCTCATGCTGTTTCCACCCTCCCCACTTCATGACAGGGCCACTATTTTGCCTTTTGGCCTGGCTGACATCATCATTTATTTGACCCTTGTTCTGGTCTGTCAGAAGGAAGAAAAAATGAGATGCACAACGGATCCTGTCTGTGTAGCAGCTGTAAGGCCTGTATGGTCCTATTAGAATTGGCTTGTGATTTGGCAGCCAAAAGCAGGAGTGGGTACAAAACACAGAAGACATGCAAATATTCCATTCACGTGTCACCTCTGTTTTGGATCCCCTCCTGTTTTTTTTGGCATTAGCAATACTGATGAATTACTGACCAAATGCTGACCGAGTGAAGGCGGATGCTCAACAGACAGGATCCTTTTTTGTGGGTTATTGTTCTGATGTAAGGGCAAAATAGTCAGTGACGTCAACACAAACTTACTGCTGACACCCTCTCTACTCTGTCAGTGGGCTCTACTTGTATAAGCGTTTAATAGAACAGGTTCTGTAGACATCTATGTGGAATCAGCTGACGAGGGTGTAAAAGGAGTGCACTTCTTCTTGATGCTAACATTGAATGAGCTCACACTTGAGTTATTTGGTCAGTTTTGGCCCCGTGACTGCCCAAATAAGTCAAGTGTGCAGTGATGCTAAGTGCGACGCCTGTCATCTGCATGCCATACGGACTCACAGTATTATTTCACTACCAGAAAAGACTCCCTTTGCGTGTTACTGCAAGGCACAGTGTTCTACACCACTATAAAGGCTCTCTGAAGCCAGGAAGTAGCCATTTTTTAATGTGATTCGCCGCGAATAAATTCGGACTTAACTGGGGAATATTTTGTCAGCAGTCCCGAAAAAATATTATAATTGCAGCCAATGGCATGGGGAACATTTTGTGGGTAGAGAGAAGAATAGATTCAATGGAGCAGACATAACGCCAACTGTAAAAAAGATGATCCTAAACACACCTAAAAAAATCCACAATAAGCTACCTCAAAAGATGCAAGCTGAAGGTTTTACCATTGCCCTCACAGTCCCCTGATCTGAACATCATTGAAAATCTGTAGATATGCCTCAAAAAAGTACATGCAAAATGGCCCAAGAATCTAACAGAACTGGAAGACTTTTACAAGGATTGAAAGACTATTGGCTGGTAGTGATGAGCGGGAGGTGCCATATTCGATTTCGTGATATTTTGTCATTATTCTATATATTGCGAATGTTACGCGAATTTAGCCAGTTCCTAATGGTTGTAACTTGTATTGCTAGAATTGACGAAGATAACGAATATCACGAATATAGCACTATATTCTCAATCTTCGTTATATTCTAGCAATACAACCATTAGGAACCCAGCTCTAAGTTGAATTCGCAATGCGAGTAATATAACCCATATTACTCGCATTGCGAATTCAACTAAGAGCTGGGTTCCTAATGGTTGTATTGCTAGAATATAACGAAGATGACAAATATCATGAATTCACGAATATATCACTATATTCTCAATCTTCGTTATAGTCCATTACTCGCATTGCAAATTCAACTTAAAGCTGGGTTCCTAATGGTTGTATTGCTAGAATATAACTAATATCGCAATGCGAATAATTCAGGTTATTTTAATCGCATTGCAATTACAACTTAGTCAAATTTGTGAGATTGTGATTCTCACATCCGACAGTACATTTTAGCATGGAGGCGTTCCCATGCACACAGGAAGTCGGCAGAAGCAGCAACGGGCATTAACTGGAGCGGGCAGGGAGCAAGGAATCCTCCCGACAGGTAAGAACAGCTTTTGGGAAGACAACCAGAGAGCAACAAGGATTAACATCTAAAAAAAAATAAAAAATAATAATATTCGAAATTGCGAATATATAGCGCTATATTAGCAATATTCGCAAATTATCGAAGTTGCGATATTCGCAATAAAAATTCGCTATTTGAATATTCGCACTCAACACTATTGGCTGGCTACAAAAAGCACTAGCCAGCTGTGATACTTGCCAAGGGCGGTGCTACTATTTACTAACCCTGCAGAATGCCCAAGGTTTTGCTTCTGGACCTAAAAAGTTGTGTTTGTTTAAAATACAAAGGAAATGTGTACAGTCTGAAAATGGCAGCACCAATTGGATAGAGTGAGCCTGTGAAGCTACACACCCCCAACTGGTTACCACCCCTCTGTACCCTTACTGCAGAGTGCTAGAAATTCATTCATAATTTATAGTAGAAATAATAAAGGAATGACACAACATCGAGTTATAAGAATAGGTGATCCAGAATTGTTATTACACTGAGAATGCATGACACTATTACAACAGGCAAGTCAGGATTGGTGAAAGGTCCTCTCCACTTTATGCTTTTTAGAGATCATTTTACCTTCAACTTGCTTAACTTCACAGTAAGCATTCCTTCCTCCCCTGCATACAATATAGTCCCTCATATATAGTTCAGAGATATATATGTTATGTAATGGCCCCACAATTTCCCTTTCTACTGTCTAGAGAGAGATATAAAAAGTATTGAAGAAAAGCAGAACTCCAAACCCTTAATTTGGTAGAACTGACTCCCAGTAACTGGGCATCTGATAATTATCCAGGATATCTTGTGCACACAGTGTCGGATCCTGGCTTCGGATCCCTGTATACATGAAGTGAGAAAATAGAGAGAGGTATAGATATACATTTTTATGAATTAAGAAGTAGGGATGACTTAATGAAAGGTGTCTGGACCACTTTACCTATGCCAGCTCTGAGGGGAGGGGAAGGGGGAGGGGAAGCTACTAAGCATGTGTGTCCACCACTGAATCCAGGAAAAGGTGAATCAGAAGAATAAACAGCAAGGGGCGCTACCAGAGAGGAAAATGTAACGTACATAGAAAACTTATAGTATTTTCATTGCATGTATATTGCAATAATACTTCATTTCAAATTCCCTATTCATTGCATAGGAATATTTACCTTAACATGTAACTGTCATTCTTTTTTATATTTGTAATTTGTAGAAGCAGTGATACTGACCATTTTTGTAATACACTTTAATTACTGAAATTTCTATTAGAAAAATATCTCTAAAGTGGCCCATTTTGAGCCTTAGCAACGCTCCTCTGTCTTCTGTTTACATAACTGTGGAGACCTGCTCAATACTGACTGTGTTATGTAAACAGAAGACAGAGGAACATTGCTAGGCTCAAAATGGGCCACTTTAGAGATATTTTTCCAATAGAAATTTATGATTTTAGTAATTAAAGTATAAAAAAAATAAAAATAAAAGAATGACAGTTACACTTTAAGGTGAACATTAATCTGCAATGTTGGGTGACTGGCTGGTGGTTTATTTATAATAGTCCAAAGGAATTGAGACCTTGTGCACACTAGAAAGTTGATTCAGAAAGCCTGCCTTCCCTATGGTTCTGTGCTAACCAATCGTGCCTCCCTACTGTAGAAGATTCCCCTCTAGAAACTGTATGCCCCCATTTGAGATCAGAGGCAAAAGGAGGTATACTCTTGTCCCTTAAAGGAGTTTTCCCATCTTGAACATTTAGGGCTAGGATATGCCCCCAATGTCTGATAGGTGTCTGATACTTAGAACAGAGCCCGCAAAGTGCCCATGTGTGGCTGCTATACATTCATTTCTATGGGATAGCAGAAAATAGCTGAGCGGTGTGCTTGGCTATTTCCGTAAGCCCCATAGAAGTGAATGGAGCGCTGGCCACGCTGATGGAAATACCTCTTTGAATTTCAACAATTAGCCATGTTATGGTTGTGTGCAATGTAGAACCTTCAGTAGAGACATCATTCCCATAGACTTGTTCACATAATGGAGGAAACTAATGAAAATTAGCACAAGAGCCAAGTTTATAGTAGTCCATGGCTACCAATTTGCCCTTGGAAAATGAGATGTGGACTCTCATGGGCTGATATTGACAACTCTGTGAAGTTTTCACTTACTCTTGTTTGTATTATGTTCCTCAATGGAAGTTGAACGCAAGTCTATCTTGTGATATGCAGCTCACCTATCTCTTTATGTTATATGGTTGCTAAAAATGACAATGTCCTGTATATCTGACTCCTACTGATGAATTTAAATGTCACTTTATTTTTTATTAAGTGCTGATAATGAATCCTCTTATAGAGCGTTCTTGTGGAAAAGGTACATTGGAGTCATACAGATGTTGGATCTTAATGGTGTAATTTGCCATCCCTAGGAGCTGATTAATAACCAGTGTTATAATTAATAGTCACTTTTCTAAATACCTTCAAGTGCATGCTCGGCGTCACTTAGTTGGTAAAACAGAATTTCAATCAAAAATTAAAATATCAACTCTGCTTGAGGTTTTCGTTATGGATAAGACTTATTAATTAGACATCATGCATTTCAAAGGACTACAAAACCATGTTTTGGTCCGCATGTTTCATAATTTTTTGTAATTGGATTTGTAATTTTAAATTTTCACCTGTTTCCAACCAAATTTCTGCAACTAAAACACAATTTGGGAACCAAGGTTCATATAGAGATACATCATTACTCCACAGCCTGCACAGCTTGATTATATTAAAGAATGCTGGATACTGTTTAAAAAATAGTTAAAGGGAACCTGTTACCACCATTCTGGACTATTATCTGCAGTAATACATGAGTGGTAGTGCATATAAGGAGTCCAAATCCATATTTGTTTTATCTCCTTACTGCTCCCAGTTCCCCCATTTTCAGCACACAAAGCTACACTAAAAGACGTTGTCAGAACTGTTGGGCTGTTCTAACATAATGGAGAGGAGTCCTGTGCACATGCACAGCAGTCCCGACAAAATATTTCAGTGCAGCTCTAAAGGGAATGTGTCATCAGACAATGACCTATTGTTTACATCAGATTTTTATCTTTAATCTCATAACATCAAAATATAATTTTTAATTTTCCATGTCAATATCTATATTTAAGCAAAACCCATAAAATCCTGCAGTTTTCATACTGGCCACTAAGCCTAATAATCAGATAACTTTACTGTAGTTACCTGCTTATCTGTGGTTCTAATCTTGTCTGTAATGATATCACCTCTGTGATATAGGTGATTGTCAAAGCTTATCTATTCATTCCTTGTACAATGATCTCTGCACAGGTCACAGAGCATGCCTAGAAAACTCTCCTATAGAAGTGAATTAGGTCCCCTCCTGACCATTGTGTCTATGGATCATGGGGCTGCCATAAAGCAATTTTTTTAATGCTGCTAAGAACAGTTCAGGCAAGATGGCCGCCTCCTAATGATGTTCAGGAAATAGAATAAATAAATCTGCAATAAAGAGATTATAAAAAAAGGATACGTGTCACTGTCTAGTTTTAACTGACAGATAACATTTTTGATGACACATTTCCTTTAAATGTTGACAACAGAGGAATAAGAGGCAGTAAGAAAATAAAAAACAGTAATTTTGAACCCTTTATTAGAGATGAGCGAATCTTTCAAAAATTCAATTTGCCGGTTCGCCAAATTTTTCGGGACAAATTTGATTTGATCTGAATATATTCATGGTGACTTGCGTAAAAAACGTCTATTTCCTGTTTTTTTAGATCCTTTATAGTGGTGTAGAACACTGTGTCTTGCAGTAACACGCATAGGGAGTCTGCTTTGGTAGTGAAATAATACTGTGAGTCGAGACAGTATGACATGAAGATGACAGGGGTAGCTCTTAGAATCACTGCACACTTCACTTATTTGGGCAGGTACGGGGCCAAAACTGACCAAATAACTCAAGTATGAACTCGGCCTTACAGGTCGATGTTAGCGCCAAGAAGAAGCACACTCCTTTTACACCGTCATCAGCTGATTCCACATAGACATCTACAGAACCTGTTCTATTAAACGCGTATACAAGTAGAGCCCGCTTGACAGCGTGGAGACGGTGTCAGTAGTAAGTTTGTCTTGACGTCAGTCTCTCCACATTTTGGGTGGACAGGCGAGTTCTTCTTGGGGTAACTATGGCCCCTGCTACACTAAACACCCGCTCTGATGCCACACTACTGGCTGGGCAGGAGAGCTTTTCCAGGGCAAACTCTGCTAGTTGCGGCCACAAATCCAGTTTAGCTACCCAGTAGTCTAGCGGATCTTTAATGTGGGGTGGCAGGGTGCAGTTTAAGTATGCCACCACCTGCTGGTTCAGGTCCTGCTCCAGGTCTACCTGCTGCTGCTGGTGAGTAGTTTCTTCACTATGTGGGAGAAGAAAGCTACTCATCAGCGACTGTAGACTCAGGCTCATGGAGCTGGTACTGCCCCTGCCACCTTACCCCTCCCCAGCAGCCATGGCAGTGAAACGTGAGCGCAAAGGTCAGTCAGACCTGTGAGTGGATGGACGATGACTACAAATAGGCAGCAGCCAACTGACTACATAGGATGTCTCTGTAGTAGTTCAGTTTGTCGTCCCTCTCGGTGGGTGTAAAAAAGCCCCCCATCCTGGACCAGTAACGAGGGTCCAACAAGGTGGAGAGCCAGAAGTAATCCCTCTGCCGAATGATGATTAGAAAAACTACCCATTTGGCAACACATTGCCTGTGCTCCAATGTCCTCCTCCCCCTCCTCTTCTAGTTCAGCCCCCTCACAGGGCTCACATGGCTGTGAGATCGAGGTGCTACGTCTCCTGTCCCCTGACCAGCCATTGTTGCCACCATCTGTTCCAGGACATGAAGCAGTGAAATGACATTGTTCATCCCGTAGTCCTGGTGACTGATGAATAACATGACGTCCTCAAAGGGCCTGAGCAAATGGCGTGTGGCACGCATGAGCTGCCACTGGCTAACATTGAAGTTACACAGGGGAGTACTCCTATCGGCTTGCATCATCAAGAAATCGTTGATGGCCTTTCTCTGTTCGTATAGTAGGTCCAACATATGGAGGGTGAAATTCCAACGGGTGGAAACGTCGCATATCAGCCTATGTTGGGAGATGCCGTTCTGCCGCTGCAACTGAAGAAGGGTGTGCTTTGCAGTGTATGAGTGGCTGAAGTGCATGCAAAGTTTCCTGGCCATTTTTAGGATGTCTTTCAGATGGGTGGAAGACTTCAGGAACCGCTTGACAACCAGATTGAACACGTGTGCCATGCAGGGCGCATGGCTCAGCTTTCCTTGACGCAGCGCTGACACCATGTTCTTCCCGTTGTCAGTCAGCATGGTTCCAATTTTCAGTAGTCGTGGAGAAAGCCAGGATTCGATTTCTTGATGCATCACATCACTCCGTTCGCCAAGGCAAACCAGGTGCAGAACAGCGTGACACCGCGGAGCCCTGCACATGTGGTATGCTGGTGGGGCACTGTGACTTGTCCCTGCAGTGGAGGCTGAGGACATGGTGGAGAATGAGGAGGCAGAGGCGGACATTGTCGCAGGACCCACAGCGTGACAACATGGAGACGGAAGCGGCGTGACCTGTCCAAGTTGCTGGTGTGGCTGTGCAGGAACCACTTCACCCAGTGGCCTGTAAAGGACATGTATTGTCCCTGACCGTAGTTACAGCTCCACACGTCTGTGCTGCTGTGCACTTTGGCAGACACAAACAGGCTTAAGGACTGGCCCACCTTCTGTCCTACATGTGTGTGGAGGGCTGGTACTGCCTTTTTCACAAAGAAAGGATGGCTTGGGACTCAATCTTCACTTCGGCTTGGCACAAGCCGTCAGTTCTCTGAAAGGTCTAGAGTCCACCACTTGGAAAGGGAGGGACTGAAGCGCCATCAACTTGGACAGAAGCACGTTTAGCTTCTGCACCACTGGATGCATGCAAGCATACTGTTGTCTCTTGGCAATCGCTTCGTTGATTGATTGCTAACGGAATGACTTACGAGGAGTAGGAGCATCTGGACCAGCAGATGATGGGATTAACAGACAGCTTCCTTCGGCTGAGGTGGGGGAGCCTTGACTGGCTGAAACTAGGTGTGTACCACTGGGTGATGTAGCAGTAGCTGCGGCAGGCTGGACCACCACATCGGAGCCATGGTTCTCCCAGGTCACTTTATGGTGACGCTGCATATGTTGACGCAGGGCCATGGTGCCGACATTGGCACCCTGCCCACGCTTCATCTTCTGCCCACATATTCTACTTATGGCCATGTTGATATCCTCTGGCGGCTTCACAAAAAACTGCCACACCGCCGAGTACCTGATTTTCCCCTCAACACTACTCACTGGCTGTCTGCTCCCGCAGCTGCTTTTGTGAACCCGTGCACTACTCCTTTCCAAGCAGGTAGGCTGCTGCAAAACGGGTGGTCTACCCCATGCCCGTTTGGCTCTTGACCTCCCACTGCTGCCACCCTGCTGACTCCCGGTCACTCTAGTGACTTGCTGGCTCAGCCGCTGCCTGACGGCAGGCTGCAACCCTCTTCTCCTGATGATGACGAAGTTCCTTCTTAACCCTTATCGAGTAGTGTCTGCAGTGGCGTAACTAGAAATGACTGGGCCCCACAGCAAATTTTTTAATGGGGCCCCCTCCCCCAGTAATTTTTTCACAACCCCTTCCTTTCATACCGCCCCTTTTCCGGTGGCTAGTAAAGATCGCTCTCTCAGACCAGGCCCGGCAGCTGTTCCATCCGTTTTCTACACTGTTTATACTGCCACTGTATATAATTTCATTGTGTAATAATGTTGAGGGGCCCTGACAAAGTCTTTTAGTACTTCTCCTCCTCTTGGATGGGCCCCTTCCGGGTCAGGGCCCCAAATCAGCCTCTTCCCCTGCTTCCCTTATATTTACGTCCCTGAGTGTCTGCACATCACTGATGTCCTCCTTAGGGGCCTCTGGGTCAGGAACCTGACCACTCACAACACAAGCTCCCATGGCACTCTCCTCATCACTAGTTGCCTGCCTAGCGGAGGAAGCGGCAGATGTCTCCTCCACATCTTGGCTGGGCAGTAGCTGCTGACTGTCCTCTAGTAGCTTATCCTCACTGAAAAGTGAAGCTGAGCCCACTGCATGTAGTACTTCTCGTGGTGAGGGAACAGAAAAGGCCAGAGGCAGGTTGAGGACAGGTGAGGGCACAGGGCCTGATCTCAGGCCATGCCAACTAAGGGTTGTGTATGACGAACCCACCGGCTGTTGGCGTCTAATGTCACTTGGGATGATGTGGATGACCAAGTTAACCAATCAAGAACAGCTGGGTTGCTGGTCAAGACACGACCGGTAGATGACCACTGAAGCTCAGGCCTCTCGCTGTGGCTACTGCTGCCACGACCCCTTGCTACTGCGACCTCTGCTTGCGCCAGAAACATTCAGGCCTCTACAACTCCTCTGTGCATGGCCTGGCACATCTCTGGCTGACATACTTGTAGCTGAACTAAACAAATTAAATGGAAGTTTAAAAACCCCTAAAAGCGACAAATATATTTTTGTTTTTGTACTGAAATAGGCCACTAAATACTTTTACCACAATTAACTGCGGAAATGCACTGAGAATATATTTTTCTTGTTGTACTAAAGTACAACCCTATAAGCTTTGACCAGAAAAAACTTAGAGTGAAGTGCATATATATATTTCTTGAAGTACTGAAATGCGCTCCTATACACTTTCAACAGAAATCACTGCAGCAGTGCACTGAGAATATATATTTTTTGTTTCACTGAAATTGGCCACTATACCTTTGACCAGAAAAAAATTAAAGAATAAACTGCGTATATATTTTTCTTCAAGTATTGAAATACGCCAGTATACGCTTTCACCAGAAATAACTGCAGTAAACTGAGAATATATATTTCTTGTTGGACTGGAATAGGCCACTATAGGCTTTGACCAGAAAAAAATTAAAGATTGAAGTGCGTATATATATTTCTTGAAGGACTGAAATACACCCCTATGTGCTTTCAACATAAATCACTGCAGCAGTGCACTAAGAATATATATTTCTTGTTGCACTGAAATTAGCCACTATATGTTTTGATCAAAAAAAAAATTTAAAGAGTGAAGTGTGTATATATTTTTCTTGAAGTACTGAAATACGATTTCACCAGAAATAACTGAAGCAGTGAACTGAGAATATATATTTCTTCTTGAACTGAAATTGGCCACTATACGCTTTGACCAGAAAAAAATGAAAGAGTGAAGAACGTATATATATTTCTTGCAGTTATAAAATAGGTCCCTATACGCTTTCACCATAAATAACTGCAGCAGTGAACTGAGAATATATATTTCTTGTTGGACTTAAAGAGGCCACTATACGCTTTGACAAGAAAAAATTTAAAGATTAAAGATTGCCCGTATACTCTTTCACCAGAAATAACTGCAACAGTGCAGTGCGTATATATATTTTTCTTTTTTTACCGTAATACGTCTCTATACACTTTAAACAGAAATAATTGCAAGAGTGCAGTGCATATATATTTTTCTTTTTTTACGAAAATATGCCCTTAAACGCTTTCACCAGAAATATCTCCAGAAGTGACCGGAGAATATATATTTGTTGTTGGACTGAAATAGACCACTATACACTTTAACCAGAAAACAATTAAAGAGTGAAATGGGTATATATTTTTCTTGTAGTACTGAAATACGCCCCTATACGCTTTCACTATAAATAACTGCAACAGTGCAGTGTATATATATTTTTCTTGTTACACTGAAATATGCCCCTATATGCTTTCACCAGAAATAACAGCAACAGTGCAGTGCTTATAAAGTTTTCATTTTTACTAAAATACGCCCCTATACGCTTTCAACAGAAATAACTGCAGCAGTGAACGGATAATATATATCTTGTTGGACTGAAATAGGCCACTCTGTGCTTTGACCAGAAAAATATTAAAGATTGAAGGGCATATATATATATATTTCTTGAAGTACTAAACTACGCCCATATACGCTTTCAACAGAAATAACTACAAGTGAAATGCGCATATATTTTTCTTGTAGTACTGAATAAGATACTAACATATAAGCCAGTAAAGTCTTTTCAACATAACACTTGCAGCCCAATAAAAAAACTGATGGAATGACAGAGCTGTCTAATGACTATTTGGATCCCCAAATAATCGTTCCTTGCACTTGTACATCACTTTCCTATTAATGTCCCTAGCTCCTTCTGACGTCTCTCCCTGCACTAAGATGCTGTGAAATGATTCCTCCCTATTCTTTCCCTGCACTTATAAATAGTTTTTTCTGTCTTTTTTTTTGACACTTGCTTTTTCACTTGCTGTGCCTAGCACCTTCACATGTCTGTCCCTGCACTCTGAACGCTGGAAAATGTCTGACTGTAAGATGGCCGACGTATTTATAGGGCTATGCCTGTGCCGAAACACGCGTCACATATGGGTGACGAATAAAGAAATCTTCTACACAAGATTACGGAGTGACATCACAGAGCTGGCTGCTGATTGGCTGCATGTCAATCTGGGTGATCTCGCCTTCCCAGAGTTCCTTGCCCCATGTCCTCAGTCCTCACACATGTAGCTGCCATTTTAAGAAAAATTGCGATTCATTACCACGAAGCCCAAGGAAATTCGCATTCGTTACAAATAGAGATGAGCGAACTGGATTTGATCCCGTGCTGAGCCACGTCCCCTGCACTGATCACATAAGGGTGACGTCACCCCAGATCTTTCGGCTGTTCAACAGTTCGGGTTGGTGGAAGCCGCCCCTTATGGATTCCATATGCCGCGATAGTGGAATCCATAACGGGATGCGCGAGTTACCACAACCCGAACGCCAAACTTTTTTTTAAAGTTCGCTCATCTCTAGTTACAAATCAAATTTTTCCTTAAATTCTAAACTAATTCCACTTCGTCAGCTTCGATTCGCTCATCTCTACTCCTTATGAGCACTAACACTTATTTATTACTGCAAATAATTCTCCACAATTGTGACAGATTGCCTTTAAAGGGGGTAATCCCACCTTGGACGTTTATGGCGAATCCACAAGATATTCCATAAATTTCCAACATGGTAATACCCCTTTAATAATTGGATACATCAACTGTACACTGTTTTAATAAGCAGATCTGCTTATGCATAAGGTTAAAGTATTTGTTTTTGACCCATGTAGTTGGTGAACACAAGCAGCTTCAATATGAGTTTCCTGAAGCTTTTCCGAGCTGCGCGACTTATTAAGCTTCTTCGGCAGGGTTACACAATCCGGATTTTATTATGGACTTTTGTGCAGTCTTTCAAGGTAATAATTAATATTATTTTTACATTTTTATATGTGTGATACATTATGAGATTAGTACTGATTATCTAACCCTCAGCATCATCATACAAGATTCACTCATATGACTATTATTATATACTATTATATACTGTTCATGTCAATTTTCACACCATATACATACAGTTTCTCCAGAATGTCTTCCTATCTTGGCCTGCCAAGTTCTTCAATGCCATGAGCATAATCTCCATAGAAAACATTCACCCACCTTGCTGATGCTCAGCACCTTCAGCTTTTCCTTACAGTTCCTCAACGCATAAAATGTGTTAAGCAGTTCCACTCAAAATACATCCAAAATAAATAGCCTTCCAGTAGATGGACTATGGAGGGCTAGACATCATTGACCACTTATAACCAACAGTATGACACTGCCTTTTTGAAGTTTTGTAAAGAAACTGAACATACACTGTTGACTTATATAATATAAGGCGGGGATGAGAGCAAAAGCTATAAAATGAGCATGTAAAATATTTCAGTTCCTTTGTAAATCTGACAAGAACCATGTATGTATGAGAAGTTTCTTTCAAATCTCAGAAATCTTGAATCTTGTAAAAGATTTTATTAATAACAACTTTGCAAGAAAACCATGTATTCTTCTCAGTTATGCATTTTGCCCTGGGTTAGTTGGACCTATTTCAGTCGTAATATTACCTTTGTTAAACTCTTGCAGTTGAGGACATGACAGCTTTGCATTACTAGGCTTTTTACATGCTATTATATCTGCCTGCACTTAAGTGTATGATGTAAAACGTCGCAGTGAGTAGCATGGAGGCAGCAAAGAAAGTGTGTGCTGGAAGAATGCTATAGCTGCAAAAGGTGCCAGCAATACTACTGCCTGCTGGACAGCTAGCAAGTGGCAGTGATTAGAACTAGTCAAAAGGGTGTCCCACCTTAAGTACTAGATAGGGCTAAAGAAATAGCCAAGGGTCTCAGTGGAATGGGTAGTCAGATCTGCTTTGCACTCAGAATTAACTCGTAACTGTGAACTTGTTGCCCCACCTGAGATAGTCCCCATTAAGCCTGATTTGCTCCTTATAAGACTATTCTAGCCATCAAGCTTGTTGCCACACATAAGACCGGTAAAAGCTTATGTTCAATGTTATATCACTTGTGGGCCAAAAAATTAGATCTGACACCCCTTATGATATCCTTTATCTCCTAACACTATGTTGTTTGTTGCTGTCATTCTCATGTTGACATTCTCTACAGGTACATAATGTCACGAGTTATTTTTTTACCCCAATGTGGGTCATTTGTACAAGATTTTGCACCAAGGCCCAAGTTATGCCTTTGATTTGTCATGGTTTTTCCTAATATTCATAAAATAAATGTATGTATTTCCTTTCAGGCTCTTCCGTACGTCTGTCTCTTGATTGCAATGCTGTTCTTCATATATGCCATTATTGGCATGCAGGTGAGTCTATTATCCAGTCATATGTCTTTTTTTTTACCTTGAAATGCTGTCCAATCTACTGGCAACATTTTATAGTGCAAGATTTGCAGAGTAGATTGATATATAGTTTTGTGAGAAAAGATTCAAGATAAGCTGTAACAAATTGAATTTCCCACTCTTTCTGTGCTTAGGAGTCCTATAGGCATTCCCACTATGGATTGAATGATCATGGATGTCAGTCTTTCATTTGGACCACCCACTGGACTTATTTGCACAGATACAGCAGGGATTTCAATCAGTAAAGTACAAGTTATACTGAATCTTTTCCCGCAAAACTATATATTAGTCTGCCCAGCTCCTCCTGCTCTAGAACCTCTAGAACATATGGTCTGTTTGTAAAGAGCAGCGAGCAGAGAAACTGTTAGATATGTATCTATGTAACTGTCTGACCTGTTGCATGTGCACTTGGCAGCTGAAGGCATCTGTGTTGGTCCCATGTTTATATGTGCCCGCATTGCCAAGAAAAATTATGTTTTAATACATGCAAATGAGCCTCTAGGAGCAACGGGGGAGATGCCATTACAACAATTTGGTGGTTCCGCAATTACGATTTACTTGCTATAACATTAATATCCTATTTATTATATCTAATGACTGTCTGCTTAGGAAATAAATGTTTGAACAAGTCTTTACATTATGTATGAAATGAATCTGCCCACAGTCCTAAGGGTTATGGAAGAAAAAAGAATCCGATCTTTTATAGGTTTTAAAAAACACACTGCCTATGGTTCAATTAGAACAACTTACAGTATTGATGGGCTGCAACCTTGCAATAAAGTATATCTGACCACAAGTGACCGCTACATTTGCAGCTTAACCAAACCTGTAAGTAAGTATTGACTTATGTGTCTTGTGTGTTTAGGTGTTTGGAAACATCCGTCTAGAAGAAGACAGCCATATTAACAGACACAATAACTTCCGGAGTTTCTTCAGTTCCCTTATGCTCCTCTTCAGGTTGGTATTCCTAGATTTTCACATTGTCCAAATATGATTGTTGTTAGTTTTCTTATGTTTTTGTTAACACCAGCACTAAAAATGTTGGAAGTATCTATTACTGCATTGCTATCGATAGGATATGCCATCAGTATCAGATAGGTGCTTGTTCCACCACTGGTACCCGCTCCTATCTCCAGAATGGAACCCTGAGGTGATGGAGAGCACACCATGCATGCATGGCATGCTCCCCTTTCATTGCTGTTTTTTTTTTATGTAAATACTACAACTTTGAATGCCTGGTTTATTAGGGTTGTATGGAAGATGATTGTAACGGCAGTTGGTAGGGAAGACACAGACAGTGAGCTCTCACTGTAACCCCGTTCGGTTTCGCTGCCTACTTGCAGTTCAAGACCTAGGTGGTAAGTTCGCAACTGGCCTGCGTTCCCTACTCTACTAAGGTGCAAGACAGAAAACACACAGTGACAAAAACAACACAAAAGCAGAGTCAAACAGACAGAATGGGTTGGAACCAGGCGGACGATACAGTGCCAAAACAAGAGACAGAGGCAGGGGCGGACTGGAAACTTTAAGTGGCCTGGAAAAAATACTAAAAGTGGCCCCGTTTTGTATTCGTGTCCAAATTGATGGAAGGAAGAGCCAGTAATACCATATTGTGGAACATTGTACTACCCCAACAGAGCAAAATACCACAGTTCATCATAAAATACTGCCAGCAGCACAAAATACATCTGCAAAAACTTCCACTAGCCATCTGTGAAGAGGGCCCAGACGGCCCCCTGGGCATCGGCCCACCGGAAAATTTCCATGTAAGTTCTATGGCCAATCCGCCCCTGGATGGCGGGTAGTAAAATAGAGAAGCCGAGATCACAACTAGACAGGAAATAGAGTACCAAATAATGAGGTAGAGAGTGGTCAAAAGCAGGTTGAGGTCAAATATACGAACAATCCAAAAGCATACACAGAACTGGAGCTGGGAGCACAGCTAGGGAGTAAAGGACATTCACTGGCAAAGGTGTTTTTCCAGGAGGGCATTTAAATTGAGCGCCGAGTCCCTGGATCAGAACCTGATAGGTTTATGAACTTGGCGCTCCATAGGACAATTTGCAACTCAGCCCACCGCCCATCTCTCCCATTTCCCCCAGCATATGCACTTTGCAGGGAGAAACAGAGCATTGCGCTTTGTTGCTAGTGACACGACCACATCACTGGGGGGGCGTGCCGAAGCCAGAGACCACAGCGATGGAGCCCGGACAGATAATTTGTGACAATGGTAAATTAAAAATTGTAAGTTGATATTGATTGCAGGCACTGATGTTATAAACCTGTAATTAACCTCAATAACTAATATTTTGATGGCAGGAGCGCCACAGGTGAAGCCTGGCAAGAGATCATGTTATCATGTCTTGGTGATAAGGGCTGTGAGCCAGACACCAGTGCACCCTCTGGGCAAAACGAGAATGAACGTTGTGGAACTGACCTGGCCTATGTCTATTTTGTTTCCTTCATCTTCTTTTGCTCATTTCTGGTAAGTCTCCTCTGGTGTTGCTTATATTGTTTATTACATACATTTTCTGTTATAGTCTATATTTTTGTTTTTTTTGTTTCGGTTCAGACTGAACTGTAATAATATTGGGTGGAGGCTCCTCTCCCACCTCAGGGACCCAGACCCCACATTAAATCCTATCAGAACCACATGTAGGAAAGGTGGTCATATGTTCATGTTGTCGTCATGTGTGCATGTTGTCCTCTCCTCTAAAACCTAATGGAGTTATAGAGACATCCCAGTCAATGACTATCATAGACTTCAGTGGAGAGAGCAGCAAGCATGCATGGCCAACTTTCCATCACTGAAATAAGCCGTGTATGCACTATCCATATCAGCAGCTCCCTTGTACCATCTCAATATCCTGCTTTTCTGAACAACCCAAAAAAAAAAACAGCCTGGGCTGTAGAGTTGGGTGCAACCTAGATGCTCGAGGTGGTGGAGGTCCATGGTAACTTCCCGATATTCCTGTTCAGAATGCATTCTTCTCCTATTAAATGCACAAAGTTGCAAAAACAAATGTACAGTATGTTATGACTATCATATATCTGTGTTTTTTAGCCCAGGTAATCAATAGTTAACCCAACTAATGCCTCAGTGACGTGGAAAACAAACTCCTCCTGAAATGAGCTCCATATAATTACATTTGCTCGATATTATGTACGCTTTGGTAGAGAAAGCAACACCTCCAGATAGGGAGGCTTTAGCGACAGTTACAATTTCCTAAATTCTTTCCGCTCAGTTGCATGTTTATCAGAAATGATATTCAGGGTTAGGCCCATAGTTCACAACCAATGACATTTGAAATTGTCTGATAATGATAATTGCTCTTGAGCTATCTTTAAAAGTGTTCGACAGCCAAATTACAGGCCTATTTTGTTTGGCACTAAGGGAAAGTACAGCGGCTCTTACTGAGGTTATTCACGCGTCTATTGCTTCTTTCACATAATATGTACTTACTTTTTTGTCAGACGTAAACACGTTATCCAAGAACTTGTGCCTCTTAAAAGTTGAATACACATATTATAATGTGGAACCTACTCCACAATGAGAATACATACAATATTACAGCTCTTTGCGTTTGCCTTTTGATGACTATACATACTGTAAAGAACATGCATTCGAAAAGTGGTGGATTAGCACTAGAATCAACCTTATCTGACTTAAAGGGGTTAGTACAGATATAAGGTGGCTTTAGATGGCCGACTGAGCAGCCGATTGTCAGGAAGGAAGCCCTCCTTTCCGACAGTCGGCTGCTGATTCAGTGAAGGAGACCACGCATTTACATGCAGCGATCTCCTTCACTGTATGAGGACTAGGGATCACTGTTTAGACTACACGATCTGCTGCCCAGAAGCCATGATCGGTGGTGCCTGCATAAACAACAGGATCACCCGATGAACAAGCATTTTGCTCATTCATTGGGTGATTGTTGGAACATTTAGACAGCCATATGATCGGTAACGGTCATTCCCAATTATCTGGATGATTATTATTTGTGCGTCTAAATCCACTTTAAGAAACATATTTTAATATTTTAATAGTACAGGCGTTTTCAGACGTGACAATGCCTATGATGGTTATTTTTTATTGCTTATTTATTTTAATTTTGGGAAAAGGGGGGTGATTTAAACGCTTTTATATTTTTTTAGTTTTTTAAAATATTTGTACAAAGCTTTTTTTTTCCTTTTTCCCTCTTTTTGAGGCCTAATAGGAGATTAAGAAACATGTTTTAATATTTTAATAATGCAGGCGTTTCACTGATGATGCCTGTTTATAATGTTTATTAATTTTTGTTTTGGGGAAAAGCGGCTATTTAAATGCTTTTATTTTTTTTATTTTTTAAATATTTGTAAAAACTTTTTTTTACTTTTTGCTCCTTTTTTTAGGCCTAATAACATGCAATCATCAGATAGATAGATAGATAGATAGATAGTTACACAGATATTAGATAGATAGATAGATAGATAGATAGATAGATAGATAGATAGATAGATAGATATTAGATAGATAGATAGATAGATAGATAGATAGATAGATAGATAGATAGATATTAGATAGATAGACAGACAGATATTAGATAGATAGATATTAGATAGATAGAGTAGATAGACAGATAGATAGATAGATAGATAGATAGATAGATAGATAGATAGATAGATAGATAGATACACACACAGACAGACTATGAAGGACACGGAGTAAGAAAGAAAGAGAAAGATTTTGGAAAATATACCTCTTCAGGCAAAACTGATATATTATGTTAGGGTGCATTCACACAGTCGTCTGCTTCTGAAATCCCGTGAGCATCACTGGCCAGCGTGATGACAAAATCTCGGGACGCATGAGATTTCGCAATGGCAGGCACTTAGCAAGCAAATGGATCAGAAATTATTATTTTTTTAAATTTTACACTCTTTTATGTATATCAGTTGCCGCGATCATGTATGAACGTGGCATCTGAGGGGTACAATGACGGAGGGTGGCTCAATCGCCGTTCCCTGTCATTGCACCCTCTACTTACAAAGAAATGCGCTTTGTGGCGAAGTAATTAGTCACAAAGCAGATTTTTTATAAAATTCGGCAAAGCAACCGAATCGAATTTTACAAAACTTCGCTCATCTCTAGTCCACACCGTGGTGCACTTATGTGCCTTGCCTCATATAAAACAGAAGGAAATGCTAAGAATTACATAAATTAGGGTAATATGTGTGTGAAACCTCTTCCTGTTTGGCCTCTAAGGTCTGTGTTTGCAGTTTTTGCTAAGTGATCCGTAGCTAGTTACCTTACTTTATTACATTGGGGATAACGGACAGCTGCCTGGAAACTTTTATCCCAGTTAAAAAACATTTGGAAAAAACTGAAAACATTGACATATTAAATTATTTAATAGGGGATTAAGGAAGCTCACATCAGTGGAATAATTACAGCCGGAGCTTCATTAAATATGGATTTTTGCAGGCAATAAATATTACATGTTGACTATTGTTGAAAAGATAAGATTCAGTTATTACAGCTGTTGTGCTGCAGATAAAGAATGTAATCAATGAACACTGACCGATAGCTCTGCTACATGTATTAGTACAGGTAGAGAGCAATACACTGCACGTATTACAGGTAGAGAGCAGTATAGTGCATGTATTACAGGTAGGAAGCAGTATAGTGCATGTATTAGTGAGCAGTATAGTGCAGGTATTACAGGTACAAAGCAGTATAGTGCATTTATTACAGGTAGGGAGCAGTATAGAGCATGTATTACAGGTAGGTAGCAGTATAGTGCATGTATTACTAGTAGGGAGCAGTATAGAGCAGTGTTTCCCAACCAGTGTGCCTCCAGATGTTGCAAAACTACAACTCCCAGCATACCCGGACAGCCTTTGGCTGTTCAGGCATGCTGGGAGTTGTAGTTTTGCAACAGCTGGAGGCACACTGGTTGGGAAACACTGGTATAGAGCATGTATTACAGGTAGGTAGCAGTATAGTGCATGTATTTCAGGTAGGGAGCAGTATAGTGCATGTATTATAGGTAGGGAGCAATGCAGTGCATGCATTACAGGTAGAGAGCAATGCAGTGCATGCATTACAGGTAGAGAGCAATACAGTGCATGTATTACAGGTAGGTAGCAGTATAGTGCATGTATTACTAGTAGGGAGCAGTATAGTGCATGTATTACAGGTAGGGAGCAATACAGTGCATGTATTACAGGTAGAGAGCAGTAAAGTGCAGGTCTTACAGGTACAAAGCAGTATATAGCATGTATTACAGGTAGGTAGCAATATAGTGCATGTATTACAGGTAGGGAGCAGTATAGTGCATGTATTACAGGTAGGGAGCAGTATAGTGCATGTATTACAGGCACAAAGCAGTATAGAGCATGTATTACAGGTAGGGAGCAGTATAGTGCATGTATTACAGGTAGGGAGCAATACAGTGCATGTATTACAGGTAGGGAGCAGTATAGTGCATGTATTACAGGCACAAAGCAGTATAGAGCATGTATTACAGGTAGGAAGCAATACAGTGCATGTATTACAGGTAGGGAGCAATACAGTGCATGTATTACAGGTAGGGAGCAATACAGTGCATGTATTACAGGTAGGGAGCAGTATAGTGCATGTATTACAGGCACAAAGCAGTATAGAGCATGTATTACAGGTACAAAGCAGTATAGTGCATGTATTTCAGGTAGGGAGCAATACAGTGCATGTATTACAGGTAGAGAGCAGTATAGAGCATGTATTACAGGTAGGGAGCAGTATAGTGCATGTAGTACAGGTAGACCAATGCAGTGCATGTATTACAGGTAGAGAGCAGTATAGAGCATGTATTACAGGTAAGGAGCAGTATGGTGCATGTATTACAGGTAAGGAGCAGTATAGTGCATGTAGTACAGGTATATAGCATGACTACTTATAGCACAGGGAAAAATAAGTACAGTGTATTTTTTATCGCAAACAATCGTCACTGAAATATTTGTGTGTGCATGCGCATATTGGCCATTACCATAGTATAAGGGACATTACCTGCCTGCTTCTTGCTTGTGGGCCAATGTGAGAAGACTGCAATATTGTAGTCTGTAGTGAATTAGAATATTCTTCATTATTTAATTTATTTTAGCTTATGCGAAAAATATGCGCGTTAATCGAGTAAGGGCGGGTTATAGGCAACTTTCCTATTGGGTTGGCTTGCTAAAATTCGCGAATATTTAGAATATAGTGTGATATATATTCTTAAAAACTAATATTCGTCTTATTTTTTTATCTGAACCCATTACATTTACTAATGGCCTGGTTCAGATGGAAAAAAAAAAGACGATTATTAGTTTTTACGAATATATGTCACACTATATTCTACATATTCATGAATTCTAGAAAGCCGACCCAATAGGAAAGTTGCCTTTAACCCGCCCTTTACTCGATTAACGCGCATATTACATTGCCGATTTTTCGCATAAAATGAAATAAATTAAATAATAAAGAATATTCTAATTCACTACAGACTACGATTGCAGCCTTCTCACATTGGCCCACAAGCAAGAAGCAGACAGGTAATGGGTTCAGATGAAAAAAAATAGCCGAATATTCGTTTTTACGAATATATATCACTATATTCTAAATATTTGCGAACTCTCGAAGTGCCGATATTCGCAATAAAAATTCGCAATGCGAATATTCGCGCTCAACACTAGTAAACACATAGACAGATGGTGTGCCGTACTAGTTTACCAGTATTTACCAGTTAAATGCTCATGCTGATTGACCAACTCTTCTAAGCAATTGCATGTGATAGACAGTTTAGTGCGGCATGATTTTTATTATTCGTTTTGAATTTTACATATGGCAGATAGTGTAGTTTTTATTTTTTTATTTTTTGTTGTTGTTGTTGAGGTAGTGTACTGCGACATTGTAATATTAACACTGTATGTATTGTTTCTGTGTAATCCATAGATGTTAAATCTGTTTGTCGCCGTCATAATGGACAACTTTGAATACTTGACAAGAGACTCTTCGATTTTGGGTCCACATCATCTGGATGAGTTTGTTCGAATCTGGGCTGAATATGATAGAGCAGCATGGTAAATTATCTTATTTTCTTAAAATTACTCTTGTATCAACCTTCCAAAGTTTCACTTATATGGTATAGTATAGATTCCAAAAAGTCTGCTATTAAGGTCTTTAGCGTACTAGTCTTCATTTTATTAACTGTATTCAGAATATTGGTTACTTTGTATTTGTTTCCATTCCTTTCCCTTGACCATGTGCCAGAATGACCTGCAGCCTTGTTGCAGTATCTGGGCTTGACATTTTGCTGCCCCAGGAGCTCTCATGGTGCAGTGACTGAAGTTGTGGGGGTGGGTTGCCTCTGACCATGGAGGCATCTCCAGCTTCATGGTTTTGAGCTGTGATCTGATTAACATGCCTGTGCTTCTCTTCCAGTGGCAGAATACCCTATAAGGATATGTACAAATTAGTCCGAGTCATCTCGCCTCCGCTCGGCCTAGGAGAGAACTGCCCCTACAGGGTGGCATGCAAGGTTTGGTGCCCAGACTCTCAGCCCTTTCCACTCAGCAAGGGCATAGCTTACCTCTACCTTCCCACCTTTCCCTTCACCTAACTGTCCCTTCCCCTCCACCGCTCCACTACTGCACCATGCAAGGGACCTCGGGCTGCTGCCTCCAGGTTTAAATAGTGATATTCACTCCCTAACAGTCCTGCAAAATCAGCAGCTGCACCCAAGCTAGTCCCTGGGACTCAAGAATGTCTTATTGGAGGTTTTAAAGAGGTTGTCCAGGTTTTTTTTATGTTGACGACCTATCCTTAGGATAGATCCTATCAGATCAGTGGGGGTCCAAATTCTGGCACCCTCGCCAATAAACGTGACGTCACAGACTTAGGAAGAGACCATAGCGCTCATTGGAGGCCCGCAAACCTCTTCAAACAGCTGATTGATGGGTGTGCTGGAAATCAGAACCCCGACAATCAGATATTTAAGACCTATTCTGAGGATAGGCCATCAATATGAAAATCTCTGACAACCCCTTTGAGATCATAAGTTTGATGTGACAAGAAAAAGTGGTGACACCAGAAGAGTCAATCCTAGATATAGTATAGGCAAAAGTGTAAAGTTAAAAGTATTCTATAAACCTAAATCAACATGTATACAATAAACTGGTGATTAGTAGGGTCTGTAAATTTGAGCTGCATATTAATAGTCTCATATATTCACACTACATAGAGGTCCAGGGTTACTGGTGTTGGGGGGCAGCTGATTGACCCTGAAATCTGCAAATTAGCATGAGCAGAAGGAACTTTCAAAAAGAATGCATGTCTTTCCTGATATGCATCCCAGAGCATGCTTTGCACTGGTGCATGCCAGGAGCCACATCACACAGTCAGGAGGAAGCAATTGCGGGTTCCTTACTTTACGATCTATTATCACAGCTGCACCCTCTGGTCAAGTCAAATGATACCCAGCTGGGATACACGGCTCCCCCAATATTCTCAGCTCAGTGGCAGCAGCTGGCTGTAAATATTGTGTATATGGCTGGCACATGATGTTTTCTGAGGGCTGAGCCTGGAGACCAGTATTCGACATGCTTGCAACCTCATTGTAATAGAGAAGTAGTAATTCTAAAAAAAAAAAAAACAGAAGAGATGAATTGGGTGTGGGTAAAAAGGTCTAATTAAAGGCATAAGTGCGGTATAACCCCGCCTGAATCTTCTCCTGGGGTGAAGGCAGTTAATAACCCCTCCGTCTTCTCTTCTGTTTCCCTCTTTCTTTTCTGTTTCCTGTGTGTTTTATGTTTGTTTGTTTTTCTTTCTTATTGGTTCGGTTTTTGCCTGGGTATGCCGCGATTTTCATTGCTTGATCCATTGTTCTCACTTCACTCCCTTTCTCCTTCTCTGGCTCCACCTGTCCATAACCAGTGGCCGTATCCATTATACAGAGATGTATGACATGTTGACTCTCATGTCACCACCATTGGGCCTTGGGAAGAGATGTCCCAATAAAGTGGCTTATAAGGTAGAAGTCACACGTTGTGAATGTTTCCCTGGATTTTCTGCTTTGTATTGTATTGCAGTCCATGTTTCCTACTCAAATCTGCAGCCCTGGCCTTCATTTGCAGTGAAGACCCTATAAAAATAAATTACACAAAAAGTATATGGGACCCCTTGACTTTTGTAAATTCTATAAAATGTATTTTATCGATATAAAAATTGTTACTCTGTTTATAGAAACTGAACACTGTGCATGGCTTACTATAAGATGCATAGGTAGGCTTCTTAGGCTGCCTCTGCTCTCTCTGCCCAAGTAACTGCCTCCTTGTGTGTAACTAACCTATTTCAATGAGGAGTTTACTGTGATTATAACTAATACTCCCTGACTATATCATCTGCTGTCAGCACTGATCACTGCATCCCCGTCATCTCCCTATTTTCCCAGCACTAACCAAAAATTGAAAATTGATAGGATCACGGCTGCAGTGATTAGCCCTGACAGTAAGGGTTTTTGTAACACTAACTGTTAGCTGCAGCAATGTTTTTATCATCTAAGTAACTATGGATGACCCTGGGAAGATAGAGAACAGAATTTCAGTGAACAGTAAGTGTAAAACACAGGCATAAAGAATACTTATTGTTAGTAGTGATTGCTGCAGCCCCACTCTTCCCTATCTTCCCAGTGAGTCTATGGTTAGCACTGAAATAAGAGGGAGAGGATCTGCTGCAGCAATCAGCACTGCCATCACAGTGCTGATTGCTTCAGCAAAGGAATGCAGTGGCTGGTGAGAGAGAGAGAGAGAGAGCAGAGGCAAGCTGGGAAGCCAGTCTCTGCATCTTACAGTAGAACACTGAAGATTGAATCTCCCTAACAATGCTCAGTGTTGTTAAGGGGCACTTTTTAGGCAGTTTTTTAAAATAAAAAATTACATGCATTTCCTTAATAAGGTATATTACAAAATATGTTAACATCACTATTCCTACACATTAAAAAGTTTGAAATGATCGGATAATCCCTTTAATTATTCCTTTAAGCCCTGGGTTCAGATTGCTTTAATTACTACAGTACTTAGGCCTTATTCACACATCTGTGTCCATGATGAAATCCATGATAAGATGGTCAGTGATTCATCCATGATGATTTCCGTGAAAAATCCATGTTTGGTTCGTGTGTCTGTTTTTTGTTCTCTGTGTCTCATCCATGCCCCATTGACGCTGCTCAACTAGAAATTAACTTTCAGAGCATCTCCTATAAATGGTCTGAAAAACATGAATATAGGCATGGATATACAGATGGCGTGTGAGCATAGAGCATGCTTCCATGCTAAAACCATAGACCAACCGACCATACTAAAACATGGATGTGTGAATACACTATTAAAATGAATAGGTACATGTGCTGTCCGTGGAGAACACAGACAGCACACATCCAATAATCACTGATGTGTAAATAAGGCCTTAGTTTAATGAGTTCCTTATCACCATTATTGTCTTATCTTACGAAGAAGACAGACAAACTACATAAAATTATAAAATTAGAATTTATGCTGAACGTCCACATACCCCTTTCTGATTGCAAAATAAATAATTAAATAACAACCATTGGGATTTGTTAGCTTTGGTTCATAGAAAGCTGCAAGATTTTACTGCCAGAGAATTCGAGTGTAGTGGAGCAACATAAATGTCCATGCTTAGTTCTCTTTGCAAATAAGAAATAAAAGAATACTGAGTTTAAAGTGAATTTCCACGATGCTTACAGCCGCCACTAGAGGGAGTGTAGTAGCTTATTGCGTACTGCTTGTACATTGAGCTCAATGATAACACAGTATTCAGTGAGCTCTTAAGATCCATCTAGCATGTATGTCCACCTCAGCAATGATACTAAGGGGGTCAGTGAAATAAAGTAAAGAACAAACAAAACGTGGCACTATACAGATCCATTTTTTGAATAGCTCAGTGGCTATACTACATTTTAATTGCATTCAATTACAAAAGAATTCCGATTCATGAGCTGAAAAATTTAGAATATTTTTGATATGACACCCACATTAACTCTTCTGTGACCCACCAAAGCCAGGGTCATTTCCATTTTTCATGAGAACCTTCTTCTTTTGGGAAACCTAACCACTTTCATCTAAAAAACTGATTGTTAATATCTAAGGTTAAATTAGTTATCCAGAAAAAGATATTGATGACCTATCCTCAGGAAAGGTCATCAATATCAGATCTGCAGGAGTCTGACACCCCTGCCGATATTATATGATGACCTATCCTAATGGGGTAGGTCATCATTATCTTTTCTAGGATAACCCCGTTAAGCAAATTTTCAATGTTATCATAGTTGCTCCTTAAATGCTACTTTGCAGAGGTGACGTCTGCAAGCCCATAATTACATCTCCAAGGAATTAACCCTTTAAAATAGCTGGTTCTGGACAGTTAACCCTTTGCCTTGTTTGTGTGCTGTCCAGCAATGCTGACACCCTTTGCCTACAAGTAGCTGGGTATGACTTATCATCAGGTTAGAATATGCATGCTCCTTTTGTTATTTAGTTACACAGCAGTAGGGTGGAGCTGGGGATATGGAGGGAAGTTTGGAGAGTGACAAGTCTTCATCCTTGTTTTGTGTATGGTGTAGTGATTATGTGCCTATGTGTGCTTGTCTGCTTTGGGTCCCCTTGTCGATATCCCATATCTTGGGCGCCCGGTGTTTTTGTACAGAGATTGGTCCTGATGAATATGCCAGTAACAGAGGATATGACAGTACACTTCACATCTACGCTCATGGCTCTAATTCGGACGGCACTGGATGTTAAAATAGCCAAAGGTAAGATTTAAAAAGTGGTATTATGGTTTTTGTGTGACTGAAACTTAGAGCGGTATTGGCTCTCCTTAGGGAGACCAGCTATGTATAGAGACTTAGTAGCAATGCTCCATGGGAAAATACTATGCAAAGGGTACCATATTTTTCGCTCCATAAGATGCACCTAGGATTTTGAGAAAGAAAATAAGAAAAACAAATTATATATAAAAAGATTATTGATCAAAAGCCCTATCTTCATCTAACCCCCAAATCAGACCCCCAAACTTATCTTTCCTGCTCTGGATGGCGCCACCACTCTGCAGGTTCAGTGGCTCTTCCTGCCCTTACCTATCCCTGGTCGCCTCACTGCACTGTAACCTGACATCACACAACATCAGGTCATACTGTGAGCACTACGTCTTGAGGCTGTACGCAGTCAGGACAGTGCAGCACACAGAGAAGACTAGGGAGCGGTGAGTACAGCATGCGCTCGTATTCGCTCCATAAGACACACTGCCATTTTCTCCTCACTTTTGGGGGTGTGTCTTATGGAGCGAAAAATATTTGGAGGTGAAACCCTTTAAGACAAAAGAAAATAGCAAAACCAATATGATTAGGTTATTAAGCTTTAGCCTGACTATTTTATCTTGTCTTGTCCCAAAGTCGAACTTTAATTCATAGGGAGCCACTTCTAAGAAGTGGCTGAAGTGAGATTCTTTTCTTTCCCTGAAAAAAGTCTAAACAAACCCATCTGCAGTCTGATCATACTTGCTTCGATCTGTCCCCTACTTCTTGATAACTAGTATTTGGCACGAACATTCAAATCGCAAATTTTTATCACGAATATCGCCACTTCGAGAATTCGCAAATATTTAGAGTATAGTGCAATATATTCGCATTTTCAAATATACTAATTTTTTTTCAATCTAAACTCATGATCCCTCCCTGCTTCTTGCTAGTGGGCCAATGAGAAGGCTGCAATGTCTTTGTCTGAGCTTAGCAACATCCCTAGCAACCAATAGGAAAGTTGCCTACCTCTTACTATATAAGAACCTCCCCAGCAGCCATTTTCTGCAGTTTGTTTTCAGTTCTGAGAGAGACAGCAGTGTTATTGCTGTGCTCTGTGCTTTACTGTTTCACATAACATTAGATAGTTAGTTAGCCTATATATATAATACAGATAGTTAGTGGGAGATAGTCAGTGTAGGTTAGATGTGATATAGTATAGCTGATAGGTTCTGCTGTCCATACATACATGCTACATACTTAGTGCTGTGATCACAAGTTCACAACAATACTTAGTCACCACTCACTAATATGTGGTCAGACCTGCTAAAATGTGAAGTTGCATGTATTGCCCATCATTAATTGCCGATTTGCGCATTATATATCACATATTATATATTGGAGCACTCTATCTGCATATAAGGCTATTGTAATGTTCTGCTGTGCCAACCATTTTCTCTAGTCTCAGGAAACTTCTAGCAGCTTGAAAAATGTAGCAATAGTGACCCACGCCTGTATTGCGCGCGCATTATGCAAATTTTACATTGCCAATTTTCGCAATCAAGAAAATAACCACAAATTCTCGAATTCGTGAATTTATAACGAATATTTGCCCAAATATTCGTAAAATATAGCGAATTCGAATATTGCCCCTGCCTCTTATCACTATTGATAACTTCCAAAAGCAACTAAACCTGAACCTGGAAGCTAGTTCCTGACTACAGGATCAAACTACACACAGGATTTGTTGGTAACCTGTCACTATAGAAAACATGCAAGTTTGCATAGAAACTATAGACACAAAACAGTAGATTATTTTAAATAAAAACTGTTTTAAAGTTGCATATTTTTCATGTTAGATACACTACCTCATTATATTTTTAGGAAAATCTGATTAACATGAGATTATAAGAGGCTTACATAGAGGTTTTTTATTTGAGACAAACAGTTTGCTAGGGACCTGCTGCTTCCAGTCTGCAGAATTTCTGAAAGTAGATGTCAGACTGCGTGTACTTAGCAATTATTTCAGTTATAAGTTCCATTTAAATTGCCATTCATTTTTTTTTCTTGCAGGTGGAGCTGACAGGCAACAACTGGACTCCGAGCTGCAGAAGGAAATACTGGCAATTTGGCCAAATCTGGCTCAAAAAATGTTGGATCTACTTGTGCCCATGCCGAGATGTGAGGGTTTTAAAGAATTTTCTGACGATAAAAAAGGATTGATGTGATAATGCATGTGAAATTCATGCTAATGTGAAATATTTTACTAGATGATCTAGATAGATCACCTATGGTACTTGATAATGAGTTTGAGATCATAACTAGAGCGAATCGAAGCTGATAAAGTGGAATTTGATCCGAATTTCCGGAAAAATTTGATTCGCACCGAATCCAAATTTCCTCGCGATTCATGGTAACGAATAGCACTTTTTCCTAAAATAACTGTTGCACATGTGAGAATATGGAGCAAGGAACTCTGACAAGGCGGGATCACCCATAATGCCATGCATGCAGCCAATCAGCAGCCAGCCAGCCCTGTGATGTCATAGCCCTATTAATAGCCTCAGCCATCATGGATTCTGCCATTTTCCAGTGTTAGTGCAGGGAGGGACATTAGCAGGCGCTAGGGACAGTATTAGAAAAAACTTCATTGCGCTAAAAAAACGATTTACAAGGATTATTCAAGGTGTAGGGAAAGGATGTGGAGGAATCATTCCACAGCATTTATGTTGAACTGGGTTCAGTAGGGGAGGTGACAGCCTGGGTAATAGGAACAATCCTATTGCACCTTGTTGCACTAACTGGGGACCCAAATTGCCATTATACAGCTCTGTAATTCCAGCAAACTGTTCTTTTTATTGGGGTGCAAGTGCTGTTTGATACAGTCACTAACAGGGTTTATTACAAGGAAATATTTCTATGTCTTATTTGCCCTTGTGCGGTGCAGTTATATGTTCTAAAGCATTTTTTGGCTTGTATTAGTGGGAAAAAAGGGCTTATTAGCTGTTGTGTGGTGAAGTGATAAAATTACATCCCACGTTGTTGTGTATTAGTGGCAAAAGAAAAATATATTTGCCGATCAGCAGTGCAGTTATATGTTCTAAAGCCTTTTGTGCCGTGTATAAGAGGAAAAAAGAAAAATATGTTTGCTGATCAGCGGTGTAGTTATATGTTCTAAAGCCCTTTTTGGCGTGTATTAGTGGAGAAAAAAAAAGGGCTTATTAGCCGTTGTTTGATGAAGTGAGAAAATTACAGCCCTTTTTGTTGTGTATTAGTGTATTAGCAACTAGCAGAGTTTGGCCTGGAAAAGGTGTCCTGCCCGGCCAGTAGTGTGGCATCAGAGCGGGTGTTTAGTGCGGCAGGGGCCATAGTTACCCCAAGAAGAACTCGCTTGTCCACCCAAATTGTGGAGAGACTGACCTTTGTCAAGATGAATCAAGCAAAGATCAGCCAGGATTTCCATCCACCAATGCCTGATGCATCAGACTATATAATCCATGGTGCCACACCAACACTTTGACAAGAGAGACGGGTTTCTTCTGGCTACCTGCCTCAGCTATTTTTCTGATGTTGCCACCCGCCTGATGCCACACATCTAAAGCCAAGTGCTCCTTCTTTCACCCACCATCTCCTGATGCTGCTGCCACCTCCACACTATATCACCTTGCCACTTTGTGGTCTCCTGATGCTGCTGTTACCTACACACTATGTCACCTTGCCACTCTGTGGACACCTGATCTGATGCTGCTGCTGCAGCCACCTCCACACTGTCATTGTGCCACTCTGTGGCCTCCTGATGCTGCTGCCACCTCCATACTTTCATTGTGCCACTCTGTGGACTCCTGATGCTGCCGCCACCTCCACACTGTCATTGTGCAACTCTGTGGCCTCCTCCTGATGCTGCCCCCACCTCCAGACTCTGTCATTGGGCCACTCTGTGGTCTCCTCATTCATGTGTCATCTCTGTTTTGGATACACTCCTGTTTTATTTTTGGGCATTAGCAATACTGATGGATTACTGACTAAATGCCGACCCAGTGAAGGAGGATGCTCAACAAACAGGATCCGTTTTTTGGGGGTTATTGTTCTAACGGAGGAAGGGCAAAATAATAAGTGACGTCAACACAAATTTACTGATGACACCCTCTCCACTCTGTCGGGGGGCTCTACTTGTATAAGCGTTTAATAGAACAGGTTCTGTAGACATCTTTGTGGAATCAGCTGACGAGGGTGTAAAAGGAGTGTGCTTCTTCTTGGTGCTAACATTGACATGTAAGGCTGAGTTTATACTTGAGTTATTTAGTCAGTTTTGGGTCTGTGACTGCCCAAATAAGTGAAGTGTGCAGTGATTCTAAGAGAGATGCCTGTCATCTGCATGTCATACTGACTCACAGTATTATTTTACTACCACAGCAGACTCCCTATGCGTGTTACTGCAAGGCACAGTGTTCTACACCACTATTAAGGCTCTCTGAAGCCAGGAAATAGCAGTTTTCTTTAACATGATTTGTCGGGGATAAATTCAGATCAAAACAAAATTTTTCCCAAAAATCTGGCGAAACGGCGAATCAAATTTTTGAAAAATTTGCTCATCTCTAATCATAACTAAAGTAAAGGTAGAGTGCCTACAGAATTCAAAGCCTGCCAATGTATCAAACCCAAATGTGTGAGCTGGCACAAAAGGCACATACAGTTGTGTTCAAAATTATTCAACCACCACTGAAATTGAGTGTTTTGGCCAGTTTGACATTGATTTTGATCATTTCAGTCATCTTGTTTACAATTAAATTAAAGAGGCACTTGTAAGTCAGACACATATAGCATAACATTTATAATGAAATAACCACAAATGTCTTTTCTGTGCTCACATCATTATCAGTTTTATTCAACCCCCAAGTGAAATTCAATCTTAGTACTTAGTACAACATCCTTTTCCAGTTATAACAGCTTTTAAACGTGAAGCATAGCTTGACACAACAGTTTTGCAGCGATCTACGGGTATCTTCGCCAATTCTTCATGGGCAAAAGCCTCCAGTTCAGTCACATTCTTAGGCTTGTGCGCTGCAACTGCTTTCTTTAAGTCCCACCAGAGGTTCTCAATCGGATTTAAGTCTGGTGGCTGCGATGGCCACTTCAAAATGTTCCAGCCTTTAATCTGCAACCATGCTCTAGTGGACTTGGAGGTATGCTTGGGATCATTGTCCTGTTGAAAGGTCCAACATCTCCCAAGCCTCAGGTTTGTGACGGACTGCATCACATTTTTATCCAATATCTCCTGGTACTGAAGAGAATTCATGGTACCTTGCACACGCTGAAGCTTCCCTGTACCTGTAGAAGCAAAACAGCCCCAAAGCATGATTGATCCCACCATGCTTAACAGTAGGCAAGGTGTTCTTTTCTTCATAGGCCTTGTTCTTCCTCCTCCAAACACAGCGTTGATCCATGGGCCCAAACAGTTCTAATTTTGTTTCATCAGTCCACAGAACACTATCCCAAAACTTTTGTGGTTTGTCCACATGACTTTTGGCATACTGCAGTCGACTCTTCTTATTCTTTGGAGACAGCAAGGGGGTGCGCCTGGGAGTTCTGGCATGCAGGCCTTCATTACACAGTGTGCGCCTTATTGTCTGAGCTGAAACTTCAGTACCCGCATCTGACAAATCTTTTTTCAGTTCCTCAGCAGTCACACGGGGACTTTTCTCCACTTTGCGCTTCAGGTAACGCACAGCAGTCGAAGTCAGCATCTTCTTTCTGCCACGACCAGGTAGCGTTTCAACAGTGCCCTTTGCCTTGAATTTGCGAATGATGCTTCCTATGGTGTCTCTTGGTATGTTTAACATCTTTGCAATCTTCTTATAGCCATTGCCCTTCCCGTGAAGAGAAATCACCTCTTCTCTTGTCTTCCTGGACCATTCTCTTGACTTCACCATGTTTGTAAACATACCAGTAAATGTCTCGAAGGAGCTGAGTATCACAGTCATTTTAAATCTGCCTAATTGGTGCTTATTATGCTTGATTGCTGCTCCATGACATCCAGAGGTGTTTTTTTAATACCTGATCGAAAACACTTGAATGAACCTCTGTTCTTAAGAGTGGTCGTCTTTAAGGGGTTGAATAATTGTGTCAATGAAGAAATCACAAAAAAAAACATTAAATTCTGTATTACAAAAACAATTGATGTCATTTTAGTTGCATTTGGTTCTTTAAAAAGTCCTTGTAAGATTTCATTCTGAACACAATTACAAATGTACACTAAATTCCCTAAAACCCTTTACAGCATTGGGGGTTAAATAATTTTGAACACAACTGTAGTAGGCACTGTTACAGATTTTGCTTTGGGAACAAGGATCTTACAGTTAGGTCTCTGTTCCTTTGCCATCTTGTAAGTAGGAGGTGTTGTTGGAACAGCGGCTTTGGCAGTCCTAGGTCAGGTTACTTTATTAACATTTTTGGGACCAAAGTGCATTTGTTTTTTTGTGATAATATTTTTATAGATTTTCTAAGAGAGGAAAATAACACAGAATTGAATAAAGCAAAAGGAAAATCAATATTAAGACAGTATGAGATCAATTACAGTTACATCACTGTAAATGTGTATGTCTTTCTCTGTATAAATAATCTTGTGTTTAATCACATAAAGTGAAAATAAATAAAATAAATTAGTATAATATTAAAATGTTTTTTTTTTCCATTTGAAATTCAATGTAGCAAATATAATATAACCAAACACATGGGTAAAAAAAATAATCCTCTCACATCGTGTATAGCAATAGCTAATATGTACAAAGTACTTTGTTTACTCTATATCATCTCTCTAATACCTGAGGAATAGAGATTTGCAAATCATTTCTAAACTACTCAAATTTGATCAGAATTTTCCCAAAATTTTGATTAAACTAAAATTTTGGGCAATTTGATTCAGGTAAATTTCTCAAAATGGTGTCAGGATCTAAGTCAATTTGATCAAAACTTCGTTTAATTGCTGTACGGAGATTAGTTTCCGTACAGCATTCAAATGTGTAATCTCCGGTGAGAGAAATTAGTTATCATTGAAGTCTCACTGGACTTCGGTGAATAACTTCGGGATTTGATTTCTCAACTTTAAAACCATTTTAAAACAGGGATCCTACAAAGGAAAAAAGATTATTGTAAAAAAAAATTTGAAACATAAAGAAATCCTACAGTGCAGATTCTTTTTTTTTTTTAAAGGCTGTATATTACTACCAGCAGCCATGCATTGACGCATGGCCATAAATCTTGCTGTCACTTTAAGTTTACTAATTCTGTTTTGGCGTTAAAGACAGTTGTTAATGTCAACCACACCTTTTCAGGGGATTGGACCATTTTTGATTAGTGTTGAATTTATTCGGACCCAAATCAAATTGCCTGACTGATTCAGCTGAATATCGAAATTAAAGAAATTGTTTTTATTCTTGTTTGTCTCCTGTGATTAGCTGGTATATGCTATCTAGCACCTTTTTTTTATCAGAGAGATGACTATTTTAACTCTCCATATCTTCAGTAGAAGTTGACTGACCAAAAACCCAATTTCTTTAATGTCAAAATGCTGTGGAGTGAGATACACCATTCAAATGGTGGACTTGTATAAATACGTCTTAACTGCACAGTGCATTGTCAGTTAGGATGCATGCATACAGATGGTGGACGCCAATGGGGCTAAGATCGTTCTTATTTGCTGCTTCACATTGCGGTTCAAGGCAACCAATGCAAGCGCCAGACATGCTTTTGTAGAAGGGTCGAAAAACATTGAAGTAGAGAGGATCATGAGAAAAAAACGACCATGACTTGTCACATGTATTGAGATGATGTTCTACACCGGGCTTGCAGTAACTGAAACTCATTAGTTAAAGGGTTCTCCAGATTTTTAAAGCATTTTAAACTTGGCCTTCAGACTAACCTATACATTTTGGACCAGAATCGTTAGAAACTCATAGTTAAAGGGGGTTCTCAAAAATACGTATTTTTGATTGCTCAATTTTGTTTGGGGATTTTTTACAGCCCCCTGGAGACGAGCACCCATTGTATGGATAACTGAGGAGTGCTGTTCATCCTGTTTGTTCTCTGGAGTAAAAGGGGGTTGTCTCACTTCAGCAAATTATATTTATCATGTAGAAAAAGTTAATACAATCCACTTTCTAATATATTATGATTGTCCCTATTGCTTTTCTTTGCTGGCTGGATTCATTTTTCCATCACATTATACACTGCTCATGTCCATGGTTACAACCACCTTGTAATCCAACAGTGGTGGCCGGGCTTGCACACTATAGGAAAAAGCACCAGTCTATGCACACTCTCAAGGTCCTGGCCACCAGAGAGGCACCACTTTCCTATAGTGTGAAAGCACGGCCACCAGTGCTGGATTGCAGTGTGGTCATAACCATGGAAATGAGCAGTATATAATGTGATGGAAAAATGAATCAAGCCAGAAAAGGAGGCAATATGGAGAATCACAATAGATTAGTAAGTGTCTTGTATTAACTTTCTCTACATGATAAATGCCATTTACTGAAGTGAGACAATCCCTTTATTGGTTTCGGCTTTTGCTATTATAAGCTAGCTAAACAGCAGAAGAAAATTCTACTTTGGTAGACAATGTGCGTTCCTATTGATTTGAGTTTTGCTGATGGATAAAGAGCCATGTGTTTCTTAGGGTAAGACCACACTGTCAGTTTTCTGCATGCAGTTTTAGAAGCCAAAACTAGGATTGAATAAAAAAAAAAAAAGAATTCGTATCTGTCCTTTATACTTTGAGGGTCCAAACTGATGGAAGACAGGACAGCACAAGTAGGCAGAGGCAACATAAGTAGGTGGGGCCTACAATAACACAGTGCAGCACAAAATACCGCCCCAGCAGAACCAAATATCACAAAGCACAAAATACTGCCTCCCTCATCACAATATTCAACTGTATCTGTGATACAGTTGAGTTCACGAGGGCACCTGCATAAATACCTGATGCTTCCAGCATTAATTAATGCTGAGAGCATCAGATCATTATGTACCTATCTGACATCCTTGAGGAGGACTTGGCTGGGCTCCTGGGCATCAGCCCACTGGGACATTTCCCTGTAGGGTCTATGGCCAGTCCACTCCTGGCCGTACCCTTAGGCTATTAATGCTGTCTCCTTCTCCATCCTTACATGGAAATACAGATAAATCCAATGAATTGCCAAACAAAACTGCAAGCCCTTCCACCCAACGCCCCTAACGCACATCATACACTAGGACCTGTTTTTTTAGGAGATAGGACATGTTCAAAAACCTGGAGACCCCCTTTAAGTGTAGGTGTAAAGCTTCTCCTACTCATCTGAACTGTAAAGTGGATGAAAATATGTTTGACATTAGAGTAAAAGCCTCTTCAGTGGCGGTGAAAATGGAATTGCAAGCTTTATCAGCTTCTCCGCCTGTGTCTAATTCTATGCACTGTGATTTGAAGCACAGCGGGTCTTAATTCAGTGTGATATTAGTTGAGGCTCTCTGCACCTTCGCTTGTTTGCAAGCTGTGTCAGACTGACAGCAAGATATGTGAAAAATCACTTAGGAAGCATAGAACCTGATAAGTTAGCGGTTCGTGCCAGAATGTCGCCTTTATAATAAGTCATTGAAATTACAATTTATAAAGGAATCTAATTTATGTAGAACCCTGGGTTCAATGGGAAATAAAGTACCAATTTGCGAACAAAAGCCATTGAGCTTTTGATGGAAAAAGAACAACCCAAGAATCTAATAGAACCGGTGTCTTAATTTATCTATTTTAAGCCTTAAAGGAGCAGTAACCTTAAAGTAGAAATGATGCAGAAATAAAGCTTATAAAAGGCAGTCACAATCATTCCTAGGGACTGTCTGCAGATAATCGATCCTGCAGTATGAGAGTGGTCCTGGGGGGAAGACATTTTTTGGCCTTTCTCTCTATCATCCCATTGAAGAACACTACAGACTTTTGTCAGCCTTAAATGGCTCCTCACAGACATACTGTACTGAATATATTGAATTTAAAGTCAATGTCCACCTTTACTACACATTTGTCTTAAAGGTGTTGTCTCACTTCAGTAAGTTGCATTTATCATGTAGAGACAGTTAATACAAGGCACTTACTAATGTATTGTGATTGTCCATATTTGCTGGCTGGATTTAATGTTTCTATCACATTATACACTGATCGTTTCCATGGTTACAGACCACCCTGCAATCCATCAGTGGTGGTCGTGCTTGTACAATATAAGAAAAAGCACCAGCCTATGTGCCCTCCCAGGGTCCCGGGCATCAAAGAGGCTGATGCTTTTTCCTATAGTGTGCAAGCACGACCACCACTGATGGATTGCGCAGTGGTTGTAACCATGGAAACGAGCAGTGTATAATGTGATGGAAAAATTAATCCAACTAGCAAAGGAAGCAATATGGACAATCACAATACATTAGTAAGTGCCTGGTATTAACTTTCTCTACATAATAAATGCAATTTACTGAAGCGAGACAAGCCCTTTACTAGAAAATATCCTACTGTTCTCTGTCTAGAGCTGCTTGTTGTCCCCACAGTAAAGGCTCCAGTCCTGGTTTTGGCTCAAAATCACTGATGGAAATCACTGACTAAAACACTGATGTGTGAATGAGGCTTTACTGTGGAGACAACAAGTCTATTGCATTTTAAGTCAAAGTTTCAGAAATTTTCAGAACTAAAAATATCTCATAAAAAGGTTCATGAGGTTCAGCCATTGTTTGCCTTCCATTCTGAAAGGGGTTGTGAAAGAATGGGGTGGGGGTGGGGAGTTGGAAAACCCCTTTTATTTGGCCTGACCTGTAAAGGAAAGATTCCTTCCTGCTTCCCGGCACTGGCCTTCCACTTCTTCTCCTCCAGGCATGCAATGCTCCGCTGGGCTCCCAAAATGTCAACATCCAGTTTGATATCACCAGAGCCAATCACTGGCTATGGCGGTGATCGACTCCCTCAGTGTCATGACAAATGGTCACATGGTGCAAGGGGATCCAGTCTCTGCAGTGGCCAGTGATTGGCTGCAGCAATGTCAAACTGGAGGGTGACATCGAGGGAGTCCAGCGAGGAATCACAGGCCTGGAGGAGAAGGAGAAGACAGCCAGGAAACAGGTAAGTAATCTTCCTTTAAAGGCCCGGCCAATTATACTGGTTTGCCAGTATCCCAACCCCCCACTCCCCCCACCTCTCGCCCCTTCTCCTACCATTCTTGCACAACCTTCTTAAAGGAACAATAAGATTGCATTCATCTCTAAAACAAAAAGGTAATACTCAAGGTATAGTGCCCCTTTAATTAATTTAATTTGTTTTAAGAGCTTCTTTGACAGGCCCTTCAGCTGTTGTAAAACTACAACTCCCACAATGCACTGCTGTAGACTGATAGCGATAGGCTGTTCGGGCATTCTGAGAGTTGTAGTTTTGCAACAGCTGCAGGGCCACAGGTTAAGCATGCCTGTTCTATGACATTGTAAAAGGTCTACATCTTGTACAACATAACCCACTACACATGGAGGTTCATTACAAGGATAGTGATCATGAATGGCATCTGTCAATGACAACTTTTGAACTATTTTTCTCCAGCCACTGACCTGACTGTGGGCAAGATTTATGCTGCTATGATGATCATGGACTACTATAAGCAGAGTAAAGCAAAGAAACAAAGACAACAGCTGGAGGAACAGGTGAGAACTTATCCCAACCTGGCGAGGCCTGTGGATAACCTGCATGTCGTCTGCATGAGAAAGAATAAATGGATCTTTTGCCTTTTAAAATCTAAATATAATCCACTCAAAAGACATTATTGGTGGAAGACAGTATACAATGATGGGCTTTAATTCAATGCATTATAGAAAAAAGTATAAAGTAAAGTTTGATATATGTTAAAGTCTGTGGACACATTTTCAAACTTTCAAATTATTGACTAGTGCTTTGAGCTAAAGACATTTTTGTAATAAGTTTTGATTGAACTTCGATTTGGATATAAATCAGTCTAGAAGTTCATTCAGGAGAAATCAGAGAGGAGCTGGAGAATGAGCAGTCAGACGGATTTATCACAAAATGGCATTGTGCAGCTGCTATGTAGCGTAAAACATAGATGCTGCAGAAAATAAACTGCAGATTTTCTTTAAATACAAACCTATTATAACACTGCTTTTAGCCACAAATTCATGGAAATCAATATTAATAATAAAAAAATGCCGCCAGAGGCGTTCATAGCCTTTGAGGTAATTATATGGCTATAAAAATATGGCTATGTTTTTAACATCTAACGTGCCATATGTGCAGAGATTATATTACTGAGACATCCCCTTTAAAACGAGAGGTTTAATATAAATCATGGGACAGCTGCATCTCAGGGTTTGTGGTTACAAGTACAGTACTTTATAGCTGCCAACAGTCCCAGATTTGCTGTGATTGCTCATAGACAATCCTGGCAAATCTAGCTTGTCCCAGGCTGAAAAAGGGTGAGGAATATGTGAACCCAAAGACTGGATTTAGGGTGTGCAAGGCAGGGGCGGACTGGGAAGTTTAACTGTCAGTCTTCTGCCTACATAACACGGTCAGTGTTGAGCAAGTCTCCACAGTTATGTAAACAGAAGACAGAGAAGTGTTGCTAAGGCTCAAAATGAGCTATTTTTCAGATAGAAATCTACAATTTCAGTAATTAAAGTGTATTACAAAAATGGTTAGTATGACATTACAAGAAAAAAAAAAAAAAGAATGACAGTTGCACTTTAAAGTGACCCTGGAAAAAAACCTAAAAGTAGCCCCATATTGTGGGCAGGTCCATAATTGAAAGAAGGCAGGATAACGCAAGTAGGCAGGGTCAACCCAAGCCACAAGTAGGCAAGGAAAACAGAAGTAGATGGGGCTAGCAAAACCGTAGTGCAGCAAACAATTCCTCCCCAGCAACAAATACTATATTGCAACATCACCATACTGAGGACAGTGATAAAGTTGAATTCAGGAGGGCACTGCTGTAGCTGCTGGCCAAGTACATAAGTACCTGATGCTCCTAGCATTAATTAATCCTGAGAACATCCGATTGTTATGTACCTGGACAGTGTCCATGAGGCGGGCTTGGGCAGCCCACTGGTCATTGGCCCTGTAGGGTGTATGCCGAGTCCACCCCTGCTGCCAGGGAACGGAGCTTGATTGCCCCAAAGTTACCAACAGAAATGTTGATAGGTATGGTACTGAGTCGTGGATTTGGTGTACCCTTCTTAAAAGATAATGCATTACTTTTAGGACATTGTTTGCTTTATTTCCTTCTATATCAGGTCTCAATGGATTAATTTATCTTTGACTAATATCTGGATATTTACTCTTTTAAACAGAAAAACGCTCCAATGTTTCAGAGGATGGAAGCGTCATCCTTACCGGAGGAGATACTATCCAATGCCAAAGCCTTACCATACCTCCAGCAGGATACTCTGTCAGGCCTGTGAGTTAGCTGTGTAGTAGTGTATTATAGGTGAAAAATTAGAATATCGTGCAAAAGTTCATTTATTTCAGTAATGCAACTTGAAAGAAATTGCATTAATGCAACTTAAAATTAGAATACTGTGAAAAGGTTCAATATTCTAGGCTCACCACACTCTAGTCAGCTAATTAATCCATACACCCTGAGCAAAGGTTACCCGAGATTATGACTTTGGGGTTTTCATAAGCTGTAAGCCATAATCATCCAAATTATTTCAAATAAAGGCTTGAAATATCTCGCTTTGCACGTAATGAGTCTATCTCATATATTAGTTTCACCCTTTTAAGTTGCTGAAATAAATGAACTTTGCACGATATTCTAATTTTTCGAGTTTTACCTGTATATAGTAATACTGGACATAGCTACAAGGGATGAGTTCTTCTAAGCTGCTCTGAGATGTGTGGCCTGTCGTTTTAGGGATGCCTTCCCGTCACTCAGTCCTTTATCCCCTGAAGAAATATTTCAAGCACCATGTCTGGACAATGATGATGAAGACTTTGAAGAGCAGCTGTCCCTGGTAAACATAGCTTTTAGAAGAGCTGAAATAGCCCATTAACTTAGCACTGTCATTTGGTGCATTAAGGATAATGTGACACGTTTCAGGAATATCTTGACTTGTATGGATTGGGTGCTGACATTGTCAGTGTGGATTTATTAAGCTTTGTGCACACGAAAGTTAAAGTTGGTGTTGTTTTTTTTTTTAAATCTAAAACAAGCAACATTTTTAATATATCTTTATAGTAGTTGGGACACTTTTTGCTCATGCAAAGCTCCAAATCCCCTGCATGGATATAGAATTCTAAGGGTTTTCTGGGGCTATTTTATTCCACTTTTTATTTTTCGGAGCTCCTTTGGAAAATAAAAGGTGGAACCGGATTTATTCCTATGGTCAACTAAACCAGTTTTCTTTTCACCAGCTTTTAATAAATCTCCTTTAGGGCTCATTCACACAACCGTAAGAATGCATTTGCATTCGTTCTGCAATTTTGCGGAACGGGTGCTGACCCATTCATTTCAATGGGGCCACAAAAGTTGCGGACAGCACACTATGTGCTGTCTGCATCCGCTGCTCCGTTCCACGGCCCCGCAAAAAAAGATTGCAAACACACAGGGGCGGCATCCGTGTTTTGCGAATCCGCAATTTGCGCGGTCTTCTGAATGAGCCCTTAGTGTGCCTAAATCCCTGTTCACATATCACAAGCACCTGGCTGAGACGTGAGTAAACAGGGATTCCTTTCAGATACCACTTTATATTCAAATCTGTCAGCTAAGGTTCCTGGGAACAATGAAGAGTGATTAAAATGTTCACCATTTCTTCTAATCTAAAATAAAATGCAAAGCCACTCTGCAAATAGCCTTGAATAAAAATCTCCTACCAGACCTATGTCTCTCCATGGTAACAGACTACAAATAGTGTTGAGCGAACTTGTATTTTAAGTTCGGCGTCCAAAGTTCGGGTTCAGGTTATCAAAGCATCCCCGCTACCACGGACCATAACGGCATTTGGAATCCATAAGGGGACTCTTCAATAACCTGAACCTTGGACAACACTAAGGACTACACTAAAATACAAGTTCGCTCAACACTAACTACAAACAGAGCTGGTCCGCAGACAGATTCTAACATCATATTCCCTTCAATTTGTCTGCTAGTTCTTACTAGGCTCTAGAACAGGGATCAGCAACCTTCAGCACTCCAGCTGTGGTAAAAGTACAACTCCCAGCATGCTCACTTGCTTGGCTTCTCTCAAATCTCCCAAAGAAATAAATAGAGCATGCTGGTAGTCAAGAAATAGGGGACTTATGTAAGAGAGTGGGACTTCAGGATCAGACTACACAGGATTAATTTGTAGTCTGTAACCATGGAGACTCACAGGGTTTTATACGAGCTGTAGACTAAGAACAGTAGGTTGTGGTTTTTTTAAAACAATGCTATTTGCCCGATTGCTCCATTTTGCATTTTAGCTGCACTGGAGCAATAAAATTGTTGTAACCATGTTCGTATCAGTCTGTTCTTATTCAATGTCTAGAATCTCTTTAACCGTATAATTGACAGCATCTCATTAACAATTGCAGGTACATTGTTTATATGTAAGAAGTCTTGTTTTGTATCTTGCATGAATGACGTCTTGAATGTTTGATGAGATGATGCCAGACTTTGCCACATTGAAATATCATAAGATGTACTCATTCAGCAGTCAGCAATGTGTATTGGTGCCAGATGTTTTGTCACTAGCATGTTATCACCTGGTGCATAGATTTCATCCTGTCTGCAACAAGAATGGAAGTATACTAAGTCTCTCAATGTGAAACATGTTGTCAGCTCATTGATTCTGCCTGGTCACTGCAGTGTACAGCTTTGTCCACACCTGAGGATAGTAGCGCTAAACCGTGTCCCTGTTGCAGTGTCATTGCACTGTGTGTCTTCAAGTCTCTAGCATTTTGTTGAGTGCCTCCATACATACGCAGAACGGTTCTACCTACAGGGCACAATGACATTTCGTGCTTCCCTGGATATCAAACATAACCCAGTAACCAAATTTATTACATCCACTAAGTGAAAGATTTCCCTAATGGTAATACTTTCGGCTCAGTAGTTCAAGACTACCAATAGGTTAGCCAAAGAGAAAGCAACACCCTATAGAGGATCATCACCTAACACGTTCCTAGACAAATAGCACATTGGTTTCAGTGGAAACAGTATAATGCTTTACTGTAATACCTATGTGGTGGACCCACCGGGGGAACTAAACGCTTGCTGTTTGGTTCCACCAAAGATTAGTTAATGGCAGAGAGAAACCCTGTGAAGAGCTTATGGTCAGGGACCCTTCTAACAAACAGGTATTGCCCATATTGGACTGCTTAAAGGGAACCTGTCACCGGGATTTTGTGTACAGAGCTGAGGACATGGGTTGCTAAAAGGCCACTAGCACATCCGCAATATCCAGTCCCCATAGCTCGATGTGCTTTTATTGTGTTAAAAATAACAATTTGATACAAATTCAAATGAACTTGACGTGAGTCCTGTCCCTGAGATGAGTCCAGCGTGAAGGAGCCCAGCACTGCCCCGCATCCTCATAATCTCCCCCTTGCTCCCCGACGTCAGTAAGACAGTATGGGGTATGGCCGCCTCTAATATCTTTGAGGACGTATAACTGAATAACTGCTATGACCCATGGCAGGAGCGGACTGGGAACTAAAAGTTGGCCTGGAAAAAAAGTAAAAAGTGACCCCATGTTGCAGACAGGTCTAAATAGACAGAAAGTGGGGCAAAATAATTAGGCAGAGCCAACATATGTAGGCAGGGAAAACAGAAGTAGGCGGGGCCAGCAATACTATAAGGCAAACAGTATACCTCCCCAAATACCACAGTGTAGCAAAAAAAATACTGCCACCTGTTCCACAGTATTCAACTGTATCGTTGTCCTGAGGACGTCCATACAGTTGAATTCAGGAGGGCTGCTGGCCAGGTGAGTGACCATGAGGAAGGCTTGGTGGCCCTCCTAGGCATTGGCCCACGGGAAATTTCCCTGTAGGGTTTATGGTCCATGGTGCAGCAATCTTGTTTAGTTCCACACATACCATAGTTTGAGACGCCTTCCTCAAGAATTCCTAGTTCCACAACACAAGCCTGTGGACACCATTTTACACTATGCAGTGTATATACTGATATAATCTATATAAAAAGTTGAGTAACTTGTAAATGCACTGTATTACTTATCGTGTTACCAGACACCTCTAACAGCTTATCTGTGCTTAATCAGGCCGCAGGACAACCATATTTTTTAGCATCACTTTACTGTTCTGCATCTGATGCAAAGATTACATTTCCCAACATACGAATCATCAGAGCGGCTCCGAACAAACACTGAACCAAAGAGATTTTAGGTCTCAGTCCTGCAAAATTGCAGCTGTTCACTAGAGTAATGCAAACTGTAGCCCAGGATCAGTACGAAATAAATCATTTCTGAATTTATTATATTGCTCCCAAGGGTGGAAATATACTTTAAACAGGAACTTCAAAAATCGCAACTAAAATAATTTCTGCCAGTGATCTGTCCTGAAACGCCTAAGCCACTGTGAACACAAAAATTGTATACATACGTATGAATATGCATGTCAGAAACCAACAGGAGGAGGCCTAGTGAAAAGAGGTATTTCATGTAAAAAGTGTTAAATTGTCATATGAAATGGTCCCCACATAAAAACAAATCAAAAACCTACATTTCAAAAATAGTAACTGGATTCATTCCTGGTCCATTTCCAGTTATACCATGAAGGTGGACAACAATTCTGAGCTTTCTCCAGCTCACTGCAGTGGACAATTAGAATTAAAACCTAAGTGTACACATTGTTCCTGCGTCTTTAATGCTCTTGGTGCAAACAGTAACGATGTGCCGCAGGCTATATTAGCTAGTGACTTCTCTAATGGAATATCTGGCACTGACCCTGGAGTGGGTGGCTGTCTACTAGAAGGGAAAATCATTGTGCTACCAGGTGACGGAACAATATGTGAAATGGAAAGCTGGTCCCATGAGCTGGCTGTATCTTTATTTCTAGGAGCCAGAGGTTAGAAAGTTTAGCAGGGAGCAGCTCCCTAGCCAAGGCAGCTACATCCCAGTGGAGATGCTGGAACGTCCAGCGTCCGTGAGAGCTTCTTCCATGCCACGTCTGGCAGAAAACCCCCAGGTAAATACAGCAACACAATCACTCTATTCTCAAACACAATTGTTAATCTACTAATTAGCGAGTTGCACTATCACAAGTCACAATATGTAACATATTATTGGACAGTAAACCAACAATGTATCACAAGAACTTCCCACCAGGCCAGGTCAAACTATAACCCATATGGTCTGTTGCTTTTCCTGTTTGTCCATCTGCCCTTTTGTTGAATTGAGTATCATTTCATTTGTTTTCAAGGGGGTTTGCTTTGCTTGTTTTTGTTGTTTTGTACTTCTGTTTGTTTCTCTGAGTTTGTTTTCTCCATTTTTAATGAAAAAGTTCTGTTTTCTGGTCGCACGACCATTTAATTTTTTTCCACTTTACAATTAGTGGGGAACTACCATGACCAAAAAGTCGATGAATGTTATTCAATCCGTATGAAAGATTTTTTTTATATTTTTATATTTTTGTATGTAACTAAATTTGTTTAGTAGTTCCCCATTAATTATCATTTTAATCTGGGTATTATGAAAATAATTGTATAATTTATTTTATTTCATATCTCATAAATGGACACACAGTTATCCCTTTATTTCCCTTCGTAGGTCTCCTACACATGATCGTATCACAGATTCACATTGTATGGATCCATAAGCGAGCCCATAGTAATCTGTGAGCGCATATTGTAACTCCATATGCCCTTGATATAATGCACAGATCTTTTTCTTATGGATTTATAAAGCATCTGTGGGAAAACATTTGGAGAATATTCCATTGCAAGTTTTATTAAAGGAGTTATCCAGCCCTTAGTAAGCAATGGCTGTTTGGCAACGGTCTGATACACTGCCTGCATCCATGCCGATTAGATGTTCAGTGTAGCTTTATCCCATTGAAGTAATAGGTGGACCTATTTCCAGCCAAAGTTGGGGGTGGACTGTAAATTTTAAGTTTTCGTTTTCTGATGAGCTAGACCTGTGATGGCTAACTTTCGACACTCCAGCTGTGGTAAAACTTCCAAGATGTACACTTGCTTGCTTGTTCTCAGAACTCCATAGAAATAAATGGAGCATGCTGGGAGTTGTAGTTTTACCACAGCTGGAATGCAGGAGGTTAGCCATCACTGAGCTAGACCATACAATATGTAGACACAAGTATACTCGTCCAGGTCCTATCCAATAGTTTAGGAACTTCTAATTTAATACAACAAAGGATCCCAACACTATTGTCACTATTAGTGCAATGAGCTCATAAAAATACCTACTAGGATTTCTAGGTGAGAAGTTATGTGTGCACAGATATTTTGTTCCTTGTTTTGGCTCACTTTGACCTTGCAGGTCCTGTCTGATGTCAGCTCCATGCGACGATCCTTCTCCACCACAGCTGACAAGCGTGTACGTAGTTCCTGGCTAGAAGACTTCTCTTTAGATAGAAGCGGCCTGGATAGTGGATACAAGCAGCAGCGTCGCAGCTATCATGCCTCTTTAAGGCTATCCACTCATCGAATAAATACAGATACAGGTTGGTCAGAATGATATGGAAATTATGTGTAGACATAAATGATTTGGCCAGGTAGTTTAACATTTGCTTTGCTCTAAACGTAAAAATTCTTGGCCAATAGTTGTTGGACACCTCAACTGTAGACATAACAACTAAACCTAATTCTCCAGTGAGGTCCATTAAAGTTCTTGACATAGTTCTAGTAGTCATTTTTGGTCAGCATTATTGGCACTTCTGTGCAGGACTCACGGGCTTTCTGTAAGAAGAATGGTGCAGCTTTTTAAGTGAAAATACGAAATTAAGTGTAGAAGACTGTAAATTCTTGAGCTCAGTGTCTGCCTCTCTATTCTTTCCTTCCTTGAGATCTGGAAGCATAGGAACCTGGAAGAAAAACTTTAAAAGGGTCATCCCACAAAAAGTGTTACTAATGCAATGGATAGGGCATGACGCATTATAGTAATATGAATGGAATAAAAATATTGCTAGGCTTGTATGTACATTACATTTTCCCCTCCAGTGGCACCCACTGCTGTTTCTCCTGACTTCTGCATTCGATGGTAGACTAACATGCTCCATGGTTTCCCTGCTCCCCTCCTCCTCTCATTGCTGGCGTTGTAATCTCATAGTGAAACAATCCAGATGCTTTTCATTTATTCGCCCCATTTTCAAATTCATAGAGTTACATAGCTATATATCTCTCTAGGCTGTGGAAAAAAATAATTTTTGGGAGGCGAGAACACTATAGTGCTACTTATTGGTAGAATTACTGGGGCGGTGTATTGAGGGACCGTTTTCTCCGGCCAGGAATGGAAGTGGTTAGCAAGAACTAACTGCAGTGTACTCCTAGGAGATACAGTGGTCCCTCGAGATACAATGGCCACAGGATACAATATTTTCAACATACAGTGGTCTTTTCTGACCCATTGTAAGTTTAAACTAGACTCAACATACAATGCCTCAGATCCAACCAATCAAGGCCACTTCTCTGGTAAAATAGTTGTATTAGTTGCTAGTTAGCAGCTGTTCCTGACTGTTATATGTAAGGACTTGTTTAATCTTGCTTAGTTATCTGCTTATTTTTCTTAAATCTTCATTTTTTCTTATCTTGAATGACATTTTAAAGCTATGGAACCAATTACTAAACTTAAAATGGTTTCAACATACAATGGTTTTCCTGGAACCAATTAATATTGTAACATGGGGGACCACTGTAGATGCTTGATGCTCACATGTGGCAAGCTGCTTCCCACCCACATAAAGGGAAGAGACAAGAGCTGCAGATGAAGCTAAAAAGGGTGAAAATTACACTGGAGAGTAGCATTTTTAGATTGATATAGTTACAATAATGGTGTGCAATACTCCAGAATTTTTTTTTTTTTTATAACCCCATGAAGCAAGCAAGCTGTTAAGACATCCTTTCCTCGTCTTATACTTTATTGTAGTTCTCTATTATAATATAAAAGAGCCAAATTCATAAGGATAATATATTCAGATACTAATAGTATGCAATAAGCTGACTTCCATAGTTTATAGTTTAATTATTATTATCAATTAATTATGCATGTGGCCAAGGCCAGAAAAAACAAATACAGGACTCGACAAAAACAAGGGAAGAGGCAGCAGCAAAAACAACTCATCAGCAATTGTTAATTCCCTGACCACTTAATATCTTCCAACGTACAGTAGGTACTCTAAGGCATGCCACCTATTTACAGGTCATCGGCTAGACTCCCACCGTTCAGGAAGAGAGAGGGGTCGTTCTAAGGAAAGGAAGCACCTTTTATCCCCTGATCTCTCACGCTGCAATTCAGAGGAGAGAAGTCCACAAATGGCGTGTGAGCATAGGGATCACCAGCTATCACCTGGTCATACCCATAGCAGTGTGCAGGTAAGAACAAGAGCACTGGATATACCAAGCATTTAGAAGAATATCTGTAAATATCATGGTGATGTGTACATTGTACTCTTTGAAGGGATTGTACATCATATGTGAATTAGACTGCTCATAAATTCAGACATACATGTGATCTGTGTGAGTTCTGCAGCTTTGAAACCATGATTGACAATCAGTGTTACACTATGAATTCTTGCATTCCTTCATTCATTCACTCATTCATTCATTCATTCATTCACTCACTCATTCATTCATTCATTCATTCATTCATTCATTCAAGAGAGCACTGTACAGAGCCCATGTAAATGTCTTGTTTATGTTAAAGGGGTTGTCTGGCCTAGATGATGACAGCCCAATGGTCATAAAACCTGTGGCCAATAAAAAAAAAAAAAGCTATTTACCAGTCCTACCATTTTCCGCTGGTAGTGGCTTGGTCCTATGACCGGCAAGAGAGTTGAATTTTTCTTCACTGGCCACAGGTTATGACTAGAGATGAGCAAAGTTTAGAAAAATTTGATTTGGCAATTTCATCAAGAAATTCGATTCATTATGAATGAATTCATCAAGAATCACTATAAATCAGGTCTAATCAGGCCACTCTGCCTTAGGGTACGGTCACACAGAGCTGCCATTCTGCAGGCAGGTTGCGGCCATGCTGCAGTGAAGAACCACTTAGCCAATTAGCCCACAGCTGCCTTTCATTTAATAATTAAAAACGAACTGTATAGGCGGTCTTCATTGTTAATGGCCACGCAGCATCTTTAATGCACTTTTAAACAGGAGCTGTACCCTCTTTTCCTACCCCAGTGCTCTCTTGCTCTACAGGTGGAAGCCCTTCTTCTGCCATCTGCTTTTACTCCTTTTTCACATCATCTAATATCGATGAGAATATGTCATCAGAATGAGGGTTTTATAGCGCTGTGAAAACTACATGACAAAAAAACTTGGTCTCAAAAAGCAGGAATGCTCAACCCCATATCCAGTTATGCATCTAAACCCGGGGGAGCAAATCCTGCACATGTGATTCATTGCTAATGGTGATCGCCAGCAAAAAATAAATACAATGGAGGATGCCCGCAGCAGACCACAAGTGCCACAAAGACATCCTAAACCAAATATTAAAATGTGTGGATGTAATTGACTATATTAATTAAACATTTACAAAAATAGGTGCACTACTGTGGTGTATGCAGTTGACAAAATCTGACTAAACCCTCACACTGATGTTAAAATGAGACTTTAGCCAATATATCCTTATATGAAGACATACCAGAGCCCACGCACCTCGTCAAGGTATCTCAAGTAGCAAGGGACCTAACGCTAACCTACCTGTGCCGTATGTGGTTTTGGTTTTGCAAAAAAACAGATCCTCTTTAACATTGCTCTTCGAATCTAAATTTTATATTGTTATAATTGTAGCTCTTAGATATGCCGGTTGTCATTATAGTATCTTGTTCTTAAAGATTTCTGAAACTCCTTTAAGTTGGGTTTACGAATATTTGCTTGTTTTTCCTAATAGATGCTTGATTCATTGAATGAAAGTTGCATTCCTTCTGACACCAGCACCCCAAGACGTGGGAGACGTCAACTTCCTTCTGTGCCTGCAACCCCAAGACCTCTTATTTCCTTTTCTTCTTTAATCCGCCGACAGAAACACAGCTCACCTCCCCTGAATGGCAGCGACAATACAACACCACTTCCTAGTGAACCAGGCCTGAGCGAGTCTTCCTGCTCCCTCCAGGGGCGTCACAGCTCACAGTCAACTCCTCAGCACTATATCTCAGAGCCATATTTGGCCCTACATGAGGAGATGCAAAGCTCAGACTGCGCAACTGAGGACACACTCACCTTTGAGGTTGCTGTCGCTACCAGTCTAGGTCGTTCTAACACCATTGCCGCTGCTCCTTTACGTCAAGGGTGGCAGATGCCCAATGGTCACTATCGTCGCAGAAGAAAGGGTGGAATGCCATCTGTGATAGCTTCTCGTGAATTAAGTGACACAGAAGAGGATGATCGTTGTTAAATAAAGGCGGGGAATGTCTGAGTTGCCACAGCAGATAGAATTTCATTGGCCCTTCCATCGCATATCTGAGCTTCTTCGAGAGGAGCCCCACAGCACTCACTGCCAATCCTCTTACCTAAACCACAAGTACAGGCAATGCCATCAAAATGGTTGAAGTCTGAATCTTAATATCTTGTGCCAAAACAGAATTAAACTGTTGTGAAGACATGCAAGAGCTTAAAGGGGAGAAGTGGAAGCATATGCCCGTACCAGTATGGTAGAAGCGAGCAGTCTAGAATATGTCAGGCGGTAGAGATCACTACCTATCTTGAGTTCACTAGTGATTGATACTTTGCCATTTGCCAATATTATAACTTAAGTTTTCAAAAAATGACAATTGATCATCTGCCAAAGTGATCAATCTTTAATCAAAGTACCGTATGGTAAAAGTACTTTCTAAAACTGGGACTGGTAAGTTTACCGAACGGACAGCCATTACAGTGAGTTGTGTTTATTAATGGACAAACCATTTGACTGGAGGATTTCTTATGCAGTTATGTGAAGTTTATAAAAAAATGATATGCAAAGATTGTAGATGGAGAGGATTCTCTGAGCCTATCAACCCTTGCCATTGTACGAACCACTTAAAATCTATATTTTTTTTATATCAAAATCCCCTACACATCCTAAGTTTAGATATGTTGAGGTTATTATAGTTGGTAACCACGTGAATATGGAAACCTACTGTCTGTAGAAGTGTGAGCAAAATGTGTTTGCTTCAGTTAAAGGGAATCTGTCACCTATTTTTACCATTTGTAACACATGCCAATGCACTGTAGTATCCTAAAACATCATTCCATACCTTTGTTATCTTTATCTTTATTTCTCAACACCAGAAAATGAGCTTTTATCGATACGCAAATGAGTCTCAAAGTGCCCAGGAGGGTGCCATCAATTGCTCAAAGTACACAAGACCACCTCCTCCAAGAGCCCAAGCCCATCCCATACAAGAGCCCCAAACTGCCTCCTCACTTTGTGCTAGTTCCTCTCCTTGTGATTATAATTCTTTCCCCTCTGCTGCAACCTCACAACATCCACTCCCCTTCGCCCACTATCAACTTCTCTGTACTTGAAATCTCATACAATGACAATCAGTAATCTTCTAGCATTTGCGCACTGGCTCGTGATGGGTCATCAGTATCTTATCGGTGGGGTCCAACACCCTGGACCCCCGCTATTGAGCTGTATGAGAAGGCACCGGCATTACCAGTAGCACCCCAGCCTTCTCACAGCTTTCTCTAGGACATGTGATGTCACGTTCATCGCTCACATGGCCTAGGCACAGCTCAGCCCCATTGAACTGAATGGGGATGAGCTGCTATACCAAGCACAGCAGCTATCTAAGGGATGGTGCTAAGGCGAGCATCAGTGCCTTCTCAAACGGCTGATTGGTGGGGGTCCCTGGTGTCGGCCCTCCACTGATCAGATACTGATGAGCTATCCAGAGTATAGGTCATCAGTATAAAAATCTTGGAAAACCCTTTTAACTACAGTGGAAATTGGACTCCATGTATGTACAACACATGCGCCGCGCCACAGACATCATCATTGCGTGACATTTCAAGTACGGAGAAGCTGATGTAGCAAGCAGAGGGGTATGGATGTTGTGGAATTTCAGCAGAGGGGATGAAGTTATAATCACAAGGGGAGGCACTGACACAAAGAAAAGAGGCGGCCTGGGGGTCTTGTGAGGGTTGGGCTCTTGGAGGAGGCGATCTTGGGCACATGGATAAATATAACAAGTGTAGTTGGAATGACTTTGAGGGCTCTACAGTGCATTGACATGCATTACAAATGATAAAATAGGTGATAAATTCACTTTAAGATGTAAGCATGCTTTTTTTTGCATGTATTTTATGGGCCCCTGGGTTTAAGAGGCTGTGTCAGCATGGGAAGTTTACACAGTGTGGTAAATACCCCCAATTTACATAGTAGATGCATATTTATATTTCTCAGACAGGCGGCCCTTATTATGCATCAACAATCAACACTTTAGGTACTTTATATAAAAGTGAAATGTTTAGTTCAAAGGATCCAGATCGCTCATTTCAATCACCTGTCAGAACCTAAAGGCGTGGTGCAGTGGTATAATACTGATGATAATCCTCAGGATAAGGGCTCATGCACACGGCCATTGATCGGCTGTTCCGTGGATTGGCGACCGCAATTTGCAGTCCCCAATGCACAGGCAACATTCATGCAGATCCTGCAGACAGATCCAGACCCATTCAACTGGAATAGGTCTGTGGTCTGTCCGTACCGCAAAAAAGTAGTGCATGCATAACTTTTCTACGGTGCGGAGGCACAGACAGAAACTTTGCCTCCATTGCACACCGGACCACCCGAATTGTGGACCCATTAAAGTGCACAAGGCCAGTGCCCGCATATTGTGCATGAGCCCTAGGTCATCAATATCAGATTGGTGGGGGTCTCCCAGTACCCCCGCCGATTAGCTGTTTGAAGGGGCTGTGGGGCTTGTATAAGAGCTGTGCCCTTTTCAAGATTTATCTTCATGCTTCCTTGTAGTGGCAGTGCAGTGTAATTACAGATTCCTCTTGCACTGGAACAATCGTAAATACACGGCAACTCCACATCAAGGGAGATGGTGTCCAGTTAAACTTTGAAGAGGAAATAACCTCTTTAAATTAGTGGGGGTGCTGGAGTCACACCCTCACTGATGTGATATTGATGAGTTGATGACCTATCCTGAGGGTAAGTAATCAATATCATACCACTGCACAACCGCTTTGAATAAGACTGGTCATCTTTCCTGCCATGTTTGTTTTAGTAAATACTTGTATTCACCTTAAAATATTAATTATGGATCATCTTTTCTTATAACTATGCACTGCACAGATCCTCTGTCCCTGCTGAAAATGTAAACATTATATACATTTACAACTGTTACCATGTCCCTTCTCAATGGAGTGTGCCCCCACACAGTCACCTGCATGACCGATTTAGAGAGTGTTTGAGTGTGACGAGACCTACCCTACTGGTAACACCCTGTTGTCTATTTATTTATAATATTCTAGTAGGAATAACAAAGAGATTGGACAACACACAGTTCTAAAAAAATATTCTTCAAAACTGTTACATTATGGGGAACAGAATTATTTATTGAGGTCTTCTTTAATTTAACATCTTCAAAAGAGCATTATTTTATTATATTTTTGTTCATTTTTTAGTGTAAATCAGTCTAAAGTATTGCATAATACTATTGCATTCTTGATATTTTTTTAACATTTTTCTTTAAAACTTTATTTTAAATTATTATTACTTTTCCATTATACCAGGAGGCAGTTTTTAAGGGTGCCATTCTCTGACAACTCTTCACAGCACTAGAGGGAAAACTTTACTGATGAGTCAATGGAGTCTACCACTCACCAATGCTCCCCAGATAATTCTTCCCTATCACTGTCTTCTCTGTCACCTGTCTACACTTTTTAATACTAATTTCAGTACTTTATCTGAGCAGACAAGAGATCTCTCATTATACAATGAATGAGAGTTATTCACTTAAGGCCAGAATATACTGTACCTTTAAAGGTAATCTGTCACCAGCAACTTCCCTATACAACTGTTTGCATAAATGCATTGCTGTAGCCCACCTGATCAAAACATTGTTTATCTTCTGTCGATCCAAGGCTTTAATCCCCAATCATACTTTTTAATGATATGTAAATTAGGCCTTTGGTGCAACAAAGGGATTTCCTTTGCTCTTGTCAATCGAAGCAGTGAGGGAGGGGCTAGCCACAGAAATGAGTTGAGCTTGGGTGCAACAAGAGCTATAGTGACGCTCTTATTGAACCAAATACCTAATTTGCATATTAAGAACAAGTATCATAACTCATGAATGGACCTTCGGATCAACAAAATAAAAACAGTTTGAAAACAGTTTAATACGAGGGTCACTGGTGACTGATTCCCTTTAAGCCAGACATGTCCAAACTACAGCCCTCCAGCTGCTGCAAAACTACAACTCCCAGCATGCCCTAATAGCTGTAAGCTTTATATACGTAAAGCCAGAAAACCCCTTTAATAGACTCTTCAGGAAAACTTTGCTAGTACTCAGGTCAGACATCCCATATACTGTAGATTTCATCCAGTTTGACATCTTACCATGAGATCCCTGCTATTATATCTACCTATCTATATTTCAGCAGGGAGGAAGTAAAGGACTACAGTAATTTAAGTCTATGTCAACTCTGTCCTACATTGAAATTAATGGAGTGTGAATCCTGCAGGTGAACAAAGATAAACAGCATAGAGTACTAACATTTTTCTATTCAAGATCAAAAACGTCCATTTACACACAAACATGCATATCCTGCATTTTCCACTTCCATTGGAACATTTTGAGGGGTATTCCAGGATATTAATATTGATGGCCTATCATTAAGAGATGGGATCAGCCGAAGTCCGATATCCTCCACCCTCACTGATAAGCTGTGTTAAAATAGCAGCAACTGCATAGCTCTGTCCATTGTACAGTATAATGGATGTTGCTGGTAACCTTGAAGTTAAAGCTATGGTTAAAGCTATGTTGTTACGGCACTGACATCTGGCACCAGAGTTACTTCAAAACAGCTTATCCACTGGGGTAGGGCTGTTGGACCCTTGCTGATCCGAAATTAATGACTTATCCTGAGAAAAAAACTCAATATTAAAATCTTGGACATACCTTTTAAAGGGGTTGTCTCATCATCGATAATGGGGGCATATCGCTAGGACTCGCACCTATATTGAGAACGGAGCCCCGCAAGGTGGTGGCTGGAGGACTCCGATCCAGCCACCACCAAGCCAGCTCCCCAAGAAGTGAATGGGAGCGTACCACGCATGCACGGCCCCAGCTCCTATTCATTTCTAAGGGGCCCACGGAAATAGCCGAGCCAGCGCGTGGCTATTTTCGCCAGCCCCATAGAAAATGAATGGAGGGCAGCTGCGCATGCACAGTGCACCCTCCTTCACTTGCGGGGCTCTGTTCTTGATATAGGTGCGGGTCAATGGGGGCATCTCCTAGCATTATGCCCCCATTGTCCATGATGAGACAACCCCTTTAAGGTCAAAAGCTCTCCTTAAAAAAGGACAACCATAAAAGAGTTATCGAAAATAGTTTAATATTTTGGACAAACCCTAAAATGGCTTAAAATAAATTTTAAAAAATGTTATGCTCACCCCTTTCTCCATTGCCATTTTCTGCAGTGCTGATCCGCTTCTCCTATTATTTTTCAACACGTATATGGAAAATCACTACTGCTGCCAATCAGTGTCCTCAGCGGTCTACAACGATCACATGTCGTATCCCGTCACGTTACCACTGATGTTTGTAAACAAAAGTCAACAAGAGAAAGAACCAGATTAGCACCAAACAGAACAGCGCTGCATAAAAAGACGGATATAACATGATTTTTTTTTTAGTTTAAAGGGCATCTGTCAGCAGATTTGTACCCATGACACTGGCTGACCTGTTACATGTGCACTTGGCAGCTGAAGGCATCTGTGTTGGTCCCATGTTCCTATGTGCCCGCATTGCTGAGAAAAATGATGTTTTGATATATGCAAATGAGCCTCTAGGAGCAATGGAGGTGTTGCCGTTACATCTATAGTCTCCACTTTTTCTGCAACAGCTGCACCCTCTCCATGTTGATTGACAGGGCAATGCATGATGATGTTTTCACTGCCTGGCCTTGTCAATCAAAGTGCAGAGGACACGGCAGTTGCCAAGAGAGCAGGGCCTCTAGGTGTCATGGCAAATTCCCCGTTGCTCCTTGAGGCTCATTTGTACAGTATATATTAAAAAATAATTTTTTTCAGCAAGGCAGACACATATGAACATGGGACCAACACAGATGCCTTCAGCTGCCAAGCGCACATGTAACAGGTCAACCAGTTTTATAGGTACAAGTCTGCTGATAGATGCACTATAAGCCATTTTAGGGCTTGCCTGAGATTTTTAATTATCTTGGACAGCCCCTTTAAACTAATATTGCATAAATGCTCAACACATTATTAGATTTACAAACCTGCCATAGATATTTTTTAAAATTTACAGTCATTTTGATAGACTTCCATAATTCTCAATTTATTGCCTTATCTGTTCCACTCCATTAACGTACGCCCACTAGAATACTGTTTAATACCGTATTAGAATATATGTTCCTATATTCAGCAATTGACAGCCAACAATAATACTCTATCCCTTCCTTTACCAAACTACACTAAACTCCACTCTCAGTCCTCTCATCTCAGCTTTTATTAAAGGGGTTCTCCGGGAATTAAGTTAATGAAAAGACCTAAATATTTCCCAAATACCTTTCATTAGCTATATTGGTTAATTTTGCCTGGGGTGCAATGTTTAGGAGAAATAAAATGTCCGCCATCCTATTAGTACACACAAAACCTGTCCTAGTCACACAGGAGGACAAGTTACTTCACAACACTGAGGTAAAGAGCTGCCTTATCCTCCTCTCTGGTCTGCTTTTGAGGGGTTTAGATCCTGAATACAGCTGATAAGATCATTAGCTGAATCTCTGAAGGAAAGGAGCTCATTAGGAGACATGAAGTACAGAGAGGAGGGACAGGACAGATTGTGGTAATGGAGACTGCATACAAATGCTGCTGCTTATCAGCCACATCTCCACCATCCTCTCTGTACTTCATGTCTCCTCATGAACTCCATTACTACAGAGATTCAGCTGAAGATCTTATCATCTGTATTCAGGATCATAACGCCTGACAAGTAGATCAGAGAGGAGGATGAGGCAGCTCTTTACCTCAGTGTTGTAAAGTAACTTGTCCTGCTGTGTGATTAGGACAGGATTTGTGTGCACTAATAAGACAGCAGCCATTTTGTTTCTCCTAATAATTGCTCCCTAGACAAAACGAGCCATTATAACTAGACATGAGCGAATTTCATATTTTGAAATTCGTTCACACTTTGTTTGGTGGTAAAAGGTAAATTGCGTTATAGATTCCGTTACCACAGACCATAACGCAATTCTATGACGGAATGATAATGGATTCCCTTTAGAGGCATTCCGTTATTCATTCCATCATAATAGAAGTCTATGGGCTGCAAAACGGATCTGTTCCATTTCTGTTATGCGGGGGAGTCCTCTCCTGCATAATGGAAAGGGGACGGATATGTTTTGCAGCCCATAGACTTCTATTATGACGGAATGAATAATGGAATGCCTCTAAAGGCATTCTATTATGCATTCCATCATAGAATTGCGCTATGGTCTGTGGTAACGGAATCCATAACGCAATTAACCTTTTACCACCAAACGAAGAGTGAACAAATGTCATAAGTGGAAATTCGCTAATCTTTCATTATAACTAATGAAAGGTATTTGGGAATATATTTTTAATAAAGTATTATTTAGGTATTTTCATTTTCTTAATTCCCAGAGAACCCCTTTAATGTCATAATTATACCAGTGGCTCTGATGGACCAGACTGTATGTATTGTATTCATTACCTAAGACATAGGAGATGGTATAGACAGAGCAGTATTAAGGGAACTTTCACACTAGCGTTTAAGTTTTCCTGTATTGAGTTCCATCATAGGGGCTCAAAACCGGAAAAAAAAATTCAGTTTTGTCCCCATTCATTGTCAATGGGGACAAAACTGAACTGAACGGAATGGTATGCACCAAAAAGCATTCCGTTCCATTTAGTTGCGTCCCCAGACCGGAGAGCAAACCGCAACATGTTGTATTTTGCTTTCCGTCCTGTGATGCGGATACAAAACGGATCCAGCATTACCTCAATTCAAGTCAATCGGGACGGATCCCTTTTCTCTGCCACAATCTGCCACAATAGAAAACGGATCCGTCCCCCATTGACTTTCAATGGAGTTAATGACGGATCCGTCTTGGCAATGTTATAGATATGTTAAACATAATACTACCGGATCCGTTCATAACGGATGCAGATGGTTGTATTATCAGTAACGGAAGCATTTTTGCTAGACCCTGCAGGATCCAGAAAAATGCTAGTGTGAAAGTACCCTAAGCAAGATTCCATGATATGCAACTTCTGGCCTATCATTCTAAAGGGTCACATTATATGCCATGATCTAAAAAAAACTATTTTATAAGAAATGATACACAGCCATTCTTCATGTAAGACTTGTAGTCTTCATGTCGTGGATACAAAGCTGTGTCTTGGAATTAAAGTAACCAAATAGAGGAAAAGAAGAAACCATAGGCATGTGTACCATTATATTCCTTTATTCATAAATATAGTGATGTTACTGCTATCTCTCCTATGCCAGTATTCATAACTTAAGCCTCACACCAGGAAAACACTTTTTCCTTGATAGGAATCACTACCAATAACAGTTGTCTAGCTAGTAGTTGGGGAACCTGGTGGTCAATGTATGTTTCCCTTCAGTGAATTAATTGTAATAATATAGTCCCTCAAAAAAATCATCTTGCATCTTTAGAGTGCATACTCTAATGGTTTATGGAATAATTTGCACTTTCAATGCTTTGCTATTTTACGCCTTATTTTCAGCAGATTGACGAGCAGCTGGGATTTTGCTCTTCACCTTCAAAGTCATTCTATCAAGAGTATATTCTACTGCCCAGCTCATGGCACATAGATGAAAGCTAATTATTAACATTTTGAAGTATTATTAAAGAGAACATGGAATTAGATTCATACCGGTTAGATTACCCATACTGTTTTTAAAGGGCAAAATGGCAGAATATCATATCTGAGGATCCATGCAAAAAAATGTGTATCTGAAATAGGACAGAAGGGTTCATAGGAATAGTTTTCACTAGTCAGTAAAGCAGTTAACTTTGTCCTTTAGTCTCTAAAATTCTGCTAAAGTTTAGATAAAATGGGGAAAATGGTATTGGCTGTTGTACTGTTTATGTGAAATATGTATTGTGTTGCAACTGGAATGATTTTTCTAAATTAGTAGTGAATACACAGTACCTCTCTGGGGGTTGACTGTGCTAAAGCTACATGAAACGTGGACAAGCATCAAACCACAGTAGGCAGTTCACCAAGATCCGTATCCATGCTCAGACGATCTAATATATACCTTCTGAGGAACAGGCCTTTGTACATTTAGTTCTTCTACAAAAGGTGGACACTTTCAAGTGCTATGTACATGAAAATACTTCTGTCTGTACAAAGCAGAGGAGAAGTCATGATTTAATCAGGTGTCAGGAGGTGGTGATTGTATTATAAGTAAACTTTCCAGTTTTGCCCAGAATTAATAAAAAAAAAAAAATACATATGAAAAATATGTCTTGGGATTTTATGGGAATTTTTTTGTGAAAGAGAAATAAAAAAATTATATATATTAAACACATTGTAAATAATTCTCAATATTTCTTGTCCTTTTTCTGACTTTTTCAGTCCAGAAATAAAACTTGATAAACGAAAATGTCTTGTGCTGTTGTTAAACCAGTATAGCACTGCTTGGGCCACCATTTGTTCTTTGCATGGTTGAAGTCAGTCTTCAGACAGCCATTAAAATATTATGTCCACTATAGTTCTAAAGTTTTTGGTGGGTGTTTTTTAAAGATATTTTTGGGTTTAGGAAGAATAAATCTGCTACTCTAGTTAGGCTTCGTTCACATCACTATGCAGCCTTTCCGTTCTCCTGCTCCGTTTAGGAGCAAGAGAACAGAAAGGACAGATTCGGCACATAATTGAGCACTAACTGAGCCGAACGGAGCCTAAAGACCCCATAGACTATAATGGGGTCCGTTAGGTGTCTGCTCAGAAGATGATTTTGGAGCAGAGACAAAAGTCCTGCATGCACTACTTTTGTCTACGCTCAAAAATCATTGACACCTAACGGACCCCATTATAGTCTATAGGGTCTTTAGGCTCCAGTCGGCTCAGTTAGGGCTGAGTTATGTGCCAAATCCATTCTTTATGTTCTCCTGGTGATGTGAACAATCCCTTGGGCTATTTGCAGACTAGTGTTAGAGATCTGGCAGGCTGTTCAGCAAGGAACAGCCTGCCGGGCCTCTGTGCACTCCATCCGGCCCCATTCACTGTAACGGTGACCAATGGAGATCCAGCCTCATTCCGGCACATATACTGAGAGTCAGCCTTGAAGAAAACTGCTCCATGTTTAAAAGGCAGGAAGGCATCTATGCCAATTTGCTGTGTGAAAACAATGCAGCACTCATATTGTTGCTGTGTTCTTCTTATTGTTTACCTGCTTGCTGTATTGCAAAAACAAGCAGCACCTTTAGCAACTTTATTTAATCATTTCATTTCAGCATTATATGAACTTGAGAGGCCTTCAAAGTAACATACAACTGAAATTGATACAAGAGAATAACAACATCCCACAAAATGTATACATCTCTTCATAAAACATGCAAGTTAATTCTCTTTCTAGAAGAATAAGAGAACCAGGATGCCTTAAGAGTAACTTGTGTTACTTGGTTGACTTGCCTTGTGGGGTTCTCTTTGGGGTGCTCTTTATCATTAGGAAGACCAAAAAATATGCACATGTATTGTATGCCTAGCGACACTGCTCTTGGTTTCTGGGAAAAGTATATTGCAAATCAAATGTTGAGCTGGAAAAGTAATAATATACAGATGCAAGAAATGGTAAATTGACTCTTTGGAATTACCAGAATTTTTGACTTGATTGCTAGTAAAATGTGGTGTTTTAAGTCAAAATTGTCGACAAAGACAATCTAAACTAACATCACATAAAAAGTTATACTGTTCATATATTTTAGGCTCCCAAAAAAGTACAGTACACAATGTGCTCTCTGCATCCGTATGTCCATTCCGCTCTCCAACAAAAAAGATAGAACATTTCCTCTTTTTGTCTGTTTTTTCATACAAGAATAGCCATTTTTAACATAGAGCGAGATGTGCAGAACGGAAAAACAATGGATGCACACGGCCTGTATCTGTGTTTTACAAAAAGATACAGTCGTGTACATGAAGCCTTACTGAGCACATTGAGTAGATATCCACAGTGTTGGGGGAAAATGTAAGTGAATCTCTTTGTTAATGAATTCTCCAATAGCTAATTGAAAAAAGTTGTTTCAATTAAGGAGGAGAGATTGGAAGCATGGATTTCACTGGTGTTCTTGGTTACTGACAAATGTGTTCTAAAAAAAAGATTAGATTAATTAGTATGAACCATACCTTCAGGCAAAAAACTTTCAGAGAAAATCAGAAAACGTGGTTATAGGGATACATCAAGTTGGAAGAGGTTACAAAAAACCTTGATAAAGATCACAGCTAGACAAATTATCTATAAATGAAGAAAGCTCAGGACTGTTGCCACTCTCTGAGTGAGCTTTCTTATAAGATCACTGCTAGAGCACAATGGTCAATCCTGCAATCCTGAGAAAGGAAAACAGCACAAACCTATGTTAATGCTTCTACTATTGTAAAAACACAAAAACGCTTAATTATTATGGTGTTCATGGAAGGACACCATGAAGAAACCTACTGTGTACCCCCCAAAAAATAAATAAATAAATAAACATTTTTGCCCGTCTCAAGTTTGGCTGACACCATCTGAATAACCCACAATGTTTGGAGGGAAATTTTATATAATCAGGCAAAAGAAATGTGGAAGTTTTTGGTACAAATGCACAGTGTTATGTTTGGAGGAAAAGGACAACTGCACACCTACACCAAACCCTCTTCCCAACTATGAGACATGGTGAAGAGAACAATTTGATTTCGGGATGCTTTGCTGCCCTGGGTCTGGACACGATGGATTCTAAGGCTGATAAAAAAAACATTAGAAAGGAAAAAGTAAGGGCAGCAGTAATCATGACTTAAAGTTAAAGAGACTTTAGTGTGCAAGCACGACCACCGCTGCTGAATTGCCGGGTGGTCATAACTAGAGATGAGCAAATCGAAGCTGACTGATTTCAGGAAAAATTCAATTTGCACCGAATGTGAAATTCCTCGCGCTTCATGGTAACTAGTGTTGAGCGAGCATGCTCGGCCGAACTGGCGTTCAACTCGAGCATTGCGATGCTCGGCTGAATACCGCGTGTGCTCGAGCGCGATGCTCAAGTAAGTGTATTTAAATCTAATTTAGCCTCTATTTCTGAAAAGTTTCTGCCAGGATTTGAACTCACAACCTTCTACATTAGAGGCAAGGACCTTAGACACTCAGCTATAAAGCTAAATTATAAACTTTAAGAAAAACCTTATAGTAGTTTGTCATGTAGCTGTATAGCGTAGTGGTTAAGGGTCTTGGCTCTAATGTAGAAGGTTGTGAGTTCAAATCCCAGCAGAAACTACTATGAGGTTTTTCTGATACAGTTTATCATTCAGCTTTATAGCTAAGTGGTTAAAGTCCTTGCCTCTAATGTAGAAAGTTGTGAGTTCAAATCCCAGCAGAAAAAATAGAGTCTAAATTATATTTGAATACACTGGCTGTCCCCAAGCACTGACTCCATATATGGACATAGCTATATAGGGAGTCACAGCAGGGACACTAAAGCCGCGGACTCACACTGGGGGATTCCTGCTTCAGCTACTTCTGATGCTGCCACCAGTCTGATGCCACACATCTGATGCCAAGTGCTCCTTCTTACACCCACCATCGTCAGCAGATACTGTTATTACCACCCACCTCCACACTCTGTCGTTGTGCCTCTCTGTGGCCTCTTCCTGATGCTGCTACTGCAGCCACTTCTACACTGTCGTCGTGCCACTCTGTGGCCTCCTCCTGATGCTGCTGCTGCTGTCACCTCCACACTCTATCCTCGTGCCACTCTGTGGCCGCCTCCTGATGCTGCTGCTGTCGCCACCTCTACACTCTGTCGTCATGCTACTCTGTGGCTTCCTGATGTTACTGCCACCTCCAGACTCTGTCATCGTGCCACTCTGTGACCTCCTTATGCTGCCGTCACCTCCAGACTCTGACATTGTGCCACTCTGTGACCTCTTGATGCTGCTGCCACCTCCAGACTCTGTCATTGTGCCACTCCGTGACCTCCTGATGCTGCCGTGACCTCCAGACTCTGTCATTGTGCCACTCTGTGACCTTCTGATGCTGCCGTCACCTCCAGACTCTGTCATTGTGCAAATCTGTGATTTCCTTATGCTGCCGCCACCTCCAGACTCTGTAATTGTGCTACTCTGTGACCTCCTGATGCTGCCGTCACCTCCAGACTCTGACATTGTGCCACTCTGTGACCTCTTGATGCTGCTGCCACCTCCAGACTTTGTCATTGTGCCACTTTGTGACCTCCTGATGCTGCCGCCACCTCCAGACTCTGTCATTGTGCCACTCAGTGACCTCCTGATGCTGCCGTGACCTCCAGACTCTGTCATTGTGCCACTCTGTGACCTCCTGATGCTGCCGCCAACTCCAGACTCTGTCATTGTGCCACTCCGTTACCTCCTGATGCTGCCGTTTCCTCCAGACTCTGTCATTGTGCCACTCTGTGACCTCCTAATGCTGCTGCCACCTCCATATTCTGTCATTGTGTCACTCTGTGACCTCCTGATGCTGGTGCCACCTCCATACTTTGTCATTGTACCACCCTGTGGCCTCCTCATGCTGCTGCCACCTCTGCAATCTCTCATCATCATGCTACTCTATGGCCTCCTGATGCTGCTGCTACTTCCAGACTCTGTCATTGTGCCACTCTGTGGCATCCTGATATTGCTGCTGCCACCTCCACACTCTGTCATTGTGCCACCCTGTGGCCTACCCCTGATGCTGCTGCTGCCACCTCCACAACCTCTCGTTGTTGTGCCACTCTGTGGCCGCCTCATGCTGCTGCCACCTCCACACTCTGTCATTGTGGCACCCTGTGGCCTACTCCTGATGCTGCTGCTTCCATCTCCACAACCTCTCGTTGTTGTGCCACTCTGTGGCCTCCTCATGCTGCTGCCACCTCCACACTCTGTCACTGTGCCACTCTGTGACATCCTCATTCTGCTGCCACCTCCACAATCTTTCATCATCGTGCCACTATGTGGCATCCTCATGCTGCTGCCACCTCCACCCTCTGCCATTGTTCCACTCTGTGGCCTCTTCATGCTGCCGCAACCTCCCGAGTCTGTCATTGGGCCATTCGGTGGCCTCCTGATGCTGCCGTCAACTCCAGAGTCTGTCATTGGGCCACTCTGTGTTCTCCTCATGCTGCTTTCACCTCACAAATATGTCAAAGTGCCACTCTGTGAACTTCTCATGCTGTTCCCACCCTCCCCACTTCCTGATTGGCCCACTATTTTGCCTTTTTGGCTTGGCTGACATCATCTTTTAGTTGACCCTTTTTCTGATCTGTCAGAAGGAAGGAAAAATGAGACGCACAATGGATCCTCTTTGTGTAGCAGCTGTAAGACCGGTATGGTCCCATCAAAATTGGCTTGTGATTTGGTAGCCAAAAGCAGGAGTGGGTACAAAACACAGAAGATATGCAAATATTCAGTTCACGTGTCATCTCTGTTTTGGATCCACTCCTGTTTTTTTTGGCATTAGAAATACTGTTGGATTACTAACCAAATGCTGACCGAGTGAAGACAAATGCTTAACAGACAGGATCCATTTTTGGGGGGTTATTTTATGGATGAATCAGAGGAAGGGCAAAATAATCAGTGATGTCAACACAAACTTACTGCTGACACCCTCTCCAATCTGTCAGGGGGGGGGGGGGGCTCTACTTGTTTAAGCGTTTAATATAACAGGCTCTGTTTACATCTATGTGGAATCAGCTGACGAGGGTGTAAAAGGAGTGCGCTTCTTCCTGACACTAACATTGACCTGTAAGGCTGAGCTCATACATGAGTTATTTGGGCAGTTTAGGCCCCGTGACTGCCCAAATAAGTGAAGTATGCAGTGATTTTAAGAGCGACACTTGTCACCTGCATGTCATACGGACTCACAGTATTATTTCACTACCAAAGCAGACTCCCTATGTGTGTTACTGCAAGGCACAGTGTTCTACACCACTATAAAGGCTCTCAGCAGCCAGGAAATAGCATTTATTTTTACGTAATTCGCCGCAAATATTTTCGGAACAAGCCAAATTTTTCTCAAAAAATATGGCGAACATCGAATCGAATTTTTGAAAAATTCGCTCATTTCTAGTCATAACCATGGAAACGAGCAGTGTATACTGTCATGGAAAAATGAATCAAGCCAGCCAACGAAGCAATATGGACAATCACAATACATTAGTAAGTGCCTTGTAACTTTGTCTACGTGATAAATAACACTTGCTGAAGCAAGAAAACCCCTTTTAACCCTATTAAGATGCATTCAATGCTTCTTAGAAGTATTGATGAACTGAAACACATTTGCACGCAGGAATGGTGAAGAATTGTTTTGCAACATTGTGCAAAACTTATTTGCTCCTACAGGAAACATTTGGCGGGCGTCAATGCTACTAAAGGGGATTAAAAGGTTATTCAATTCTTGGGTTCATTTACTTTGTGAAGTTTATAGAGTCTCCTATACGATTTTCGTTGTTCCCCTCTTTCAGAATTGCCTATTGGGCTCTTGATCTGATCTTAACAAGATGCCCACTGCTATGGAAAGTAACAGCAATCCTGGAAATTCTCCATTTGTAGATAATTTGCATGAAACCCACACTTCCAATCTCTTCGGCTTAATTAAAACATCTTTTGCCAATTAGCTCTTGGAGAAGTCATTAACAGAAAGGTTCACTTACTTTTATTCAAATAGTTTGTCCATAATTATGCTTTGGATAACAGACTACATTTAATTATTAGTCAATGAAGAAATCTGGGTAATTCCAAAGGTTTACTTACTTTTTCTTGCAACTGTAAGATGTACAACTAAGGACAGAGTGGCCTGGCGCATGGAAGATCTGGTAAATGTAAGAGCTGATAAAGGAGAAACGTGGAACTTAGGAATACCTGGTTGGCAAAGGGTCTAACACTAGCCGATATAAATTACTAATATGGAACAAATGAGTGGATATGGGTCTTAAAGCAGTAACATGCAAAGAGGTATCTCCCAGAGAATGAGAGACGTCTTACTTGTGCCACACTTTGAAATTGGCTCCCTATGAGTCAATGTTCAACTTATCATTAGGAATGAGCGAACTTCACATCTTTGGGTTCGGCGTTCGGGTTTAGCCTGAGTTTCGTTATGGATTCCGTTACCACGGAACATAACAGAATTCTATGATGGAATGCAGAACAGAAGCCTTTAAGAGGCATTCCATTTTGCATTCCGTCATAATAGAAGTCTATGGGAAGCATAACAGATCCGGCCGGTTTCTGTTATGCAGAACAGGACGCCTGCATAACGGAAAACGGCCGGATCCGTTATGCTGCCCGAAGACACGGATAAACCCGAACGCCGAACCCGAAGACATGAAGTTCGCTCACCCCTACTTATCATGCATTTCTATACACGTGCACTCATTTGGCATTCATTAAAAGCAATATTTATTGAAGTTTGTCCAGAATACAAACATATTGAATTACAATTTAAAGGAAAAAAGAAGAGCCATACACCGGTATCTCTTTCTCCGGGAGATACCTCTTTGCATATTATTTTCCAATGGGGTATTGCCACTAAATCTCCTTACACAGCTGGTCTCCTTAACTAGAGCCAATCTCTCCCCTAAGCTCGAACAAACGAACAAGTAACGTAAGGCAAGACATTTCTCTCACTGTCCCACTGATCCGAATGGGATTTGCAGAAATCCATGCCCATACTGTACTGCAGAAAAAATTCCAATTCAGATGTGCATAACTGATTTCTAGTTGCTAAAAGTTCTTCAACAGATCTGCCATGTGTGACCGTAACCTTCTAGTGTTCTTCAGAGCTATAAAAAGGTAGATGGTTACAGGTATCTCCTTGAACAATTACATTTGCTCAAACTGTAATAAAATATATTGTTCCACTGAATACTCCCATACTTAAAATGTCCATCCTAAATCTAACCAGTCATGTATGTAAGTGGCAGATTTCTTCATCTACAGATCCCATCTGGATTAAGCTTCGGGTGTTTGAGCTAAACAACGGCATCAAATTGCTGTCAGCTTGAATTTCATCATTCTTGTACTGTATGCAATCACCTGAAAATCCTGCACGCGCTGTATGCCAGCAGCAATACTAAAAACATCTCCTGTACTTAGGTTGTAGATTAGTGTTGAGCGAATCAAAGCGACGGAAGTGGACTTTGATCGGAATTTCAGGGAAAATTGGATTCGCTGCAAAGCCAAATTTCCTCATGTTTCGTGGTAACGAACCAACTTTCGCTGAAATGGGGTAAAAAAAACAAACATCCGTTTGAGCACGAAGAGTCCGCCGTTGCCATCTTGATTGAAGATTAATCTTGTGCGTGTCATCACGTGCCGCGCAAGATTTCATGCTGGATCTTCAATCAAGATGACGGTGGCAGGCTCTTCGCGATCAAATGGAGGAGGCAAATATGGTTTTATTATATTATCATAGACCTTAATATTAATGTCAGATGCCACGATCAGCGATGAACACGTCATTTCAGGGAAACAATGATGGGGAGTGGTGCAATCGTCGCTCCCTGTCATTGCACCCACTACTTGCAAAGAAATACGCTTCGTGATGAAGTAATTCGTCACAAAGCAAATTTTTCCGTAAAATCTGGCGAAGCAGCCGAATCCAATTTTCAAGAACTTTGCTCAACACTATTGTAGATATTTATGTAAACCAGCACAATGTAACGAAAGTCCAGCTCACCAAATCCTCTGTGTGCACGGATCAGCCGAGGCAGGGCTCCAATCAACAGCTTGTAAAATAAGAAAATCCAGCACAGAAGAATAAAATTCCAGCAGTCTTTATTCCAGCGTAGAAATAGCAATACAAAGCAGTGGCACTTCAACTCCCGACACCTCAAATTAGATCAACATGTTCTTCTGTGCTGGATTTTCTTCTTTTGCAAGCTGTAGATATTTATGTACCTGGTGGATGGCGTTAAACATCTATAGACACAGAAATAATATAGGAAAAAGTTTTTGGGGGAGATTTATCAAAACTGGTGTAAAGGAAAACTGGCTTAGTTGCCCATAGCAAGCAATTGCAATGGGCAACTAAGCCAGTTTTCCTTTACACCAGTTTTGATAAATCTCCCCCAATGAGTTGCTATATGTTTAGTTCCAGTATTGTAACATGCCTCAGTAGATTTGGTTGATATAAACTATGGGGGTCATTTATGAAATCAGATATGTCAGTTTTGTGGCATAAAAAAGCTGCAAGTCATGGCAACTGCGACATTTTTGCGACATTTCGTGATCCTTGCTACTTTTCATAGTGGTCTATTGTTTAAGAGCTGAAAGTGAGATTAGACCTGGATTATGGCCCATCTACTATGTGCGACTTTTGCAAAAGTGGAAAAAAGTGACAACCCACTACAGGCAACCCCCTGATCTACTTTTATAGCTAAATGTGTAAACCACATTACACTCATGAGGGCAGGACAGTGGCTCAGTGGTTAGCACTGGTGCCTTACAGCGCTGTGAATCTGACCAAGGACAACATCTGCATGGAGTTTGTATGTTCTCCCTGTGTTTGCATGGATTTCCTCTGGGTACTCCGGTTTCCTCCCACACTCTAAAGACATACTGATATGGAACTTAGATTGTAAGCCCTATTGGGGACAGCTTGATACTAATGTCTGTAAAGCGCTGTGGAATTTAGCAGAGCTATATACTATAAGTGCATAAAAATATTATTATATATTAGGTGCAACATTTCATAAATTTGGTGCAGGCACACAAAGCAAAACAGGACTTAAAACTGACACAAAAACAACCTTAAATGACCCACTATGTTCTAATCTGGTATTAAAAAGGGGTAATCCATGAAAGTCAATAAAAAGGGAAGGGAAGCTGTACCTGATATGTCATTCACACATGTACTATATCCATATATACACACACAAAAAACAAAATTAACATAAGATTGTATCTAATATTTAATAAAATCTTGCTGGTTGACTTATTCATACTGAAAGGGCTTGGACTAGAGATGAGCATGTTGATTCTAAACAAGTAAAATTCAATATGAATATCCCAAAAACTTCGGTTTCCAAAACATCCAATTTTTTGGCGATTCATCCTGCACAAATTGCACAGAATGGGGATCACTAATTTACAGATCAGAAGATGGAGAAGAACGCATCTTCCACCAAAAAGGATCAACAAATGATTCTACAGAGACACCTATAAAGTCACGTTCACATCTCCGATCAGAAATCTGGCAGAGGAACAGCCTACTGGAGTTCACTGGTTCCGGTGCAATACAGGCATGTCCAGGCAACAGCCATGTGCATGAGCCCTTACAGTATATTAAAGTCATTCTCCGGATAGGTCATCAATATCTGAAGGGTGGCCAGACCCCTCTGGGAAGCACTATGTCCTCCTCACAGCTTACCAAGCACAGCACCATACACTGTAGAGTGGCTATGCTTGGTATTGCAGCTCACTTGAATGGGACTGAGCTGCAAATAGGCCATGTGGCTGATGAATGTGGCATCACTGTTCTAGGAAGAGGCAGCAGTGCTCACTGGAGAGCCGTGTCATCTTGATACAGATGATCAGGGGCTGGGTGGAGCTGGACCACCACTGATCAGCTATTGATGATCTATCCCAAGAATTGGCTATCAATATTGAACTCCCGGGAAAGACCTATAACGATCCAAGTTAGCAATGTTTGCACCATAAAAGGCCTTTTTTTCCAAAATAAACCACAGAGCAGTAATTGAGTACAGTCCTCACGAGGACTCTGATTCTGCTTCGTTACAGATGTTATATTATACTGCATGTAGTCCTTGAAGATAGAAGAATCCTAATGTCCTGTTTCCCTAGAACAATCAGTCTTTGTGATGCTCAGTGTCATCTTCATGTTAGTTGATGCTGTGATTTCCTTTGAGATAGAGGTTGACTTGTGTCAGAATACATTAAACAGCTTTAAAAAACTATGGTAAAGAATGGATCCAGTCTCAGGAATTACACAATGCTAATAGAAGATCCAATGGTATATGGGAGAGAGGGACTGAATCTCAGTAGAGGGGAGAACTAGATAAATACCAATGGAAATAATGTTTATAGTGAGCTGAACAATTCAGAACGAAAGCAGTTAATGAAGTTGCCTTGTTTCCGGAAGAAACCGGACAACCCTCAGGATACACTTGCAATAAGAAACTGTTAAATACTTACTTGACAGACCCTGCGCCACTGCTCCTATTCTCCACGCTGGGCTCTACTTACCCAGCCACGGCAATAACATTACGTTGAAAACACATGACCACTGCAGCCAATCACTGGCCACAAAGGTGCATCCAAAAAGGCCAGTGATTAGCTGAAGCGGTCACATGTTGACGTGATGATAACTCTGCAGCCAGGTAAATAAAGCCCAGTTGGGACATCTGACAAACCAATTCTTTATTGCAGGAAGATTCCGAAGGTTGTCTAGATTCCTACTCCTTTTAACCTATTAGTGATGTGCGAATTATTCAAAACTTCGATTTGGCTACTTCGACAAATTTTACAAAAAAAATTGCTGCGTGATGAACCGCATTTGTTTGTCAGTAGTGGGTGCACTGACAAGGAGTGGCGATTGGGCCGCTCCCCATCATTGTACCCCTCAGATGCTGCGTTCATACATGATTGCGGCATCTGATAACTAACAGAATGTAAATAACAGAGTGTAAAATCTAAAAAAATCCTACTTACCTGATCCATTTGCTCTTGGCAGTCCGGCCGCTGCCATACGTCACCACGGGATTTCGGCTGAAATCTTCAAGCAAGATGGCGGCAGCCAGCCCGCTGCGAGCAAACGGATCAGGTAAGTATGATTTTTTTTTAGACAAGCACAACCACTGCTGCTGAATTACAGAGAGGTAATAACCATGGATATGACGAGCAGTGTATAATATGATGGAAAAATGAATCCACCCAGCAAAGGAAGTAACATGGACAATCACAATACATTAGTAAGGGCCTTGTAGTAACTTTCTCTACATGATAAATGCCATATGCATAAGTGAGACGACCCCTTTAAGTTTTCAATAAGCAATATAAACAGGATGAACAGTGAGTTCATATTTGCAATATTTTATCTTTCTTATCGATTTTGTTTTTCTGTTATAAAAGATTTCAAGAAAAAAGGCTATTACCGTATGTTTGTACTGTGAAAATGGACATTATTTGTGTAATTTGTCTACTGGCTGGGCCCACCACAATAATTCAAAGGATTAAAGTGCATTTTGGATTTTGGCAGCTGTAGGAAGGCACAAGGGACCATTGTTGATGGTAGATACATGTCATCAAGGTACCTGGCCTTGGTGAAGTAGGAGCCAGTATTGCAGGCGTGTTAGTGGCAGTAAGTACAGTAGTTGACATTTTGTTCATTTAGTATAGCTGTGAATAGATGATATGGGGCAGCTCTTACTGGGAGTAGTTGTAGTGTTAGGTGACTACTCCTCACATTCCAGGCCGGGTTTTGACTGGCCTATAAACCATTTAACAGTGTCAGGTGAGGTGGGTGTGGTTCCCTCTCTCTGACAGTGGAGTGCTGTGTGGGATCAGAGGCTGGAGTTACAGTACCTGAAAGACTGAGGACAAAGCGAAGTCCACATACACCCCGTGGGGTTACGGTACTGTGCAATACCATACCTGTGTTGTGCTAGCCGCACTGTGTTGCGCAGCTGCCCTCCATTCAGTTCTATGGGGCTGCCGAAAATAGCCGAGCACTTGCTCAGCTATTTCCATCGGCGTCATAGAAGTGAATGGGGATGGTGGCTACTCAAGCGCGGTGCGCTCCCATTCACTTGTATGGGACAAGCGCTTGACGGTGGCCGGACCCCGGGAAACCCGCGGTCCTCCAAGCAGCCACTCTCCCCGCTCCGATATGCCCCCATTGTCTGTGATGGGAATACCCCCTTTAAGGTATTCATCTTGGGGAAATGTGGACACTTAACCTTTTGTTTGTTTGCTTTTTTACATTTTTTCATAAAAGAAAAAAAATGCATTAGTTTGTATAGTTTATGCAGAAAAAACCCTGCTATGCAAATTATAGCTAAAACGAATACCTGTATTTAAAACAAACAAAAAGCAAAAAATGTAAGTGTGTACGTTTCAATATTATATACACACAAAGTCCGCTATACTACTGTTAAAACTAATAAATATAAATTTTTTATGAACATATTAAAGGGGGAAAAAGTGTGTGTACATTGACCAAAACAGTTTGTAGCAACACTGTCAGTAGTGCATGAGCATCGTGTTATGTCTCTCCCTATCTTCAGCTCACAGGAAAATTGCAGCAACCCCCACGGGATCCGGGATCTGCTAACTGTGACCTAACAGGGGGATAGCTGCCTGCCGATTGGCTTATTGCATGGCATTATGGGTGTTCTCTTTCACTTTCTTACATGTGCAGCTGCCATTTTAGGAAAACTGATTCGTTACCATGAAGCGCAAGAAAAGTCAGGTTCATTTAGAATTGAATGTTTCCTAAAATTCAGGCCAAATTCCACTTCTGATGCTTCGCTTTGCTTAACATTATTACCAACGTTTGGGTTGGCAAAAATCGGGATATTGAAAACCCCACTCCTGGGATCTCCCAACTCCCACTGGAAATGCCCATTTATGGTTAGACCCACCCATCTTTATCCTGGGTCAGGACCAAATTTGAATACCAGTGACAGTCCCTGCAAATTCAGAACAGTTGACTATGTAGACTTGGCAGGCCCATGCAGATACAGGCTGTCAGGGTATGCTGGGAGTTACAGTCTTACAACAGTTCGAGAGCCATAGGCTGGAGACTGCTGCTCTATACAATTGATTTTGTCATACACGATGAGCAAGTAGAGAATATTTTATATAAAACTTTATATTTTTTATTCATTGCTTCAAAAACAGAATTTAAGAGGCTGAGTCTCCTGGGCGACAGGCCCTCTGCTCAGAGGGAGTTATCCACTGTCTCCATAGCAACCAGCAGTCTTAGTTTGGAGATTAATTTACTGTTTCTAAGCAAATTGAAAAATTATTAAATCACTGCATTTTCTTAAAATCTGTTATGACATGTGAGAGCTTTCTGGCGTCTTAAAGTGAACCTACTGGCTGGATGTGGTAAAATGTAATGGTACAGTGGTATATGTTTAGTAGAACGTAACCTGCCATAATAAGGTAGATTCAAGGCCTATGATTACAGGCGTAAGTACAGGCGTAAGTGCATTGTCAACTGCAGGGACTGTCCCTGGTTTTCAGAACAAATTCTGAAAAAAACAAATTCGGGCTGTCCAGAGCTGAAAATGTGCGGGGCTGGAAAGTGGGCAGTTTAGGGTATTTCTGAGGTTTTTGAATGCCTTGATTCTACCAACCTGAACGTTGGTAAGTATGGTCATACTGTATATGTCACATAATAAATGGGTTTTCTGATAAAAAGACTAGTCCTAGAATTCAGACTGGTAAGGATCTGGCATCAGTGACTGACCTGGATCTTAAAAACGAAGGCTTTTCCTTTCATTTTTCGGTTTTGAAAATAAAAGTCCAATCAAGCCTTCTTCCTACAAAGCTATGCTCCCTTTTGCATACCTCCCAACTTCGGAAACTCCAAGGAGTGACTACATCTGAGCACCGCTGCACATTTTTTTGAACCTGCAGTGGCCCAGGGAAAGTGGATGAGAGTAGTAGTGGCTCTAGCAGTGGTAGTTGTGTTCACAGATCACGGTGGCACATCCAAGGGATTCATCCATACTGCCTTTTTCTTCACATTATGGGAGTGTCTGGATTACGCAAATTCAGGGTGAGCTGTGCAAAACTTTTTGTTTTTTCTTTCTGGCTTTCCCTGGGCTTGTGCAGAGACTGGAGGGCACACCCTTTTTGGTGTTGAGGCTCCTACCTGGTGGTAGCTGGGGTGCCCTTGATATTAAGTGTTGGTCTGGATGCAAGGCAGGAGAGGCAAGTGCAGTGGGCGGAGAATGATCCAGTCAGTAACCAGGCCAAATGGTGTGAATAATAAGTCTTAAGAAGACAAAGTAAGGTGTAAGAAGACACAGTTCCAAAATTAGTTCAGTGCAATGCCTCCCAATTGCAACGTACGGACATCAGCAATGATGGAGGTTGTAATGCTCCTTATCTCCTTATCTCTGTCTCTCTCTAAAGTCTCTCTGCAGAACCTTAGGCAAGCAATGAGGTACTTCTTAAATGTTTCTGCAAATTCCCAGGCTGAGGGGTACAGATTTAAGATAGGGTTGGCCAAGTGATCTCAAACTGTGGAAGCGGCTGTTTGCAATGTCCCATCTGTCAGCAGTAGGGTCTCTCTGCCATAAACATGCATAATACCTTGATGACCAATTGACAGCATTGTAGATTCTGGATCTTCTAACTTTTCTTCTCTTCAAAGCACTTTTGACGATAGAGTATCTTCCCTGCCTGTAGAAGTTTCAGAGATGAAGGTTCTCTGAGCTCGGGCCTGGATCTAGGGACCCTGCACATGTAGGTTCTTTAGTCTCTGACTAAACTAACTCCCTTCTACATGTCTGAAAGCAACCCCTGTTCATAGACCCTATATTAAGACATCATAGTGAGCTGACAGGGGTTGACACAGACAGCAGATGACCCGCGGGCAAGAGCTTTATATGGGCTCTTTGCTCCAATGGATCATCATAGAGCTGCCTCCTTATGTCTATTTAGCAATTCACCAGCACCATAAAACTCAGTAGTTCAACTAAATGTACTCTAATAGAAGAAGGTTGTTTTTAAGATTGCAGTGGACCCCTTGTACCTTCTAGCCCTCTGCGCAGCTGCACAGGTTGCATATATAGTGTGTCTCATCTTAATCATCTCAGTGCCGTTATTTGGATGTCCTCAGAACTCCCAAAAAGTGAATTGAGAGAGAAACACATATGCAGCCACCTATTATACACTACAGCCTGCAGACGGGCCCCGTTTTTGAGAAATATCGAGTTTCCAAAGGTGTAACTCACATCTATTGGACTTGGAGGGCATATCCTATAAATATGCCATCGATGTCAGAGATGGGAATACCTATTTAAGGTAAATTTCACAAGATGACAAATCTCTTAATAGATGACCTACACTCTGTGTTGAAGCTGCTAGCTTTGAGGGGTCGATTTACTCTCTCTTTTGTACTCTTCAAAAGTGCAGCCATTAACATTTGTATGACTGCATTACAATTCTGTCTGCCTGAACCACCTCAAGAGGGAGCTCACTGCATGAATGTTTATCGCTACAGATCAATGAGATCAATATAAATCCCCCAAGTGGAGGCTGGTAGGAGTCTTTGTAGTAAACTCACCTGTTCTGCCAGGAGTCCAGGCGATCTCTCTTATTTCAGGAGACTTTTAGACAAAATCTGAAAGAGCAGGCAAGAATGAATTAAATGCAACCACTCTTGTAGCCCCATACATTGTATAGCGGCTATGCTTGGTATTGCAGCTCAGCCTCATTCAGACGTTACTGACCTAGGACCTGCTGTGCTCACAGAAGCAAAATGGTCTCTTCAAACAGCAGTTCGACGGCAGAGCCAGGAGTCAGATTCTCACTGATCACATACTGACGAGATGACTTTCCTGAGTATGAGTCTACCATATTACACCCTCGGAAAACTCCTTTAAATTGCTTGTTGTATTTTTGTAAATTTACTGTTTTCACATTTTGTTACATAGTTGTTATGGTTGGAAAAAGACAAAAGTCCTTCAAGTCCAATCTATGATGTTGTTGTCATGCACAATTTGTTATTTTAAAAGTCAGATGCAATGCATTAATTGTATCAAATATTTAAAAGATACATTAATTAAACTGTACTGTAACAGCCCCAGAGCTTGGCTCCCTACGAAATTTGTTTAGTTTAGAGATGAGCAAATTACTTGTCTCATCAGCGGGGCTTCTTCATCTGTGAGGGGTTGTCCCGTCAGGTGAAGAAGCGCCCACAAGATTGACAGGGCTGGACATTTACAGTAACCTGGCTTGGCAATAGCACAGGCTCTGCTTCGGAGTAGCACAGCTGACAAGAAACAGTCTTGCACTGCCACCCAATGGTAAATGGGAAAGGTGCATCTGTGTCATAAATGTGGCAGAATGTTCACTTGTGGTCCTTTAAGAAAATTTCTCAGGAGACCAATTAAACTATAAGAATATTTTTGGAGTGTGCATGGATATCCACTATAAACATTTAGTAGAGGAATTAGCTCATCGGATCACCGTCTCGTGGGCCAGATGGGTCCACAAAAGCAAGTTCACTGCAATGAAAAGGATTCCCATACAACCGGCCTCAGGTTTATTTTGCTTATCATGCAGACAAGGCAATTCTACATCAACGGAACAAACAATGAGGTGTCTGAAAGAGCGACATTTAGGGAAGGTTTCAGGGACTAAAAGTGTCATGTAGGGATGAGCAAACCGGTTGAATTCGAGACAAATTTTTTCAAAATTCGAGATGAAGCCAGATATGATTTTTTTGTGATTCGATTTGGGCAAATTTAGGCAAGAGAGAGAGGGGGTGGGGGGAATAAACAAAGAAGTGAGAGTCTAGAGAAAAAATCATAGTTGACCTCAGAGTGTCATATAATGATGAGCGAATTTAAGCGGAATTCGATCCGAATTTCAGGGAAAATTTAATTCGCAATCCAAATTTCCTCACGTTCGTGGTAACAAATCAAATTATTTCCTAAAATGGCTGCTGCATGTGTGAGGACATGGAGCAAGGAACTCTGGGAATGCGGGATCACCTATAATGCCATGCATGCAAACCCTGGGATGTCACAGCCCTATAAATAGCCTCAGCGATCTTGGATTTTGCCATTTACCAGTGTACTCAGTGCAGGGAGAGACGTCAGCAGGCATTAGGGACAGTGTTGGAAAAAACTTCATTGTGCTAAAACAAACGATTTACAAGTGCAGGGACAGATTATTTAAGGTGTAGGGAAAGGATAGTGAGGAATTATTCCACAGGATTGAAGCAAAATTGAAGGAGGAGGAGGACATTGGAGCACAAGCAATGTGTAGTGAAATGCAGGGCTGGGACAAGGTCCACCACCAACAGAGGCTGAGCTGCCCAAGTGCGCCCCCCAACTTGTGGAGTCTTTACTAAATACTGTTGTAATCACACATAAATATGCACAGTTTAATGTATTAATTAATGACGCACTGTTATGGAGGATCTGTGGATGACATTGTTATGGGGGGGATCTATGGTTGACACTGTTATGGGGCGGATCTATGGATGAAACTGTTATGGGGGGGATCTATGGATGACACTGTTATGGAGTAATCTGTGGATGACACTGTTATGGGGATCTGTGGATGACACTGTTATGAAGGATCTGTGGATGACAATGCTATGGGGATCTGTGGATGACAGTGTTATGGGGATCTGTGGATGACACTGTTATGAAGGATCTGTGGATGACAATGCTATGGGGATCTGTGGATGACACACTTATGGTGGATCTGTGGACGACACTGTTATGGGTGATCTATGGATGACAGTGTTATGGGGGGATCTATGGATGACACTGTTATGGAGGATCTGTGGATAGCACAATGTTAAGGGGGGTCTGTGGATTGCACTGTTATGGGGGGATCTGTGGATTGCACAATGTTATGGGGGATCTGTGGCTGACAGTGTTATGGGGGATCTGTGGATGACAATGTTATGGGAGATCTGTGGATGACACACTGTTATGGGGGATCTGTGGATGACACACTGTTATGGGGGATCTGTGGATGACACACTGTTATGGGGGATCTCTGGATGACGCATTGTTATGGGGGGATCTGTGGATGGCGCACTGTTATGGGGGATCTGTGGATGACACACTGTTATGGGGGATCTGTGGATGACACACTGTTATGGGGGATCTCTGGATGACGCATTGTTATGGGGGATCTGTGGATGACACACTGTTATGGGGGATCTCTGGATGACGCATTGTTATGGGGGGATCTGTGGATGGCACTGTTATGGATTGTGACTCACAATGGATATTGGGGGCCAGCAAATTACAAGGAAGGCGGGGGTGGGGGATGATTGATAACATACATATCTAAATGGCTGGGGGGGTGAGGGCTTGACTTGAGCCATCTACTGATCAGAGCATTAGAATAGCAGGAATAAATAACATCTAAATGTCTGGTGGGGTAGATGGAGGTAGGACAAGGGCTGATGGGGGAAGGGGGACTGGGTTAGATAATCTATACTGACATACAAATGACACACACATATATACTGACATACATATGACACACACATACATACTGACATACATATGACACACACATACATACTGACATACATATGACACACACATACATACTGACATACATATGACACACACATATATACTGACATACATATGACACACACATATATACTGACATACATATGACACACACATATATACTGACATACATATGACACAGACACATATATACTGACATACATATGACACACACATATATACTGACATACATATGACACACATTACATTACTGCCATTCCATTCCCTTTAACCCCTTACATTTTCTGCACATACAGTCTCTGGTGACTTGGAGGGAGAGGCAGGATGCAGAGTATTCCTCCTCCTCCTCCTCCTTCTCTGTCCCGACGCTGCTCTTCTCTCTGTGCTGGGGGAGGGGGTTATGAATCTCTGGTGCACACACAGGCAGGAAGTCAGGGGCTGGGGAAGGTACGGAGCTGCAGCACACTGCACTAGACTGAGGGAGGGAGGAAGAACACCACTAGGGGGCGCAGGACCGGCTGTTACAGCAGCAGAGCGCAGAAATAGATGCTCTGCTGCTAATACAGCTACACGGCAGCAGCAGGGACTTGGTGAGAATGGCCTGTGCCTGTGCCCTGAGGCTTGAGCGCCCTGAGGCTGGAGCCTCCTCAGCCTCTGTGTCGGCCCGGCCCTGGTGAAATGGGTGGTTTTTCCACACAGGTGACAGGAGAGGAGGAGCAGGAGCAGCCAGAGGAGCTACAGGGCGATAAGGAAGACGGGGCAGGGGACCCAGACAAACGGTGGCAGTATACAGAGGAGATGAGGCAGGGAGTTCCTCCGAGTCACTTGCACAAATGGCCCGATGCATGCTCACTTGCTTGCATAGTGACAGCCGAATTGTCATTATTCGGCAGAGGGATGACTTCTGGCTCTCCACCTTGTTGGACCCTAGCTACCAATCCAAAATGGGGGCCTTTTTTACACCCGCTGAGAGGGAGGACAAACTGAACAACTATAGAGACATCCTATGTAGTGAGTTGGCCGCTGCCTATCTGCGCCATCGTCCATCCTCTCGCAGGTCTGGCCCTCTGTGCTCACGTTCCACTGCCATGGCTGCTGGGGAGGGGTGGGTTGGCAGGAGTAGTACCAGCTCCATCAGCAGCAGCCTGTGTCTACAGTCGCTGATGAGTAGCTTTCTTCACCCGTATAGTGAAGAAACTACTCACCAGCAGCTAGACATAGAGCAGGACCTGAACCAGCAGATGGTGGCATACTTGGACAGCACCCTGCCACCCCACATTGAAGATCCGCTGGACTACAGGGCAGACAAACTGGATTTGTGGCCGCAACTGGCAGAGTTTGCCCTGGAAAAGGTGTCCTACCCGTCCAGTAGTGTGGCATCAGAGCGGGTGTTTAGTGCGGCAGGAGCCATAGTTACCCCAAGAAGAACTCACCTGTCCACCCAAAGTGTGGAGAGACTGACCTTTGTCAAGATGAATGAGGCATTGATCAGCCAGGATGTCCGCCCACCAATGCCTGATGCATCAGACTAGATCATCAATGGTGCCACACCAACACTTTGACAAAAGAGACAGGTTTCTTCTGAATACCTGGCTCAGCTACTATTCTGATGCTGCCACCTGCCTGATGCCACACATCTGATGCCAAGTGCTCCTTATTACACCCACCATCGTCAGCGTGTACTGTTATTGCCACCCACCTTCCCACTCTGTCACTGGGTCACTTTGCCACTCTGTGGTCTTCTCATGCTGCTGCCAACTCCACACTATGTCACCTTGCCACTCTGTGGTCTACTCATGCTACTGCCACCTCCACACTATGTCACCTTGCCACTCTGTGGCTTCCTCATGCTACTGCCGCCTCCACACTATGCCAACTTGCCACTCTGTGGCATCCTCATGCTGCTGCCACCTCCACACTATGTCACCTCACCACTCTGTGATCTCCTCATACTGCTGTCACCTCTACACTATGTCACCTTGTCACTCTGTGGCGTCCTCAAGCTGATGCCACCTCCACTCTATGTCACCTTGCCACTCTGTGGTCTCCTCATGCTTCTGCCACCTCCACACTATGTCACCTTGCCACTCTGTGGCCTCTTCATGCTGCTGCCACCTCCACACTATATCACCTTGCCACTCTGTGGTTTCCTCATGCTGCTGCCACCTCCACTCTATGTCACCTTGCCACTCTGTGGTATCCTGATGCTGCTGCCACTTCCACACTATGTCACCTTGCCACTCTGTGGTCTCCTCATGCTGCTGCTACTTCCACACTATGTCACCTTTCCACTTTGTGGCCTTCTCATGCTGCTGCCACCTTCACACTATGTCACCTTGCCACTCTGTGGTCTCCTCATGCTGCTGCCATAAATTCGCAAATTTGAAAATTCGTGATCTCCAGTCATTATTTACTTGATTGCGAAAATCGGCAATCGGTAATTTATTTGCAATAAAAATTTGAAAATTTGCGATCAACACTGTTCGCGAATTCAAATATATAGCACTATATTCTAAATGTTTGCGAATTTTCGAACTGCCGATATTCACGATTAAAATTTGTGATTCGAGTATTTGCGCTCAACACTATTCACAACTATGTCATAGGGCCACTCTGCGGACTTCTCATGCTGTTCCCACCCTCCCCACTTCATGACTGGGACACTTGCCTTTCGGCCTGGCTAACATCATCAATTATTTGACCCTTCTCTGATCCGTCAGAAGGAAGGAAAAATGAGACGCACAACAGATCGTGTCTGTATAGCAGCTGTAAGGCCTGTATGGTCCCATCAGAATTGTCTTGTGATTTGGTAGCCAAAAGCAGGAGTGGGTACAAAACACAGAAGACATGCAAATATTCCATTCATGTGTCATCTCAGTTTTGGATCCATTCCTGTTTTTTTGGGCATTAGCAATACTAATGGATTAACGACCAAATGCTGACCGAGTGACAGCAGATGCTCAACAGACAGGATCAGTTTTTTGGGGGTATTGTTCTGACGGATCAGAGGAAGGGCAAAATAATCAATGACGTCAACACAAACTTGCTGCTGATACCCTCTCCACTCTGTCGAGGGGGGGGTATACTTTTAAAAAGCGTTTAATAGAACAGGTTCTGTAGACATCTATGTGGAATCAGCTGACGATGGTGTAAAAGGAGTGCGCTTCTTCTTGGCGCTAACATTGACCTGTAAGGCTCAGTTCATACTTGAGTTATTTGGTCAGTTTATACATAGTGAGGAACCTTTTGCCCACCTCTTTCCAGCTTCCTTCACTGCAGCTTCCCACCCTTTCACCCATCAGTACTTATTCTATGATTTTCCTGTTTTCATTTTCAGGTTCTTTAAAAACTGCCACTTATCAGACATGCGAGAAAAGCTTTCATTTGGGACTGCAAGAGTTCTCCATAGTCTAATTTTTATAGCTTTCAGGATTTTTGGCTATTCTTCAAATATCACTTCCGTGATGAGGTCAGTGTTCACAAATGGGTAATATTTAAAGAGGATTGACATCTCTTCATTAATAATTTAAGGAAGATGTGGCTTTGGGCTCACAAAGTATGGTTTCTAATTGAGTCATCTATTGCAATTTGGAGTTTTTTTAGTCCATCACTTGGACTGCAGTCAGATTTGGGCTACCTGGTCTCTTTTGATTGTATCTTGGTATAGGTTCCAGGTGCACAGACTGTGACCCGTGTAGCAGCATGCATGTCACATGCAGGGTGCAAAATAAACCCACTGCAGGGAGGGGCAGAGATCACAGACTGGCAGTAACCTTATATCTATCATCTAGAGCAGGGATTAGCAAAACGCTGATACTACAGCTGCTGTGAAACTACAACTCTTAGCATGCAAATTTACTTGGCTGTTCATATAACTCCCATAGAAGTGAAAGGTGGATTCTGGGAGTTGTAGTTTCTGAACAGCTGGAGGTTGCTGTCTGGAGGAGATTTAGTGACAACAGCAGACTATAAAGGGCCAAAAACATTTGAAGTTGTCAGTCAGCGCATTTGAAGATTGTTGCTATGCCTTGGCCAAGGCACACTATGCCAGTTATTCTACTTTTCAGGAAGTAATAAGAGACGGCAGTGGCATACAACAAATTGAAGCTATGATTCTCACCAAAGTTTTCGTCGAAAGAGTCCCAAGCAGTGATCTCCTATCTGACGCCCATATCCTCTAATAGGGCAGATGGACAGGGATTGTCTTCAAGAGACAATCCCTTTAATTTTACTTGTATTAATAATGACATAAACACAATGTTCATTGGCCTTAAGGACTGTGTTTGCGAAGACCTAATACAGACAGAACATTTTTTTAAAAACATTTCATTGGATTCTAAACGGTTCATGGTGGAGGCTACTCATCCTTTGAAACAGAGTGGTAACATAATGTTCTCTGTCTAATGAACTGAATGATGCCCGATAATGCTGATTGATTCAACTCCCATGCCAGGCCTCTTGAACAGGGGAAAAGTAGTTTTCTGGATAACTAGTTGTAATCTTCTTATTTTCACAACAGGTAAGAACGGTGATTTTTATATTGTGAGTATTTTGATTTTTGGCCACCATGCTGACTGTCTGTGATTCAGTGACATTTGTTGACCTCTGAACATGCTGTTCAATGGAGAAAGTCATTTTCTCATTCTTCTGCTACACAAAACAAATTGTATGTATTGACGGATCTTACAGTTAAAATGATCGACCAAACTTCTGTATTCAAAGCGAAACCCTGGGCAAGAAGTGACCATTTAGTTATTACTCAGGTCGGGGTCGATCTAACATTGCAATTCCATTTACTAAACAACTGATCTACCTGCAGTCACACAATATTAAAGTCTAAAGTTGGCCATACACATTAGGTAGAAGTTGGTTGATGGTTGAACACAGTTGAACAAACAATCATCTGGTGAACAATAATTTTGCAGACACGGACGTACATATTTTAGTCCATATTTGCCGTTACAGTTGTTATACTGGCCATATATTTTCAATAAAACCAGCGATGAACGAACAATCTTTCTGGGAATATTATTTTAAAGAAGCATCTTCCGTCCACGAATGATCTGTCTTGGAATGCAAGAGCTTTTGTTCCTCTATCAGACAAAAATGTTAAACTTCTTCTTCAGATGATGGGCTATCATCAGTCGCTCAAGCCATCGTTCATTGTCAAATTTCACCCGACAAATGATCGTTTTGGTTGAAATCGTGTATTTTGATCAACTTTAGAATAATGTGTATGGCCATTTTAGCAGCCATGTCTAAGGCTTTAATACACTGTATATTAGAGATGAGTGGAGAAATAAGAATAAAAACATACAGCAGGTGGCACTATACAGATACATTTTATTGAATAAGGGTCCTTTCACACTGGCGTTTTTCTTTTCCGGCATAGAGTTCCGTCCTCGGCGCTCTATGCCGGAAAAATCCTGATCAGGATTATCCCCATGCATTCTGAATGGAGAGAAATCCGTTCAGGATGCATCAGGATGTCTTCAGTTCAGGACCGGAACGTTTTTTGGATGCAGCAAATATCGCAGCATGCTGCGCTTTCTGCTCCGTCCAAAAATCCAAAAACACTTGCCGCAACGACGGATCCGGAATAATTGCCCATTGAAAGGCATTAATCTGGATCTGGCCTTAAGCTAAACGTCGTTTTTGCGCATCGCCGGATCCGACGTTTAGCTTTTTCTCAATGGTTACCATGGCAGCCAGGACGCTAAAGTCCTGGTTGCCATGGTAAAGTGTAGTGGGGAGCGGGGGAGCAGTATACTTACCATCCGTGCGGCTCCCGGGGCGCTCCAGAGTGACGTCAGGGCGCCCTACACGCATGGATCACGTGATCGCATGGATCACGTGATCCATGCGCATGGGGTGCTCTGACGTCATTCTGGAGCGCCCCGGGAGCTGCACGGACTGTAAGTATACCGCTCCCCCGCTCCCAACTACTACTATGGCAACCAGGACTTTAATAGCGTCCTGGCTGCCATAGTAACCTCAAAGCATTTCGAAGACTGATCAGGATCCTGATCAGTCTTCTAATGCTTCAGGTGACTTGCGTTCTGACGGATCTGGCGGGACGGAAGTGCCTGCCGGATCCTCAGAACGCAAGTGTGAAAGAGGCCTAACTCAGTGGGGATATGTTTAATTATATCCAGTTGTGTTACCACACAACCTGTATCTGCACATCTGACTATCGGATCGGAATAGATTTTTTATCTCTAATTGCATGAAGTGAGATTGGACCTATCAAAAATATTGGTGATCTTTCGATATATATTATCCTTTTACACAAACAGATTTATCCTTGTTGGAACCAAGTTCTCTATCTATACAGTACACAGTTAATTTACAGTGCGGAGATAAAATGGGAAATCTGAACTACTGCTCTGTGTATTTGAAGATTTATTGATTAACCTTCGAAGACACAGAGCATTGCTTCAGATTTCCTATTTTCCCTCTACACTGTATTGTGGTGTCCTGTCACTTCTCTGTTTAAGTAGTTAGAACAATCCCGGCAGATGCTGTATGCTTCAAGATTTATGCTTTTATAAATATATATCATAATATAGTGTATACAGGACGCATTTCGTCCACTGCCACTGGCCATTTCAGTGCAACCCATACAACTACCAATGTTTCTCTATAGCAATTCATTTTATACATCTGGCTGTGTCAGATCACCTGCCAATAATAGATGCAGCTATAATACCCAAACTAAGGCCTTATTCACACGTCCGTAGTGTTTTGCGGATCCGCAACTTTGCGGATCCGCAAAACACCTTGCCACCAGCCCTATAGAGATGCCTATACTTGTCCGCAATTGCGGGCAAGAATAGGACATGCTCTACTTTTTTGCGGAGCCGCCGTCCAGAAGATCGGCAGCACGCTCCGCAAATGCGGATGCGAAGAGCACAGTGTGTGCTCTCCGCATCCATCACGTCCCCATTCAAAATGAAAGGGTCCGCACCTGTTCCGCAAATTTGCGGAACGGGTGCGGACGAACATTGCGGACGTGTGAATAAGGCCTAAAGGATTAGTGAACCAGTTCGGACCAAGCCAGGTTTGGTCCAAGATTTGCTATTTTTCGGATGGCAGACGAACCCGATTGTTTTCATGTATGTTTTGGATGAATCACAGAAAAAAATGCACCAAACGGATATGCCACTGACTATACTAGCTAGTCAAACAAGCAGATATTAAAAGCTGAGACTGTTTGCCAATATATTCCTGTCAGGAACACATCGGAGCCCCTCATGCACCACATCACGGTCGCTCAGCATGGCATGGGGTCCTACCACTATGCTAACTATGGTGTGAACACGGTCTGAAGGTGATGGAATACACAACCGCATAGCAGGACAACTAATGCAATGTGAATAAAGCAAGACTGCAAGCCACAGCCATATCAGACCGTGTGATGGAGGCGACCAGGTGCAAAAGAATGTTAAATGCCAGGTGAAGGCACATTCAATACATATGGAACAAGATCACAGAAATATAGTGGCTAATATGGGGGAACTGCTCAGACCACAAACATTCTAGCGTGTTTCTCATTGGGGGAGCAGTCCACCGCATGTGGACCGCAGCAAACGACCACCCCCAGCAAAAAATGCGTACAATGGAGGATGCCGGTGCGGACCACATGCACCACAAAGCTATCAGCTGTGAGTGATGCGATGCTAGCGCAGGGCGGCGCTGACTTCAGACACGCCCACCCTCCCTCCTGTTCAGGTTTGGCTTGAAGAAAAGGTGGCAACCCTACTCAGCAGGGAGTGCATCAAAATGCCATTCATCCTAATAAAATCTCTATTAGGCCCCTTGCAGGCGAGCGTTTGTCACGCTGTGAGTCCACAGCGCAGCTCCCGGCCTGACCTCCCAGCACTGACCTGGTCACATAGCATTATATTGATTTATGATGCTATGTAACCCTTACAGTTCTGGAATGTATTGTATAATACTGGCAGCATTCTGTTATCCAATACATTCCAGAACTGTGAGGGTTACATACCATCATAAATCAACATAATCTATGTGACCCCGTCAGTGCTGGGAGGTCAGGCCAGACGCTGTGCTGCGGATTAGCAGCGTGACAAGCGCTCGTCTGCAAGGGGCCTTAGAGTGGATAGGACAAAGGATAAAAATATCCCAGGTTGTAGCCCTTAAGGGGGTTGAAAGTTATTGCTATAAAAGTAAAACGAAGTATAAAATATATTAATATATTAAACATTTAAATCCCCCCCTTTCCCAATTTTACATATAAAAATATATACACAATAAAAAAATAAACATATCAGGTATCGCCGTATTCGAAAATGTCTGAACTATTCAAATATTTTTAAACAGCTTCAAACAGATGATCGGCGGAGGTGTCCGACTCAAGGCACTTAATACTACAGGACTGGTTAAACTTCAAAATGATTTCAATACCAATGATATCCACCAGATGGCACCAAATCCTTAACTAAGTATGCGAGAAAAAACAGAAAACAAATCTTGAGCATTTGCCTATACCAGGGATAGGCAAACTGCGGCTCTCCAACTGTTGCAAAACTACTACTCCCAGCATGCAAAGACTGCTTACAGCTATCAGCCTACAGCAGGGCATGGTGGGAATTGTAGTTTTAAAACAGCTGGAGAGCCACAGTTTGCCCATCCTTGGCCTATACTCGTAATGATATCATTGCTCAGTATTAGTAGGACAGTGTTAGGGTGGGTTTACATATGCGTTGTATATTCCGTTATATCAGGGTTATAACGGAATATAAGGATGGAATGCAAAACGGAACCCTTTAGATACATTCCATTTTGATCCGTCCTAATAGAGTTCTATGGGCACAAATAACAAGAACAAGATGGAACTGTTATTTGTGCCCATAGAACTCTATTAGGACGGATCAAAGCGGAATGTCTCTGAGGCTGGGTTCAGACTTGCGCGGAACGCGCTGTAAAACGCTCAACACATGAAAACCAATGCTTCCCTATGGCCCTGGTTCTCACTTGAGCGTTTTACAGCGCGTTTGAATGCGCTGAAAAACGCCCTACGCTCAAAAAAGTTCTTGAGCTTCTTTGGGGCGTTTTGTCGCGCGTATTGTGATTGACGCCACAGTAGTCAATCACACGAACGCGCGTACGCCGCGCGTTTCCTATTTGCAAAAACGCGCTGTAAGACACGCGACAGAAACGCGCGTTTTACGCGCGTATCAAATACGCGCAGGTCTGAACCCAGCCTAAAGGGTTCCGTTTTGCATTCCATCCTTATATTCCGTTATAACCCTGATATAACGGAACGGTATAACGGAATCTACAACACATATGTGAACCCAACCTTAGGTGAAGTGAGGCAAGCAAAGAGACCATTCCGTAATAAAATTGGATAATCTCATTCAAATTTCAACACCAATGTTTTTAGACATGTTAAATGCAGATTTGGGGCAATATCATATAAAAATGAAATTGCTTTTGAAAACCATACCATACTATCTGCACCACGAATAAGATATTGGTGGCGTACTTACATGGAGATAGTCTATGCAACTACTATGGGGCTTGAGGCATAGCTCTGAATTTCTCCAGTTTCCTAGTATTTTCCTGCACCCATCACTAAGGGGAGCTCAGTGCAAAGAGATTTTACAGCTGTCATTGACAGTGGGAACTATATACATTGCTATACACTGTGCTCCCCCTAGTGGTGGATTCAGGGAACTAGTTTTACCATTTATAGTAAGCAGGAATGTATAGAGCAGTAAGGGGGAGATTTATCACTGTATTTATTCCAGTTGTCTGGTGTAAATTCATTAAGAAATATGGTGTTCAGAGAACGTGTTTCACTTTCTCCATCATAGAAGTCAGATAAAATGGTGGAGCACAATTGTTTTCTTTTTTTACTGTAAATTTTTCAGAAAGCTCACTAAAGGGTCTCTTACCAAATGTTTCTATGGCCCCCTATGATATCTGTCTACGGCGCTGTAAGAGGTCACTGTCTACACAACTGTTACTGCACCTGCACACGTTGCGGAATACGTGCGGCTTTTCAGCACCGATTCCTGTGCGGAAAAAAACGCAGCGTATTACAGTACCAGCAAAGTGTATAAGATCACACAAATCTCATGGACACTTTGCAGATATTTTCTGTACGGAAATTGACCTGCTGTGCGGACTTCAAAATAAATAGTATGTCAATTGTGTTTGGGGTTTTAGCTGCGGATTTCACCTTTTTTAATAGAAGGGTGAGATCTGCGGCAAAACCGCATCAAATCTGCAATTGGACATGACGGATTTTGCTGCGGATATGCTGCAGGAACGCACATAAATCAGCAAGGAAATTTGTCCGGATCTTATGTGCGTTCAGCACTTGTGTGCAGGTGGTCTAATCAGATCATCCCTGGACCCTTATGTAATAAACTGCACGCTAGGTTTTGAACACGGGCTATAAAGTAGGTTCAGGTTTTGGGTTAGCTTTGTAAATATGACAAATGTGCAGCAGTTTTTTGGCTAAAATGCATAAAAAAAATCTAAAGCAGCACTGTTTATTGAATTACCTGAAACGAGTGGCAGCTTCCAGTGTTCTCTAAGGATAAGGGCTTGTGCACACTGCAGAGACGTGCCTGGAGCCTGTACTGCAGTGAGCGGAAACTATATGCCTCCTTAGTACAGGGCTGCACAGCCTTAGGGCTCATGCACACGAACGTATTTTCTTTGTGTCCGTTCCGTTTTTTGTTTTGCAGACCGTACGCGGAACCATTTGTTTCAATGGGTCCGCAAAAAGAAAAACGTCCGTGTGCATTCTGTTTCTGCATTGCAAAAAAATAGAACATGTCCTACTGTTGTCCGCATTATGGACTAGGATAGTACTGTTCTATTAGGGGCCAGCTGTTCCGTTCTGCAAAATACAGAATTCACACGAACGTCATCTGCATTTTTGCAGATCCGTTTTTTGCGGACCGCAAAATACATAAGGTCGTGTGCATGAGCCCTTAGGGCTCTTTCACACAGGCGGATAATCCGCTGCGTGAAAGACAACCAAGCCCCGCTCCGGAAAGCAGCTCCGCTCCGTGCCTCTCTGTGAGCTTTTTACTACAAAAGCATGGTGGGGTTTTGTAGTAAAAAGATCACAGAGAGGCACGGAGCATTATCAATCATAATAATGCTCCATGTCTCTGCTGTCCAGAGCGGGCTTGGCTGTATTTCACGCGGCGGAATACCCGCATGGCATCCACTTGTGTGAAAGAGCCCTTAGGGTAGGTTCACACTGAGGATTTTCATGTGGACCCACTCTAGGTTTAACTCTAACTGCGTCAAGACCTGTTCATTCTTTGCAAGGTCTTGAAACTGCATGGCTGCAGCAAAAAAGTTTTTCGGCACTGAGTTCGCCTGGAAACCCGCACCCAAAATCCTCTGACTGGACCTATCATCAGAGGTTCTAATGGTACTGGTTCACATTGTACAGTAAGGTGCTGCTTTTACAATGAAGACCAGCAGGTGGCACTATGTGACCATAATATAGTGTTCTCTGGTGACAATGATTGAGATTTCTTGCATTTCAGAAGCAGTCAAGAACTAGATGAGGTCAGAGGATCTCAAGATTTCAAGTTCTGCATTGACACACAGAGAAATAAATTATGATTGCTTATTGGCTGCCATGGAGAAATAAGGGCACCTCTATGATAGGTTGATGACATCGAAGTTGGTACGAGTCTGAAACTTGTCTTTTCTCTGCAGGGGAAGCACTGTTAAAGTAGCAACGCATTAAAGAGCACTATTAAATTAATTGGTATACATCACATCCATTGATTTTGGGGCATACTATAGAGTCTAAGCAGAGAAACACCCTGAACCCCTCTTTATAACAGCAGCAGACTAACAAGGCAAATGGCAAATGGTTAAGTGGGCTGAACAGTTAAGAAAACCTGTTTTCATATGCCCTGTACAGGACCCTCATCCCTTGGCCAGGGGAAGGAATGGTAACAAAGAGTGTCCCTCGCTCTGGAGGACCTGTCCTGTCCAGCATTAGGCCTTATTCACACGTCCGCATATATGTCCGCATGTATTCCGCAATTCTGCGGAATACATGCGGACCCATTGACTGTGAATGGGGCATGAAACGATGCGGAGAGCACAAACTGTGCTCTCCGCATCAGATTTTGCGGAGCGCGCCGCTGATCTTACGGCCACAGCTCCGCAAAAAAGTAGAGCATGTCCTATTCTTGCGGACAAGAATAGACATTTCTATGGGGCTGCCGGCCGGGTGTGTTTATGGATCCGCAATTTGCGGATCCATAAACACTACGGACGTGTGAATAAGGCCTTACACAGACACCACTTCAATCCTAATAGGAACTGTGCAATGCTCAGTTTCCCCTGCGGTGGCGCTGCAGGAAAAAAGAACACTTTCTGCCTGGCTTCCCGATAGATAGTGGTTAAAGAGGTATTCCAGTTATATACAATAATCCCCTATCCATAGGATCTTGTTGCTGGGACCCCCACAGATCACGAGAACCCCATGGAGCCCCCCAAAATTAACTGAGGGGCTGGTCAGGCACATGCTCATTTATTTTTATGGGAGATCCGGAGATACCTGAGCGCTGAATTCTGATGTTTCCAGAACTCCCATAGAAATGAAAGCAGCTGCTGCGTGCATGCCCAACTAGCCACGCCATTTATTTCAGGGGGCTCCAGGGGGTATAGAGCCCCCGTTTTTGTGGTTGGTGGGCATCCCAGCAGTAGGACCCCCATTGATCTAGTACTTATCCCCTATCCGGTGGCTAGGGAAATAACCTTATATAACAAAAAACACAGAAATATAGTGGCCAAATATAGTGGCCACCGCATGTGGACCGCAGCAAGCGGCCATCCCCAGCAAAAATTGTGTACAATGGAGGATGCCCACGCAGACCACATGCACTACAAAGGCATCCTACACAAAACGGAGCATTGTGCGGATAAAATATTTAAATATAAAAATCACAGGAAAAAAAAAACAAAGGGATATGCACCACGTCACGGTCGCTCAGCATGGCATGGGGTCCTACCACTACGCTGACTATGGTGTGAACACGGTCTGAAGGTGATGGAATACTGCTCACAGCCAAGCTTCCACACAACCGCATAGCAGGACAACTAATGCAATGTGAATAAAGCAAGACTGCAAGCCACAGCCATATCAGAGCGTGTGATGGAGGCTACCAGGCGCAAAAGAGTGTTAAATGCCAGGTGAAGGCACATTCAATACATATGGAACAAGATCACAGAAATATAGTGGCCAATATGCTCAACTGCTCAGACTCCAAACACTGAAGAAACACGCTAGAATGTTTGTGGATCGCATTATGGCCCACTATATGTGGCATCTGACACCATGGCGGGTTCTAACCGAGGGACATCCCAGTATTTTTTTTTTTTTTTTTTTTTAATCAGATAATTTTTATTAAAGAAGTTTTTGTAACATACACAAAATGTGGAAACACCATCCCTCCCCCCCTCCCCCCTTTGAGAAGAACCTCCCTCCCCCCCCACCCAGCCACCGCTGTAAGCAAAAGTCCTGCAACAGTCCAGATTTCGCTGCTACAAGTCCAGCAGATTTACTGCTTCATCTTCTATCAACCGCAGGATCCAGTATACCGCGACGTCCAGGCACATGAAGAAGCAGATGTCCAACACAGTAAGCGACGGCAGCCACAATCCCTTTACACACTCCACCTGCGTCTGCGCTTCACACATACAGCACATCAGGCGCTCCACTGACAGTCAATTTATAGTACCCCTCAAATGACTAAACCGGGATACCGTATCTCTGCACCCACGGCGACCAGATCATGGAGAATTTCTTCAAAGCATTCCGTCTTTGATACACAAAGTGTTCCAGCAATATTAACGTGCGAACCTTCTCCACCCATTCTTTACAGTGCGGCGGATCTCGATCAATCCAATGGAAGGCAATAACCTTCCTAGCTTGGTATAACACTCGTACAACCGCTGTTCTAGTACTGGCATTCAAGTCAAGTTGATCCACACAACCCAGCAGACATTGCAACCCAGTCATTTCCAAGCGTACATCGAAAACACTATTTATAGTGTCAACCACCCGTCTCCAATATCGTCTCAACCGTGGACAATTCCACATAAGGTGGACTAGATCCGCGCTTGAACCATCACATCTGGGGCACACATCGTCAGGTCTATATCCCATTTTCTTCAATAGAACCGGGGTTTTGTAAACCCTATGAATGAGTAATAACTGTGAGACTCTATGGGCCTCACTGACTGCCACCTGTGCAAAATCTTCCAAAATGGAGCTCCACTGGTCTTCCTGCAATTCCGGCACATCTACTTTCCATTTGTCCAACAATTTAAGAGGCTGTTTCTTTATCTGAGCATCCAGAATTGCTAGATAATGCAAGGAGATCACCCCACTAGTAGGCCCCATGGAACTAGTAAGTTCAAGTACTGAGTTCCTGGGGGCAAGCTCCATTCCAGACACTAGTTCCTGAGCTCTAATAGCATGTCGCAGCTGTAAGTATATGTAAAATTGATTATTGGGCAGTTCAAATTCCCTTTGCAGTATAGAGTATTCTTTAAGAGTCCCATTGTCAAACAGTTGATGTATAAAACTCAATCCATTCGCCTCCCATAAGGGACATCCCAGTATTTTAAGTAGTGGACCAGAATATGTGGAATTGTGATACCTATTAGTGGTTACATTGTAAGCAGGGACACTATCTGTGTTTTTTCCATATATAGGACACTGCCCTGGGGGACCCAATGGTAGCCCATGAGGGGGGATGATCCCCAGACCCGCAAGTACCGTGTGCTTTTTTTCTATATGCTTATCTTGGCATCCCATATGTTTTAAATGTGTATACCCCCTGATGAACCAGATATTCAAAGGGGAAACGCGTCGGGATTGTTTTGTTTTGTCATGGGATTGAATGTTCACTAACTGTGACCCTTTTTTTTTGTCCGAGGTGCCCCCCCTCCTCCCCCTTGCCCTCTGGTACCCATTGCATATCTTATAGACTGCAGGGACTATTAGGGCTAGTGAGGTTAGGTACCTCCGGGCTGAGGATTTCAGTGAGGGAGTGGACAGGGCTAGCGCCTAGGTCAACCCCTCACCCACTATTGGGATTGTTGTATATCCTCCATTTTTTCATTAGTGGCGGGATTGCTGTGTTGTTGGTGGGAGATTGTCATCTTAGTTGGAATTATAGTATCAATTGATTCTAGTAGGATTCTTTTAACCATACCCTAATAAAGGTTAGATTTTAGGTCCTTATTATTTATGATTGTTTTTCTGATTTGCTTGATAGAGGACGTATATATCCGTGATTTATTATAATTGATTTTGGCTTTGACATGAAAAAGGACCTAGGAATTTTAGTGAACAGCAAACTAAGCTGCAAAAGCCAGTGTCAGGCAGCTGCCGCCAAGGCCAATAAGATAATAGGGTTGCATAAAAAAGGGGAACAGATGGAGCAGCAAGCGGTAAGAGCAGTGAGACTATGGAACTCTCTGCCTGAGGAGGTGGTGATGGTGAGTACAATAAAGGAATTCAAGAGGGGCCTGGATGTATTTCTGGAGTGTAATAATATTACAGGCTACAGCTACTAGAGAGGGGTCATTGATCCAAGCGGTTATTCTGATTGCCTGATTGGAGTTGGGAAGGAATTTTATTTTCCTCTACCCTAGGGTCCATTCACACGTCCGTATTTTTTCTTTCCAAATTTACGTTCAGTTTTATTTTTTGCAGATCCGTGTTTCCGCAAAAACCCTCCGTTTTATTTTTTACAAAAGTGCATATGCATCTGTTCCATATTTCCACAAAAAAAAGGAGAAATAGATGTTGCTAGCGTACCAAAAAAAAAAAAAAGAGGACATGTGATGGGACAGGTTTTGGTGTCATTGAGAGCTGTGTGAGAAACTTTTGCTTGTCTGGCATCATTTTCTTCCTATTTGTCAGCGATCATCATGGCAGAAGACCTGGATAAAGTACTATTTCACTGGATTCTTAGTTTAGTTATCCCCTGTTGTTAGTTTAGATTAGGGACTCGCAAGAGAATGAGGACCCTTGACGTGGGCTTGCGGGCTGAGTCATTTTGTAAAATCCAAGTTTATTTTTAAATTTGGTGTAAATACCTTCTAATAACTAATTTCTAAATTTGTGTATGCCCTCACAGCTAAACATGAACATGTCCCATTTTTCAGCTTTGAACAAGGACTACACCAGACGTAATCAGGCCCACAATCCACGAAGAATAAACTTCTTCGCAGAAAAGGTAAGTATATAACATCATATTTTCAACCTGGCAGGCCCTGCGATATGAGAATCGGAGCATTTCATGCTCCGATGCTCTCCCTTGCCCTGCGCTTGATCGTGCATGGAAAGGGCTCTTTTTGTTAAATCAACACACTGCCGGACAGGTGCTTCGAGCAAACAGGGTGTTTGGTGACGGCACCAGCTTTGATGGGCCGGCTTTTGCCTTTTAACAGGCTAGGCCAGTGCAGAAGCCTGCACTTTAGTGCTGGTGACATCACCGAACACACTGCTTGCCGGAAGCATCTGCCCGGCAGTGTGTTGATTTAACAAAAAGAGCCCTTTCCATGCACGATCAAGCGCAGGGCAAGGGAGAGCATTGTAGCATGAAATGCTCCGATGCTTATATCGCAGGGCCTGCCTGGATAAAAATATGGTTATGTCCGGGTTCAGCTCTGAACCCAGACAACCGCTAGGGGGAGGGGACATGATAACTTCTACTGTTTACTCAATCTCCATGCTGCTCAAGCATTGGTGTGATTAAAAATAATAGAAGTCATTATGTGCCGTATCATAAAAAAGATGATTTTCCATAGTGGTCCACAATGCATGGATCAGATGCACAACATTCGTGTAAATCTGGCCTTTTTTAATAATAATGACCTAAACAGAAAATAGGTCATCAATACTAAATACAAACATAATTGTGTTAATTTAAACCTTTGTAAATAAAAAATACCGTACATACAAAATATTAACAGTATTAAACTTTTTTATTACAAAATAAAAATAAAAAATTCGGAGATCATATAATTGCCTCATTAAAGGGCCAGGAGTATTAATGATATGGGGATCAGGGGGATTACGGGAAGCAGGGATAACAAGATTAAGCATTTGATTTCGGGACATTTCAACATACGGTAGTTTACAAGGGAATGTGGCTCCTGAGGCCCTGCAAATTGATCAATCACCAGCGCTAAACTTGCAAGGCACCGAGTTTGCCGTTCATCTGGCACACGGCACAAGGAAGGAGCTAGCCCTTTTAAAGCGAACTCTTCCTTGCCGTCAGATTGATTACAATTTAGATATTCGAGCACCATAGTATCTACCTGGCCTCGAAGGTCTAAACCGGAATCGATCATGACACGTCGACCTCATTTGCCATATGAACGACAAACTGGTACAGCAGCTTCTACTGGGATGACCTCAGGGATTGGCTATACGGTGTTTTGATTAACATCGATTTCCCCCGTTGGCTGCAGCCCTTGTGAAACCAGTGGCAGATCCGGGGGGGGGGCAACGGGGCAATTGCCCCCCCCCCCCCCGATATTGTGGCAGGCTGGCAGCACCGGCGGCAGTGACAGGAGATGAACGCTTCCACTGTGGAAGCGTTCATCTCCATAGCGATCTGTGTCGCCGTCCTCTGGACAGCGATACAGATCGCTGTGCAGTGCGGCAGGGGAGGGAGAGGCGTCTCCCTACCCTGCTCCTCTGATAGGCTGCCGGCCTCGTGCCGACAGCCTATCAGAGCGGTTCAGGCGGCGCGATGACGTCATCGCGCCGCCTGAGCAGAGGACAGAACGGGACACAGGCCGGAAGAGGCCTGCATCCAGCGCTGCAAGGAGGTAAGTAGGGAGGGAGGGGGAAAAGAAGCCTGCACATGATTTTGGGGGAGGAGGCCTGCACATGATTTTGGGGGAGGGGGAGGAGCCTGCACATGATTTTGGGGGAGGAGGGAGGGAAGGAGCCTGCACATGATTTTGGGGGGAGCCTGCACATGATTTTGGGGGGAGCCTGCACATGATTTTGGGGGGAGGGGAAGGAGCCTGCACATGATTTTGGGGGGAGGGGGGGGAAAGAGCCTGCACATGATTTTGGGGGAGGGGAGGGGAGGGGGAGGAGCCTGCACATGATTTTGGGGGAGGAGCCTGCACATGATTTGGGGGCTGGGGAAAGGAGCCTGCAAATAATTTTGGGGGAAGGGGGATGGGTGGGGAAAGGAGCCTGCACATGATGGGGGAGAGAGGAGACTCCGGGGGGCACTATGGGGACATTACTGATGTATTTTATATGGGGGTAGTAGGATAATTTGTCCAGAATATGGGAGGATGATGGAAAAGTAGTAACTGAGATTTATTTTGTTGTCAAACTGCAGAGACGACACCTGACGGTCTGGTCTGAAGGTCTGAAAGGAGAAGATGAGGAAAGAGAACATCTACATCACAGGAGACGTCACTGGATGGAAGAGGTAAGTGGGGCTGTTTTTCTGTAGTGATGGGAGCTGGGGCGTATAAATCGCCCAAAGTGCCCCTCCCGAGACCAGGCTCTGGATCCGCCAGTGTGTGAAACTGAAGATTCGCCCAAGGTCTCCTGGTCTTTGTCCTCCACTTGTCTTGGCTCCTCTTCATTGGATGGTGCTTGCATTTCCTCCACTTTAGTGGACGGTGCTTGTGAAGCTGAGCAGTTCTGTAAAAAAAAAAAAAAAAAAAAATGTATATCAAAATGTATATATGTATATAAATATTAAAAATATAATAATTACTTACGTTCTTAGTTCTATAATTTGTTTTAGAAATTGGAGCTGATGTGTATACATATATGGTTTCTTTTTTCCCACTGTCACCGCTCCTGTATTTAATGTTCATTCCTCTTCAGAACTAGTCCCGGCATGTGTTCCAGCGTTTCTTAATTTGTTGTACTGAAAAGATAATAATAATTTTAAAAAAATTATTTTTATTTATTATTATTAATACAAATTTACTTGACAAATTTTAAATAAAACTTCAAAGTGAGATTTTGCTCCCGTGCACACAATCAATGCTGTTCTGTGACATACGGCCTGTTCACGGACCTTGGTCTCAGAGGGCATACGGTCGTGTGTATGAGGGATGATACAAACAACCTTCTAGTATTAGGGCTCATGCACATGACCATTGTACGGCCGTGGACGTGTTGCGGCCCGCATACGACTCTCCCTAATGCACGGAATTAACAATCAACAGCCATTTCCGTGAGCCCTAATAATCAAATTTGTGAAAGAGGCTTATTATCAATTCATATGTAAGAAAATTAGAAATATAGATTCAAAAATATGGTGATTAAAGTTTAAAAAAAAATTGCTATGCAATAAGTTATAAATTGCAGAAAGGCAATTTATAATATTACAGTAAGCTATGCAAGACATTTTCTGAATAGGCCTCTTGCACAAAATATATATAATTTACTATATTTGCATAAAAGTCAGTTGGCATCTGTCAGGAAGAAGCATAGAATATGTGCAAATGAGCATAAGTCTGTATCACTCAAAAGTACACTATCTATGCTGTTCCAGGACATATAGCCCACTCACGGAACATAAGGCGTCACGCACACATCGGTGGAGCACGCTCCGTGTAAAATCGGCCTGCTATGCTGCTGAGTGCACTCCAGAGCACGGCAGGCTGGGTTTACACAGACCGTGCACCATGGATGTGTGTATGAAGCAATTTAAAATACACGTACTTTTTAATAAAATTATATACTCACAGATTTTTTCTTTCTTTTGTACCGATGCTGAGGTCCATGCAGTGGAAAGTAATTCTTTCCCTGCTTCCTCCCACGACCTGTCCTTTTTAACCCGGTCATGGTACACCTCTGCTCTGGTGTCCCACAGGGTTGGGCGCTCTTGGATAAGCACGATGAGTTTCTCCACCGCAAAAGAACTCATTTATTATCACCCTTTAATATCAGCACTTGCTTCCGCCAACTTCTTTACAACTTTCCCTGGTGCTGAAGGTCACAGGGGGCAGGCCTATTTTTTTTTTTCTATTTCCTGCGGATCCGCAATTGATGACATGTGGATGACATTTGGCACCTTTCCGCATGTCATCCGCATTTTTTCAGACCCATTGACTACAATGGGGCCACGGACCGCAATTTGTGGTCAAAAGTAGGACATGCTCTATTTTTTTTCCAGATCGGCATATAGGAACTGCATACTGAATGCTGTCCGCATCTTTTGTGGCCAAATATGAATGAATCCGTCCGCAATTCTGTTCTGCAAAATAATGAATGAAAATTGCGGACGTGTTAATGGACCCTTACAGTTTTTTGTTTTTTTTTTGCCTTCCTATGAATCCACTTCCAGGATAACAGGCCGAACCGGTTGGCCAGATGTCTTTTTTCAGCCTTACAAACTATGTTGATATGGTATTACAGACTGGCCCAATCTACTTGTATCGCCCCAACTTCTGTCAATTTGAAGCCACCTACAACATTGGGGCCACTTTAGGTTCCCAGTCCGCCACTGGTGCATGCCCACATAGAAGTGGCAAAGTTGATGAATATGTTGAACGCAAATATTCGAATCGCGAATTTTAATCGCGAATATTGGCACTTGGAGAATTCGCAAATATTTAGTATATAGTGCTATATATTCATATTCACGAATAGTGTTGATAGCGAATATTCTAATCGCTAATTTATTGCGAATATTGGCACTTAGCAACCGATAGGAAGGTTGCCTACCCCTTAGTGTTGATCGCGAATATTCTAATCGCAAATTTTTATCGAGAATATATTACATTGCCGATTTTCGCAATCAAGTAAATAATGACTGGAGATCACGAATTCTTGAATTTGCGAATTTATGGCGAATATTTGGCCAAAAACTTGCAAAATATCGTGAATTCGAATATTGCCTATGCCGCTCATCACTAATGAATACCTGAGAACAGAGCATATCAACTTAGACTGCACCACCCATTTCCCTAATTTAAAGGGGTTTTGCGAATTTTTTTAAGGGCTTAAAATAAAAAATAATATAATAATAATAATAATCATTACTCGCTTCCACTGGCCCTCACTGCTCTTTACTTCCTGGTTCAGCTCAACACACAGGAAGTGATAGGATCAGCTCATCACAATTACTGAATTCGGACTCATTCACAGGGCCGTTGATCAACTTGAATGGGTCCGTGATCCGTCTGCACCGCAAAAAAGTAGATCCATTTTCTATTGTGGCAGATTGTGATCTGTCCCCAATGACTTGCATTGGGGGTCATGATGGAAATGGATTAAGGATTTCATTAACTGTAAAACTGAAGGGGTTGTATATATTTGCCAATGTTTGTGTCCAAAGGATTATATTGGGAAAACAAAAAGGGAATTTAGGAGACGGATCCTTGAGCACGTAAATGACATTGTTAAGAAAAATGTAACCCCTGTTGCTAGTCATGTCACCCAATATCATGGAGGTGATCCGAGCAGCTTATCGTTTTCTGTGTTGGAGGTTATTCCCCCACCTACGAGAAGGGTGACTGGGATAAAAAAATCCTACAGAAAGAATCGTCATGGATTTTTAGATTTAAATCCCAGTCTCCCGGTGGCTTAAATGAACGTCTTACATTCAGCTGTTTCTTGTGAGCATAGGATTTCTTTGGTTTTTGCCACTGATTGTGGATCACGTTGCGGATACGGATTATATGTGTACACGACTAGCAGAGACATTGTATATTGGTGCCCAGTTGTGAATAATTTGGGAATAAGTCCGTAATTATTTAATCAATTTTTTATACATAAATTGGCTACCATGATAGCAACTGTTCTAACTATCTCTGACTTTATGGGCCATAAGATATTTGCGGCTAATTACTTGGATTACCCATATATTAAATGACATTCCATAAATATACCTCAAGAATGTGGATATCTATTGGTAATATAGGGTTAATCTATGCGTCTTTCATTGCGGCGGTATTGCTATCTGCCCGGAATTACTTTGGAACACATATGCGTTCCATTGCGGGTTCATCGTTTACATACACTTCCGGTTAACACCGGAAGTCCTTGCGTGTCATCTGCGTTCCACCTCAATCTAGCAGGGCGCGCTCTTTTATCACCATGCTGCTGGTAAAACACCAACTCCGCACCTTTATTTATGCAGGTAATCGGGAGCGCTATAAAAAGCCGCATTATGGCCCATTCTATGTGGCATCTGACACCATGGCGGGTTCTAACCGAGGGACGTCCCAGTATTGTAGGTAGTGGACCAGAATATGTGGAATTGTGATACCTATTAGTGGTTACATTGTAAGGTGGGACACTATCTGTTTTTTTTTCAATTTATAGGACACTGCCCTGGGGGACCCAACGGTGGGACCCATGAGGGTGGGATGATCCCCAGACCCGCAAGTACCTTTGTGCTTTTTTTTTATATGCTTATCTTGGCATCCCATATGTTTTCTATGTGTATACTCCCTGATGAACCAGATATTCAAAGGGGAAACGCGTCGGGGTTGTTTTGTTTTGTCATGGGATTGAATGTTCACTAACGGTGACCCTTTTTTTTTGTCCGAGGTGCCCCCCCTCCTCCCCCTTGCCCTCTGGTACCCATTGCATATCTTATAGACTGCAGGGACTATAAGGGCAAGTGAGGTTAGGTACGGGGACGGAGGGATCCTACCATCAGGGCTCCTCTCCGGGCTGAGGATTTCAGTGAGGGAGTGGACAGGGCTAGCGCCTAGGTCAACCCCTCACCCGCTTTTGGGATTGTTGTATATCCTCCATTTTTCCATTAGTGGCGCCATTGCTGTGTTGTTGGTGGGAGATTGCCATCTTAGTTGGAATTATAGTATCAATTGATTCTAGTGGGAATCTTTTAACCATACCCTAAAAAAAGTTATATTTTAGGTCCCTATTATTTATGATTGTTTTTCCTTTTCCATGTCAGTGTTACCCAGTTTTTTACCATTTAGTATGTACAGGTGACATGCATTATTTCTTCCCATGTGCATAACCTTACATTTGTCAGTGTAAAACCTCATCTGCCACTTCTCTGTCCAAGCCTCAAATCTATCCAGATCCCTCTGTAGCAGTTGTAAGAGGGTGCAAGGTGTCATATTCGATGGCAGGTATGTGTCACCGAGGTTGCTGGCCTCGGTGAGGTAAGAGCCGGGTTTTTTTTGGTCTGCAGCAGCTAGTGCTGCTGGACTCTGTTACTTAGTTTGGCTGCAAAGCTAATCCGGGCCGGCTCTTACTGGGAGTAGGCAAAGAGTTGGGTGGGTGCCTACTCCCCACGGTCCAGGCCGGACTTTATCCGGGCCTTTAAAAGGCAGCCTCCTTAGCAGCTGAGGGTGGTGATTATCCTGGAGCCTGATAACAGGGCTGTGGAGTTCTCTGTCCTGGAGGAAAGAGCTCAGCAAGGAGGTGGCTTTTGTTCCTGGCTACCTGAAGGTGGATTCTCCTGCGGCTGGGCCGACAGCCTGGTGTGAACCTGCACCTACACCTCCCAGGTGACTGAACCTGTGTTGGCCTGTTTTGTTTTGCCTCCTTGTTTCTGACATGTGTGAATTACCACCAAAAGACTGTTTGCTGTTTATTTTTGTGTCAGTGTGAATAAAACACTGTTTTTGCACATCCTGGACTCTTTGTTTTGCCTCGGTACTGCACCCGCACCGCTGTCTACCAGAGCGACTCCCACATTTGGTGTCGGATGCGGGCATGCGCAGTGAGGCTGGCGGGAACGCCGAAGTTTTTTTGCTAAAGTGCATGGAATATATTAAGCCAGCAAAGTTGCAAGCAGGAATTTCTGGCAACATGGAGGCTGCTGTGAAGGCTCTCATAGAGGCTAACGTGCAGCAGCGGGAGACCAACCAGCTACTGCTACAACATGTGATGGCGTTACAGGCGGCAGGAGCGTCCCACCACGTCCATGATGCCCGGAAAGCGGTCCGTGCGGCGATCCCAAAAATGACCCCGCAGACGACGTTGAGACATACCTGGCGGTCTTTGAGAAGGTCGCCGTGAGGGAAAAGTTACCCCGTGACCAGTGGGCTGAGGTGGTCGCTCCGTTCCTGGCTTCCGGACCCCAGCAGGTGTTTTTCGACTTGTCGGACGACCAAGCGGCAGATTATGACACCGTGAAAGGAGAGATCCTAGCCAGACTGGGGGTGAACGTGCTGGTCCGCGCTCAAAGAGTCCACCAGTGGGACTTTAAAACGACTGATCCCGCTAGGCCGCAGTACTACGACCTGCTGCACAGGCTGCAAAAGTGGCTGCAGCACGATCTACTAAGTCCCACTGCCATACTGGATCGACTGTTGGCGGACATCTTTTGGAGGGCCCTGCCTTATCCCCTCCAGCACTGGATCGGCCAGGTATCGCCCACCAATGCCCTGGAGATGGTCGACCTGGTGGAGCGTTACGAGGCCACCAGAAACCTGCAGGGGAGTCTTGCTGGGAAGGGGTCAGTCAAACCTCGGAGGCCTCTGCCCCAGTTCCGACGTCCGGCGACAGAGCGGCCTGCACGGAATATTCCCCCTGCGAGTCCGCCTCCCGTGGTATGCTGGAGGTGTCAGGAGCCAGGCCACATCAGGGCCGACTGTCCGCATCGGGATGAGCCAATGGAGGTGAACTACGGGGGTCGCCACTCCTTGTACGCCCGGAGACTGTGTGCGACCGGCACCCCCGAGACAATAGACAATCGTCATCTGTGCCAGGTGCAAGTCGGGGATAACCTGGCAGTGGCGCTGTTGGACTCAGGGAGCCTGGTAACCCTGATAAGTGCTGCCCTGGTACAGCCCACCCAGTATATGGGCCGGAAAGTGGGTGTGGTGTGCATTCACGGAGACTTAAAGGACTATCCCACTGCTGTAATGTCTCTGTCCACCGCGGCCGGCACCTGGACTTGTGAAGTGGCGATCTCCACAAAGCTACCCTATGAACTGATAATTGGGAGAGACTTCCCTGGTTTTCCGTCACTGTGGCCTGAGGTGAAAGTGTCTAATAGCCCTGAGACAGGGGTAACCCTAGCAGAGTGGCCTGATACCACTGGAAGGCCAGAACCCTGGGAGCCCGAGTCTGAAGGGCCAGCGGTAGGGGTGACCACTGCTGCAGCGGTAGTGGGGGAGACAACCCCACTGAGTGTAATGGTGGGAGACACGGAGGACTTGCCACCGGGACCTGAGTTGGCAGACCTCAATGTCTCCGGGGAAAATTTTGGGACCGCACAACACCGGGACCAAACCCTAACCAGGGCCTGGTAGAATGTGCTGGAAATTGATGGTAAACCCCAGAAACCAGGGGCTGAATTAATGTTCCCACGATTTATTGTTCTGCAGGATATGTTGTATCGGGTGAACCAAATCCGAGGTGAGCCTGTTGAACAGTTGGTGGTGCCCACAGCGTATCGCAAGCTTGTCATGGAGCTTGCCCACCAACATGTTCTTGGGGGACACCTGGGGTGGCAGAAAACCCAGGACCGCATTCTGCAGCAGTTTTATTGGCCCAGTGTGTTCAAGGAGGTAGAAAATTATTGTAAGTCCTGTCCAACCTGTCAGATAACTAGCCCCCAGCCACATTTCCGTAGTCCTCTGGTACCTCTGCCAATTATTGAAGTACCATTTGAGCGAATCGCTATGGATTTAATTGGGCCTGTACCAAAGTCTGCCAGGGGCCACCAACACATTCTGGTAGTTCTCGACTATGCCACTCGGTATTCGGAGGCGGTGCCTCTGCGACATACCTCAGCTAAGCTCATTGCCAAAGAGTTGTTGGAGATGTTTTCCCGTGTGGGCCTGCCAAAAGAGGTTCTGACAGACCAAGGGACCCCTTTTATGTCCAAAGTAATGAGGGAACTGTGTAAATTGTTGCGTATAAAGCAGTTACGGACGTCCGTTTACCATCCGCAAACAGACGGTCTTGTGGAGAGGTTTAACCAAACTCAAAAAAATATGTTAAAGAGGGTGGTGTCTAGAGATGGAAAGGACTGGGATCTGCTTCTGCCCTATCTCATGTTCGCAGTGCGAGAGGTGCCCCAGGCCTCTACTGGGTTCTCGCCCTTCAAACTGCTTTATGGCAGACACCCTCGGGGCCTGTTGGATATCGCCAAGGAAGCATGGGAACAACAGCCTGTCCCCCACAAAAGTGTCATTGAGTATGTCGCCCAGATGCAGGAACGGATGGAAAGGGTGTTGCCTTTGGTCCGGGAGCATATGGAGGATGCGCAACAGGCCCAGAGTAGGGTGTACAATCGTCAGGCTCGGGTACGGGACTTCAATCCGGGAGATCGGGTTTTGGTTCTGGTACCCACCCTTGACAGCAAATTCCTAGCTAGGTGGCAGGGCCCCTATGAGGTGATCGAGAAGGTAGGGGAAGTAAATTACAAAGTACACCAGCCAGGCGGCGCAAGCCGGAGCAGGTGTACCACGTGAATTTACTTAAGCCGTGGAAAGATAGGGACGCGGCCGACGACCACAGCCCCCGGCCAGGGCTTCTAGGTGAAAAGGGTCCAGCCCCACAGTTCGAGGCCTGTGAAGCCGTAACCACGGTAAAATTGCAGACAGCCTGTCTTCCAAACAAGTTCAGGAAGTCAGGAGTTCCTCAGTCGGAACACGGATGTGTTCTCGGACCTCCCTGGCCGCACGTCTCTCATCCAACATGACATCGCCACTGAGCCTCAGGCCAAGATCCGGTTAAAACCATACCGGGTACCCGAGGCTCGGGCGGCGGGCCATCGCGGAGGAAGTGCAGTTAATGTTGAAGCTCGATGTCATTGAGGAGTCGAAAAGTGAGTGGGCCAGTCCCATAGTCCTAATACCCAAGCCGGATGGGACGTTGCGGTTCTGCAACGACTTTCGCAAGTTAAATGAATTATCCAAGTTTGACGCGTATCCCATGCCCCGAGTAGACGAGCTTGTTGAAAATTTAGGACAAGCCCGTTATTTTACTGTGCTGGACCTCACTAAAGGGTACTGACAGGTACCCTTAACGGAGTCGGCTAAGGAAAAACCGCGCTTGTTACCCGCAGGGCCTGTATCACTACAAGGTGTTACCCTTTGGCCTGCATGGCGCCCCGCCACTTTCCAAAGGTTAATGGACATAGTGCTGCGACCACATCGTCGGTACGCCTCGGCCTACTTAGATGATGTAGTCATCCACAGCACCGACTGGGAAAGCCATTTACCCAAGGTGCAGGCGGTAGTGGATGCCCTGAGGAAAGCTGGACTAACCGCCAATCCAAAAAGTGTGCGATTGGGTTGGAAGAGACCAAATATCTGGGATATGTAATCGGGCGGGGAGTCATCAAACCTCAGGTAACTAAGGTAGAGGCCATTCGTAACTGGCCCCGACCGGTCACCACCAGGCAGGTAAAGTCGTTCCTGGGGATTGTAGGATACTACATGAGGTTTGTGCCCCACTTTGCCACAATAGCAGCGCCATTGACAGACCTGTTGAAGGGACGAAAGTCTGGGAGGGTTAGCTGGAGTGAGAAGGCGGAGGAGGCTTCGCCGCGTTGAAGTCGGCCCTGTGTGGGTCCCCGGTTTTGGTGACACCCGACTTCAACAAGGAGTTTGTCGTACAGACCGACGCCTCGGAGGTAGGCCTCGGTGCGGTACTGTCTCAGGAGGTCAACGGGGAAGAACATCCCGTTGTCTTCCTGAGCCGTAAGCTCAGTCCCGCCGAGTCCAGGTATAGTATAGTGGAGAGGGAGTGCCTGGCTATCAAGTGGGCACTCGAATCTCTCCGCTACTACCTGTTAGGGAGGAGGTTCCGTCTGGTGACCGACCATTCCCCTCTCAAGTGGATGAGTCAGGCCAAGGAGAGGAATGCTCGGGTCACCCGGTGGTTCCTATCCCTTCAAAATTTCAAATTCTCCGTGGAACACAGGGCAGGCCGCTTGCAGGGTAACGCAGATGCCCTGTCCCGCGTCCACTGCCTCACGTGTGTTCACCCCTCAGGGTTGAACAAAGGGGGTGTAAGAGGGTGCAAGGTGTCATATTCGATGGCAGGTACGTGTCACCGAGGTTGCTGGCCTCGGTGAGGTAAGAGCCGGGTTTTTTTTGGTCTGCAGCAGCTAGTGCTGCTGGACTCTGTTACTTAGTTTGGCTGCAAAGCTAATCCGGGCCGGCTCTTACTGGGAGTAGGCAAAGAGTTGGGTGGGTGCCTACTCCCCACGGTCCAGGCCGGACTTTATCCGGGCCTTTAAAAGGCAGCCTCCTTAGCAGCTGAGGGTGGTGATTATCCTGGAGCCTGATAACAGGGCTGTGGAGTTCTCTGTCCTGGAGGAAAGAGCTCAGCAAGGAGGTGGCTTTTGTTCCTGGCTACCTGAAGGTGGATTCTCCTGCGGCTGGGCCGACAGCCTGGTGCGAACCTGCACCTACACCTCCCAGGTGACTGAACCTGTGTTGGCCTGTTTTGTTTTGCCTCCTTGTTTCTGACATGTGTGAATTACCACCAAAAGACTGTTTGCTGTTTATTTTTGTGTCAGTGTGAATAAAACACTGTTTTTTGCACATCCTGGACTCTTTGTTTTGCCTCGGTACTGCACCCGCACCGCTGTCTACCAGAGCGACTCCCCACACAGTATACTATCCTCTTCCATGTGAATTACTTCATACAGTTTAGTATCATCTGCAAAAAAATTATATTTTACTGTGCAAGCCTTCTACAGGATCATTAATAAATATGTTAAAGAGAATAGGGCCCAATACTGACCCCTGTGATACCCCACTAGTGACAGTGACGCAATCTGAGTGTGTACCGTTAATAACCACTCTCTGCTTTCTGTCACTCAGCCAGTTACTTACCCACTTACAGACATTTTCTCCCAGTCCAAGCATCCTCATTTTATATACTATTTTATGTGGTCCAGTGTCAAATGCTTTGGAGAAGTCCAGATATATAACATCCATTGATTCGCCGCGGTCAAGTCTAGAACTTACCTCCTCATAGAAACTGAATAAATCAGTTTAACATGACCGATCCCTCATGAAGCCATGCTGATATGGCGTTATTTGCTTATTTTCATTGAGGTACTCCAAGATAGCTTTGTGCAGCACAGAATACCACCCCACAGAGTCAATTACTACAGTACAGCACAAAATACCTCCACAGAAGCTGTCTCTCTGTGGTGGATATCAATAGCTGCCATGTTCTGTCCTCCTCCTTCAATGGCCTTTAATATAGACATGGCGCAAGGGGCCTTGGAGGTGAGATGTGGGCCACAACACCAAGCCAGCCCTACCTTAAGCATGCTGCCTGGACTTCCTCTAATAATGATCCCTATAGTTCCCCCAATAGTATGTACCCTGCCCCCGGCAGTGAGGAGGACTTGGGTGGCCTATGGGCATCAGCCCACTGGGAAAATTCCCTATAGGGTCTAAAGCCAGTCCGCCCCTGGCATGTGTTAGCCAAAAAAAAAGCCTGATCTTCTTACATCCTTAATCAGCTGGATAATGGAATTATTGTATACGTGGCGTGAAAGGTTCCCATTTTGAAGATATAGGGGGCATATGTAAACTTGGCATGATGCTACACCACACACACATATCATTAAAGGCATTCATCAGAATTTAACAATTGATGACCTATCCCTAGATTAGGTCACCAATATCAGGTTGTGGAGGTCCAACACCCCTCACCCCTGTTAATTAGCTGTTCAGGAGAAGCTCCAACAGGAATGGTTACTGCTGTACTGCCCCCCTTGAAGCAGATGGGAGCGATGCTGGAGTAACCAGCCTTGTTTACTACATAAGAGGCAGAATTCTGTAGCCTATTTCCAGCTCCTTCATCATCATCATACTCTATGTCAAGTTATGTAGATTGTATGCCTGCAAATAGTGTATTATGATGTGATCTCATGTAAGAGTGCAGTGCAAAACTGAAGACAAATAAGGTTGTATACATACATGTGATATCATGAGATCCCATAGACTTCCATTGTCTATACTATTACAATGTAATTATTACATGTGCGATCATTGCAAGAGTACAGGTGCTGAGGATACCTGGGGTAATAGTGTGACTGCTGCTGACTGAACATGAGGGGCTGACAGTTTTATACATTGCCCATTTTATCGGTTGCATTTTTTGTGCCTCGTGAAGTCCCAGTTGTCGAACATTTTGAAATAAACCTCATTAAATTGTACAGGTTCCTACATTGTCCGCCCTTCGATGTTGCTGACAGTGATACGTTGCACCCATGCATAATTAAATATTTACCAGGAAGTTAACAAGGTCGCTCTACCAGATTTGCAGCAACAGACCAGTAATCTTCTAGGGTCTTGCCAAGACATTTGCTAGTCTAATAACTTTTTCCTGTGGCGCACCGAGTCTAGGACACAATTGGCAGTACATGTCTGTGCAAATATATCCTTGTGCAGCTTCCTTCTTTTTTGATCGTACAAGGCTCCTGCTGTTCTGCATTGAAGTATTGTATTTTATATTGTTTTACTTTATATTGCATTTTATATCTCACCCAGAGATAGAGCGCACTTTAATCACTTCCCTTACGTCTACTGCTACTCCAGCAATCATAAAAGTTCTTTCCCAGTGCATCTGGGGAAAGGGGAGAATTTATCATGAGGGTAGTACTTGAACTTAGTTTTGCTTAAGTCTGTGTTGGCGTGCTTTTCATCAAATTTACCAAATGTCCCACGCTGTTTTGCACATCTTTAAACCTAACACTAGATGTATTACTCCCCTGTTGCTGTACCTTTTTTGGCTTCATACTGTAAAGGCCTGGTGCTCAGGGACAGACAGTGAACTTATAGTGGCCCTGGAAAAAAATCTAAAAGTGGACCCATGTTAAGAAAATAGAGGATTTACTAGGGGGAAATGTAGGTGACTTCTTAGCTAAACTAAAGTATCACCAGTTATATCACGCTTTTTTAAAGTCACAGTGTAAAGAAAGGTTTGAAATTAAAAATCACGAACTTATGAATTTTTTGTATAATTATAAAGAAAAGTATATCTCTATTTCACAGATATATGGGAAGATTAGGACTTGTCTAGGGAAAAAAATTAAGTTTAAGAGCGAAGGTAAATGGGAAAGGGAGGTGGGATTGCCTTCGGATTTTATGTGGCGGGACATATATAAAAATTGTAAAAATGCATCCGTCTCAATGAATCATCGACTCATCCAATTCAATATTATACATCGGATATATTATCCACTATCACTATTAGGTCAAATATATAAGAATAGAACTACGGATTGCAGGAAATGTCAGGGGAGAGAGCCGACTTAGTCCATATGGTATGGGCTTGTCCCAAGATTCAATCCTTTTGGTATAGAGCCTTTGATAGACTAGGGACGAAGTCGGTTCTTAAACCTCCACTAGAAATTACCACCGCTATCCTGGGGCTTTTAACCTTCTCAGCCTCTAAAAATTCACAGGAACGTATATTTTGAATGAAAGCATTGCTACTCGCTAGAGTAATTATTGCAAGGCACTGGGGAAACAAGCACTCCCCAGGAATATTAAAATGGTCAACATTGGTAAAAAGAGTAATAGATTATGAAAAAAATCCATAGTTTGAAACAGAAAGAAAATTGGGTAAAAATGTGGATGCTATGGTTTTAATAGCTTAGCTCAATGAACCCCATGGAAAGGTGCAGGACAATAGGTGGGGGGTATGGGGAGGATGGGGGGGGGGGGGGGATATATTTATTTTTATAAACACTGTTTAGTGCATAGATTTGGATTGGATTGGAAGTGAAAAAATGCATTCTTTTCAGGGCTATGTTTGTTTAAATATATGATTGTATTGTGGAAAAATTATAAATAAATAAAGAATAAAAAAATAAATAAAAAAAACAAGGACAAGTAAGAAAATCTGCCAAAAAAAAAAAAGTGGACCCATGTTGTAGGTGTGGAAACACACGTAGGCAGGGCCAATATAAGTAAATGTGGCCAATTCAAATAGGCTGGGCCAACAGTACCATAGTGCAAAATGCCACATCAGTAGAACCAAATACTACAGTGCAGCATAGTATACTGCCCCAGAAGCTGTCCCTCTGTGGTGGCCATCAATAGCTGTCATGTTCTGCTCTCCTCCTCCTCCAATTGTTTCTAATTAAGATATGGAGCAGGGGGCTTAGGAAGTGAGATATGAGCCACAGCACCAAGCTAGTCCTACCTGCAGCATGCTGCCTGGACCTCCCCTTGTAATGACCCCTATAGTGCCCACTTGATGAGCATACTGTTGGGGCAAGGAAAGAAGAGAAAAAGCCATGGGCTTTGATGCCCTACCTCAGTATTCAACTGTATAACTGTACCAAGCACAGCCATATAATTGAATTCAGGAGGGCATCTGTGGCCGCGGCCTGGTACTCAAGTACCCAGTGTTCCCACTGTTAATTACCGCTGAGAGCATCAGATCATTATTTACTTTGCCAGCAGCAGTGAGGGGGGATTGGGAGGCCCCATGGGCATCAGCCCACTGGGAAATTTCACTCCCCATCCCTGTTGGTGCTTCATAATTGTAGGGCCTAGGTTGAAAATAATGGAGACCAAGCCTGTGTTTGACTAGGCTGGAATTTGGTAGCCTTACTCCAGTTTCATATTGGTCGCTTTGGATCCCAGTGATTATTCTGACTGCACAGCCTCCACTGATAATATATGAATGCTTTATTCTATTGTACTGTATAAAGCAAAAAATATATATTTTTGGAGAGGCAACCAACACAGTTCACGATAATTGCCAATACTTTTTGTTGTGTGGATCTTCCGATAGATTGCCAGCAGTGTTCCATTAACCCGGTCGTCTCCATGTAAGCCTTGGGCTGTGATGGCTAACCTCTGGCACTCCAGCTGTCTTGAAACTACAACTCCCAGCATGCTCCATTGATTTCTATGGAGTTCTGAGAACAGCAAAGCAAGTGCCACAGCTGGAGTGCCAGAGGTTAGCCATCACAGACTTAGGGCTTATACACGCAGCTGTATTATGGCTCCATATACCAGTAGAAGTCTTCATTTGACTCCAATTTAATACCAAGGCATAAAATCGTGACATGTTTCATTGGATGTTTTATTATAGAGCTTCTTGAGGAGAAAACCTCTTTAATACAATGCCATACAATAGCACTATACAACAGCGTGTGGAGTGCTTATATTTCTTTTATATACATTATACTTTACAGGGGTCATCCCACGAATAATGTAAAAATCAGACATCATATAGAACATGACAATCTCTTGCTAATAAAGCTAGAACCAGCCCTGTACTTCACATGGATCTGGAGATTTCCCCATTCATTGCTCAGATTACTCTGCTACATTCTCATCAGGCTGGCAGCTCAGGGGGCATGTCATTCCTCAGGGGTGGGTCCTTTTATCAGGGAGTGTTCTTTCGGCTGCAGCTCTCTCCCTGTAACTGTCGCAGCTTCTAATAGTAGATAAGGCTGGTAGCTTTTGAAGGATGGAGCATGTACGACCAGTGATGTTATTGAGGTGGACAGAGAAATAAGGAAAAGAACAAAGAGCAGGTGACGCTATAGATTTCATGGAATAATAGCACCTATATAACAGGTTCTAAAACTGGTAATACCCACAGGATTGTTCATTCTGAGCTAGTAAGCCAAAAACTTTTCCTCTTGTTTGGTCAGATTCTATTCTTACTCCTGATTGTGGCCTTGTGCCTTGTTGTGTCCTTGATTTCATGAGCTGTATTGCTCTTTTCCCCGCTATGCGGTACAGGTTAGGGGTTGGGTTAAAGGGATAACGGCTTTATCTTTCATGTATTGTGCAATATATTACTAGTAGGGATGGATATGTTTATAAGTAAAACAAAAAATAAATCAAATAAATAAGTGTGCTGTTTTTCATTGTCAGCAATGACGGTCCCTTTGTGGAGGGCCCCAGCTGGCCGAGCACATGGAACTGAGAGAAGTAAGCATGCTGGCAGAGCTTCAACTCATGCTAAGGTTAGGGCAGTCAGCGTAAGAACTCCGCTGCCAGAAAATCTAAGTCAGCAGAAACCTTCATGTGTATTTATCAGTGTGTCTGTGTGCACAGTACCCCACTGTGTATTTAGATAAATGCACGGGGTGCAGTCAAAAACAATTTGTGTGTACCGGGATGTTTTCCGAGCAGTGATCAAAATGGGAAATCTTCCTTTCCGTATTTGAAAGTTTCTTTTTACTATCTGTTTTTTTAATCTTTTGGTTGAATTACAAATAAGTAAATCTCCAGCTACCAATTGTTCTTTGGCTTGAAGACTAGTGTTGAGCGCGAATATTCGAATCGCAAATTTTAATCGAGAATATCGCCACTTTGAGAATTCACAAATATTTAGAATATAGTGCGATTTCTTCATATTCGCGAATAGTGTGGATTGCGAATAGTCTAATCGCGAATTTATTTAGAATTTATTGCGAATTTTGCGCAAATATCAGCACTTAGCAACATCCTTAACCAATAGGAAAGTTGCCTACCCCTTAGTGTTGTTCGCGAATATTCTATTCGCAAATTTTTATCGCAAATTTATTACATTGCTGATTTTTGCAATCAAGTAAATAATGACTGGAGATCACGAATTCTCGAATTTGGCCAAAAATTTGTGAAATATCGCAAATTTAAGTATTGCTCATCACTATTGAAGACAGACCTTTTAAAATGACAGCTAAATTTAGGTTTAGCGGGGTATGCTATTGGACCCTCAGGTTTGCTAATGGGATCCACTGCATTTGAGGATGTTACAGGGGTGTTACATCATAGAACAGATGACACCGCTTGATGGATAAAGGTGATGATGACACCACAGTAATCATAGTAGGTGACTATGTCACAAGGGTTGTTAGCAGTGTCAGACTGAGGTGCCTAGGGCCCCCCAGTAAAATTTATTTTGGGGGCCCACCAGACAGATACATTCAAATATTACCCACTCACACAGAAGCAAGATGCTACCAGATGATTGAATGTGGGGGTCCCTGCAGCAAACTTTGAGAAGGTAGGTCCTGGGGAGGAGAGGACACTGGCAGCTTTCCTCTATACCTAGAAGTCCTCTTAGCTCTGATCGGGTCTATAATAATAAACTGGGGATTTTCTTTAATAATCAAGTTTTTCATATGAACATAGGCAGGTTGAGGTGCTATACATTGAATATATGTATGCAGTGCAGTAAGTCTACTGTGTAATGTGCCACTTATGCAGGTAGTGGGAGACTAGGAGCCCATCTTGCTTAGGGGCCCACCGGCGGATTCACCTGTATCCCTCTGGGCCAGTCCAAGTCTGGTTGTTGGCCCTATGAAGTGAATGCCAGGACATGCACCAACTGGGAAGCTGTAGTGACTTGTTAGCATGCAGCTTGGCCAGGAACCCTGCACAAACTTAGGTAAGTAACAGATTTTTTTTTGCACCACAGTATTTGACACCACAGCAGATATGGTATCAACTCAGTATGTGTACCATGACCCCACAGGAGTCCCCCTTGCACCAGTTGTGTCCAATATGGAGATATTTTCTTTATACACAATACAAGCGGCCACAATTTTTGCAAACAATCCCTTAAGACCATGCAATCCATAGATCTCTCTTAATCCAAATCATGAAATCGTCTAAGAACTGCATGGGATCCAATAGACTTCATACTGGAGCACGTAAATTCCAATTGCTCAGCATCAACAAAAAGTATTACTGAAATTGCAGTATTTTGTTACATGCAATGAATAAGGCATTGCAATAGAAGTATTGCAATCACACTTTTCTACATTACATTTTACTCCCCAGTAGCACCCCCTGCTGTTTATCTTTTTGGTCCACCTCCTACTGCATTCAGTGGTGGACTAACATGCTCAGCAACTTCCCTGCTCCCTTCTACCTCTCTTTGCTGGTGTAGTGAGCTCCTAAAGAAGCAGGTGAAGCAGTCCACACACCATTCATTCATTAATCCCTATATCTAAATTAATAGAAATGTTTGTGAAGTATATATTACTTATATAGAACATGGAGAAGGAAAGAAATTGTGAGGGTATTACTTACCCTATATATCTTTGGGGCTACATGTGAGGGATTGTTTTCTAGGCAGAGGAGGAAGGGGTTGACAAAAGCTAATTGAAATACATCCTCAGATGCTTGATGAGCTGCTGCCCACCCACTGAAAGGAAAGAAAGTCCACCGAATATGTGAGTAAAAAATTGTTTTAAATTTGATGGGTGACCCCTTTAAGATCCGCTTGAACGAACTGATTGTCTAAGGATTAGCTGTCACCAACTTACCTGTCCAGGCTCCGGTGCTGCAGCCTGACTATGCCCCCCTCGTGATGCGAGCGCATCCATAGTGACAGAGCGCTCGCTCACCTCCTCCTCACAGGGCACACATGTAGGGGGAGATAGGAGGTCTGTTTTTGTGGATATTTAGGGATTATATGCATCAGGTGAGTGGGGTGATACCTGCCTATTGTGTGGACACAGGGGTTCTGGTCCAAGGGGGCACCAAGTCCTTGGATCGATCAGGTTTTGATCCAGGGACTCGGCACTCTAGTGGGCCAGTGCTCATTGCTACCAGAAGGAAGTTCTGGTTTGTGTTGGTTAAGACTTCATGTTGGAGCTGCCAGGATTCTAACCTATTCCTTGGCTGAAGATAAGTCTGACTAAAAAGTGAAGTGCAGCGTGAAGAAAAAGCCAAGTTATCCAGTCAGCTTGTCAGTACAGCAGAGTGAGAGAAAGATATAGCAGAGTTGAGTTTGCCTGCCAGTTTAATGCTAAAGCCTGCTGGAAAAGACAAAGCTTGTAAACTGTTTGAAGAAACGTTTATTCAAAGTAAAGCTGCCATTGAACTTCATCTCAAGATCTGGACTCAAGTTATTCTTTCCAATCCCTCAATTATTCACCCTATTATTTGCTTCTGAGCCAAAGCCTGGTGTCCAGCAGTATCCAGGTAGGAGCTATCCCACTCAGCATTCCTACTATACTTGGGAGGCGATATAGAGGCCCTGTTGTGAGGCGCCAGTTGGTAAAAATTGGCGTCACGAACAGGATTTACTTTTGTGCCTTTTTGCTAGAGGCCTACAGATTTGACAGAAAACCCCATGAAAAAGGACTTTGCTACATTTATTCTGGATTAACTAGCGCAAGATTGTGTGCGCCAGCAACCAAGGGGTTAATCAGACATCTTTGCAAAGCTGCCATTGAACTTCATCTCAAGATCTGGACTCAAGTTATTCTTTCCAATCCCTCAATTATTCACCCTATTATTTGCTTCTGAGCCAAAGCCTGGGATCCAGCAGTATCCAGGTAGGAGCACCGTGACACATAAAGAGACATTTAGTCCGCACTACCCCACTCAGCATTCCTACTATACCTGGGAGGCGATATAGAGGCCCTGTGGTGAGGCGCCAGTTGGGAAAATCTGGCGTCACGAACAGGATTTACTTTTGTGCCTTTATGCTATAGACCTACAGATTTGACAGAAAACCCCATGAAAAATGACTTTGCTACATTTATTCCGGATTAACTAGCACAAGATTGTGTGCGCCAGCAACCGAGGTGTTAATCAGACATCTTTGCCAGTGATGGCATATGTTCTTCTTGTACCAGAAGAGTGGGAAAACAGGGAACTGTCCCCCTGTAATGCCCCCTATAGTATAATGCTCCCCTGTAGCGCTATTATGTATAATGCTCTTACTTCCCTGTAGTTCCTCCTATATTATAATGCTCCCATAATGCCCTCTGTAGAATAATACACCCTGTAGTGCTCCCCCCTCCATAGTATATTGTATAAAGCCCCCACACTTGTAGTGCCCATGTAGTAGTCTCCCCCTATAGTATAAGTGGCCCCCATAGTATAGCTAACGCTCTCCACCCTGAAGTATAATGCCCCCATATAATGCTCTTTCCCCCTGAAGAACCCCTGTTGTATAATGTCCCTGTATATAATATGCTCTCCCTCCTGTAGTGTAATACCCTAATATATATAATGTTCCCCGACCCTGTATTATAATGCCCCCATATATATCATGCTCGCCCCTATATATATAGTGTTCTCCTCCCTGGTATATATATATATATATATATATATATATCTCCTCCCTGGTATATATATATATATATATATATATAATGCTCTCCATGCTGTAGTATAATGCCCCATATACATTGCTCTCCCCCCTAACATAATGCCCCTGCATATATAAAGCTCTCCACCCCCAATAGAGCCAATATATGTCTTTAAAAAAATACTCAGCTGTGTCCCATTCTCGGCCACAGGTCTCTTCCTGCATGGGTCTCTGGGTTGCCATCTCCTGTGACCTCCTGCTCTGAGTCAGGATGCTGGCATTGTAAGAGGTTGTGATGATGTCATTGTGACCACCTGCTGCATTTTACTGCTGTATAGGCTCCCTCAAGTGGCATGTGACCCAGTGATGTGTCACATGGGGGACACATCACCTCTGCAGCAGCCGTGCGCATCAGGGCATGTGATCACTGTGATCACCTGTGATCAACAGGTAAGAATGCTTGACAAATCTGGGAAGGAGGAAGTGGGGGGTGAATTTAAAAAACTTAAAAAAGCTGAAAAGCACCTTTAATTGTTAGCTGATTTCTTGTTCTTTTCTTTATTTTTTATTTTTTTTATCTTGTTCTTTTCCCTTTTGTTGTTTTCCTTTTTTAACGCATGGGCATAACTATAGGGGGTGCAGAGGTAGCAGTCGCTACCAGGCCCAGGAGCCTGATTAGAAGACACTAGTATTATAGAAAGTGCCTGCTGGGAGGACTCTGTCATTTAATTTGCACTGGGGCCCAGAATCTTCAAGTTACACCTCTGTTTAAAGGTGTATTCGTCCACTGGACCTGTCTGTTATCTATTGTATCAAAGACTCGCCTAAAAAGGCAGAATTCTTTGGTTTCTTCACAGATGACTGTAAGACCATGCAGTCTTTTGACCTCCTGCATTAGTGGTACACCACAATTGGAGAGTTAGGGTTTGCAATAGACCAGTGTGCTTCTTTACTGGATGAACGCAAGTGCAAAACAATACAAGCAAGGCACTGAGCTGAGTCTCCTCCCTGGCAGAAGAAGGTCCTGTGTTGAGGAAAGGCCTGAACTAGCTTCCCCTTTCTCTCCCAGAAGACTGACCAAAGGACTGTTCGCCTGTTCGGGTCAGTGGCTCAATCATCCAGCAAAGTATCCCCATCTCGTCGTCTTCTGATTACTCGTGCAGTCTCACAGAGTCTCTCCTACAAAACACTGGTCTCTATCTGCAAACAACTATAGGTTCTGACTGCTCTATTTTTATATAGTTTCTAACTGATCCAAAACCTTCTAGGAATAGGGGTGAAGCTGTAGAAGCACCACCTAAGATAAACAATATCTACAATGCAGTAGATATCACTTGCAATCATACGTAACACCACAGATAACACAGTGATAACCCACTGAGTACAGATAATGTAGTAGATGGGTGTGAGCCCCCAGAATTCAGAACACGCACAGTGTGACCTGAAGTCTGGGGCCAGGCTGCTACAGTGTGGGACAAATTCTATATCCCCCCCCCCCATCACTACAGAACATACAGGGTAGTACAGCGCCCCATACCTCTTACATCCAGTGACGTCTCCTTTGATGCAGATGTTCTCTTTCCTCGTCTTCTCCTTTCAGATCTTCAGACCAGGCCACCATTTTTCAGCCATTTCTCGTCTTTGCAGTTTGATAAAAAAAATCTAAGTTTACTACTTTTCCATCATCCTCCCATCTTCTGGACAAATCATCCTACCACCCCCAATACTGTGCCGCTGTGCTCCCCAATATTATACTGCAGAAACCATAACCCCCTGATAATACTAGTACCACACAGATAATGCCCCCTTCAATAATTATTGGCACACAGTGCCCTAAAATAACTGTGCCCAGCCAATAGTGCCCCTGACACTAATAGTGTAAACATAACGTCCCCAAATATAATTGTGGTAAGCTGATACTGTGCCAAGGTGCCCCCACAGTAATAGTGCTCCCAAAAGTCCCACCAATAGTAATAATTCTCCGCTAGAGCACACATGGTAGTAATAGTGCTCCTACAGTGCCGTCAACATGTCCTACTGTGCCTCAGAAGTAATAATGCTCCCATAGTGCCCATACTAGTATTCATGTTCCCCATTGGCCCCCCAGTAGTAATAAAGCACATTATAATGCTCCCCAGTAGTAATAGTTCTCCTTATAATTTGCCAGTGCAAAAATAGTCCCTTTTAATGCCCCCAGTTGATCTAATGTTCCCATAGTGCCCCCATAATGTGCCAGTATAAAATACCCCTAAATACTTCCCCCAGTAAATGCCCCCATAGTGCTCCCATAATATATCAGTATAAAATGCCCCATATATAGTGCCCCAGGAGATGCCCCCAGTGTTCCCCATAATTTGCAAGTATAAAATAACCCTTCTTAGTGCCCCCCATAGATGAGCCCATAGTACTCCTCTCTCCCCTTCACCATAATACCCACCATAATGTGTCCCAGTATAAAATGACCCTATACAGAGCCCTCCATATACAATACCCCTTCTTTGTGGCCTCAGTAGAAGCCCCTGTAGTGTTCTTCTCCCCCCTTCCGCCATAGTGCCCCCCATATAAAATACCCCTTCTTTGTGGCCTGGGTAGATGCCCCCATAGTGCCGTCAATAATGTACCAGTACGAAGTGCCCACATAGATGCCCCCATAGTGCCACCAAATAATGTGCCAGTAAAAAGTGCCACCAAAAATGTACCAGTAAGAAGTGCCCCCATACATGCCCCTGCAGTGCTCCCCAATAATGTGCCAGTAAGATGTGCCCCCATAGATGGCCCCTAATAATGTGCCACTAAGAAGTGCCCCCATAGATGCTCCCCAATCATCTTCCAGTAACAAGTGCCCCCATAGATGCCCCCCAATCATGTGCCAGTAAGAAGTGCCACCCAATAATGTGTCAGTAAAAAGTGCCACTAATAATGTGGCAGTAAACTGCTGACAGATGCCCTTTAGTTGGTTCCTTATATTCCTATATACTGTATGTTACTCCCTATTATACTGTGCAAGCATAGGTCTACATCATTTTTTAATATATTGTAATAAAAGGTATTATTATCATGATGATGATTATTGTAGATTTTATTTTCCAATTATGATGTTATTGGAGAGGACTTTACATCACTGGGTTATACACTGAAAGGCACAGAGGGAAAATTATACTAGAGCACAAAACGGAAGAAAATGCAGTAGACTAAGCAGCAGCTGAGTGTGCCATGTCTGATGACGAGCATTGATCTGAGAACTAGGTTTACCATAAATAAATCTTTTTTTTTTTTTAACTACGGTTTCATAAGCGGTACTTGAAGTCTTGGTCTCATGCCATATGGAGGCTGTTCTGTGCTGAATAGACAACGGGCACTGTAACTGCAGATGGTCAGCTTACAGGGGATATTACTCCACATCCTACAAAATATTTCCTCACAGATGCTGTCTTCTGTCTGGGACAGATAGCAGCATGCCGAAAAAAATAGACATCCATTTACAATTAGAATGAGGAGGCATGTTCTTGTTATGTTGGCTTACAACACATATGTGATATTCACAAAGCTTTCAAGAACGCACATACAGCAATGACTGCGCATCTGCCCATTTCTATCACATATGGACCTTATTTATAAATCTCATTCCATGGCAAAACAGAACATTGTTCTACAATTCTAGGTAAAATAGTGCATAACATTGGGACACCATGAGCTAAATCTGAAGCATAGCCTGTAGCTCATTAGGAAGATTTTTGCAGTATGCAGTAACTAAACATAGAAGAGTTGTTTAAAGCATTTTCAACAAAAGTTTGCATAATGGCTGTCCTTCTTCCTACAATCATAACTGTAAAAGAGTAAGCCTTGTTTGGGCTTCCCTAATGCATTTTCAGCCAAATTAGTCCCCTCTTAAGCTGCACAACTAGATGCATTTCACTCAGAAGCATGGTGCATATCCCTTCTGTGAAATCTGCCAGCACTGTACCGCTGTGATGTCCTTTCCCTTACTTTCCACTATGTTTGTTTTCCTCTCCGGAGCTTACAGAACAGATTATAGACATGTTTATAACATTATAACTATAGACATTATACCTTAGATTATATTATTATACATTATAGACATTATATAACATGTTATAGAGCAGGGGTAGCTGAGTACATTGATGCATAGTTTTATGTGACAAGATTCAGTATAAAGCGTATTTTATTAATTTAAATTCCTGCACATTCTGGGCTTTGAAGTCCAGGAGGCGGTCCTATCAGTGATTGACAGACTTCCCTCTATGACTGTGTATACAGAAAGAGCTGCCAATCACTGATAGGAACGCCTCCTGGACTTCAAAGCCCAGAATGTGCATGGATATAAACGGATAAAATGCAAGCTTTACTGAATCTTTTCCCATAAAACTATATATCGATCTGCTCAGCTCCTCCTGCTCTATTACATAGAAACCATGGAAATGAACAGTGTATAATATGATGGAAAAATGACTCCAGCCAGCAAAGGAAGCAATATGGATAACAACAATAAATTAGTAAGTGGCTTTTATTACAGTAACTTTCTCTACATAATAAATACTATTTTCTGAAGTGACATAACCCCTTTAAGTACAAGTCAGAAGTGAAGCTGCGGGACCTGGAACTGAATCTGACAGCGGGAGATCAGGTCATCTTTGTTGATAAAAAAGCATGAGTAATTTGTACATAGTCTAATTTTTTAGCTGGACAACCCCATTAATCTTGGGATAACCACTCTAAGTAATTAAATGGTATGCTACAGTGTATAAACTCCTTGTAATGTAAAACATACAATGCGACAGCGCTCTGCAAACCAAATAAAGTACAAGAAAGTATTCTTATGCTAATGCTATGCTTATTTTGTACATGAGATGCTTGGCAAATACATTTTGTACAAGATTATTTGGGCCCGTCTGCCACACGTTAAGGCGATCTCTATAAGACGGGAACCTAACACTACACTCCTTGTAATGTGCTATGTTCCTGGCCACCCTGGATGTCACTGCTACATTCTAGAAAGTATCTTAAAGAGGTTCTCTCACCTCTCCTGACATGTCTCTTTTTGCAACAACTTACACCCCCCCCCCCCCCACCCTCCATGTAATAACTAAATTCTGGAGCATCTATTTCTATGCCTCTGTGTTATGTCATTCCTTTATTATTCCTACTAGAAGGTATGAATCAATTGCTAGCAGTCTGCAATAAAGGTCCAGATGGATGTTACTAGTTGGGGTTTGTCCCTTTACAGTCTGATACTATCCGATCAGTGCTGCCAGACTGCAGGGACACCTCCCTGACTGGTAACACCCAAAAGGACCTTTATTGGAGACTACTTGCGATTCATTTGAAAACTTCTAGCAGGAATAATAAAATAATGGCAGAACATAAAGTCATGAGAATATATGCATCGGAATTGTTACTAGACAAGAAATACAAGTAGTTACTAAAGCGGACATGTCAGGAGAGGTGACAGTTCCTCTTTATGCATGACTTGATTATTTTCTAACAAAATCAACCCCTTCTCCGTGTAGTAATGTGAAGTGTTGTGTCCTGATTTCTATCTAAGGAGCTTCTGCATCTGTGATACTTCATGTTGCTCACTAGATTATAAAACAGGGAAATCTATATTCTTATTATTTTGGGGATGCATTTTATACATGTTCATATTGTACAGCTGATTTCTTGCAGATTAACCACAGATTTGCTGCAAAATACATGGTGGAAATCTGAATTTTACCCTTATGGTTCTCAAGTTGTTGCCCAATGTCATTCCAGGATAGGTCATCAGTATCTAATGGTGGGGGTCTCACACCCGGGACCCCTACTGATCAGTTGTTTAAGAAGGCACCGCTACTCACAGTAGCATCGTGCTCTCCTTGCAGCTTACCAAGCACAGCGCCTTAGATTGTATAGTGGCTGTACTTGGTGTGGCAGCTCAGCCACATTCACTTTGATGGGGCTAACCTGCGCCTAGGCCGCATGACCAATGAACGTGACATCAAATGGCTTAAGCAGAGCTGCAAGAAATCTCAGAAAACCCTTTTAATTACCACTGGGACCTTGTTTGACCTCTTAGTGTCCATTCACACATCCGTGTGTGTTTTGCGGATCTACGGATCTGCGGATCCGCAAAACACGGACACCGGCAATGTGCGTTCCGCATTTTGAGGACCACACATAGCCGGCACTCTCATAGAAAATGCCTTTTCTTGTCTGCAATTGCGGACAAGAATAGGACATGTTTTTTTTTTGCAGAACGGAAGTGCGGATCCGCAATTCCAGATCCAGGCAGGACATAGTGTGTCCCCATAGAAATGAATGGGTCCGCAATTCTGCAAAATACGGAACAGAATTGCGGACGTGTGAATAAAGCCAGTATCATGATCTCCTTCTAAGGCCTTATTCACACGTCCATAGTGTTTTGCTGATCCGCAAGTTTGCGGATCCGCAACACACCTTGCCACCAGCCCTAAAGAGATGCCTATACTTGTCCGCAATTGCGGGCAAGAATAGGACATGCTCTATATTTTTGCGGAGCCGCCGTCCGGAAGATCGGCGGCGCGCTCTGCAAATGCAGAGCAGAGTGTGTGCTCTCCGCATCCATCACATCCCCATTCAAAATGAATGGGTCCGCACCCGTTCCGCAAATTTGCGGAATGGGTGCGGACGTAGATTGTTGACGTGTGAATTAGGCCTAAATGTGGAGTTGCTATGTTGACAAGGTGTATACCCGAAATTTTTGCTACACCTATTGCAACAAAAACAATAACTGAGCAATGTATGCACTAACACAGTGTAGAAACCCATGCCTAATGTCCTGTGACACCAGTTTTCCTCCTTGATACCTACTTTATGCAATCACATTGTAGAAATTAAGCCTCCTAATGAGATCGCTTTGGGTGTTAATCTGGCGTGATTAGCGCTATGTTTTTAACGCTATGGTGATGAGGGTCGTAATGTCGAGCCCATGAATGTCCTTTAAAAATAGCTTATATCCTGTGCACCATGCCAGACGTAATCTATTCTAAGTCACAGAGCAGACTTTAATGAAGTGTGTCAAGTTAAGATCCTCGTGTTATCTAGGCTACAATTGGGGGGCAGGGGTGGGGGGGGAGTTTCTAAATCTCCCAGATGTTAAACTTCTGATCATCACAAAGCTGCACATGTAAATCAGACGCCACAATGAAATACCCTTGCTGCATTATAATCTTTAACAGTGGTGTAGCATGGCAGATGTCCATAAACCACAAGCTTACTTGGACTCTATCAGTGTTTTGGCTTCCACTAATAAGATTCAATGCAGAGAAATGTAAAGTTATGCATCTGGATACTAATAATTTACATAGTATCATATGTTCTGGGGGGACTAGCACTGGGAAAGCCCCTTGTAGAGAAAGATTCGGCTGTCCTTGTAGATCATCACAGACTAAGGGTACTGTCACACTAGCGTTTAAGTTTTCCGGGATTGAGTTCCGTCATACGGGCTCAATACCGGAAAAAAACGGAAACTGAACAGAACGGAATGCTCTAAAATGGATTCCGTTCATTTAGTTGCATTCCCAGACCGGAGAGCAAACCGCAACATGTTGTATTTTGCTTTCTGTCCTAGGATGCGGACGTAAGTCAATGGGGACGAATCCGTTTTCTCTGCCACAATCTGCCACAATAGAAAACGGATCCTTCCCTAATTGACTTTCAGTGGAGTTAATGACGGATCCGTCTTGGCAATGTTAAAGATAATACAACCGGATCCATTCATAACGGATGCAGACAGTTGTATTATCAGTAACGGAAGCGTTTTTGCTTAGCCCTGCCGCATCCAGAAAAACGCTAGTGTGAAAGTAGCCTTAATAACTGGATGCAGTGTCAATCAGCTGCTTCTAAGGCTAGCAGGATATTGTCATGTATTAAAAGAGGAATCCTCTCAACGGACAAAGATTTTATACGGCCACTTTAATAAGTGCCAGTGGTTTTCAGGTGCCATGTAACATTTGAAAAGACCCTGAGGTACCCCTAGAAAAAAAAAAAAACTAAAAGCGACAACATTTTTGAAACTAACCCCTCAAAGAATAAATTTTGTGGTGACGTGAATGCTTTGACCCAACAAGCGTTTCATAGAATTTAGAAACACATGGCTGTGAAAATGAAAAATTAACTTTTATTTCCAATATAAATTTGCTTTAGCCCCAAATTTTTCATTTTCACAAGGGCTAACAGGAGAAAATGCACCCCACAATTAGTTTTTTTCCTGAATACGGCGGAACCTCATACGTGGTCATAAACCACTGTTGGAGGACATGGCAGCATTCAGATGGAAAGAGCAGCATCAGAATTTTCTAACATGTAATTTGCAGAAATTAGTTTAGGAATTATAACATTTTTATTTGTTCACCAATGTAGCTGTGTGTGGGGGACTTGTTTTTTTTTTTTTGCGGGAAGGGCTGTAGTTGTTATTGGTATGATTTTGGGGTACATATGTCTTTTTGATCACTTTTTATAGCATTTTTTGTGGAGATGAAGTGGGAAAAAAATGGCAATTCAGGCAGTTATTTTTTATGGGGCTTCTCTCGTGGTAAATATTATATGATTATTTTATTCTGCGGGTTGATACGGTTGTGGCGATACCAAATTTTTGTAGTTTTTTATTCTTAACTTCTTTTTCAGCATAAAATCACTTTTGTGTTAGTAATATACTTTTATAGATCAGGTTGTCACGGATGCGGCAATATTATTTGTTTAATTTTTTTAATGACATAAATGAACAGATATGAGAAAAGACCATTTTTATTTTATTTTTATTGAAGTTTTATTTTATTTTTTTATATTTATTTTTTTTCACTTTCAGCCTCAGGTACATGGCAGCCCGGACTCTTTTGTAAGTGGCGGGTCGATGGAAGACAGAGGGAGCTCCCTCCTCTCAACCCCATGGATGTCGTGGGCGGCTGCTGACAGTGGCATCTATGGGGTTAAACGTCCGAGATCAGTGCCAGCCCCGATTTCGGCTGTAGCAGCAGAGTGTCAGTTATAAATTACAGCTGGCACTCTCTGCTGATGGCAGTGGCTCCGTTCCTGAGCCTCTGCCATCGCTGGCTGGAGGACAATGCTGCAGTGGACATCAGGAGTGCAATGGGGGCATATCGGAGGGCATTGCCGGCATATGGGGGCAAAATATATATGAGGGGCACTGGGGGAACAGTGGGGGTCTTACCCGATTTCAGGCTGTTGTCTCCAGCGTGAAGTTACGTCCAAATGCGTGAAAGGGTTAAAGATGGCGCTCGCTCTAGAGTGCCAGATTTCTGCTATTTTCAACATCAGACACCTGGAGATAATGTCTGTGAATGCGGTTCATAGACATTAGACCCCCAAGATGTTGTGGTCAATTGTGACCACAGCAACTAGGAGGCTTTTCCCTAAGAGAGCTGTGCCCCCCAGGTCCAAACCAGTTCTCCGCTCTGAGATCGGGGAAGCTGTTCATTCACTGTGGTAACCTTGGTCCCTTTGAAGGACCTAAGGCTACCAAAGCATTAGCTCCAATGGGCCCTGCCTGTGGCAGTGCTCCATAAGAACGTATTGAATGTTCCATAGGCCGTAATGGTAATTCTGAAAATTCAAATTACCCCCCTTTCCTCATAATATAAATAAGTAAAGCAGAGTGAGCCCTACAAGGCAGCATGCCTGGTTTATCAGTGAATTTCCTGGTGACAGGTTCCCTTTAAGCTCAACAGTCCAGAATGTGTTTTTCAGTGCAGATTTTGAGCACTCACAGTAGAAGAAAATAGTAGTTTTAAAAAAAAAAAAAATATCCAATCTGGAGTCTTTATTTGCTGTATAACTTATTGCAGATAAGTTTACTTTCAGACCTGCGTTTGGTGCAGATCCATCTTGTATCTGCACAGACGGATTCGCACCGATAATGCAAACGCTTGTATCCGTTCAGAACGGATCCCTTTGCATTATCATGAACAAAGTCAAAACGGTTTCAATTGTCATATTGTGTCATTGTGTGTCAGGACAGATCCGTTTGGCTCCTTATCGTCAGGCGGACACCAAAACGCTGCAAGCTGCATTTTGGTGTTCACCTCCAGAGCGGAATGGATGCGAAACGGAGCCAAACTGAACCATTCTGAACGGATCCTTATCCATTCAGAATGCATTGGGGCTAAACTGATCCATTTTAGGCCGCTTGTGAGAGCCCTGAAACGGATCTCACAAGCGGACCCAGAAATGGCAGTGTGAAAGTAGCCTAACACTGCAAAAAATAAAAAATAAAAACCTGTTTTGCAGCTCCCTGCATAGCGGGTGACCAGGAGCGCCGCTGTGCAGGGGAAGTCATGCAGAATTCAACAGAAACAAATCTTTAGCAAACTCCATTGAATGCCATAATAACAAGGCTATTCTCTGCTAGAAGGATTGCATGGCCGTGGCACATGAATGAGGCCTAAAATTAGACTATTATATAAAATGAAGATTCAAAGTTGCAACAATGTATAAGAAGTGACAGCAGTGGTGGCAGCTGACAAGTTCTGTTAGCTTTAGGCAGCTCAAAGAGTCAATCCTGCATCCCACAAGGAACACATGCACGTGGATTGTTTTATTTTTCCACTAAAAGGCAGCAAAACTGTATTAGTAGAAATTTGCTAGTTATCTTAAAGCAGGAGAGGACTGGCCATAGACTCTACAGGAAAACCGCTCGGTGGGCCATTGTCCAAAGAGCCAACCCAAGCCCTCCTCACGCCAACTGGGTACATAACAACCTGCTGCTCCTAGCATTAATGTTGGGAACATCAGGTAATTTATGTACCCAGCCGACCGTCACAGGTGTCCACTGAAGGTTTCCTGCCCTTCCACAAAGGGGCTGTTTCTAGGGAGCTATTTTATGCTGCATTGTGGTATTTGGTTTTGTTGGGATGGTGTTTTATGTTGTACTGTGGTATTTGGCACTGCTGGGGTGGTGTTTTGTGCTGCACTGTGGTATTGGGTTCTGTTGGGGTGGTATTTTCTGCTGCACTGTAGTATTTGGTTCTGTTGGGGTGGTATTTTGTGCTTTACTGTGGTATTTGGTTCTACTGGGGTGGTATTTTCTGCTGCACTGTAGTATTTGGTTCTGTTGGGGTGGTATTTTGTGCTTTACTGTGGTATTTGGTTCTACTGGGGTGGTATTTTGTGCTGCACTGTGGTATTTGGTTCTCTTGGGGTGATATTTTATGTTGCACTGTGGTATGTGGCTCTGCAGGGGCGGTATTTTGTGTTGCACTGTGGTATTTGGTTCTGTTGGGGTGGTGTTTTGTGCTGCACTGTAGTATTTGGTTCTGTTGAGGTGGTATTTTGTGTTGCACCGTGGTACTTGGTTATTTTGGGGTGGAGTTTTGTGCTGCACTGTGATATTTGGTTTTGGTGGGGTGGTGTTTTATGTTGCACTGTGGTATTTGGCACTGCTGGGGCAGTATTTTGTGCTGCACTGTGGTATTTGGCACTGCTGGGGTGGTATTTTGTGCTGTACTGTGGTACTTGGTTCTGTTGGGGTGGTGTCTTTTGTGCTGCACTGTGGTATTTGGTTCTGTTGGGGCAGTATTTTGTGCTGCACTGTGGTATTTGGTTCTGTTGGGGTGGTGTTTTGTGCTGCACTGTGGTATTTGGTCTTGTTGGGGTGGTATTTTGTGCTGCACTGTGGTACTTGGTTCTGTTGGGGTGGTGTTTTGTGCTGCACTGTGATATTTGGTTTTGTCGGGGTGGTGTTTTGTGCTGTACTGTGGTATTTGGTCTTGGGGTGGTGTTTTGTGCTGCACTGTGGTATTTGGTTCTGTTGGGGTGGTGTTTTGTGCTGCACTGTGATATTTGGTCTTGTTGGGGTGGTATTTTGTGCTGCACTGTGGTATTTGGTTCTACTGGGGTGGTGTTTTGTGCTGCACTGTGGTATTTGGTTCTGTTGGGGTGGTGTTTTGTGCTGCACTGTGATATTTGGTCTTGTTGGGGTGGTATTTTGTGCTGTACTGTGGTACTTGGTTCTGTTTGGGTGGTGTTTTGTGCTGCACTGTGATATTTGGTTTTCTTGGGGTGGTGTTTTGTGCTGTACTGTGGTATTTGGTCTTGGGGTGGTGTTTTGTGCTGCACTGTGGTATTTGGTTCTGTTGGGGTGGTGTTTTGTGTTGCACTGTGGTATTTGGTTCTGTTTGGGTGGTGTTTTGTGCTGCACTGTGATATTTGGTTTTCTTGGGGTGGTGTTTTGTGTTGCACTGTGGTACTTGGTTCTTTTGGGGTGGTGTTTTGTGTTGCACTGTGATATTTGGTTCTGTTGGGGTGGTATTTTGTGCTGTACTGTGGTACTTGGTTCTGTTGGGGTGGTATTTTGTGCTGTACTGTGGTACTTGGTTCTGTTGGGGTGGTATTTTGTGCTGCACTGTGGTACTTGGTTCTGTTGGGGTGGTGTTTTGTGCTGCACTGTGATATTTGGTTTTGTCGGGGTGGTATTTTGTGCTGTACTGTGGTATTTGGTCTTGGGGTGGTGTTTTGTGCGGCACTGTGGTATTTGGCACTGCTGGGGTGGTATTGTATGCTACACTATGGTATTACTGACCCTGCCTCCTTGAGTTGTCCATGATTACTTGTGTTGTTGGCCTCACCTCCTTTCAATTTGGCCTACGACATGGGGTCACTTTTAGTTTCTTTTCCGGGGCCACTTTAAATTCCCAGTCCTCCCCTGTCCTGAAAGATAAGCATTTAACAGAAGTGCTCTGTGAGTGAACCTTGTCCACTAGTCTATATTCTATTGTGAACTAGCCCAACGCCGCATGGTCCTGTTGTGGTGACCCCAGTAAGTTCCTGCACCCCACACCTCCCTGGGTAAGGACTTGACAACACCACAATGTCAGAGTGGCAGAGGCTGTGAGAAAGACACCGGGATCTGAAGAGCCTCTGTTCTGACTTGGCTCTCATTGAAGAAAAGGTTGGATGGCACAAAGGAGGAGAATTAGGAGAGATGCAGCTCGAACACTCCAGATTTTCCCACACTGGATATCCTGTGAAACCCAGGAAAGAAAGGGATGCAATGTGCTGATTTGTACGTTGCTGGGAGCATGGGGCCATGCCAACCCTAAATAGTCTCTCATTAGCAAGAAACAAGAGGGAAGCTTACAGCTCCTCTTAGATCCTCCATCGTCTTTTTCTGGTTTCCGTGCCAACTGCACATTGAACTTTTACCCGTCTTCAGAAGACTTGCTCTGTGCATTACGCACCACGTTGGCAAAAGGGTTAAATAATGTGTAACCATTGCAATATTTTGATATGGAAACTGCATTGCAAGCAAGCTAGTCTTCTGCTGTCCTGTTTCCAAGGTAACTGCAAGGCAGAAGAAAAATATGTATAGATAGGCGCTGGACTGCCCAAAATGTCTAATTTCATGACTCAGAGACTAGTCAGGATTGCTTGGGCTTTGCTTCCTGTGCCGACGCATGACTGTATGAATTTGCATACACTTATTTTTGCCTTGAGCAACACGCTCACACGTGTCAAGCTGTGCTTTCAAATCCTCAGCCAGGTTTTGGAGAATATATCAGGATGGACCACTAGGGGCGCTGTGTACCAGTGATAAAATAAAGCCTATAATTCCAGCAATAGCCTAACAAACTCCAGGAATATTCTCCTCCTCCTGCATGCGTGGAAATATCTTATTCCTTGTTCAATTATTCTAGCAGAGGCCGCCTTTTGAAATGTACAGGCTTAGTAAAGAGCATATAAGACCTAGTCACAATATTCCAGTGCATATATCAAGGGGAGAAAAACAGAACTGGATCACACATCCACAATGCTATGCTTTTATCTAGTTAAACTCGCTTCTCAGCGCAATATTAAAGTGTACAGACCCCTATACTGCATGCTGTACAAGAGGCATTAGTGCACCTTTTGATCAAAAGGCATAAGCCCACTCACCACACCAAGGTTGCCTCTTTGAGTGGGACCTACTCTGAAAACGGCACAGCACAATGTGGTGACAAGGGGTCTGTACACTTTAATATTGCGCTGAGAAGCGAGTTTAACTAGATAAAAGCATAGCATTGTGAATGTGCGATCCAGTTCTGTTTTTCTTCTCTTGATATACACAATATTCCAGGTTTTATAGCTGGACAGAACAGGCAAACACCTCCAAACTTCTCCTTTGATGCAGTCACATGATAAAGAAGTTGTAGGCACTCACTGTGCTGCTCTATGGTAAAAAAAAAGGCACCAGGGGCGTAGCCAGAAATGACTGGGCCCCAATAGCGAAAAAATTTTATGGGGACCCCCCCTTCCCGGTTCTCCCAGGTGTGTTTTGTGTATCCATGGATCCGCAAAACACAGATACCGGCAATGTGCGTTCCGCATTTTGCGCAACGCACATCGCCGACACTATATAGAAAATGCCTTTTCCTTACCGCAATTGCGGACAAGAATAGGACATGTTCTATTTTTTGGGGAACGCAATTGCGGATGCGGGCAGGACATAGTGTGTCCCCATAGAAATGAATGGGTCCGCAATTCTGTTCTGCAAAATGCGGGACAGAATTGCGGACGTGTGAATGGACCCTTACCTCTACACCATGCAGTACAGAATGCATTATAAAATCCATACCCCATGCCATACAATATACAGTATAGGTCATACACCATGCTGTACATAGTATACAGTATAATCCATACACCATGCCATACAATATACACAATAACCCCATAGTGTAGGTGTTATGCTGTATATTGTACAGCATGGTGTATGGATTATAATGTATATTGTACGGCATGGTGTATGGATTATAATGTATATTGTACGGCTTTGTGTATGGATTATTCTGTATATTGTACCACATGGTGCAGGGATTATACTGTACACTGTAGTCATCTATAGTGCCAGGTGCGGACACAGACAGCAGAGGGCCCCTGTGCAAAAAATGTGCCTGAGCCCCCCACCCCCATGCCAAATTTTCAACCTAATTTATTCTATTCTAACATAACATGCAGCAATACAAAACATATAGGGTAAGGCTATTTTCACACCTGTGGCAGTACGATCCGGCCACCTAATCCGGCAGAAAATGCAAGGAATGGACACAAACCACAGCATGCAGCGGTTTGTGTCCTGCTGATTCTCTGCATTTTTGCCAGATTGTGGCCGAATCTCTGTCGGACGCCATCATAGTTAATGGGGCTGGCGGGCATTCTGTCTGCATCCAGCAGTGCCGGATCCAGTAAATTCTAAGCTGGAACAGCCTGCCAGGATCACTAACGCAAATGTGAAAGTAGCATCGTACACCACCACATACCTCTTACATCCAGTGACGTCTCCTTTGATGTACAGTAGATGTTCTCTTTCTTCATCTTCTCCATTCAGACTAGACCACCGTGATAATTTCTTTCAGCCATCTCATGTCTCTGCAGAGTTTGACAGACATCTTAGTTTCCTACTTTTCCATCATTCTCCAATTAACATCCCATCATGCACCCCCAATATTGAGAAGCTGTGCTCCCCAAAACTATACTGCAAAAAGAACTGTGCTAAGCTGATGCTGTGCCAGGGTGCCCCCACAGTAATGGTGCCCCCAAAGTAATGGTGCCGCCACAGTAATGGTGGTCTCAAAGTCCCAACAATAGTAATTATTTCTTTGCCAGAGTTCATTTAGTAGTAATAGTCCACCTACAGTGCCCCCAACAGTAATTGTGTCCCACAAGTAATAATGTTCCCATAGTCCCCCAGTTGTAATAAAACCCACCATAATTGCCCGATAGTAATAACTCTATAATGTGTGACAGTCTAAGTAGAATGCCCCCCCCCCCTCCCCTATAATGTGCACCAGTACAAAAAATGCCCCGTTGTGTGGCAGTAAAAAAAGAAATATCTCCTCTTAGTGCCCCCAGTAGAGCCAATGTCCCCGGAGTGCCCCCAAGTGTTCCAATGACCCGTACTGTGTGCCACTACAAAAAAACACTTAGTGCCACCAGTTGAGCTTAGGTGCCTATAGTGAACTTATAATTTGTGCCAGTATATAATACTCCTATATAGTGCCCCCAGAAGATGCCCCCATAGTGCTCCTTCCCCGTCTCCATAGTGCCCTCCATAATGTGGCACTATAAAATGCCCCTATAGACTGCCCCACATAGATGCCCCCATAATGCTCATTTCCTCCCTTCCCCATAGTGGCACCAAAATGGGTGCCAGTATTAAATGCCCCTATATAATACCCTCATAGTGCTCTTGTCCCCCACTTCTCCATAGTGCTGCCCTATAATGCGTGCCAGTATATAGGGCCCCCAGTAGATGCCCCCCTAGTACTTTTTCCCCTCTTCTTCATAGTGCCCCCCATAATGTGCCAGTATATAGGGCCCCCATAATGCTTCCCCTCTTCTCCAAAGTGCCCCCCATGTTGTGCCAGTATATAGGGCCCCCATAGGGCTTCCCCTCTTCTCCATAGTGCCCCCGTATTGTGCCAGTATATAGGGCCCCATAGTGCCCCCCCATATTGTGCCAGTATATAGGGCCACCATAGTGCTTCCCTTCTTCTCCATAGTGCCCCCCCCATATTGTGCCAGTATATATGGCTCATAGTGCTTCCCCTCTTCTCCTTAGTGCCCACCCCCCCCATATTGTGCCAGTATATAGGGCCACCATAGTCCTTCCCCTCTTCTCCATAATGTGCCCCCCCAAATTGTGCCAGTATATAAGGCCCCATAGTGCCCCCCCCATATTGTGCCAGTATATATGGCCCCATAGTACTTCCCCTCTTCTTCATAGTGCCGACCCCCCCATATTGTGCCAGTATATAGGGCCCCCACCCCCCTTCTTGCCACAGTATACTATAAATAATAAAAACAGTAAACTCATATACTTACCTTATGCTGCTGTCAGCGATGCAATGCAGGCCTCTTCCGGCCTGTGTCCCGCTCTGTACGGCTCAGGCGGCGTGATGACGTCATCGCGCCGCCTGCACCGGCCTCTGATAGGCTACAGGCACTAGGCCTGTAGCCTATCAGAGGAACGGACAAGGGAGACACCTCTCCCCTGCTCCATTCATCTGTATTGCTGTCCTGAGGATGGCGATACAGATGAATATGGAGATGACCGCTTCAACAATGGAAGCGTTCATCTCCACAGTGCTGCCACATGAATGAAAAAAAAAACTCAGCCGGCGGCCTGGGCCCCCATTGGCGTAGGGCCCCATAGCCATTGCTATGGCTGCTATGACGATCCCTACGCCACTGCAAGGCACCTATATGTGTGTGCAAATATACACTACTAAAAGTTAGGGATATTTGGCTTTCAGGTGAAATTTATGGAAACCATAAAAAGTTCATGCTACAGTGATATTATATTATGAAAGTCGAGCATTTAAGTTGAAGCAGCAATGGTGATTTCCTCATCTCAAACAATTTATTGAAACAAAAGCCGACACCAGTGCTGGGTACACCCCCACAAAAAATTTCAATGTCTTAATAACTTGTCATGTGGCCTTGAGCATCAATTACAGCTTGACAACAACGTCTCCTGCTGTTCACAAGTCGACTTATTGTCTGATGAAGCATGGCATCTCACTCTTCTAGAAGGGTGACCCTCAGGTTATTGAGGTTCTGGGGTACAGTGTTACAAGCCTCTACACGGTGACTCAGCTGATCCCGTAGGTTTTCAATGGGATTCAGGTCTGGAGAAAATGCAAGCCACTTCATTTGAGGTACCCCAGTCTCCAGCAGCCGTTCCCTAATGATGCAACCTCGATGAGCTGGTGCCTTGTCATCCATGAAGAGGCACAATGACAAGAAAAATGATGTTATTCAAGTAGTATGGGCTTCTCACTGTACCATTCACAAAGTGCATGGCAGTTCAGTATTGATTAGACACACCTGCCCTGCCCACATTGTAGCACCACCACCACCACCAAAGACTTAACAGCAGTTAGCGCTCTCCTTTACGTCTCCAACATCGTTGGCTGCTATCATTTCTGCTCAGCATGAATCGACTTTCATCAGTGAACAGCACTGAGGCCCATTGGTCCCTCATCCAGCGTAGATGCTCCCTGGCCCATGCAAGACGATGACGTCTGAGCCTGGTGGTGTGGTCAGGTACCCTTGCAGGTGGTCTAGCATGCAGACTGAGCTGATGTAAACGGTTTTGAATAATCTGACGTGACACTTGGGTGCCTCTCACCGTCCTTAAATGTGCCTGGAGTTGTGTGGCATTCATCATCCAGTTCCGCAGGGCATTGTTCACAATGAAGTGGTCATCAGTGTAGGATGTGGCCAAAGGACGTTCACTTCTATGCCTTTCTGTGACTCTTCCAGTTTCTCTGTATCTCTGTTGCAACCTGCTGATGACACTCTGTGACACTCTAAGCTCAGTGGCCACTTCCGTCTGAGAACATCGTGCAATGGCGAGGTACTATTAATAAATTTTAGGTTTCGTCCTGGTCTCATGATGTCACAGCAAGATTGACTGTTTAAATACTAATTCTAATTAAACCAGGAAATTTATTGGGCGATTCATGGATCAAAAACCTGTTGTGAATTTTGCCATTAAGGGTACTTTCACACTTGCGTTGTTTGATTCTGGCAGACAGTTCAGTTGCCTGAACTGCCTGCCTGATCAGGAAAACTGTATGCAAATGCATGTCATTTGCAGACTGATCCGGATCCTGATCAGTCAGACAAATGCATTGCAATAGCGGATCCATTTTTCTGGTGTCATCCGGAAAAACGGATATGGTATTTATTATTTTTTACAATTTTAAAGGTCTGCGCATGCCCTGAAAACCGGATCAGTTTTACCAGAACACTTGATACCGGATCCGGCAATAATACATTTCATGGGAAAAATTAATGCCGGATCCGGCATTCAGTAAAGTGTTCCAGAATTTTGGCCGGAGAAAATACTGGGTTGAATAAAAAAACACAGTTATCTTCACCTATACCGGAGTGCTACCGTGCTTTTCTATATATGTATATATATACACACATACAAACACACACACGCACACACTACACACAAAAGGTTAGGGATATTTGGCTTGTCGGTGAAACTACAGGATGAACGTAAAATGCACTCTAACCTTTACAGGTGAACTTAATGTGACCTTCTCTAAACTTTTGAATGCACAGGTCCAACTGTTCAATGTTTCAGTACTTTTTGCACAACTTGCTGTTCTTTAACAAGCAGCTTAGGGTACTTTCACACTAGCGTTAAAGTTTTCCGGTATTGAGTTCCATCCTAGGGGCTCAATACCGGAAAAAAAACTGATTAGTTTTGTCCCAATGCATTCTGAACGGAAAGCAATCCGTTCAGTATTCAGGATGTCTTCAGTTCAGTCACTTTTACAGCAATTTGCAGTCCCCAATGCACAGGCAACTTCCGTGCGTCAACTGTGATGGATCGAGACCCATTCAACATGAATAGATCTGCCCGCACCACAAAAAAATAGAACATGTTCTATTTTTTTGCAGTGCGAAGGCACGGACAGAAACACAATGGAAGCACTCCGTGATGCGGGGAGCACGCGGCCGGTGCCCGCATATTGCGGATTCACTGCTTGCGGGCCGCAATACCATGGCCAGGAGACGGCAGTGAGCATGACGCCTTATAGAGAGGCAACATTTAAAATTTGAGTTTGTGAAAATGGACACACATTGGTTCCAAAAACAAAGCTGAATGATGAAAAATTGAAGGCAGTTCCACTTTCACGTGTGATGCATTCCCTCCCTTCTCCTATTTCCCTGCAGTATATACACTTCTTCATTAGCTTCAGTTTAATTCTTTGTGGTAGCTAATGAATAACCCATCTAAACTACAGACTAATAGAAAATTATTGCAACACTTACAACGCTATCTCCAGATCTATTCGGACCCTTAGGTGACAAGGTCACAATTAGTGTTGAGAGACTCAAAGCCAAATGAATTGACTTCGATCTGAATTTCAGGGAAAAGTTGATTACCCATGAAGCTGAATTTCCTTGCGCTTTGTGGTAATGAATCTATTTTTCCTGAAATGGCAGCAAAAGAAAAAAAAAAACAACCCAGCTTATGCATTTGCTTACGCAGATGCTGTAACGGCCAACTTCATTGAAGATATCAAGCGCGGAATGATGTGTGATGTCACCACGCCAGCACTCTGGCTGGGTGCGGTGGCCTCACCAGTGAGATTTTGTGCAGTGTCTTCGATCAAGATGCCAGCAACGGCCTCTCCGTTAGCAAATGGATAAGGTGAGTATGTATTTTTTTTTACCAGATGAACCCTCAAAAGCCTACAATTGTAGCATCAGATACCGCGATCAACGATGAATGCGGCGCAATCGCCGTCCTTCGTCATTGCGCCCGCTACAAACAAAGTAATGCACTTCCCGATGAAGCAATTCATCAGGAATCAAATTTCTTTTAAAAATTCGGCAAAGCAGCCGAATCTAATTTTTCAGAACTTTGCTCATTAGTCACAATGGTTCCCCCACCTTTGGCTAAGTAAGCATAGCGACCATTGACTACCCAACCCCAGCTCTATATAGGGAGCATTCTACAACCTATACCTCTAATATATGCTGTGGTAAAGCAATTGGCCACAGTGTAAAATATTTATGCAGTACTGCACACAATACTGCACAATTCACTATATAGAAAAACACATTATGCTGCACTTTCCAAACAGTTAAAAAATAGTATGCTGGTGCACAGCAACCTGATGGGGGCCAAAAGGGCAATCTTTTAGCCTCAATTGGGTAAATGAGGGCCCATGGCTATGTTTAGCCTGCTAAATGAGTTGACTGCGCACTCTGACACCCGCCCTGCTAATAGTTTCGCACCTAACATGTTGAAACCTCCTTGTTTCATGAAGGAACATTCTTGACGTAAGCTTAATTTAAAAAGCTCCAAATTATGCTAATCCTCTGGATGCAGTTCAGAATACTGGTGGCGATGCCATAAGGAGAAGGACACATCAGAAATTTTCACATTCCCTATTAATTTATATTACCTCAACCACTGTGCTTCCCACGTTACTCCTAACAATGAAGTGGGTCAAATATTGCCTGACAAATTGTAATAAAATGTAAAAAAAAAAAAAACTATGGGAAAAAAACTGCGCGCATTATATAGGGCTTGCTATAACACTTCAAATCTGCAAGCCCTATGTTACGCGATTTTGTTGCAGACTTTTGCCAAAGATTTCAACATTCGGAATGCAGGTAACATGTAGATTTTGTTGCAGATTTGCAGTGCATTTGCAGCTAAATTAAAAAAAATGGATTGTAGCTGCACTTACGGGTCAGATTAATCAATCAGAATAGTGGTGGTGCCAGCGGTGATGGCTACCAGTCTGTAGTTCCCCCGATATCCAGAAAATAGAGAGAAACCACAGCACTCCCAGGTCTTCCAAGCAAGTTATATTTTTATTCACCAAAATGTGCGACGTTTCGACCTTGGTCTTATGCTTGAGAAAGACCATGTAAGGTCGAAACATCACACATTTTGGTGAATAAAAATATAACTTGCTTAGAAGACCTGGGAGTGCTGTGGTTTCTCTCTATTTTTTGCAGCTGAGGTTACTTTCATACTCGCGTTTTGTGCCGATCCGTCGTTCAGATAATACAACCGTCTGCATCCGTTCAGAACGGATCCGTTTGTATTATCTTTAACATAGTCAAGACGGATCGTCTTGAACACCATTGAAAGTCAATGGAGGACGGATCCGTTTGACTTACACTGTGTGCCAGGACGGATCCGTTTGGCTCAGTTTCATCAGATGGACACCAAAACGCTGCAAGCAGCGTTTTGGTGTCCATCTCCAAAGCAGAATGGCGACTGAACTGATGCAAACTGATGCATTCTGAGCGGATCATTTTCCATTAGAATGCAAACTGATCCGTTTTGGACCGCTTGTGAGAACCCTGAACAGATCTAACAAACGGAATGCCAAAACGCGAGTGGAAGTAGACTTAATTTGTCATTCATAAAATCCAGTGGAATTTGACGTTGCTTACACATGCATCAAAAACTGCCATCCATAGGTCAATAACTTTAGTAATAGCATACACATATAATAATATAAAAAGGAAAATAACTGAGGAAGGGGTATTGTGCACCCCGAAACGCGTATGGTCGGACCCCCAGAACAAGTGAGGATCATACTATCTACTATCCCCTCCACAGCCCCTACAACTAACCCAGGACGCCGCGTGAAAGGTGATTGCAAAGTTGTAGTGCGCACCAGAAACCCTGGAGGCGCGCCTAATCAACTACACGGACAACACCAGCGTGGGTGATATTGGGAGTCATACCGAAGGAGAGCGTGGAATAAAGGGGTAAGACTGTTTCATCATTATTAGTGCCGGCACTAGTGTTATAGAGAGCGGTATCTTTGTCCAGCGGGACGCCGCTGTGGACACCGTTTGTGACGGAGTGGACCGTTCAATCTCATCTCAGGTGAGGGTATTATATTTTTATATAGTGGGACTATTTTTACTATTTGTTGATTCAACCCAGCGAACTCTGTATTGATCAGGTGCACCTGCGATCTGGCATGCTGAAAACCATACCACTGCCCTGACTAACCGAGAAGTGCATACAACTACACTTGCGATTTCAGTTGCGACTATCTTGAGAGACTTGAGTTAGAACAAAGTGCAATAGACAAGATTAGCTGTACCTACTATCTTTGGTTCGGCCCTGAGACAACCCTGCGATTGTTTTTCTAGTCCATTGTTTTTCCAGTGCACCATTTTACATCATGGACTGAGGATTGTGGATGCCGTTATAACAGTTTGATTGCGCAACTATTCCAAGTGGATTAGTTTCACATATTCCAGTCTATACCTTTGCTACCAACCCTGTATTTTTTATACTTTTATACCCATTATCAATTTTACTAGGTTGAAGGACACTATTGTTGGTACGTATAAGCGGGATTGAGTTAGATGTACTGCAGAGACAGTCCCAATTGGACATAATACGTCTTGCAGGTCATCTTATCAATCACCACCAGTGTGATTTGGACTACGTTTGTCCATTTATACATTTATATATTTTTATACACTATATACCTACCAATTTCCCGTGTCACTAGACTGCAATGTGCATGGGCTAGCCTGCAAGGAGTTATTTATTGATGTGCCAAATGGGATGATTTTTTATGTATTTTATTTTTATTTCAATTAACTCAAATAAATTAATAGCCACAGTTTTCCAGTAGAGTGCCCAGTCTATTATTTTCCTTTTTATACTATACTTAATTAAGCAGAGAGGTGGTACTGCTAGACTGAGAGCACCTCACTGGTGTACTAGTGATCCAGTGCGTCCACCCACTCAGTATACTTTTACATATAATAATATACTGTAATAATAAAGATTTTTTTTTTATCCCTTTATATTGATGACCTATCCTCAGGATAGCCGATCAATATCTGATTACTGGGGGTCCGATACCCCACACTCCAACCAATCAGCTGTTCTGCAGTAGCCCTGGCACTGTAAGCTCGAACTACACAGTGGGGGCAGTAACCAGTTCTGTCCACTGCACACTGGATGGAGCTACTGCCGCACAGCTAATCGATGGGGGTTCAGAGCATTAAACCTCATCCTCATGATGTAGGATTTAGTTCAATACTAACCATAGGCGCCGGCAGCATAATATTGAGGAGAACATAGATTTTAGTACAATACAAATAAAGGATTACGGTTTTGGGGGATATATCAGAATAGAAATATGTTAAAGGGGTTGTCCGAGTTAGTCGAACCCGGACATATCACAGTTTTCACCCAGGCAGCCCCTCGGACATGAGCATCGGAGCACCCCGCAAAGCAAAGGCTGGAGATCCTGTGACGTACCGGGCACATGGGAATGCTAGGTGGCGGATAGGGCAGCTGTCAAACGGCTAGGGCAGCTGTCAAACGGCTAGGGCAGCGCTAAAGCCTGTCCATCAGTGCTGGTGATGCCACCGGGAACACTGCTAGGCAGAAGCCTCCGCCTAGCAGTGCACGATACAGCGCAGGGCAGTGAAGAGCACTGCAGCATGAAATGCTCCAATTCTCATATCAAAGCGCCTGCCTGAGAGAACCCGGACAAATCCTTTAATTGGGTTTTTTGGGCCATTTGGCTTCTTGAAAATTAGGTGAATCCGAAACCCTTCTATTACCTGAGTCATCTAAAAAGCGTTTATTCTCAGGATGGACCCCTGCCAATCAGATATTGATGGCCAATTCAAAGGACAGACCCTCTCTGATCAGATACTGATGGCCTATTCTCAGGACAGACCATCAATTTAAAAGGACTGGAAAATCCCTCTAAGGCCTCTTGCACACGGCCGTATGGCTTTTTAAGTGTTTTGCGGTCCGTTTATAACGGTTCCGTGGTTCCGTTCCGTTTTTCCATATGGCATATACAGTATAAAGTAATTCCATAATAAAAATTGGGCTGGTCCTAAAATTTTTAATAGATTGTTCAGCAAAAACGGAAAGGGAAGGCATACGGAGACATTTCAGTATTTTTTGCGGTCCCATTGAAGTGAATGGTTCAGTATACTGTCAGTTTACTGAACTGAAAAAACTGCCAGTATACAGTCTGCAAAATACTGTCGTGTGCATGAGGCCTAAGGGTATTTCCACAAACAGCAGCTTTTGCTGTAGATTCTGGTGCAGAAATGTTGCGGATTGGCTACAGATTAAATTTTTTGCATTGCAAAAAGTGAAATCTGTGGTACGTGCCCACAACATAAGTTGGCATGCTGCGGATTTAAAATCACACTGCATTTCAGGTAATGTGTGGATTTTATTGTGGACACTATTTAAAAAATGTCATCGTCTTCGCTGCTACTGTAAATGCTGCAGATTTTCCATACACAATTTTGCTGCACAAAATAACCAATAACCCTATGTGTTACCATAAAGAGGAATTTTGTGATTGAAGACTGCTGTGATTCTCATCTTTTATAGGGGCTGTGAACAATTTTCTGTCTTTCTGTCTTCATATATCCAAATACGTTCCTGTATGGAGGATTCTTTCCTACTTTTTCCAGAAAATGGCTTAATCTTGATAAGTTCATGATATCTGTGATAGTTTTTGAACTTCTTCATACATTGAATTACTTCATACATTCTTTCCAGGGCAGCGATGAAGTTATTGGACCTTTTAGATATTGTTCAATGGTACTATAGTTGTGTGGTTTTAACTGTTACTTCTTTTTATAATTATAAGTTTTTGGTATTTGTTATGGGATTAATAAAAGATTCACAGAAAGTGTCATCAGCTACATACATGATGCACACTCGCCTGAAGGGAATATACTTATGTCCATCTCTGTAATATATTATTATCAGTCATGCATTTGTTAGACATTTGCATTGTGTTGTCCTGAAGTTGCAGGTGAAATATTGCTCACATGCAGTACCCCAGTACAGGGAGTATCTGCAAATGGTTTTTAATGTAATGTTATGCACTGCAATGTTATGTACACCCAACATGACCTAGTATGATTGGCAGGAGCAAGGTTAACCACCCTGTTCCTTCCCTTTTGGCAGCAGTGGACTGGTCTGACTTCTTGTCTAAAGTAGGGAGAGTAGACTAGTGAGTGAGAAGGAATTAAGAAAGTCCATGTGCTTCTACTCCTTAGGGCTCAGAATCAGGAGACTAACAGATCTCCATGAGATTTACCGCTTCTACTACAGCAATAAAGAGAGAGAGAGAGAGAGAGAAGGAAAGACAAGAACTTAGAATCTGCATGGCCAAGCATAGCAGTCAGCAAGGTAACCTGTAACTACAGCTATACAGACTTTGCTGCTTATGAGAAACTACGGTTAAGACACCCCACACCCTTTAACTACGTCCTGGCCAGAACTTCTTATAAAGACCCGTATCCCACAGTGGACACTACCGCCATAATTGTCATATTACAGTTACCAGCCAGAGATTCTAGTGAGAGACTTTAGCAAGACAGCATACTAAGAGTCCCATTATTTGCCACTTTGCTGGTCTCCATACTTCGCCATCTGGGAAAATGATTTGTACTATGTACAGATTATTGTTGGATGTACTACAACTTTTATTTTGCACTCAAAAGAGTGAAAAAGAAAGAAGAAACATTTTGGCATCCTGACATCTACCACACCATACACTGGTCATTGCTCTACTACACCTCCTGCCAGACACCTATACAACCACCAACATCAAGGGCACCCCTAAACTACCATGTCTGATAGTAGTTTGTATGGGTGCAAGGCAGGGCCTATGGTGTAGGAGTCAATAACCAGGCCAGATTTAACAGAATAAATGTCTCTCTTTACTGTTGTGCTAAATTATGGTTGTAGTTTATCCAACAGACATAGAACACGGTTCCAACAATGTAAGGTACAAATCTTGTATAGGTATAGGCCAGGTTTAGATTCAGTGTACTCCTTCATTCTTCCTCTGCAGTGTCTGAGGCTAACAATAATACTGTTGGTAAGATAGCTGCAATACTTGGAGTACAGATTCAGGGAAACGACTGACCAGGTTGTGTCTAAGTGTGGATGGTGTCTTAGCAGTACTTTACTCACAGCCTTAATGTCTATAGCTTTTGACAGCACTCTCTCTCCAGGAGTATTTTAATGTAAACATGGTTCTGTCTTGGTAGATCATGCAGAGATGATTAGACTCTGTAGCTTGAGGCCTAGTACTGAGGAGTTGAGCATATGGATTTTGACTCCTAACTGCTTCCCTGCTAGCACTAGACTCACCTACAAGCTAGGGGTAGAGCTAACAGTTCACACCTCAGTTTACCTAGGGGCCATGCCATAGTGGATACACTCTATCACTCCTATACATTACCATACTGGGGATACAAAGCATACAATGGCATAACATAAATTAACAAAACAATTTGCAAGTTTTCCCATGCTTTGAGGTCCTGCAGGTGAGCAGTCTGTGCAGGTGCAAAGGGACCAGCAGGTAAGCAGACCCTTTCATCCTAAAACCACTTTGCTACTGTTTACTACTGTAGATAGCATGTAGAGGACCAGGGGTGCACCTAGCCTTTCTGCTGCCTGAGACAAAAATTGAAACCACACTACAAAACATTCAGGGTAATACAGTGTCACATACCTCTTACATCCAGTGATTTCTCCTTTAATGTACATGTTCTCTTTCCTCATCTTCTCCTTTCACACCAGACCACCATTATGACTTCTTACAGCTGTGTCTAGTCTCTGTAGAGTTTGACAAACAGACATCTTGGTTTCCTAGTTTTCCATCATCCTCCCACCTTGTGAACACCCAATCCCGCCACCCCCAATACTGTGCCTGCTGTGCTCCCCAATATTATAGTGCAGAAATAGTCCACCTGAAAATACTAATACCACACAGAAAAAATAACTGTGCCATGCAAATAGTAGCCCTGACACTAATAGTGTAAACATAATTTCCTCTCCAAAAAAATGTGCTAAGCTGATATTGTGCCAGTAATAGTGCTTCCAAAGGTCCCACCAATAATAATATCCCCACTGTGCCCCAGTAGTAATAATGTGCCCATACTAGTAATCATCTTCCCCATAGTCCCTTAGTAGTAATAATGCTCACGATAATACCTCCCAGTAGTAATAATTCTCCTTATAATGTGACAGTAGAAACATGCCCACTCATAATGTGCGCTAGTACAAAAAATACCCCTTTATAATGTGAGCAAGTAAAAAGATTCCCCCTTATAATGTGTGCCAGTACAAAAAGTGCCCTCTTATAACGTGTGCCGGTACAAAAAAAAAACATATGTGTGTCAGTAGAAACAATGCCCCTGTTGTGTGCCAGTACAACAAATACCTCCTCCTGGTGCCCCCAGTAGAGCCGATGTCCCGATAGTGCCCCTATAATATGTGCCAGTATAAAATACTCCTTCAGTTGTGAATATGCTTCTATTTTGGGAGTAGCATTTTTGTGCAATTTTGCACCACCTATCCAATAGGCGACCTTGATTAGGTCGTACATATAGCTGTGTGTGCTCCTCCTCTCATTAGATGCTTGTTGCACAAAGAGGTAACTAGGAGCAGCATGTCATCATGCCGCCTGCGCCCGCCACTGTTATGCTACAAAGACTAGGCCTGAACCCTGTCAGAGGGAACAGCGGGGCAGGGAGACGTCGCCCCGCTGCAGCATTCAACTGTATTGCAGTCCTGAAGTTGGTGATACAGTTGAATATCGAGAGATGAGCGCTTCCACAATGGAAGCGCTCATTTCCTTTGGCACTGCTGCCACCCCTCAATTATCTCCAGCTCCACGCCACCTGAGGCGATCTCGTCACTTCACCTAATTGGCGGTGCGGTCTTGTACAGGACTGAATTAAGTGAATTTCATGGCTCGGTAACTAATTGTTAAATAAAATGAGGGGAATGTCCATGATGAGCTATTTGAGATCAAGGGGGCCCATATATGACTTTTGCACAGGGACCCTCTGCTGCCTGTGTCGGCCCCTCATCAAAATATAATATAAAAGTAGAAGGTAGAATGTACATCTGGCCTTCTAGTCACACTGCTGCATCGCCACACGTCTTTGCACTAGATGTCTGGGTGTGATTAAGGTCTGGGAGTTTTTGCCACTTTGCTGAATAAGGATGGGGATACACTGCAACTTTTTGTAGCACAACTGCTTGATTTTAACTATTTAACTTCAGATGCAGTCCAAAGGTTAAATACAATCTTGTGGAATGCAGCCATCATTCAATAGATAAAATCAGTCACACTACAAAAAGGTGCGGCATAGCCCAGGCCTAAAAGTTGTGTTCACAGATCTGATAACCATTGAGTGCTGCGGTTTCTACATTTTGAAAATTACAGGTTGTTACCCTACCACAGAGCACCTACTTATCCTACCTAGAATACCAGCCATCACAATTTCAAGTACTGTATAATATGTCAACTCCATTAGGGTAACATAGTAACATAGTTTATAAGGCTGAAAAAAGACATCTGTCCATCCAGCTCAGCCTGTTATCCTGCAAGTTGATCCAATGGAAGGCAAAAAAAAAAAACCCTGTGAGGTAGAATCCAATTTTCCTCAGTTTAGGGGAAAAAAATTATTTCCCGACTCCAATCAGGCAATCAGAATAACTCCTTGGATCAACAACCCATCTCTAGTAACTATAACCTGTAATATTATTACGCTCCAGAAATTCATCCAGGCCCCTCTTGAACTCTTTTAGTGAACTCACCATTACCACCACCTCAGGCAGAGAGCTCCATAGTCTCACTGCTCTTACCGTAAAGAATCCTCTTCTATTTTTGTGTAGGAACCTTCCTTCCTCTAGACGCCGAGGATGTCCCCTTGTCACAGTCACAGTCCTGGCGATAAATAGATCATGAGAGAGATCTCTGTACTGTCCCCTGATATATTTATACATATTGTAGTTATTAGATCTCCTCTCAGTTGTCTTTTTTCTAAAGTGAATTACCCTAATTTTGATAATCTTTAAGGGTACTGTAGTCCACCCATTCCAGTTATTACTTTAGTTGCTCTCCTCTGAACCCTCTCCAGTTCTGCTATGTCTACCTTGTTCACAGGAGCCCAGAACTGTACAAAGTACTCCTTGTGTGGTCTGACTAGGGATTTGTAGACTACCAGGACTATGTTCTCATCAAGGGCATCAATGCCCCCTTTGATGCAACCCATTATCTTATTGGCCTTGGCAGCAGCTGCCTGACTGATTTCTACAGTTTAGTTTGCGGTTCACGTAAAGTCCTTTTCCATGTCAGTGTTACCCAGTGTTTTACCATTTAGTATGTACGGGTGACTTGCATTATTCCTTCCCATGTGCATAACCTTACATTTGTCAGTGTTAAACCTCATCTGCCACTTCTCTGGCCAAGCCTCCAATCTATCTAGATCCATCTGCAGCCATGTACTGTCCTCTTCCGTGTTAATACTTTACACAGTTTAGTGTCATCTGCAATAATTGATATTGTGCTGTGCAAGCCTTCTACAAGATAATAAATACATATATTGAAGATAATAGGGCCCAATACTGACCCCTGAGGTACCCCACTAGTGACAGTGACCTAATCTGAGTGTGTACAGTGAATAACCACCCTCTGTTTTTTATCCCTGAGCCAGTTACTTACCCTCATACATTTTCCCACAGTCCAAACATTATCATTTTATATACTAACCTTTTATGTGGTACAGTGTCAAATGCTTTGGAGAAGTCCGGATATACGACATCCATTGATTCGCCATGGTCAAGTCTAGAACTTACCTCCTCAAAGAAACTGATTAAATTAGTTTGACATGACCGATCCCTCATGAAGCCATGCTGATATGGCATTATTTGCTTATTTTCATTGAGGTACTCCAAGATAGCATCTCTTAAAAAACCTTCAAATAGCTTACCCATGACAGATGTTAAACTTACCAGCCTATAGTTTTCAGGCTCTGTCTTGGACCGTTTTTGAATATTGGCACCACATTTTTTATGCACCAATCCTGTGGAACACTCTCTGTCAGTATAGAGTCCTAAAATATCAGAAATAAGGGTCTGGCTATAACATTACTTAATTCTCTTAGTATACGGCGGTGTATGCCATCTGGTGCCGGCGATTTGTCTATTTCAATCTTTTTAAGACGCTGCTGTACTTCATCCTGGGTTAGACAGGGCACTTTTAATGAGGAATTTATTTTCATATTCTGCATTTCATCTGACCGTCTATTTTCTTCAGTGAATACAGTGGAGAAAAAAATATTTAACAGCTTTGCTTTCTACTCATCACTCTCTGCAACTCCCCCCTCATTACTCTGAAAATAGTCGTTATCGTCAGATTTATACTTTTTACCATTTATATAATTGAAGAACATTTTAGGATTAGTTTTACTCTCTTTGACAATTCATCTCGGTCTCTAGTTTGGCTGCATTTATTTGTCTTTTACATGTTCTATTTTTTTCCTTATAGTTTTCAATGCTTCCTTGTTTCCCTCCTGTTTTAGTGATTTAAATGCTTTTTTTTTTGTCGTTTTTTGCTTTCTTTACAATTCTATTAATCCACATTAGGTTTTTCTTGTTCCTTAACCTTTTATTCCCATAAGGTATTTATGGATTTTAGGATGCTTTTAAAAATATCCTTTTTTGTGGCTATATTTATTTTTTTGAGGACTTTGTACCATTCAGTTAGGACTATGGGCTATTTTAGTTGGCTAAATTTAGCCTTTTTGAAGTTTGGTATTTTTGCTCCTTTCTAAAGAAACACTCTTTTCAATGACAATTGGAAGGTTATTATTTTATGGTCACTATTTCCCAGGTGTCCCCCAACCTGCACATCTGTTTTTCTGTCAGGTCTATTGGTTAATACTAAGTCCAGTATGGCTGTCCCTCTAGTCGGGTCCTGAACCAGTTGGGAAAGGTAATTGTCTTTGGTTATTGCCAAGAACCTGTTTCCTTTATGGGATGTACAAGTTTCAGTTTCCCAGTCTATATCTGGGTAGTTGAAGTCTCATTATGATTTGCCGCCTCATCTATTTCGTTTAGAAGTAGATTTTCTGTGGACTACTAGGTGGTTTATAATAGACTCCTATTAGTATTTTATTATTGTTTTTTCCTCCATGTATTTCTACCCACAGTAACTCACTTATCTGTTCTTGGACTGTGAGCTTTAGACAGGACTTTACATAAAGGCAAATCCCTCCCCCTCTCCGGTTTTGACGATCCTTTCTAAACAGACTGTAACCCTGTATGTTAACTGCCCAGTCATAGCTGTCATCCAGCCATGTCTCCGTTATTCCCACTGTCATAGCTATCATCCAGCCATGTCTCAGTTATTCCCACTATGTCATAGTCCTCTTCAGACATTACTAATTCCAGTTCCCCAGTTTTATTAGTCAGGCTTCTGGCATTAGTATACATACAATTAAGAGGTTTATGCATATTTTTTACCCTACACCTTTCCTTCTGAACTGTTATAGTTCCTCCTTCCATTTCTCCCCCAGTCCCATTACCTTGCCCCTGGTCTCTATTTGCACTATCTTTCCCTCCTATAACGTAATTAACCTCCCCACCAGTCCCTAGTTTAAACACTCCTCCAACCTTCTAGCCATCTTCTCCCCTAAAATAGCTGCCCCTTCCCCATTGAGGTGCAACCCATCCCTACGATAGAGCCTGTAGCCAACAGAGAAGTCGGCCCAGTTCTCCTGGAACCCGAACCCCTCCTTACTACACCAGTTCTTGAGCCACTTGTTAACCTCCCTAATCTCCCCCTGCTTTTCTGGTGTGGCTCGTGGTACAGGTAGTTTTTCGGAAAACACTTCATTTGAGGTCTTTGCCCTAAGCTTGTAACCTAAATCCCTAAAATCATGTTTAAGGACGCTCCACCTACCTCTAACTTTGTCATTGGTTCTAATATGGATATTCTCCAGCCCCTCCCAGTAATCTGTCAACCCGATCTGTGATGTGTCGAACTTGAGCGCCAGGAAGACAACACACCAATCGACGATCCTGGTCTTTGTGACAGATCACCCTATCTGTACCCCTAATAATGGAGTCTCCCACTACCAGCACCTGTCTGGCCTGCCCTTCTCTCCTGGTCCCCTGCTTACTGGAGATGACATTCCCCTGACTGCCAGAGGAAGTGTCCGGGTGCAGCAGTGCTCTCCCTGAACTGACATCCCCCTCATCTGCCAACCTTGTAAACTTGTTGGGGTGTGTCAGATCCAGGCTAGCCTCCCTGGCACTCTTCCCTCTACCCCGCTTTCTAACTGTTACCCAGCTAGCTACCTCACTTTCCTGAACCTCCATACTACCACCCTCCTCCACATATACCCCATAGAGTGCCTGCTCAGTGTCTGTTCCAAATTACCAATGCTTCTCAGTGTTGATACGCGATGTGCGATTCCAAATTGGTAATTTGCTCACATTTTGAACAAAGATATGCACCCTCCAATGGCTGTTCCAGGACTACGTACATTAGACAAGATGTGCAGTGGACTGCGCTGTCAATAATGGAACACATACTAAATGGGGAACACAAACTAAACACAGCAGTGTAGTTTCTGCAGCTTTTCCACCCAGATTTTTAATATGGATTCTAATACATTTCCATGCCAAATGTGCACCAAAATCCACATGTGTAATCCTGTGTTTACATCTGCATTCACCGGATCTGGCTCAGCCAGAAAATCTTTGCCTCCCCAATCCCCCACTGCCATTCCCCCCCATCTGAGACTTCCCTGGTCTCCGCTAGTCTCTACTTCCTGGTTCTCTCAGCACTTACCAAGCAGCAATTTTCTGTTTGTCAAGAGGGACCAGGACCAATTTGGGCGGAACCTTTTAGGAAATTCACCAAGATACATCACAATGTAGGGAGTTGTTACCGAGAAGACAGGTTTATTTTGGCAGCATTAAAGAAGCAACAGTATGCAAAGGCACGACTTGCAGTGTTATTGTTCCAAACTGTCTATTTTCTATTAATTCAGAGGCCTTCCTGTTTACCTACATTAGGTCAAGAAATGTAAGGGTTACATAAAGTTTCACAACTTATTTGCAGAATTGGGCTTGGACCCTTCTAAGGGAATATTTCTCAGTGCCTTTACTAGACCTATAGAGAACATTATCATTGCACACACACTTGACATATCATCAATCAGGTCTAAAATGTAATTCAGCTCATAAAAAAGAGTCCCTTTTGTGAAATAATTGGCTGCAAATCCTGCTCCAAATGGGTATTGCCTTCTGCTAGACCTCTTGGGCTCATTAATGTTTCACAGGAGGATCTTCTGATACCCTGATGGGCCAGTTCAACCCTGGATATGCCAATAGTACCATATATTCATCGTATTCAATGAATATATGGTCGTTCTCAAATATATTAATCCCCTTCTCCCTGCTTGTATTTTGGGCATTAGTGACCAAGCAATTTTTTTTTTCATTTTTTCATCGTTGCCTTCTAAGAGCTATATGTTTTTTACTTTTCCATCAATGCAGCCATATGAGGGCTTTTTTGTGGGATAAGTTGTAGTTTTTAATGGGAACATTTTAGGGTACAATATAATTTTCTTTTATTAAAACTTTTTGGAACTTTTTTAACCACTTAATTGTCCCACAAGGGGACTTTAATAGGTGATCTATTGATCACTTCTATAATTCTCTGTATTCCTTATGCACTGCGGAGAATTATACTGTCAGTGCTATTCTTACAGTCACCAGCAGGCTACGCCAGAAAGGCATGCCTTCTAAGATACACTGCAAGCAGGGCTGGGGCCTTCATTAGGTCCGAGCCTGCTGTGCACCAATATTGACTCCCCGCAATCTCCTTCATGGGGTGCCTATGGGAGACAAAGGGAGCCCGCTCCCCCTGTTACTGCTTAGCAGCAGGAGTTGGTATTGAACACAGCATATAAGGGGATAAACAGCTACTGATCCTGGACCTTAGAGCAGGAGCCCAGCTCTCAAGTGTGAGCCAAGCCTCCACTCTCCGCTGCATGAGAGACCCATGTACTTCTTAAACTAGGCCATCATAAAAAGGCAGCAGCCTAGAATAACATCCATTAATGACTGCTGTAAAAACATATATTGATGGTCATTAAGGGGTTAAGAAACTTAAGAACCAATTCAAGATTCTACTCCAGTGAGGAAAAGCATTAACAACAACCTTTAGAATCTAGAATCTTAAATGGAAATCCTTCAACCCTTTATTAAATCGCTTTGTGATGAGTTCAAGGGAAGTGCACAGGATAGGGGATAACCATCTAATCAATTGGAGTCCCATTGCTAGGATCTTCACTAGTCACAAGAATAGTGCTCCTGTTCCACTCAATTAATGGAGTGGCAGGTTGGGCACGTCAGCTGCCACCCCATTCATTTTCTATAAAACTGTGGAGATCTCTGGCACTCCCATAAATGCCTGGACAGTGGTCATAACACTCCATGACCATTTATATGTGGAGTAGGACCCCTGTTCTCATAATTGATTAGGGTTGGACCCGAACCAAACAGATAGCTTTCCCTATTGGGGTGTCATTGATTGCCTGGCACTTGAGGTTCACTACCTTAACAAATCTTATTATTGTTACGTATGCACCATCATTAGACATCATTCTGCACCGGTTTCAGACTAATAGAGATTATTTTCACTGGATATGAGTATCATTTGAGCAGTATGTGAGGGTATTGACATAGGTGTTGTTTGGCACTTCCACTTAGACACTATATTTTTTTCAGTGGCCAACCTATGTCACTGTTGCAGGCACCATCCCGTAAATCTCGGATAATTTTTAACTGAATATACAACCAGGAGCGTAGCTAAAGGCCCATGGGACCTGGTGCAAGAATTCAGCTTTGGCCCCCCTGCCCTTAGTACTTTGTGGCCAGGGGCAGGGAAGGACATTACCTTCGTGCTGCCTGAAGCAAAAATTTAAAAACAACCCCCCCCCATGTCAAATTCTTGACCTACCCCCTCCCTCCAGCATGCACTTCTTATATGGCACAAGAGTCTTTGGGCCCCCTCAGCCTCCTGGGCCGGGTAGCAGCTGCTACCTCTGCACCCCCTATTGCTACGCTCCTGTATACAACATATAAGAGCGGCACCGACAGGAGGTACTGTACAGCGCACCTAAAGCTAGATCTAGCCGCAGTAATTTATTTAATTTTTTTGCAATGCTGATAAAATGATCTTTTAGATTTACCCTCAGTCCTCACAATGACACGGACTCCCGCCTCCTGCCTTGTCTGCTAGTTATGAAACACTTCTTTGTTCCTATGTTATGCAACCCAGAAAATGCAGGATAGAATATACGGGTGAGTCCAGGGCACCTCTGATGCCAATTTTGTTGTGTAAGGTGTCACACCCTGGGATTCCAAAGAAATGCACTTGTTGTTCTAACCTGTCTTCTTTTCATTGAACGGGTGTATTGTCTGGGATAATAAAGCATGTCTAAGAAGTAAACGGATAACGTTATTATTAGAGATGACCGAATTTTTCAAAAATTCTATTCGCTGGTGCATCAAACTTTTTAGAAAAAATTTGTATCGATCACAATTTATTCATTAAAAAATGGCAATTTCCTGGCTGCAGAGAGCCTTTATAGTGGTGTAGAACAATGTGCACTGCTTTGGTAGTGAAATAATACTGTATGACATGTTTGTATGACATGCAGATGACAGGCGTCGCTCTTAAAATCACTGCACACTTCACTTATTTGGGCAGTCACAGGGCCAAAACTGACCAAATAACTCAACTATGCACTCCAGATCGATGTTAGCGCCAAAAAGAAGAGCACTTCTTTTACACAGTCGTCATCTGATTCCACATAGATGTCTACAGATCCTGTTCTTTTAAACGCTTATACAAGTACAGCCCCCTGACAGAGTTGAGAGGGTGTAAGCAGTAAGTTTGTGTTGACATCACTGATTATTTTGCCCTTCCTCTGATCCGTCAGAACAATAACCACCAAAAAACAGATCCTGTCTTTTGAGCATCCGCCGTCAGCATTTGGTCAGTAATCCATCAGTATTGCTACTGCCAAAAAAAAAACAGGTGTGGATCCAAAACAGAGATGACACGTGAATGGAATATTTGCATGTCTTCTGTGTTTTGTACCCACTCCTGCTTTTTGCTACCAAATCACAAGCCAATTCTGATGGGACGATACAGGCCTTATAGATACTACACAGACAGGATCTGTTGTGCGTCTCATTTTTCCTTCCTTCTGACTGATCAGAAGAAGGGTCAAATAAATGATGATGTCAGCCAGGCCGAAAGGCAAAATAGTGACCCAGTCATGAAGTGAGGAGGGTGGGAACAGCATGGGAAGTACAAAGAGTGGCCCTATGCCAAAGCTCTGAGGTTGAAGCAGCATGAGGAGACCACATAGTTGCCCAATAACCGAGTCTTTAGGTGGTGGCAGCATCAGGAGGAGGCCACAGAGTGGCATAATGACAGTGTGAAGGTGTCTGCAGCATCAGGAAGTCACAGAGTGTCAAGGTGACATAGTGTGGAGGTGGCAGCAGCATGAAGAGACCACAGAGTGGCAAGGTGACATAGTGTGGAGGTTGCAGCAGCATGAGGAGACCACAGATTGACCCTGTGAAAGAGTGTGGAGGTGGGTGGCAATACCAGTACCCGCTGATGATGGTGGGTGTAAGAAGGAGCACTTGGCATCAGACGGGTGACAGCATCAGAATAGTAGCTGAGGCAGGTAGCCAGAAGAAACCGGTCTCTTTTGTTAAAGTGTTGGTGTGGCACCATGGATGGAACCTGCACGCCCTGACTTTTATAATGGCCATTATTGCACATAACAGGTAGTATTTAGTGTTAGGTTCCCGTCTTATAGAGATCACCTTGACGTTTTGCAGACGGGCCCAAATAATTTTGTACAAAATGTATTTGCAAGAATTTCAAATTTGAAAAATAAGCTTAGCATTAGCACCAGAATGTTTTCTATAATTATGGCATTATTGTACTTTATTTGGTTTGCAGAGTGTTGTTGCATTGTCTTTTATTCTTTATGTTTCTAGCCATGGCAGCATCCACCTGCATATTTGGATGTGCTGACTGACCCCCTTTTTTAGCAGTTTGTTTTAGCATCAGGAGGAGGCCACAGAGTGGCATAATGACATTGTGGAAGGTGACATAGTGATGAGGTAGCAGCAGCATGAGGAGACTGCAGAGTGGCAAGGTAACATAGTGTGGAGGTGGCAGCAATATAAGGAGACCTCACAGTGAACCGGTGACAGAGTGTGGAGGTGGCAGCAGCATCAGGAGGCCACAGAGTGGCAAGGAGACATAGTATGAAGGTGGCAGCAGCATCAGGAGGCCACAGAGTGGCAAGGTGACATAGTGTGGAGGTCGCAGCAGCATTGGGGGACAACAGAGTGGCAAGGTGACATAATGTGGAGGAGACAGCAGCATGAGGAGACCACAGAGTAGCAAGGTGACATAGTGTGGTGGTGGTGGTGGTAGCAGAATCAGGAGACCACAGAGTGGCAATATGACATAGTGTAGAGGTCACAGCAGCATCAGGAGGCCACAGAGTGGCAAGGTGACATAGTGTGGAGGTTGCAGCAGCATGAGGAGACCACAGAGTGGCAAGGTGACAGAGTGTGGAGGTGGGTGGAAATAACAGTAACCGCTAACAATGGTGGGTATGAGAAGGAGCACTTGGCATCAGATGTGTGGCATCAGGCGGGTGGCAGCATCAGAATAGTAGCTAAGGCAGGTAGCCAAAAGAAACCGGTCGTTTTGTCAAAGTGTTGGTGTGGCACCATGGATGATTTAGTCTGATGCATCAGGCATTGGTGGGTGGAAATCCTGGCTTATCCACACCTGATTCATCTTGACAAAGTTCAGTCTCTACACATTTTGGGTGGACAGGTGAGTTCTTTTTGGGATAACTATGGGCCCCACAGCACTAAACATCTGCTCTGATGCCACACTACTGGACGGGCAGGACAGCTTTTCAAGGGAAAACTCTGCCAGTTGCGGCCACAAATCCAGTTTGGCTGCCCAGTAGTCCAGCAGATCATCAATGTGGGGTGGCAGGGTGCTGTCCAAGTATGCCACCACCTGCTGGTTCAGGACCTGATTCAAGTCTAGCTGCTGCTGCTGCTGGTAAGTAGTTTCTTTACTATGCGGGTGAAGAAAGCTGGTCATCAGAGACTCTGGATTCCAGTTGCTGCTAATGGAGCTGGAACTGCTCCTACCCCCCCCCCCCCACCCTTCCACAGCAACCATGGCAGAGGGACGTGAGCACAGAGGGCCCCCCTGGTCAGACATGTGGCCAACTGACTACATAGGATGTCTCTATAGTAGTTCAGTTTATCCTCCCTCTCAGCGGGTGTATTAAAGGCCCCTATTTTGGACCGGTAGTGAGGGTCCAGCAAGGTGGAGAGCCAAAAGTCATTCCTCTGCTGAATTCGGCTGTCACTACAAAATGACCATGCATCGGGCCATTTTTGCAAGTGACTCTGAGGGACTCCCTGCCTCCATCTCCACTGCATACTGCCACAGTATGTCTGGGTCCTCTGCCTCATCTTCCTCATCACCCTGTAGCTCCTCTGGCTGGTCCTGCTCCTCCTCTCCTGTCACCTGTGTAGAAAAACCACTGATTTTGCTACACATTGCTTGCTCTCCAATGCTTTCCTCCTCCAGTTTAGCCCCCACAGGGCTCATGTGGCTGTGAGATGTAGGCTTCACGTCTCCATTCCCCTGACTAGCTAGATTTACCAGCATCTGTTCCAGGACATGAAGCAGTGGAATGACATTGTTCCTCCAGTAGTCCTGGCGACTGACAAATAACGTGGCCTCCTCGAAGGGCCTGAGCAAACGGCAGGTGTCACGCATGAGCTGCTATTGGCTGACATCAAAGTTACAAAGGGAGTAGTCCTGTCCACTTAGATCATTAAGAAATCGTTTATGGCCTTTCTCTAATCGTCTAGTCGGTCTAATATACGGAGGGTGGATTTTCAACGGGTGGAAACGTCGCATATCAGCCTATGTTGGGGGATGCCGCTGCAGCTCAAGGAGGGTGTACTTTGCGGTGTACGAGTGGCTGAAGTGCATGCAAAGTTTCCTTTGGCAGACACCGACAGGCTAAAGGACTGGCCCACCTTCTGTTCTACATGTGTGTGCAGGGCTGGTCCTGCCTTTTTGGCAAAGAAATGATGGTTTCAGACTCTCCACCTCGGCTCGGCACAAGCTATCAGTTCTCTGAAAGGTGCAGGGTCTACCACTTGGAAAGGGAGGGACTGCAGCACCAGCAACTTGGACAGGAGCACATTCAGCTTCTGCACCGTTGGATGAGTGTACGCAAACTGTTGTCTCTTGGCAATCGCTTCAGTGATCGATTGCTGACGGAATGACTGACGACGAGTAGGAGGAGCAGGAGCATCAGATGACCAGCAGATGATGGCAAGGACAGACAGCTCAGTTCGGCTGAGGTGGTGGAGCCTTGACTGCCTGAAACCAGGTGCGTGCCACTGGGTGATGCAGTGGTTGCTGATACAGGCTGGACCACCACATCGGAGCCACGGTTCTCCCAGGCCACTTTATGGTGACGTTGCATATGTTGATGCAGGACCATGGTGCCAATATTGACACCCTGACCACACTTCTCCTTCTGCCCACAGATTCTACATATGGCCATATTCACCTCCTCTGGCAGCTTAACACACCGCCGAGTAGGTGAGTTTACCCCCAATACTACGCACTGGCTGACTGCTACCGCCGCTGCTTTCATGAACCCGTGCACCACTACTTTCCAGGCAGGTAGGCTTCTGTGAAGCAAGTGGTCTTTCCCGGGCACGTTTGGCTACCAACCTCCCACTGCTGCCACCCTGCTGACTCCCGGCCACGCTAGCGACTTGCTGGCTCCGCCACTGCCTCACGGGCAAGCTGCCACCCTCTTCCAATGATGATGAAGCCCCTAATTCACCCGGCTCCCAAGTGCGATCAGCTACACCATCATCGAGTACAGTCTGCACTTCGTTGATGTCCTCCACTATGGTCTCTGGGTCAGGAGCCTGACCACTCGCAAAACCACTCTCCTTATCACTACTTGCCCGCCTAGCGGAGGAAGCGGCGGATGTCTCCTCCACATCTTGGCTGGCCAGTAGCTGCTTATTGTCCACTAGAAGCTCGTCTTCACTGTATAGTGCAGCTGAGCCCAAAGCATATAATACTTCTCTGCAATAATGAATCCCAGCAGCCGTGTCTTATTCGCTATGCCAGTTTATACCAGTGTGTCCTCCATCAGATCAGGATGCATTTCGGCATATTTGCCTTTATCAACAGATAATACTTCTCTGGCTAAGGAAACAGAAAAGGGCAGAGGCAGGTTGAGGACAGGTGAGGGCACAGGGCCTGCTCCTGGGTCATGCCAACTAAGGGTTGTGTATGATGAACCCAGTGACTCTTGGCTGGGGTTATCCGATGTCACTTGCGACGCAGTCGAAGATCGAGTGAACTATTTAAGAACCGCTGGGTTGCTGGTCACGACACAACCACTAGCTGACACTAGGAGCTCAGGCCTGTCGAAGTGAGCCCTGCTGCCACGGTCCCTTACTCTGCTGCAACCTCTGCCTGCGCCAGAAACATTTAGGCTAGGTTCACACTTGACCGTACTTGATACGTGCGTTTTTGTCGCGCGTATTACAGCACGTTTTTGGAAATAGGAAACGCGCGTCGTACGCGCATTTGTGTGATTGACCACACTGGCATCAATCACAATATGCCCCAATGAAGCTCCTGTACTTCTTTGGGCTTAGGGCGTTTTACAGCGCGTTCGTACGTGCTGTAAAACGCTCAGGTGAGAACCATAGCAATAGGGAAACATTTATTTCTCCTGTTCAGCGTTTTAAAGTGCGTAGGAACACGCTGTAAAACGCTCAGGTGTGAACCAGGCCTTAGGCCTCTGCTACTCCCTTGTGCAGGGCCTGGCACTTCTCTGTCTAGATAGAAGGGACAATAATTTTGGACCATAAAAAACACTACTTTCGAGAAGTAGAAATGGCGCCACACCAGAATAGATAGATAGATTAAATACTGGATGGGTGTTACCAATGGTAACACCATTGGTAACACCCATCCAGTATTTAATCTATCTATCTATTCTGGTGTGGCGCCATTTCTACTTCTCGAAAGTAGTGTTTTTTTATGGTCCAAAATTATTGTCCCTTCTATCTATTCTGCTAGGCTGTGTTGTTCTCTTCACGCCTTGAACCATAGGCTGCCTACCTTAAGCTATACATGCTCTCTCTTTAATATCAACCTAAACACTCATTCTAGATTTTTCTCTAGATTTTTTATTATTTTTTTCCTATTCTCTTGCATTCGTCCATCCTCTGGCGCCCTTGCCAGTTCTCTTCCTCAAAAAACGCGGTTGCTCTTCCGCAACTAAAAAGTTTTTTCTGGAGTGACACTCTGTTTTTTTATTTTTTACGCCCTAAACTTCTCTGTCTGACATACTGTTAGATCAAATAAATAAATAAAAAAAAAGGAAGGTAAAACACCCCGAAGAAGTCTGTAATTTTCTCACTTCACCACACAATGGCTAATAAGTCCATTTTCCCCCACTAATACACAAAAAAAAAGGCTTTAGAACATATAACTGCACCGCTGAACGGCAAATATATTTCTCTTTTGCCGCTAATACATGCCACAAAAGGCTTTAGAACATATAACTGAACCGCTGAACGGCAAATATATTTCTCTTTTGCCGCTAATACATGCCACAAAAGGCTTTAGAACATATAACTGAACCGCTGATCTGCAAATATATTTTTTCTTTTTCCACTTATACACAACACAAAAGGCTTTAGAACATATAACTGCACCGCTGATCGGCAAATATATTTTTTCCTTTTCCACTAATACACGCCACAGAGGGCTTTATAGAACATATAACTGCACTGCTGATCGGCAAATATATTTTTTCTTTTTCCATTAATACGCGCCACAAACAGCTTAAGAACATATAACTGCACCGCTGAGCGGCAAATATATTTTATTTTTGCAACTAATACACAACAAAAAGGGCTGTAATTTTAGCACTTCACCACACAATGGTTAATAAGCCCTTTTTTCCACTAATACAAGCCAAAAAATGCTATAGGCAAATAAGACGTAGAAATATTTCCTTGTAATAAACCCTAATGCCTGTATCAAACAGCACTTGCACCTTAGGCCTCATGCACACGACCGTAGGTGTTTTCCGCAAAACACGGAACGGAACGCGGCCCATTGTAGAAATGCCTATTCTTGTCCGCAAAACGGACAAGAATAGGACATGCTATTTATTTTTTATTTTTTGCGGGGCCACGGAGCAAAGGACGCGGACAGCACACGGAGTGCTGTCCGTATCCTTTGCGGCCCCATTGAAGTGAATGGGTCCGCGCCCGAGCCGCAAAATATGCGGCTCGGACGCGGACCCAAAATACATTTGTGTGCATGAGGCCTAATAAGAGCAGTTTTCTGTTATTACAGAGCTACAGTTGTGTTCAAAATTATTCAACCCCCAATGCTGTAAAGGGTTTTAGGGAATTTAGTGTACATTTGTAATTGTGTTCAGAATAAAATCTTACAAGGACTTTTTAAAGAACCAAATGCAACTAAAATGACATCAATTGTTTTTGTAATACAGTATTAAATGTTTTTTTTGTGATTTCTTCATTGACACAATTATTCAACCCCTTAAAGACGACCACTCTTAAGAACAGAGGTTCATTCAAGTGTTTTCGATCAGGTATTGAAAACACCTGTGGATGTCAAGGAGCAGCAATCAAGCAGAATAAGCACCAATTAGGCAGATTTAAAATGACTGTGATACTCAGCTCCTTCTAGACATTTACTGGTGTGTTTACAAACATGGTGAAGTCAAGAGAATGGTCCAGGAAGACAAGAGAAGAGGTGATTTCTCTTCACAGGAAGGGCAATGGCTATAAGAAGATTGCAAAGATGTTAAACATACCAAGAGACACCATAGGAAGCATCATTCGCAAATTCAAGGCAAAGGGCACTGTTGAAACGCTACCTGGTCGTGGCAGAAAGAAGATGCTGACTTCGACTGCTGTGTGCTACCTGAAGCGCAAAGTGGAGAAAAGTCCCCGTGTGACTGCTGAGGAACTGAAAAAAGATTTGTCAGATGCGGGTACTGAAGTTTCAGCTCAGACAATAAGGCGCACACTGCGTAATGAAGGCCTCCAAGCCAGAACTCCCAGGCGCACCCCCTTGCTGTCTCCAAAGAATAAGAAGAGTCGACTGCAGTATGCCAAAAGTCATGTGGACAAACAACAAAAGTTTTGGGATAGTGTTCTGTGGACTGATGAAACAAAATTAGAACTGTTTGGGCCCATGGATCAACGCTATGTTTGGAGGAGGAAAAACAAGGCCTATGAAGAAAAGAACACCTTGCCTACTGTGAAGCATGGCGGGGGGTCAATCATGCTTTGGGGCTGTTTTGCTTCTACAGGTACAGGGAAGCTTCAGCGTGTGCAAGGTACCATGAATTCTCTTCAGGACCAGGAGATATTGCATGAAAATGTGATGCAGTCCGTCACAAACCTGAGGCTTGGGAGACGTTGGACCTTTAAACAGGACAATGATCCCAAACATACCTCCAAGTCCACTAGAGCATGGTTGCAGATTAAGGGCTGGAACATTTTGAAGTGGCCCTCGCAGTCACCAGACTTAAATCCGATTGAGAACCTCTGGTGGGACTTAAAAAAAGCAGTTGCAGCGCGCAAGCCTAAGAATGTGACTGAACTGGAGGCTTTTGCCCATGAAGAATGGGTGAAGATACCCGTAGATCGCTGCAAGACACTTGTGTCAAGCTATGCGTCACGTTTAAAAGCTGTTATAACTGGAAAAGGATGTTGTACTAAGTACTAAGATTGAATTTCACTTGGGGGTTGAATAAAACTGATAATGATGTGAGCACAGAAAAGACATTTGTGGTTATTTCATTAGAAATGTTATGTTATATTTGTCTGACTTACAAGTGCCTCTTTGATTTAATTGTAAACAAGATGACTGAAATGATCAAAATCAATGTCAAACTGGCCAAAACACTCAATTTCAATGGAGGTTGAATAATTTTGAACACAACTGTATATAATGGCAATTTGGATCCCCAGTCAGTGCAGCAAGGTGTAACCGGATTGTTCCTATTACCCAAGCTGTAAACTCCACTACTGAACCCTGTTCAATATAAATGCTGTGGAATGATTCCTCCCTATCCTTTCCCTACACCTAGAATAATCTTTCCCTGCACTTGTAAATCGTCCCCAGCGCCTGCAGACGTCTCTCCCTGCACTAAGTACACTGGTAAATGGCAGAATCCAAGATGGCTGAGGCTATTTATAGGGCTGCTGATTGGCTGCATGCACAGCATTATGGATGATCCCACCTTCCCAGAGTTCCTTGCTCCATGTCCTCACACGTGCAGCAGCATTTTAGGAAAAAATACAATTTGTTACCATGAATCGTGAGGAAATTCAGCTTCGGTGCAAATCGAATTTTTCCTGAAATTCGGATCGAATTCCACTTCGTCGACTTCGACTCGCGCATCTCTACTGTAATAATCTAATTACTGCGAGAAAGTGTTTTGTATAATATGCATTACACTCCCTAAAAAGCAATGTAAACAATCAGGCAGCAAGGTATTTGAAGGTAGATGAAATTATGATGGGTCCATAGACTTTCCATTCAGTCTGTCAACTGCAGTGAGGAGAGAGCGAGATACAGTATGTGAACGCTTCTCTCTCCTCGCTCTAGGGATCGGTGGAGATCTCAACACTTAGACACCAACCTAACAAAACTTTTGATATGTCTCTATGAAATTTGAAAAGTGATATACTGTATGTATCATTTTCTTTTCACCTCATACATGCTATTTTGTGTTGGTCTATCACATAAAATCCTGATTAAAAAACATTTATGTTTGTGGGTGTGACGTAAAAAAATGTGAAAAGGTTCAAGGGGTATGAATACTTTTTCAAGGCACTGTAGAAAGACAGGGCGAGCTTCCAGAATTTCTTATCTTTTATAAAGCCCACAATTAGAAATGGAGCATACAAAAGAGGAAACTGCTGAAAATGCCAGATATTTCTGTGTCCTCGTGTACATACATTCAGAAAAGTCAACTGAAATGACAAGTATGCTCTAAGTAGTATCAGGCCATTCTTGTGTGATCATACATACAGGAACTCTGTCTTTGGTTATGTGCTGACAGTGGTGTGAGGGTCCATTCACACGTCCACAATCAGATTTTACATTTTGATATGCTTTTAACAACCTCTGTTTGTAAGTAGAATAAAACCTTTTACCGTAAAAACTAAAAGGGTGCTTCACTATTGTCGATTATTTGATCCTGCAGAGGAGGCGGTCTGAGAAGGATCGTATCCTTTGGGAGTGAACGACAAGCACGAACACCTGAAACACTTTACCTGTGTACTGGACGGCAAGAGCAAAAAGCAGCGCGGTTTCATCCTTTACTACATTCACACGTCCGTAAGTGTTTATCGGATCCGCAAAACACGGACACTGGCAATGTGCAATGCGCAATTTGCAGACCGTACATCACCGGCACTATAATAGAAAATGCCTTTTCTTGTCTGCAATTTCAGGAACAGAACTGCGGATCCCGGAAGTACGGATCCCGGAAATAAGGATGCGGATTCTGGAAATGCGGATCCACATCCGTTCAAGCCCCACTGAAAGTGAATGGGTCCTCAAATTGCGGAACAGATGCAGACCCAAATTACGAATGTGTGAATGGACCCTGAGTGTGAGTTTGGCACCTGGGGCAGTTCCTTTCTCTGGCACACTCCCCCCCCCCCATGCTTTAAAAAATTGTGCCCCCCTCACAGTAATAATGCCCTCATCTTAAAACCTTCAAAGTAGTAATGTCCTGATATGTGCCCCCTAATAATATCTGCATTGTGCCCCCTCACAGTAGTAATGCTACTAAGAACGGGTCCCCATCACTTTCGGCCTGACAAGGACCACTCAGAGCCCCAACACTGCAATCGGGGTAAAGGGTAATGATTTATGTATTTTTTTTTTTTTAACACAGTCCTGTCTACAGTTGGAGTTTAATACCGAACAACCTCTTTAGCCCCTTGGCGATATTTGCCGTACATTAAATTTAATAGCTGAAGGGCAGTATGGAGTAGACTCAGGAGCAAGTGATTGGAGGTGTCTGTCAGAAAACCAATATACAAAAATATTATGAAATGAATCAGTGCAGAATGTTGGACATGTCATTTAAAAGTGGACATGTAGTTTAAAGTATAATCTTATAGTGAAATAAGCTATATTGATTTTTTAAAACACCCACTGCCCCAGTGTCGACAGCTCAGCATGTGTGAGCGCTGAGGGCATTAATTGGCTGCTGCAGTGACATGAGGGTGAACTGGATATCATAACTTCCAGTTGGCAAGTTGGAAATAGGCTGGTGAGGAGCTTTTGTCATTAGTTTGTTTCCTGTTCGGGGTAATATCCATCTCTGCATTAATATTATGCCCACAGGATATGCCATAAATTTCCAATAGGTGCTTATCCCACCTCTGAGACCTGAATAGGGCCCCAACTCATGTTGTGAACGGACAGGTGGCTGTACATGTGCCCCTCACCATACATTTCCATGGATATTACAAAAACGGCTTAGTGAAATTTGTCGAAGGGTAATCAAATCCCATTAAAGGAGTTATGCAAGACTGGAGTTTTTTTTTGGCAACCAACCCCCTCCACCACCACCACCACTTGGCCAGACCTGTGAAGGGAAGCTGGTTTAGCGCTCCTTCTCCTCCCAACCTGACCTGTTCCTCTGCAGTCCCTCATTGAAAACATCGAGCTTTACGCCGCCTGCAGCCAATTGCTAGCCACAGCAGCGACTGGTTCCCCTTATGTCATGGTCATATGATGCAAGAGGATGGCTGTGGCAATGTAAAACCGGATGTTAACATTGAGGGAGCCCAGTGGCTTGGAGGAGAAGGAGCAGGGAGCCAGCACCAGGAAGCAGGTAAGCCATCTTTTTTTTACAGGTCTATCCAAGTGGGTCGCCCCCCTCCATTCTCGCACAGTTCTGTTTAAATCACAAGTGGAAACCACAAGCGGCCAAGTGGGAAGGAGGGGTATAAACCCCCCATTCTTGCACAACTCCTTTAAGGGTTTGTTCACATGTGCAGAAATACCCCAAACTGGTAACACCCACCTGGACCTTCATTACAAACTGCTAGCAATGCATTCATAACTTCCTGCTTGAATAATATAGGAATGGCACAGCATAAAGAGAATGAGAACAGATTCTCTATAATTGTTATTACATGGGGAATGCAAGTAGCTACTAAAACTGACATGTCAGGAAAGGAAACAGGTCCTCTTTAACCTCTCCACGACCTCCTAACGCAGGGATGCGTCCGGCGGGCGGTCGTGGTGTTCTGGCTGGACGCACACATGCGTCATCTCGCGAGACGCGAGATTTGCTGTGAATGCGCATGCGCGTTCACAGCGGTATGCAGCTCTGCAGTTACACTGCAGCCTGCCAGTGATGATCAATCGCTGGCAGGCTGTAGAAGTAAAATAAATGAAATCAAACAGGTATATCAGACGCTGTTTTGTTAACAGCGTCTGATATACCTGCTACCTGGTCCTCTGGTGGTCCCATTTGCTGGGATCGACCACCAGAGGACCAGGTAGCTCTGTAAAGTAGCACCAAGCACCACACTATACCCCCCCCCTGTCACTTATTAACCCCTTATAAACCCCTGATCACCCATATAGACTCCCTGATCACCCCCCTGTCATTGATCACCCCCCTGTAAGGCTCCATTCAGACGTCCATTTGTGTTTTGCGGATCCGCGAATCCGCAAAACACGGACACCGGCAATATGCTTTCCGTATTTTGCAGATCCGCACATTGCCAGAACTATATCGAAAATGCCTTTTCTTGTCCGCAATTGCGGACAAGAATAGGACATGTTCTATATTTTTGCGGAACGGAAGTGCAGACCCGTAAGTGCGGATCCGCAATTCCGGATCCGAGCGGGACGAAGTCTGTCCCCATAGAAATGAATGGGTCCGCAATTCCGTTCTGCAAACAGAATTGCGGACTTGTGAATGGGGCCTAAGGGTCCCTTATCACCGCCGGTTAGTTAGCTACTTGTTAGGTAGTTAGCCCCCAGCCCACCGCACCGCAGTCACTGATTTTGGCAGAGATTTTTTCATCCACATTGATCGATGCGAATGAAGAAATCTGTGCCGTTCATTTTTTCTTTCAGCCCAGAGGCCCAAATCTTATTACCCGTATGCTCAATATAAGGAGAATAGCAGAAACTCCTAATGCTAATGTAATGATTGCAGAGACCCTCAAATGCCAGGGCAGTACAAACACCCCACAAGTGACCCCATTTTGGAAAGAAAACACCCCAAGGTATTCCATGAGAGTATGGTGAGTTCATGTAAAATTTTATTTTTTGTCACAAGTTAGTGGAATATGAGACTTTGTAAATAAAATAAAATAAAAAAATAAATTTCCGCTAACTTGTGCCAAAAAAAAAGTTTTTCAGTGAATTCGCCATGCCCCTCACGGAATACCTTGGGGTGTCTTCTTTCCAAAATAGGGTCACATGTGGGGTATTTATACTGCGCTGGCATTTTAGGGGTCCTAAAGCGTGAGAATCCAAATGCGTAAAAATGCCCTGTGAAATCCTAAAGGTACTCATTGGAATTTGGGCCCCTTTGCGCATCTTGGCTGCAAAAAAGTGGCACACATGTGGTATTGCCGTACTCAGGAGAAGTAGGGCAATGTGTTTTGGGGTGTATTTTTATATATACCCATACTTTGTGTGAGAAATATCGCTGTAAACGACAACTTTTTTATTTTTTTTATACAAAGTTGTCAATTTACAGAGATATTTCTCTTACCCAGCATGGGTATATGTAAAAATACACCCCAAAACACATTGCCCTACTTCTCCTGAGTACGGCGATACCACATGAGTGACACTTTTTTGCAGCCTAGGTGCGAAAAGGGGCGTAAAGTCCAATGAGTACCTTTAGGTTTTACAGGGCTGCTCACAATTTAGCCCCGCCCAAAATGCCAGAACAGTAAACACACCCCACAAATGACCCCATTTCGGAAAGTAGACACCCCAAGGTATTCACTGAGGGGCATAGTGAGTCCGTGGGAGATTTTTTTTTTTTCTTGCCAGAAGTTAGCAAGAATGGAAACTTTATTATTTCTTTTTTTTTTTCAGAGTGTCATTTTCCGCTAACTTGTGATAAAAATGAAATGATACATGAACTCACCATGCCCCTCCGTGAATACTTTTGGGTGTCTTCTTTCTAAAATGGTGTCATTTGGGGGGTATTTATACTATCCTGACATTCTAGCACCTGAAGAAACATGACAGGTGCTCAGAAAGTCAGAGCTGCTACAAAATGCGGAAATTCACTTTTTTGCACCATAGTTTGTAAACGCTATAACTTTTACCCAAACCAATAAATATACACTTATTGCATTTTTTTTTATCAGACATGTAGAACAATAAAGTTATAGAAAAATTTATATAGAAATGTCGTTTTTTTAAAAAAAAATTACAACAGAAAGCGAAAAATGTCATTTTTTTGCTAAAATGTCGTTAAATTTTTATTAATAGTAAAAAAAGTAAAAATGTCAGCAACAATGAAATACCACCAAATGAAAGCTCTATTAGTGAGAAGAAAAGAAGGTAAAATTCATTTGGGTGGTAAGTTGTATGACCGAGCAATAAACGGTGAAAGTAGTGTAGTGCAGAATTGTAAAACGTGGTCCGGTCATTAAGGGTGTTTAAGCTAGGGGGGCTGAGGGGGTTAAAGAACTTCTCAGGGAAGAATTAGCAAAAAATAAATAAATAAAACAAGTCAATCAAAATAAATAAATTCTTTAAAATCTATAAAATCTTTTATTAGAAAAATATGGGGGAGATTTATCAAAACTGGTGCAAAGGAAAACTTACTTCGTTGTCCATGGCAACCAATCAGATTTCATCTTTCATTTCCATAAGGAGTTCTAAAAAAATTAAAGTTTACATGAATGTAACTAGTAGTGTCAAGCGAAGCATTCGACGCGGAATTCGTTCGAACTTCGATTCACAACAAATCTGAATTTCCTTGCGCTTCATTGTAACAAAATGACAGCTGCACATGTTACAAAGTGAAAGCAAGAAGCTCGGGAACATGAGATCACCCATAATACTGTGCAGCCAGCCAATCTGCAGATAGCCATCCCCTGTGATGTTACAACCCTATAAAAGCCTCCTCCTGCAAGGTCTCCACAATTGTCCTGTGAGCTGAGCATATTAAGAGACGTGGGAAGTTCCCATGCCCTGGGACAGTGTTGCTAAAAATGATTAATAGAAGAATATTGGAGAGGGTAAGTGCCGGGAGACTGCATGGAGAGTGCAGAGAGAATTATGCTGCATCAGTTTTATTTATTTATTTATTCCTACATTTACTTATTCCTACATCAGCTGTAAATTTAATCAACACCAACAAGATGGAAGCCTTTATTACTCCACTGCCAGAGTGCCAACCAATACCATCCAGTCTGCACCCCTTAGGGGGGCCACGTCATAATAGTGACCATCCTCATCTTTTGCTGGCTTTACCTCTTCCAAATCATCCTTAAAGAGGACCTTTCACCGTTCCAAAGTTTGTTAGTGAAAGGTATGTACATGCAGAGCGGCACCCAGGGATGACCCTGCACTTACTATTATCCCTGGGTGCCGCTCCATTCGCCTGCTGTAGCCCCCGGTAGCGGCGCACGTGCTGAGGCTAATTTTGCCTTGGACGGAGACATCCTCTTTTGCCCTGGGCGTCTCCTTCTCCCAGGCTGGAGCGCTGGCCAATCGCAGCCCTCAGCTCATATCCTGCAACTTACCAGGATATGAGCTGAGGGCTGCGATTGGCCAGCTCACCAGCCTGGGAGAAGGAGACACCCAGGGCAAAAGAGGATGTCTCCGCCCAAGGCAAAATTATCAGAAGAACAAACGCCGGTACCGGGGGCTACAGCAGGCGAACGGAGCAGCACCCAGGGATAATAGTAAGTGCAGGGTCATCCCTGGGTGCCGCTCTGCATGTACATACCTTTCACTAACAAACTTTGGACCGGTGAAAGGTCCTCTTTAAAAGTCTCCATGTCCTAGAAAAGTCAGGAAGATGCAGAGAGAGGAGGAGCTGGATGTTCCTGATGACATATTCTCATCGATATTAGAGGATGTGGAAAAGGAGGAAAAGCAGATGGCAGAAGAACAGCTCCCACATGTAGGGCAGGAGAGCACTGGAGTTGGGTATGCCAGAGCTGTGTTTACTGTCAAATAACCTGCAGGAGATTGCAGGCAAGATGCAATATGACAATATGCATATTGTCCCCCCACCCAACAAGACAAACGCCATAACAGCAACAACCGCTGTTTAAGGTGCCGCTAGGCCATTAACAAAGAAGGACTTTACAGTGCGGTCTTCATTATTAAAGACAACTGCGGGTCAATTGGCCACGCGGTTCTTCACAGCGGCATGGCTGCAACCCATCCGTAGCAAGGACGCTCCGTGTGGCCGTACCCTAAGGCAGAGGGGCCTGGGTGTACCTAATTTATAGCAACTTTGACAAATTAATTTGTAAGGAGTCAAATTTCTTGGCTGACTTTGGCGAATTGTCTAGTAACTAGGACTACATGGGGGAAAGGGGAGGGCATTTTAATTTATTACTGGTTACCTCTTCTACCCCCTAGATGAAATTTGTATCTTTTGCTAATTAAAGGTTTTTACAATGTATTTATAATGATTTAGAATTACTTCTTCAATACCTATATATAAACTGACCAGTCATAGGGGAACATTTATCAAGTCTGCTACTCCAGTTTTATGGCGTAAAAATGTTGCAAGTGATGCCTGTGCGCAACCCTTGCTGCATATTTTTGCTACATTTGGTCAAATTTTGCGACATTTGGTGATCCTCACCACTTTTACAATTAATTCAGAGTAGAGCACCTTTAAGTCAAATTTTTAAACAGTCTCAAAAAAGTGGCACATCTTCACACCAGGCAACCCCCTGGTGTACTTTTACAGACATATTACACCATATTGCACTTGCGCTAAATATATTATTACTGTTCGCTATTTCATAAATTTGTCGCACCCTTACAAAGCAAAGACAGACTTCGGGTATTTACACACATGCGTTGTGAGGATCCGGCAAATTCGTGTGCAAACAGAAAGCATTTGTAGACGGATGCGGATCCGTCTAACAAATGCATTGAAACACCGGATCTGTCTCTCCAGTGTCATCCGGAAAAACTGATCCGTTTTGCCAGAACAACTGGTGCGAGATCCAGCATTAATATATTTCAATAAAAAAATATGCCAGATCCGGCATTCCGGCAAGTGTTCCAGAATTTTGGCATGCTGCGGTATTTTCTCTGGCCAAATACTGTAAGGCCCCTTTCACACGGGCGAGTTTTCCGCGTGGGTGCAATGCATGATGTGAACGCATTGCACCCGCACTGAACCCGGACCCATTCACTTCTATGGGGCTGTGCACATGACAGTTGATTTTCACGCATCACTTTTGCGATGCGTGAAAATCGCAGCATGCTCTATCTTCTGCGTTTTTAACGGAACGCAGGCCCCATAGAAATGAATGGGGCTGCGGGAAAATCGCCAGCATCCGCAAGCAAGTGCGGATGCTTTGCGATGTTCCCGCATGGTTGCTATGCAACCATCGGGATGTGTAACCGGTTCTGTATTATTTCACATTATTACAGATGTGCATCACATGGCCCAATCACCTGCTCCATCACTATGGTGATGGAGCAGGTGATTGGGCCATGTGACCATGTGACATCATCACAGGTCCTTTTCCTACTAGCAAGCTAACGGAGAGGAGGCCGGGCTTCGCGATCAAATGGAACAGGTAAGTTAATATTAGTTTATTATTTTTAACCCATTCTGCACCTGTTTAAACATTAGGAAGATGGCCAAGGGTATTATTTGACATTATAACTATGTTATAATGTGAAATAATACCAGCGGGACAATTTCTGACCCAAACATGCACTTCTGTGAAGAAGTGCAGGTTCGGGTCTGGGTACCAAATGTGCCGATTTTTCTCCCGCGCGTGCAAAACGCATGACAGCGCTTTGCACTCGCAGGGAAAAATCGCGGCGATTCTCGCAATGCACCCGCCTCTTATCCGGGCGTCAAACATGACGCCCGTGTGCAAGAGGCCTAAGAGTGACTGAACTGAAGACTTAGTCTCCATTCAGAATGCATTAGGATAAAACTGATCATTTTATCTTTCCGGTATTGAGCCCCTAGGACGGGACTCAATACTGGAAAACTTTAACGCAAGTGTGAAAGTACCCTTAAAATGCAAATAATACATTTCCCCGCGTAGTGCTTATTTTCTTGAAGTGAATGTGCTTCTACATAGAGAGAAGTACAAACATCTGCAGGCAACAAGACAGATTTGGTTTCACCTCTGAACAGTAAACATACAACAGTTCAGTGTCACGGCTGAATTTCAGCTTGAATGTTCTAGTAGTGAGAACGGTTTGATCTCTGGTTATTGCTGGGTGATGTCCACGCCAGGAATATTTCTGTATAGCCACTTTACCGTAGCAAAGATTCATCCCCTATTTAAGGATCATCAACAAATCTGTTCTGAACATGGGCATAACTGTAAGAAGTGCAGAGGTCAAGTGGGCCCTGGAGGTCCTTCTGCCTGACATTAGAAAACCAGTATTTTAAATGACTCAACACATAGTTGCAGATCCCGTTACTGACACCTCACAATGTAATTGCTGTGTTGCATTGAGCATTAACGGGGTTGTCTGAGTTACAAAAATGAATTGCAAAAGGCATGGCAAGATATTAAAATAATAAAAAAAAAGTATACACACCTTTCTAACCTCCCTAATTTCCACTGTTGCTCCGATCCTCCTCGCCAGACTTAGCTCTTGTGACTGCAGTGATGACGGAACCATAGTAACATAGTAACATAGTAACATAGTATATAAGACCGAAAAAAGACATTTGTCCATCCAGTTCGGCCTGTTTCCTACAAGATATATGGTATCCTACAACCATATATCTCATATAACTACTGAAGCCAATCACAGGCGTAAGTGGTCTCCTACCATATACTGCTGAGGCCAGTTATTGGCTGCAGCCACCATATGTGTAACAAATATAGGATATTTTTGTGTTTTTTTATATTCATTCCCAGTGTTTCAAAGAATGAATGCATGAAATGTAGTGTGCTGGCCTCCTGCTGATGACGTCCTGTGGGTCTATGGCATTCTTTCTATGACACTGGGCAAGGTGAGTGGAGGATTATGGGATTGAAAGGCTCCATATTTTCCAGAGGAAGACTGGAAACTTTATATGGCCCTGGAAAATAAAATGAAAAGTGTAAGTGGGTCATGTTGTAGGAGGGTACTAATTGGCAGAAGACAGGCCAACACATGTAGGCAGGGACAACAGAAGTGGTCGAGGCCTGCAATTCCATAGTGCAGCACAAAATACTGCCTCAGCAGAGCCAAATACCACCGTGCAGCACAAAGTAATGCCTCCAGGGGCGTAGCTAAAGACTTATGGGCCCTGGTGCAAGAGTTCAGCGTGGGCCCCCCTTCCCTTCAGGGCTTTGTGGTCAGAGGAAGGGGAGCACATAGCCTTCATGCTGCCTGAGGCAAAAATTGAAACTGCACCACGCCCCCATGCTAAATTCTTGACCCAAACCTTCCCTCCAGCACTTGGCCAGCATGTACTTTCTATAATACCGGTGTCTTATGTGGCACAAGCGTCTTTGGGCCCCCTCAAGCTCCTGAGCCCGGTAGCGACTGCAACCACTGCGCCCATAGCTACTCCCTTAACTGCCTCAGCAAATATCACAGTGCATCACAAGTACTGCCTCAGGGGAACCAAATGTCACAGTGCAGCACAAAATACCACCCCAGCAGAACCAAATACCACAGTGCAGCACAAAATACTGTTGTTTCTGCCACAGTATTTAACTGAATCACTGCCCTGAGGATGGTAATACAGTTCAGGAGGACGGCTGTGGCCGTTGGTCAGGTGTATATTACATAAGTACCTGATGTTCTCTGAATTAATTAAAGAATCCTCTTCTATGTTTTTGTACAAACCTTCTTTCCTCCAGACGCAGAGGATGTCCCCTTGTCACAGTGACAGTCCTGGGGATAAATAGATGATAGGGGAGATCTCTGTACTGACCCCTGATATATTTATACATAGTTATTAGATCTCCCCTCAGTCGTCTTTTTTCTAAAGTGAATAAACCTAATTTTGTTATTCTTTCAGGGTACTGTAGTCCCCCCATTCCTGTTATTACTTTAGTTGCCCTCCTCTGAACCCTCTCCAGCTCTGCTATGTCTGCCTTGTTCACAGGAGCCCAGAATTGTACACAGTACTCCATGTGTGGTCTGATCAGTGATTTGTAGTGGTAGGACTATGGTCTCATCACGGGCATCTATGCCCCTTTTGATGCAGCAGCTGCCTGACACAGGTTTCTACAGCTTAGTTTGCTGTTCACTAAAATTCCTAGGTCCTTTTCCATGTCAGCGTTACCCAGTTTTTTACCATTAAGTATGTACGGGTGACTTGCATTATTCCTTCCCATGTGCATAACCTTACATTTGTCATTGTTAAACCTCATCTGACACTTCTCTGCCCAAGCCTCCAATCTATCCAGATCCCTCTGAAGCACTATACTGTCCTCTTCCGTGTTAATTACTTTACACAGTTTAGTGTTATCTGGACGTTCTGGAATATCCATTTAGAGATCGCAACTGCATGCTAATCGTGCAGCTGCCGAGCGGGGGGCCCACTGTCAGTGACAGCAGGGCACCCCAGGGAGAAGGCAGGGACCGTTCCTGGGTGTCCCTGCCTTCTAGAACTCTGTATACATTGCGCTCAACGAGTGATGTATACAGATCAGGAAGCGCTATGCCGCTTCCTGTCCCAGCCTGGTGGTTATGTGACCGCCGGGCCGGTGGAGTGAAGGAGCAGTCGGGTCTTCCATATACCACGATAAGCCCTGCACAGAGGCTGTACAGTGCAGTATACTGCTGTAAGCCTCTCTGGGGGGTGTACTTCCACTGTACTTCAGCCCATTACAGGAGAAATCAATAGTGAAAACAAAAAAAAATGAAGTTAAATGTTCCCCAGAGGTCCTGTATGACCTTATGGAGGACACAAAGTGTAAAAAAAAATATATAAAAAAAAAGTGTTTTGAAAAAAATAAAAATAAAGTTTCACATTTAAAAAAATAAATTCCCCCCAAATCCTTTATTTAAATTTTTTTTAATAAATAGAAGAAAAAAATAATAATATTTGGTATCACCCTGTACGCAATGACTGGCTCTATAATAATATCATATGATCTACCCCATCAGGTGAACGCCATAAAAAAAAATAAGCATTCTGTGCCCTGTCGTGTGCCCAAACAGTGGTATACGACCACATATGGGGTGTTTCTGCAAAACTGCAGAATCACGGTAATAAATATTGAGGTGTTCCAGGAAAAAATGTATTAAAATATAAAATCTGCAAAAAAGTTACATTTTGAAATTTCACCTCTTTTTTGCTTTAATTCCTGTGGAATACCTAAAGGGTTAACAACATTTCTAAAACCAGTTTTGAATAGCTTGATGGGTGTCATTTCTAAAATGGGGTCATTTATTGGTTGGTTTTATTATGTAAGCCCCACAAAGTGACTTCAGAACTGAACTGGTTCTTAAAAAGTGGGTTTTAAAACTTTTAAGAATTGCTTCTAAAATTCTAAGCCTTCTAACGTCCTAAAAAAATAAAATGACATTTGCAAAATGATGCCAACATAAAGACATATGGGGAATGTTAAATAATAAATATTTTATGAGATATCACTTTCTGTTTTAAAAGCAGAGAAATAGAAATTTAGAAAATTGCATATTTTAAAATTTTTGGGTAAATTTGGGATTTTTCATAAATATAGGTGAAATATATTGACTCAAATTTATGACCATCATGAAGTACAATGTGTCATGAGAAAACAATCTCAGAATGGCTTGAATAAGTAAAAGTGTTCCAAAGTTATTACCACATAAAGTAACACATGTCAGATTTTCAAAATTTGGCCAGGTCAGGAAGGGGGTAAATGGCCCGGTCTGGAAGTTGTTAATAAATATATTGAAGAGAATAGGTCCCTGTACTGCCCCCTGAGGTACCCCACTATTGACAGTGACCCAATCTGAGTGTGTACCATTAATAACCACCCTCTGTTTTCTGTCACTCAGCCAGTTACTTACCCACATAAAGACATTTTCTCCCAGTCCAAGCATTCTCATTTTATATACTAATCTTTTATGCGGTACAGTGTCAAATGCTTTGGAGAAGTCCAGATATACGACATCTATTGATTCCCCACTTTCAAGTCCAGAACTTACCTCCTCATAGAAACTGATTAAATTAGTTTGACATGACCGATCCCTCGTGAAGCCATGCTGATATGGCTTTATTTGCTTATTTTCATTGGGTACTCCGAGATAGCATCTCTTAGAAAACATACAAACAGTTTACCCACAAGAGCTGTTAAACTTACTGGCCTATCGTTTCGAGGCTCTGCTTTTGGACCCTTTTTGAATATTGGCACATTTGCTATGCGCCATTCCTGTGAAACACTCCCTGTCAGTATAGAGTCCTTAAATATCAGAAATAAGAGTCTGGCTATGACATTACTAAATTATATTAGGATATGGGGGTGTATGCCATCTGGTCCTGGCAATTTGTCTATTTTAATCTTTTTAAGATGCCGCTGTACTTCTTCCTTGGTCAGACAGGGCACTTTTAATGGGGAATTTACTTTTACATTCTGCATTTCATCTGAAAGTTTATTTTCCTTAGTGAATACAGTGAGGAAAAAAAAATATTGCTTTGCTTTCTCCTCATCGCTCTCTGCAACTCCCCCCTCATTACTCTATAGAGGGCCAACACCTTCAGATTTATACTTTTTACCATTTAAATAACTAAAGAACATTTTAGGGTTAGTTTTGCTCTCTTTGGCAATCAATCTCTTGGTCTCTAGTTTGGCTGCTTTTATTTGTTTTTTACATATTTTATTTTTTTCCTTATAGTTTTTCAGTGCTTCCTCGCTACCCTCCTGTTTTAGTGATTTAAATGCTTTTTGTCATTTATTGCTTTCTTTACAGTTCTTTTTATCCACATTGTTTTTTTTTATTGTTCCTTAACCTTTTACTCCCACAAGGTATGTACCTCTCACAATTAGATTTTAGGATCCTTTTAAAAATATCCTATTTTGTGGCTGTATTTTTATTTTTGAGGACTTTGTCCCAGTTAGTTAGGCCTATGGCCTCTCTTAGTTGGCAAAATTTAGCTTTTTTGAATTTTGGTATTTTTGTTCCTCCGGGAAGAATCACTCTTTTGAATGACAATTGGAAGATTGTTATTTATGGTCACTATTTCCCAGGTGTCCCCCAACCTGCACATCTGTTGTTCTGTCAGGTCTATTGGTTAAAACTAAGTCCAGTATGGCTGTCCCTCTAGTTGGGTCCTGAACCAGTTGGGAAAGGTAATTGTTTTTTGTTATTGCCAAGAACCTGTTTGAGATGTACAGGTTTCAGTTTCCCATTCTATATCAGGGTAGTTGAAGTCCCCCATAATAACGACCTCATTATGATCTGCCGCCTCATCTTTCTTGTTTAGTAGCAGATTTTCTATGGACTCTGGTATATTAGGTGGTTTATAATAAACTCCTATTAGTATTTTTTTATTGTTTTTGCCTACATGTATTTCTACCCACAGTGACTCCACATGTTCATGTCCCTCACTTATATCTTCTTGGACTGTGGGCTTTAGACAGGACTTTACATAAAGTCAGACCCCTCCTCCTCTCCGTATTCGTTTTTAGCGATCCTTTCTAAATCGACTGTAACCCTGTACATTAACTGCCCAGTCATAGCTATCATCCAGCCACGTCTCAGTTATTCCCACTATGTCATAGACCTCCTCACACATCACTAATTCTAGTTCCCCAGTTTTATTAGTCAGGCTTCTGGCATTAGTATACATACAATTAGGAGGTTTATGTATATTTTTTGCCCTACACCTTTCATTCTGAACTGTTCTAATCCCTCCTTCCATTCCTCCCCCAGTCCCATTACCTCGCCCCAGGTCTCTATCTGCACTATCTTACCATCCTATAATTTAATTATCCTCCCCCCCAGTCTCTAGTTTAAACACTCCTTCAACCCTCTAGCCATCTTCTCCCCCAACACAGCTGCCCCTTCCCCATTGAGCTGAAGCCCATCCCTACGATAGAGCCTGTAGCCAACAGAGAAGTCGGCCCAGTTCTCCAGGAACCCAAATCCCTCCTTCCTACACCAGTTCTTGAGCCACTTGTTAAACTCCCTAATCTCCAGCTGCCTTTCTTGTGTGGCTCGTGGTACAGGTAGTATTTCAGAAAACACAACTTTTGAGGTCTTTGCCCTAAGCTTGTAACCTAAATCCCTAAAATCATTTTCAAGGACGCTCCTCCTACCTCTAACTTTGTCATTGGTTCCAATAAGGACCTTAACTGCTGGATCTTCTCCAGCCCCTCCTAGTAATCTGTCAACCACCCGATCCATGATGTGTTGAACTCGAGCACCAGGAAGACAACACACCGTTCGACGATTCTGATCTTTGTGACAGATCACCCTATTTGTACCCCCAATAATTGAGTCTCCCATTACCAGCACCTGTTTGTCCTGCCCTGCTCTACTGGTCCCCTGCTTACTGGAGCTGACATTCCCCCCTGGCAGAGGAAGTGTCCGGCTGCAGCAGTGCACTCCCTGAACTGACATCCCCCTCATCTGCCAACCTTGCAAACTTGTTGGGGTGTGTCAGATCTGGGCTAGCCTCCCTGGCACTCTACCCTGTTTTCTAACTGTTACCCAGCTAGCTACCTCACTTTCCTAAGCATCCTCGCTACCACCTTACCCCACATCTACTCTTTTCCAAATTGTCAACGCTTCTCAGTGTTGAAATTCACCCGGTTAGATACTCGATGTGCGATTCCAAGCGGGCAATTTGCTCACATTTTGAACAGATATGTACCCTCAAACTGCTGTTCCAGAACTGCATACATTAGACAAGATGTCCACTGGAGTGTGCTGTGAATAATGGAACACATACAAAATGTGGATTATGCAAGAAAAGAGAAAAAATAAAAAAAATATTGTTTCTGTTCCTTGTGACTGACAACATGGAATTCACATTAGATTGCAGAGATCCACTGTTGTCACCCAGCAGCCGCATCCTTTGTTATAAAGCAGTGATTAAAAGATATTCTGGCCGCTGCTTAGAAAACATGGTGGTTAAAAAAAAAATTATACGGTAATCACCGAAAAATGGCAAACTGATGTGTTGATATTGTCCAAATAGTTCCAGCAAATCACTACTGAATAATGGGAAAGATTTAGTTTATGCAAACTGTGAATGTGCGTCCATAACACCTACATAGCAATTTACATTCTGTTGCATAATAATAATAATAATAATATAATAATAGCAATTATATTAGCACAGACTATGCTTTACACCTTTGCACCATGAGCAAACACTCCTTCATTGGGTAAAATAATCTGTATGAGGATGAGCAATGGCAGTAGAGATCCCTTGTTCCCAAACGGTGGAGGTGATTGCTGCAATTCCTTCCCGATCATTGCTTGCTCAATCCACATATGGATTATCTTCATCTCCTTCCAAGAGCTATATGTAGCCATATGGGGGCTTGTTTTTTGCGGGTCAAGTTGTACTTTTTAATAGTTTCAAGTACACATAACTTACCAATTAATTTTTTTTAACTCTTTTTTTTGGGGAGGATAGGAAATAACAGCAGTACTGCCACTGAGTTTTTACTTTAGAAATTTGACAGCATTCATTTTTCCGCATAAATAACATGATAACTTTACTCTCTGCATAAATATGACTACATCAATAGCAAATACACAGTGTTTCTTACATTTTACTAGTTTTACACTATAAAAATCCTTTTTTTTTAAAGAAAATGTTATGTGAGGTTATGTTAAGTTATGTGAGGGCTTGACTTTTGCAGGATGACTTGTAGTTTTAAATTTTGGGGTACATAACACTGTTTTATTTTTTGTTTTTTATTCAATTTTTTTGCTGGCAAATAAGCAAAAGACAGCAATTCTGGCATTTTTTTTTCTTTTTAGGTTCACAGGCACAGGACAAATTAAATGATAATTGTGTAGTGCGGGTTTTTATGGATGCAGCAATACCAAATATGTGGTGGGGATTTCATTTTTGAAATTTCTTTCGATTGAAAAGCTTTTTTCATTGGAAAAATACGTTTTTTATTATTAAATAAAACTTTATTTAACTTTTTTTCAAGAGAAACTTAATAGGCGATCTTTTGGTTGCTTCCAAATACACTGTACTGACAGTTTTATAATGACTAGGCTCTAGGCAGCCATGCGAATACAGGCTGCTGCAAGCCCACTCCCTCTGAACCACTAAGATGCCGCTGTTGCTATTGACTGCAGCATCTAAGCGGTTAGAACAAAAGCCCGGCTTTCATGTTAAAGCCAAGCCTCATGCAGCGCTTAGACTAGACCGCTGTAAAGAGGCGATGGCCTAGCCTAAGGCCCCTTAGTGACTGCCGTAAAAAGGCGTATTGGTGATCACTAAGGGGTTAATGGTCCCCTTAGGAGAACTCTAACACTTTGACAATAAACTTCTCCAGTGTTGTGTTCTACTTGATCTAGACTGTTCTCAAACTTTCTAAGTACAGTCATTTCTAAGAACCCAAGGATCAGAGTGATGCATAAACTTTCCACAGCTGTGTTCCTTATGTTTCAAAACAACCCCTGCCTTCAAAGATTAGTCCTTGCTCATTGCTTTAGTCCCGTATACAAGTCTGCCCAGTAACAAGGAGCTGCCCTGTCCTGAGCACAATAAGATCAAGTTCCCAGCAAAACATGTTTTCTTTCCTTGTTCTTTAAACAAAGTGAGGTTATATGAACTGGGTCAATTGTTAACGTCCTCGTACCAGGAATCCCACAGCAGCGGGACAAGGTCTTAACATGAACGACTTCAGAGTGAAATAAAGATCAGTTCACACTTGTTTTTAACATTTTCTAAGGTTGAAAGCGTTAGATCTTGATTATGGAATCGCTAAATATTTGTAGTGTGGGTTTTGCACAACAAATGGGCAGAAGTGGATAAGATTTTGAAGCCCCCATCAGCATGTAGAGATAAAAGTAAACTTTTCTCTGGGTTTTCAAATTTGCAGCATGTTCATATTTGGAACCTTGAAGATTTTCACTGTAGATTTTACCCTTTTGTAACCTATAGTTTGAAATCCATGGTAAATCTGCATCTACTGCAAAATCCATATGTATCATCTTGAAATCTGTTAAAGGGTCAATTTTTTATGATAGCATTTTACTCATTTGGGTCTAAAAATAATTTTTTCAGTTGGTCTTCATTAAAAATATTGAGCCTGTTCTGTCACAAAGGGTTAACTGTTTGTCTAGCTGTGTGAACTGTACTTTTTACAGTCATTTAAAAAACGTTGGGGGTCATTTATTAAGACTTCGTAAATATCCATTCGTTTTCAAAAGAACCAGATATGGGGATTCTCCCTGGCAGGTAAAGCTCAATGTACGAGGCGGGCAGGGAGAAACCCGAGAGGAGAGCCAACCAGATGACACTTTTCCTCATGTCCGGCTCTTATTAAAACTCTGCGGTATTTCAGCATAAAACATAGCTCTTTGTAATAAGGGAGTCTGTTCATTCTTCCCAGTCAGGCAGCATAAAACTGATGACAGCGTCCTTTTAAAGTGAATCTCTCAGCTTAATATGCTGCCCCATTTGAAGGCTATGGCTTCCTCTGGAGGTAATTTTTATTTAATAAAGTATTTTTACGTTTTTACGACTGATGACCTATCTTTAGGATAGGTCATTAGTATGTGATCGTTGGGGGTCTGACACTCGAGACCCCCGCCGATCACCTGTTTGAGAAGGCAGCGTTTGGTCTTTTTTATGCCTACCAAGCACAGTGCTATAAATTGTATAGCCGATGTGTTAGGTATCGTGCTCAGCCCCATTCACTTCTATGGGGCTGAGTGTGGTGCCAAGCACAGCCACTATACAATGTACGGCGTTGTGCTTATTAAGCACAGAAAAGGTTGCAGCGCTCAAAGGAGTACCATTGCCTTCTCAAACAGCTGATCGGTGGGGTCCTGGGTTTCAGACTCCCATCCTGATGACTTATCCTGAGGACAAGTCCTCACTATCAAAATCCTGGAAAACCTTTAATGCATTCTACTCATTTTGGGCTAAAATATTTTTTTCAATTGTTCTTTATTAAATATTTCAGCCATTTATACCAGTATAACTTTTAGCTGCAGTGTATTTGCAGAGTTCCCTGATCTAAAGGCTCATCTGAAGATCTTGTCTCTTAACACCTGACACAAGCCATATTCTTATCAGTTTGATAAGAATTGAACTCTAATGAATGTTTATGAGCTGTCAATACTTCACACTTAAGGGCTTCACAACAGACATGAGCCATAAGATAAACAGTGTTCCACCTTTGTGCTGCCTCTTTTTATCATGTATGTATTTATTATTGTCAATAAAGCTTTTTCGATTTTCATTTGCTGAAAATTGTGGTTCAAGTTTTTGGGTAATATATATGGCCTCACGTATCGTGAGTCAACCTTTCGTTATTTATTCCTGTCCGGTAATAATTGGGTGGCTGCTGCTTCTACAGGTGACAATACATGGGAGGATGTTATATGATGGGACATTTTACTTGGACACTGAGTTGGGGAAAAGAGTCCCAAATTTATACCCCAATGAGGTTCATATACTAGCATTTTGTACCATTTTGTTTTGCATAGAAATGTAACAAGTGCCATTTTGCAACAAGATTTTAAACTTTAAAGCTTTTTCCAAAACCCTCACCACTTTTCCAAAAAGTGAGCATTGTGTGGGCGGAAAGAGGTGGGCTGCAGGAGGAAGCCCCACGGCCCAACTTGTTCAACAACCTGTGCGCCAGAGAACTGGCCATCATGGCCTCAGAATATGTCATCAGATGGGTGGGGGTCTGACTCTCGATCCCCCGCAGTTCAGCTGTTTGAATGGGCTGCAGTGCTAGTGTGAGAGACACCTGCACATTGTCTCCATTGTAGCGGCTGTGCGGTGTAATTACAGCTGTTCTTTCCATTCACTTAAATAGGAGAGGATGCTGTAATTACCCTGCACCGCCGCTACAAGGGAGGTGGCGTGCAGGTAAGCAATGAGGAGGATGTAGCTCTCGCACTAGCACTGCAGCCCATTCAAACAGTTAATCAGTAGGGTTACCAGGAGTCGGAACCCCACCTCTGTGATATCCTGATGATAGGTTGCCAATATCATGAATCTGGATTACTTCTTTGAGGACATGGCCTATTTTGGATTTCAGGACACTGCTTTTTTGTTTTTTCTCGGTATTTCAAAAGCAGTACATTTTTTTTTATTTTGACATTAATATAGGTATTTGAGGGCTTATTTTATTAAATTATTTTTTGCAAGACCTCTTGCATTTTAAAACTGCAACATTTTAAGGTATAACTAATAATTGTATAGTGTTTATTTAAGTGGTGCAGTTCCAAATGTTTATCATTTTTCTACTGTACAATAGAAAATATTTTTGAAAATAATTTGTTTTTGTGTCTCTGCATTCAAAGACCCACAATATGTTTTTATTTTTCTGTTGACGGAGCTGTATTTGGACCTGTTTTATTGTAGAACGAGTTGTCGTTTTTGTTCTTTTGTTTTTTATTTATTGGTGCCATACAAACTTTTGGTTACTTTAGTGTTTTTGACATTTTTTATGATGTTCACTATACAAGATAAACAATGTGAATGTTTTTTTTGTATGAGTTGTTATTGCATGGATACGTGGATAGGAGTTTATGGATTTTTATATCGATGTCCTATCCTCAGCACAACATCTGCCCATCGGTGGTGCCTGGAGATGGACCTCCAACGATTTGATATTGATGACCTATTCCAGGGATGGCCAAACTGCAGCTCTACAGCTGTTGCAAAACTACAACTCCCATCCTCAGGATAGGCCATCAATGTCAGAACGGTGGTGGTTCGACTCCTGGCACCCCTACCGATCAGCTGTCTTGTAATAGTTCTGGTGCTGGAAATAGATGCTAGAATGACACAGCTCTATTCACTAGTAGATGGAACTGGTTACTTGAGCAGTGAACAGGAACAGCCTCAGGTCTGTCAATGGCGCTGCTATTGTGGCAAAGTGGGGCACAAACCTCATGTAGTATCCTACAATCCCCAGGAACGACTTTACCTGCCTGGTGGTGACCGGTCGGGGCCAGCTACGAATGGCCTCTACCTTAGTTACCTGAGGTTTGATGACTCCCCGCCCAATTACATATCCCAGATATTTGGTCTCTTCCAACCCAATCGCACACTTCTTTGGATTGGCGGTTAGTCCAGCTTTCCTCAGGGCATCCACTACCGCCTGCACCTTGGGTAAATGGCTTTCCCAGTCGGTGCTGTGGATGACTACATCATCTAAGTAGGCCGAGGCGTACCGACGATGTGGTCGCAGCACTATGTCCATTAACCTCTGGAAAGTGGCGGGGCGCCATGCAGGCCAAAGGGTAACACCTTGTAGTGATACAGGCCCTGCTGGGTAACAAACGCGGTTTTTCCTTAGCCGCCTCCGTTAAGGGTACCTGCCAGTACCCTTTAGTGAGGTCCAGCACAGAAAAATAACGGGCTTGTCCTAAATTTTCAACAAGCTCGTCTACTCGGGGCATGGGATACGCGTCAAACTTGGATACTTCATTTAACTTGCGAAAGTCGTTGCAGAACCGCAACGTCCCATCCGGCTTGGGTATTAGGACTATGGGACTGGCCCACTCACTTTTCGACTCCTCAATGACATCGAGCTTCAACATTAACTGCACTTCCTCCGCGATGGCCCGCCGCCGAGCCTCGGGTACCCGGTATGGTTTTAACCGGACCTTGGCCTGAGGCTCAGTGACGATGTCATGTCGGATGAGAGACGTGCGGCCAGGGAGGTCCGAGAACACATCCGTGTTCCGACTGAGGAACTCCCTGACTTCCTGAACTTGTGTGGAAGACAGGCTGTCTGCAATTTTACCGTGGTTACGGCTTCACAGGCCTCGAACTGTGGGGCTGGACCCTTTTCACCTAGAAGCCCTGGCCGGGGCTGTGGTCGTCGGCCGTGTCCCTATCTTTCCACGGCTTTAGCAAATTCACATGGTACACCTGCTCCGGCTTGCGCCGCCCTGGCTGGTGTACTTTGTAATTTACTTCCCTACCTTCTCGACCACCTCATAGGGGCCCTGCCACCTAGCTAGGAATTTGCTGTCAAGGGTGGGTACCAGAACCAACACTCGATCTCCCGGATTGAAGCCCCGTACCCGAGCCTGACGATTATACACCCTACTCTGGGCTTGTTGCGCTGCCTCCATATGCTCCCGGACCAACGGCAACACCCTTTCTATCCGTTCCTGCATCTGGGTGACATACTCAATGACACTTTTGTGGGGGACAGGCTGTTGTTCCCATGCTTCCTTGGCGATATCCAACAGGCCCCGAGGGTGTCTGCCATAAAGCAGTTCGAAGGGCGAGAACCCAGTAGAGGCCTGGGGTACCTCTCGCACTGCGAACATGAGATAGGGCAGAAGCAGGTCCCAGTCCTTCCCATCTCTAGACACCACCCTTTTAACATATTCTTTAGAGTTTGGTTAAACCTCTCAACAAGACCGTCTGTTTGCGGATGGTAAACGGACGTCCGTAACTGCTTTATACGCAACAATTTACACAGTTCCTTCATTACTTTGGACATAAAAGGGGTCCCTTGGTCTGTCAGAACCTCTTTTGGCAGGCCCACACGGGAAAACATCTCCATTAACTCTTTGGCAATGAGCTTAGCTGAGGTATGTCGCAGAGGCACCGCCTCCGGATACCGAGTGGCATAGTCGAGAACTACCAGAATGTGTTGGTGGCCCCTAGCAGACTTTGGTACAGGCCCAATTAAATCCATAGCAATTCGCTCAAACGGTACTTCAATAATCGGCAGAGGTACCAGAGGACTACGGAAATGTGGCTGGGGGCTAGTTACCTGACAGGTTGGACAGGACTTACAATAATTTCCTACTTCCTTGAACACACTGGGCCAATAAAACCGCTGCAGTATGCGGTCCTGGGTTTTCTGCCACCCCAGGTGTCCCCCAAGAACATGTTGGTGGGCAAGCTCCATGACAAGCTTGCGATACGCTGTGGGCACCACCAACTGTTCAACAGGTTCACCTCGGATTTGGTTCACCCGATACAACATATCCTGCAGAACAATAAATCGTGGGAACATTAATTCAGCCCCTGGTTTCTGGGGTTTACCATCAATTTCCAGCACATTCTCCCAGGCCCTGGTTAGGGTTTGGTCCCGGTGTTGTGCGGTCCCAAAATTTTCCCGGAGACATTGAGGTCTGCCAACTCAGGTCCCGGTGGCAAGTCCTCCGTGTCTCCCACCATTACACTCAGTGGGGTTGTCTCCCCCACTACCGCTGCAGCAGTGGTCACCCCTACCGCTGGCCCTTCAGACTCGGGCTCCCAGGGTTCTGGCCTTCCAGGGGTATCAGGCCACTCTGCTAGGGTTACCCCTGTCTCAGGGCTATTAGTCACTTTCATCTCAGGCCACAGTGACGGAAAACCAGGGAAGTCTCTCCCAATTATTAGTTCATAGGGCAGCTTTGTGGAGATCGCCACTTCACAAGTCCAGGTTGTAACGGACCGTTTCTGCAGACAAGGGGTAAAAACCGTTTAGGCGATCGGCCCCCTTTACAGAGATATAGGCACAGCTACTGCAGAACACCAAACTCCCGAACTGGATACAAAATAGCACTCCAACTCCCGTACTGGAACCTCCCAAATAGCTGCTAGCAGACGAACAGGAAAAGCAGACAATCAGCTTACACTCCTGGCAATCAGTCTCTAACAGCATACAGTGAATCCCCCCAAGAACGAGACGAGGCTCCGTATTGAGGGTAAACAGGAATTCTATATTTATTAACGGCTACCTGCCTGGTATTTATCCAGGTCTCCCACCTGGTGGACACTCCCTAGAGGACCAGAAGGAAGACTGCGACACGGGATACAGCAGCCAATCACACACATTGGGACAATACAGACACCCCAGCATATCCCTCCCCTCTGCCTGTGATGCAATCACCCTACATGGGTAATGCAATCACCACAGGCAGACAGAATACCTAATGTCTTCTGTCCTGGAGACAATTGAGGAGTCATTCAATTATCTCTCAGGACAAAGGAAATCGCCAATACACATGTGGGGACAATAGGACAGACATCACTATTCAATACACAATGTCCCACCCTTTACAATACACACAGACATTTCAGAGACAAGACTCCATTATGCACATGGGGACACAGAACAAGCATTACTGTTAAAATACACCAGGTAAGACACATTACATTAAAACTATACATTTAACATATCCCCAGATAGCTCAGGTCTGGCGCACATTATTAAGTGAATGGCGCTCAGACCACCGAACTCTAGTTTAATCGCCATGGAGCCAAAGTCTTTACAGTCAGTTTCATACGAATGGGCTCCATGGGATTCCTATCTGGGGTATAACACATTCAACCAAAACTACCGAACCCCAGGCAGAAAAGCACGAATTAAGCTTTTCTGCAGGTAAAAGATGTCTTTTAACAGGGGCCATAGTCCAAAGGCAGCAGGCGAGCAACCAGGTTTCTCCAATGCAATGTGGCGAGATTGGTCTCGTCACATCTCTCCCCTTTCCAAACAGACTAACAGGGTATCTGACCTCCTGCCGGTCAGTGCCCTTGTTGAGTCCAGCAGCCCACCCACAAAAACACAATCAACAGCACAGCCCACCCACAATAAATAGTTACTGCAACTGGGTAGAGGAGAAGCTTGTCCATGTCCAGGTGCCTCACCACGGCTGTGCTGGAGTGCAGGTGCGCTGACTTGGTGGGGTGCTGCATGGGCAGAGACCGCGTCACTCTGCCCTGTTGCCAGCGCTACTGGGAGGGTAGCCTGGTTGAAGCCTGGTTGTTGGAGGGGAGACCGACTGTCTCCCCTTTAGATATACAGTCCTGCTGCTGGAGACCGACTGTCTCCCCTTTGGTTACACAGCTCTGCTGCTGGGGAAAGGAGACTGAGCTCTCTATTCCCTGCCCATTAGTGATCCGCCGCTGGGGAGAGGTGGTAGTAAGCTCCTCTCCCATACATTCCTTCCTCCTCAGTGGAGGGAGACCGACTGTCTCTCCTCCCAATACAGAGTCCTGCTGCTGGAGAAAGGAGACTGGGCTCTCTATTCCCTGCTGGTTACTCTGCCGCTGGGGACTGGAGACCGGGCTCCCAATTCCCAACAAATAATACTGCCACTGGGGAATGGAGACCGGGCTCCCAATTCCCGAAAAATCACGCTGCTGCTGTGGGGCAGGAACAACTACCTCTGCCCCTGTAGCTCAGCCTGCCGCTGGGGAATGGAGCTCAGGCTCCCAATTCCCTGTAATATCTCCCGCTGGGGAATGGAGCTCAGGCTCCCAATTCCCTGCAATACCGGTGGAGAGACCTCGGTCCCATCTCCACCTGCCGCCTGAGGTTCCTCCCAGTAAATTTCAATAATATCTTCCCAGCGGAATGGGTCTGGAACTGGATCTGTCACCTTGCTGTCCTGCTGAGCCTTCCCAATGGAGTGGAAGAGATCTCGGTAGTCCTGCTCCAGTTCCCACTCCAGGGTTGCTAGGTGAGCCAGGTCTTGCTCTACCTCATGGGGGTCATCCCCGTCATGCCTAGCCTCCCTCTCGTAGAAAATGTCCTGAAGTCTGTTCTGCGCAGGACTCCCGAAGTCAGGCTCTGCAAAGGACTCCCATAACAAGCCAGAACCATCAAACTCCTCTCCCTCTGGCTTGTCATGCTCGGCTGTCCAGGGTATATACTGTGCCATATACCACCAGAGCGCCTGGTAGGCATTCTCCAGCCATAGCTCCTGCCATACCCGGTGCTCTAGTTCCTTCACCCATTCATCCAGGGGCTGCTCTCCCAGAAAGGGCAGCCGCAGGGCCACTTGCTTCTGCCACCGCTGCTCTTCACTGGGGAGACTCTCACCCCGCTGGTATTGTACATTGTCCAGGGCCTGGTACCAGATGCCTTTCCTTAATGCATCCCGGCCATCCAGGTCCTCCTCCTCGTATGACACTGCTGGTTCCATTCTGTTGCTTTTAGGGTCGCTGTACTGGGACATGCGTTGCCCCCACTTGTAAATCCAAGGAAATGGTGTCTCCTGTAGCTGTCCTTCTGGCTGTAGGAACGATCCGCTGCTCGCCACCAATTGTAACGGACCGTTTCTGCAGACAAGGGGTAAAAACCGTTTAGGCGATCGGCCCCCTTTACAGAGATATAGGCACAGCTACTGCAGAACACCAAACTCCGAACTGGATACAAAATAGCACTCCAACTCCCGTACTGGAACCTCCCAAATAGCTGCTAGCAGACGAACAGGAAAAGCAGACAATCAGCTTACACTCCTGGCAATCAGTCTCTAACAGCATACAGTGAATCCCCCAAGAACGAGACGAGGCTCCGTATTGAGGGTAAACAGGAATTCTATATTTATTAACGGCTACCTGCCTGGTATTTATCCAGGTCTCCCACCTGGTGGACACTCCCTAGAGGACCAGAAGGAAGACTGCGACACGGGATACAGCAGCCAATCACACACATTGGGACAATACAGACACCCCCAGCATATCCCTCCCCTCTGCCTGTGATGCAATCACCCTACATGGGTAATGCAATCACCACAGGCAGACGAATACACAATGTCTTCTGTCCTGGAGACAATTGAGGAGTCATTCAATTATCTCTCAGGACAAAGGGAAATCGCCAATACACATGTGGGGACAATAGGACAGACATCACCATTCAATACACAATGTCCCACCCTTTACAATACACACAGACATTTCAGAGACAAGACTCCATTATGCACATGGGGAACAGAACAAGCATTACTGTTAAAATACACCAGGTAAGACACATTACATTAAAACTATACATTTAACATATCCCCAGATAGCTCAGGTCTGAGCGCACATTATTAAGTGAATGGCGCTCAGACCACACGAATACAGTTTAATCGCCATGGAGCCAAAGTCTTTACAGTCAGTTTCATACGAATGGGCTCCATGGGATTCCTATCTGGGGTATAACACATTCAACCAAAACTACCGAACCCCAGGCAGAAAAGCACGAATTAAGCTTTTCTGCAGGTAAAAAAAGATGTCTTTTAACAGGGGGCCATAGTCCAAAGGCAGCAGGCGAGCAACCAGGTTTCTCCAATGCAATGTGGCGAGATTGGTCTCGTCACACAGGTGCCGACCGCCGTGGACAGAGACATTACAGCAGTGGGATAGTCCTTTAAGTCTCCGTGTATGCACACCACACCCACTGTCCGGCCCGTATACTGGGTGGGCTGTACCAGGGCAGCACTTACCAGGGTTACCAGGCTCCTTGAGTCCAACAGCGCCACTGCCAGGTTATCCCCGACTTGCACCTGGCACAGATGACGATTGTCTATTGTCCCGGGGATGCCGGTCGCACACAGTCTCCGGGCATACATGGAAGCCCGGTACCCATAATTAGTCTCCATGGGTTCCCCCCACTGTGGACAGTTGGCCCTTATGTGTCCAGGCTCCCGACACTGCCAGCAGACCACTGGGGACGGATCTGCAAGAGGTACATCCCGGGCGGGTTTGGCCGGCCGCCGGGACTGGGGTGGAGATTTCCGGGGTTTGACTGGCCCCTCCCAAAAGAACCCCCTGCAGGTTTCTGGTGGCCTCATATCGCTCCACCAGGTCGACCATCTCAAGGGCATTGGTGGGGGATACCTGGCCGATCCAGTGTTGAAGGGGGTAAGGCAAGGCCCTCCAAAACATGTCAGCCAGCAGCCGGTCCAGCATAGCAGTCGGACTTAGAACCTCAGGCTGCAGCCATTTTTGCAACCTGTGCAGCAACTCATAGTACTGCGGCCTGGCGGGTTCAGCCACTTTGAAGTCCCACTGGTGGACCCGCTGAGCCCGGACCAACACGCTTACCCCCAGTCTGGCCAGGATCTCCCCTTCACCGTGGAATAGTCAGCAGCCTGGTCGCCTGCCAAATCAAAAAACTTGCTGGGGTCCGGATGCCAGGAACGGAGCAACCACCTCGGCCCACTGGTCACGGGTAACTTTTCCCTCACGGCGACCTTCTCAAAACCGCCAGGTACGTCTCAACGTCGTCTGCGGGGGTCATTTTTGGGATCGCCGCACGGACCGCTTCCGGGCATCATGGACGTGGTGGGACGCTCCTGCCGCCTGTAACGCCATCACATGTTGTAGCAGTAGTTGGTTGGTCTCCCGCTGCTGCACGTTAGCCTCTATGAGAGCCTTCACAGCAGCCTCCATGTTGCCAGAAACTCCTGCTTGCAGCTTTGCTGGCTTAATATATTCCATGCACTTTAGAAAAACAAAACTTCGGCGTTCACGCCAGCCTCACTGCGCATGCCCGCATCCGACACCAAATGTGGGGAGTCGCTCTGGTAGACAGCGGTGCGGGTGCAGTTTAGAGGCAAAACAAGGAGTCCAGATTGTGCAACAAACAGTGTTTTATTCACACTTGCACACCATAAATGAAAAACAGTCTCTTTGGTGACAGTTCACACACAACGGAAATAACGTGGCAAAACAAAAACAGGCCAACACAGGTTCAGTCACCTGGGAGGTGTAGGTGCAGGTTCGCACCACGCTGTCGGCCCAGCCGCAGGAGAATCCAGCTTCAGGTAGCCAGGAACAAAACACCTCCTTGCTGAGCTCTTTCCTCCAGGACAGAGAACTCCTCAGCCCTGTTAGCAGCTCCAGGATAATCACAGCCTCCAGCTGCTGAGCTGGCTGAGCTTTTAAACCCAGCCCAAAACCAGGACTGGGTCGTGGGGAGCAGCCACCCACCCTACACTTTAGCTGCTCCCGGTAAGAGCCGGCCCGGATCGGCTTTGCAGCCATGCTATTTAAACTCTGTCAGTAGCACTAGCTGCTGCTGACATCAACAAAAACGGGCTCTTACCTCACCGAGGCTATGAACCTCGGTGACACATACCTGCCATCCACGACGGCACCCTGCACCTTACCACAGTAGTCAGATTCTCTCCTACAGACAGTAGGTCCATCTGGGAAGGAAAAAACAAAGGGGTCCCTTTTCTACATCATTATCCAAATGCTAAAACATATGCATATTCCAGACTGGGGAGGTATAGCAATCCAGAAGTATCGCTCAGGGAACAGATTAAACAGCAATTTATACAGAAATCTTTACTGAATAAAGCTGCTATAATAGAATTGGAGGCAAGGAGGAGGGGAAGAGAAGCCGTTTCAATCAGCAGGAGTTATAAGAAGAAAGCACAGATAACAGAGGAAATATCTAGTGTGATTCTGAGAAAATAGGGGGGGGGGGGACAATTTGGGTTGGGCCAGACCTGACTGGTTCTCTCTAGATACTCACAACATCTGAGACTTGTTTTTGTACGGATATGACGCCCTGCTGCTGCCTTGCTGCATTCTGCACCTTTTATTGGGGAAGGGAACAAGACCTTTCACCCGATTTTTCATTCTGTATTCACAAAGTGAAATGCATGCTCTATACGTACAGCCATGGTTCAGCGTGTGAGCCTCCACATTAACCCCTCTCATTGACAGTGCAACGTAGGCCCTGCAGCATCCAACCACCAGAGTATGTATGAAATCTACTGACGTGCCTCTAATTAATTCCACAGAATGCGTTACCTTGCCGGTTCATACACCTTACAAACACGTTTTAGCAATACAGGGAGGGGCAGATTGCGTGGTTTGCTTAGAGCTGAGTCATGTTCCTTAAGGGGAGTCTGATACAGCATAACAGCGTATGTCTTCATCCAGCACTGCACATATATTCTCATTGTCATCAATAGAGAAGAGCGAAGTATTCACCAAATTCTTCAAAAAAATTCGCTTTGTGACAAATTACTTAGTCACGAAGCACATTTCTTTGTAAGTAGGGGGTGCAATGACAGGGAGCGGCGATTGCACCGCTCCCCATCATTGTACCCCTCAGATGCTGCGTTCATACAGGATCGCAGCATCTGATATACATAACACAGTGTAAAATAAAAAGAAAATTTTAAATCCTACTTACCTAATCCATTTGCGTGCGACAGGCCAGCCACCGTCACCTTGCTTGAAGATCTGGTGCGAAATCTCACGCGGCCCGAGATGACATCATCATGCAGGCCATCATCACGGCACCGTACATGGGATTTAATTTGATATCTTCACGCAAGATGGCGGCCCGTCGCGAGCAAGGGGTTGTCCACTACTTTACAAGCGTTCAGTGTTTACAGTGTTCACTCCCCATCCCCGCCAGTCAGCTGTTCTGCATTAGTTCCGGTGCTGGAAGTCAGCGATCATACTGTGCATCTCCGTCCATAGTGCTGTAGACAGACCTGGTTACTGCAGCACTGCTCCCATTGAAGTGAATGGGAGCAGTGCTGCAGTTACAAGCTCTGTTTACTGCACAACACATGGCGCTATATAGTTCCAGCTGGAGGTCCACCCACTGCGATCAGCACTGAATTCTTGAACATAGGACCAGATCCCCAGAACCTGAATTTGACCCTGAACCCGAATTTGACCCCGAACCCCATTGAAGTCAATGCGGACCCAAACTTCACTTTATTATTTTCCGTTATAACATGGTTATATCGGAAAACAATATGGCCATTTAGGGGTTAAACAAAACTAAAAAAACAACTCACCTCCTCCTCTTGATCGGGATGCAGCTGCTTCTTCTGTCTTCACTGAACAGGACCTGCCGAAGGACCTGCGATGTGGGAGATGATGTCACCATGCTCTCCCACATGGTGACATCATCATTCATATCGCAGGTCCTTTGGCAGGCCCTGTTCAGTAAGAATAGAAGAAGCTGCTGCAGTGTGATCAAGTGGGTGAGGTGAGTTGCTTTTTTGTTTTTGTTTTAACCCCTAAATGGCCATATTGTTTTGCATTCTGTCTTAGGAATGCTATTATTTTCCAATATAACCATATTATAACGGAAAATAATAAAATCACCCGAACACTGAACCCGAACCCGGATTTGTGTGAAAAAATCTGGGTTTGGTTCTGGGTACCCAAACTCGCAAAGTTCGGTACGAACACGAACTTTGCAGTTCGGATTCGCTCATCCCTAGTTACAGGTCCTCCTTAAAGGGGTATTCCCATCACAGACAATGGGGACCGGTACCTACACCGAGAATGGAGCTGAGAATGGACCGGTACCTACACCGAGAATGGAGCTGATGTGGAGGGCACACATCGCATGCGCAGCTGCCCTCCATTCTTTCTATGGGGCTGTCAAAAATAGCCAAGCTCTGGCTTGGCTATTTCCGTCGTCCCCATAGAAATGAATGGAAGCAGTGGCCCTCGCAAGAGACCCAGGGTCCTCTAGCCACCACTCTCCTTGCTCAATTTTCGGTGTAGGTGCAGGTCCCAGAGGTGGGACCCACACCTATCAGGCAATGGGGGCATATCCTAGTGATATGCCCCCATTGTCTGTGATGGGAATATTCCTTTAAGTTCCAACTTGCTGCAAAAGTTTGCACAAAGCAACTTCATTGCAAATAAATCCTTAAAGACTCAAGTACAAATAATTAAGATGAGCGTAAGTATATTTCCTCTTTAATACAATTATTAAGACTTGATCCAGTTTTACTGAAGCAGAAAGTTCAGAGACAGAACACCATGTGAGCTGATTCGGGTGTAGAAGGATAGACCCTGGGACACCTTGTTCTGTTTACTGCTGGGATCAGAGCACAGAACAACAGATTTGTCAAGAGTAGACATAATAAATTCAAACACATTCAAATAATTGGAGATGATGATTATGTAAATTGATTATTTATTTATTTATTTATTTTATTTCTCAAGTTCCACTTGGAAGAATTTAACTACTGGAATGGGAAGGTGCAACTATTGACGACATGCAGTAATTAAAGGCCATTAAATTGAACATTCTTAGCCAACAATTTAGGCTGTCCAATTTCAAGCCTTGCATTTCAAAAATGTTTTTGAGATGCAGATTATAACTAAATGAACCTTTGTTTTTACCCCCTCGGCTGTTCTTCCCTATTACATGGTTCACTCCCTTGATTTGCTCAACAGAAGTAAATTAATGAATTGCTGGCACTTACCTAAGGTATGCACAATATTCCTAGGTGTTGTGATAAACATACCATTATCTCAGATTTTTACAATAATATTTTAACCCTCAGTTCACACTTGCGCGTTTTACAGCACGTTCGAACGCGCTGTAAAACGCTCAACAGGAGAAAACTCATGTTTCCCTATGGGCATGGTTCTCACCTGAGCGGTTTACAGCGTGTTTGAACGCGTTGTAAAACGCCCTACGCTCAAAGAAGTTCTTGAGCTTCTTTGGGGCGTTTTGTCGCGCGTTTGCACCCATAGACTTCAATGGGAACGCGTGTAAAACACGCGTTAAAGTGTAGATATGCCTTTTTCAATTGGTCTCCAGAGTCACGAACGAGCGTATGACGCGCGTTTCCTATTTGCAAAAACGCGCTGTAAAACCCGCGTCTCAGAAACGCTCAGGTGTGAACCCAAGGTAAAGGGGTTTTCTGACTTTCTTATACTGACGGTGACAACTAGAGATGAGCGAAGTTCTGAATCGGCCGATTCAACGAACTTCAACAAGAAATTGAATTTGTCACGAATCACAATAAATCAGCTATACCCAGGCTGTTCTGCCTAAGCATATTCTTCCCACTTGGTGGCTCAATCTCAGTGTGAAGGCTTGGAACTTAAAGGGATATTCCTATCACAGACAATGCGGGCATATCGCTAGGATATGCCCCCATTGTCTGATAGGTGTGGTTTCCACCTCTGGGACCCGCACCTACAATGAGAACGTAGCGGGAAAATTAACGGAGGTGGCATCAGTATTTGTAAGGCAAAAACAGGAGTGGGTTTAAAACAGAGATAAAATGTAATGGAAATATTTTCATCTCTTCTGTGTTTTGGACCCACTACTGTTTTTGGCTTACAAATACTGACCAAATATAGACCATGGGAAAGTGGCCTTACGGATGCTCAAAATACAACATCCTTTTTTTTCTTCTGTTCTTCCCACAGATCAGAATAATGGAAAAATAGACGGTAATGTCAACAGACAAACAGGGACATTAGTGGCCCTGTAACAGAGTTGGCATGGGAGCCAACATCAGGGGCAGTAACAGGGACAATAGTGGCCCCATAACAGAGTGGGGATGGGGCCAACAGCAAAGGCAGTAAGGCTGCTTTCACATCTGCGATTTTGCTTTCCGGTTTTGAGATCTGGCAGGGGATATCAAAACCACAGCAAAATGCTTCTGTTATTATAATACAAACAGCTGTATCCGTACTGAACAGATCCGGTTGTACTATATCGAAAATGAAGAAACTGTATCTGGCACTAAAACAATTGTATGTCAATGGGCGCAGGATCTGGTGTTTTCATGTCTGAAAAAAACAGATACGGCACCATTGACTTACATAGTTTTTGGTGCTTGATCTGGCTTCTTCAGTTTCCCATACCGCACACAAAAACGCTGCTTGCAGCTTGCTGCAACACTATCCCTAGTGCAAAAGCGCTTGTCACGTCTCTCCCTAAGCTGGGCTTACAGTGAAATGGCGGAGACCACGCAGGATGATGCTTTTATAGGGCTGTGACATCACAGGGGATGGCTATCTGCTGATTGACTGGCTGCATGGCATTACGGGTCATATCTCATTCCCGGGCTTCTTACTTTCACTTTGTAATATGTGCAGCAGCCATTTTAGAGGAAAAAAATTGTAACCACAAAGCGCAAGGAAATTCAGATTTGTCGCAAAACAAAATTTTCCTAAACTTCGGATCGAATACCACTTTGAATATTTTGATTCACTGAACACTACTGATGACCTATCCTCAGTACCTGATCAGTGGGGGTCCAGCACCAGGCACCCCTGCTGATGACCTATGAGCGCCATGGCCTTCTTGCAGCTTACCCTAGGTCAGTAACATCACATTCATTGGTCACATGGCCTTCAAATAAATGGGAGACACTCCTTTGCACCGGTTTTCCTTCCTTTGAGGGATATCTGGCTTTCATTGTGTTGCAGACCGAATGCTGGGGCTCCACATTTATTTTGCATATTACTGTTTCCCAGGAAGCTTTGCACTTTGGATTGCTTTGTTGAGACTCTTAACTGAGGCTCCGCTGTGTTTTTGTGGCTGGTCTCCCTGAGATCAGCTATTGTTTTGTTCAAATGAATGGGGATGAGCTGCGATACCAAGCACAAACCCCTGGAGATGAAATGTTATCAACAGAGGAGCAGTGATGTAGAGGTATGCGGCATGAGACCACTGCAGTAATCACTGCCCTCTGCATTCTCATGCTGTATACCACTGACACCAGTGACTGGCTACAGCGGGCACATGCCAATCAGCTGTTGCTCTCCAACCTCCTCGCAGCTTTCCAATGGGGCAGCTCAGCCCCATTCATTTGAATTGGATTGAACTGCATCTAGGCCATGTGACCGATAAACATGATGTCACTGGCCTAGGAGAAGGCAGCAGTGCTCACCATAGCTGATCGGGTGTTGGAGCCCCACCAATCAAATATTGGTGACCTATCCTGAGAATAGTTCATCAGTACTAAACACTTGGAAAACCCCTTTAAATTTAAACGTTGGAAGATGTAAGGGGCCACACCTGGTTATTTCCAAGGAGCTCTCAGTTGTCTGAGGTCTGCACCTACTATTGTAATGACTGTGACATCACTCCATAGGACATCATCCTTTCTCGATGTAGGTGCGGGTCCTAGCGATATGCCCCCATTGTCTGAGATGGAAATACCCCTTTAAGTTAAATGAAGGTAAATGAAAGGAATAATAATAATAAAAAAAAAAGGAATTAATATTATTAATCTGAAATAATGTTATGAAGTCAAGCAAGACGGCAGTGCGGCTTCGTGAACCAGTTCTTTCTCTTCCGCATCTACAAGGATAAAGGTGACCCGATGCATTGTGTGGTCTGTGTTTGCACTGGGATAAGGCACATTGTGTTACCTGGCACTGGCTGCAGCAGAGGGCAGAGCTTTCAGCACAATGATACGGTGCTGCTGACAAATTCTGCTTCCATGAAAGTACAACATGTTTTCCAACCTGCTCTGTGTCTTTACGGTTGGGCAACATTTCATCTTATTATATGCAGTACCTAAATTTACTGTTTGCTGTCATTTTTATGTTGATATGTTTAGACATGCATCATAAGTCATCAATCTGCTAAATGTTCCTTTTATTCATTAGGAAACCTGAAGCTTGCATTAAGCAGCATTGTATAGCTTTCAGATGGTTGAGGACCATGCAGCACGTTCTTGGACCCAGTCAGTAAAGGTAACTCACCCTCATGGTTTTGAACTTTACTGCCTGTGGTAAGGATTTATTGCTTCTGGCGCCCACCACACTTCTGACACAGACTGGCCATCCAATCTAGGACTTCTCCCTGCAGACTTAGCATGCAGATGAATTTTGGAAACTACACACCTATAATCATTTCGGAAGATTGCTGTTTTTTCTAGAAAGAGACTTCAACCATTATTGCCACATTGTATACACAGCCCTTTGGAAAAACTACTCTGTGAAGTACTTCAGAACTGTGCCTGCTGCATGTATTTGTACTGCTCCTTTCACCTATAGAGTAAAGAAGAGTCTTTATTTTGCCATAATCAGGCCGGTCTAGTCTCTGGTCTCTATACCTTATCATTATCTTCCTACTCCTGTTCTCTTGCCTTGCACCCCACTGCTCATTCTGACATGAAAGTCACCCCAGCCACTACCAGGCAGGACTGGGGGAAGAAACATAGAGGAGAGGAAGCAACCTTCAGTGCTCCAGCTCCTGATCCAGATTCTTCAGCAAGAACCAAGCCAATTTTCCTGAAGTAAAGCCTTGAGACTCCAGACAGTAGTATAAACTGCTTCTGAACTGCTACCATCAGCATGGAAGACACTGCTGTGAGGTGTGGAATTACAAACGTGCCACCCATGACCAGACGAACACTAGGCCAGTATTACCTAGGTGCTTCATTGTAATAAACCAACCTGCCTTCTTATACTTACTGGTCCCAGAGAAATTGTGCACTTAAACCCTGCTATAACTGTATGTATTTAAAGTTCTAAATTGCATTTAGTAAAAAAAAAAAGACTTTGTTACGTTTAACTCTGGCCTATCTGCACCTATCCCCAGGAAGCCATGGTCTGAGGGGGTTTACTGTGACACAGCACTTCATCAGGGCCAATACTTCTCATATTCTGTACCCTGGCTCCACAGGGGTCATTGAACCTCCATTTCCGGTTTGGTATATATGTATTTTGCCATAATTATATACAGGTATATCTGTTTTATTATGTGTACAGCAGTGGTGAAGTCCTGGATGAAAGGCAGTGAAAGAAAGGGAATGGCACCTGCTTACTAGTATGAGCATGTCTTTGGGTGGCTAGGTGACCCATCTGGAAGGAGTCCCGGGACTGCTTATAGGTGAGCCCTGTGTCTGTCAAAACATAATTTGGGCATGGCGCAGTAAGTGAGCACATATGTTGCTTAAGGAACATGGCAGCTTCGAGAACCCCAGGGAAAGATGTAAAACTGCTAGTGGAGAAGCTACAACCACAAGAGTCACTGTAGAGATTTCCTAGCTGAACTGAGCCCCATCGCCCCTTTGTTCCGCCGATTAGTAACGTTTAAGAGACTTGTCTTCTCAGTTGAGAAGAACCGTTACCGTGTTAGCTGGTCTTTGTCCACCTTGATATGCTGCTTAAAATCCAACTTTCAACTTCATATAAATTTTAGCCAAAACTGACAACATCCACACTTCACTAACATTAAAAACTGCTATTGACTGTACAGTTGTGTACATAACCTGACATGAAGCCTCTATTCGGCTGCTTATGAGATAAATCAACTAACCCAACAATAGAACACAGTTTTACTTGCCCGTGGACAACAGTCTTGGATGTTACCGAGCTGCAGCTGCATTGATTTCCTGGTTGCACATTTCTTGATCTAGATTTTATGCTGCTTCTACTCCTTTTGCTTTCAAAATAAAACATGGTCTGAATATTATGTTTTTTGACCCCTGTAGGTCGCTTTTGTTTTGTGTTTGGGGAGGGGGGGATAGGGGATAATAAAAGAGGCTTTCAGCGAACAGGCTTTTACTTTGCTCGCTCAGTCATATAGATATTGTCAAGGGGAAAGCTTTAGTGGAAATTCTCATGCATTTGAATGGGGCATAAATCTCAATTAAAATGACCAATGCTACAGAACTCACAGGAATACAACTTTAATAGATTTAACATGAAATATATTGAGATTCACACATTTTGGGAAACCCCACTGTCTGTCACGCAGAACATCCACTAATCTCTTGTTGCAGTGGGTGTGGAACCAAAAGGTTTGACTTTGGTCTAATCCTAGTGATGCTATCCTGGCAGTCCCCTGGTTTTCCCCCTTTAACCACAAATACAGGGATGAAAAATTCACTGCAGTGGAACCACCAGACTGCCACTTCCTGGAGTAGTCCCTTTGTGGTTGACAGCTTACCCAGAGGGATCAGAGACACCGGAGAGGAGTACCAAGGAATCAGGCAACAATGTAGTCAGGGATAGGCTCAGGTCATGTCAGGCAGAGTACACGTGGATCCATAAAAGAGTCCAAGGTCATGGCAGGCAGCAAAGGGTCAATAAGGTAATCAAGCATGGGTCTGGTCAGGCAGAGGAAAATCAGAGTCAGGAATCGGGCAGAGGTCAGTCCATGAGCAGACAAATAGAACAGCACACCTTTGCAGGAACTAGCAAGCTAGATAAGACTATTGATCAGGCATCTTCTCACATGGGAAAGTGCCTCAAAGGGAATGTGTCATCAGAAAAAAGACATTGTTTAAATCACGTTTTTATGTTTGACATATTTTTTAAGAATTTTTTATGATGTTATTTTTAATGTTCCATGTCAACATCTATATTTAATCAAAAAACACTGGTACTGGCCACTAAGCCTAATAATAGACACCACCTCTTGGTCTGTACAGATCACTTTACTGCAGTTATATAGTATTCTAATTCTGCATGTAATGATAAGGAGATATCACGTCTGTGCATAGATAAGACAGGATCTTCCTTCCTTGTACCATAACCTCTGCACGGATCACAGGTCATGCCTAGAAAACTCTCCCATAAAAGTCAATGAGATCCCCTCCTGACCATCGTGTCTATGGCCATAAAGCAATTTTATTTTATATAAGAACAGCTGAGAAAAGATTCCCCCCCCCCCCCCCATAATCATGTTCAGGAAGTAGAATAAAAAAAAATTGCAATCAGTAAATAAAAACAGATTAGATAAGAAGGATATGTGTTGCTATCTGATTTCGACTGGCAGATAAAATTGTTGATGACACGTTTCCCTTAAGTACATCAGGGTAACTAGGCTTTGGCTGGTAAAGATAAGGGTGTGCTTATGCTGTCCCTTTAACAGCCGGGGAACTCGCACGCGCCCTAAGGCCAGAATGGAAAGAACTAAATGGCAAACAAAGACCATGGGATTATGGCGACCAGGTCCACTGAGAGGAGGGCCAATGGGTCTGGAGCACCAGCACAGCAACGGCAGAAGCAGGGTAAGTGAACTGGTGCCCGTGTCCATCGAGAGGAGCAGGATTGAGAGGTTGTGTGCCGCCGACATAACAACCAGATAGCAATCACAGGAGGAGCGGGGTTCATGCTTACCATTCTAGTATACCCAGTACACATTGAAGTCAATCGGGACTCTACAAATGATCTGGGAGGTTTGGATTTGGACATGACTGGCTATTATGGTCATGGGATATCTCAATGGATGTGACATCTCTTACCTGAGGACCAGAGTCACTTTCTGACAGGTTTTATCCAAGTTATAATCAATTTAATCCCTTTTTCTACTTTTACAAACAATATTTTGTGTTCCCAGAGCTTTGCCAAAAGCTGGCTAGACCTTTGTGTGGACACTACAGTATGTTTGTGCTCTATACACCCTGCACTTCTGTTCTACATGATGCAAAAATATAAACGCACATTGTTGGGTATATAAATGTGACTTGTTCATTAGGTAATCCCTCTTTTAATATGCCAAGTTAGAACTGTGAAGGCCACCAGTGGTATACGATTAGCAGAAAACTCTGGCAATAAAAGAGTTAAGGGTCTGCATACTCGGCAAAGGCATGTGCATAGACCCTGTACAGCATCCGACAGTCTGGTCCAGTTTTACAGAGCCCTTGACACTTCATGTGCTGCGGTATGGTTCCTCTTACCAGGCTACTGACGTCACGTTCATCGGTCACATCGCTTATGCACAGCTCAGTCCCATTCAAGTGAATAAGCCTGTGCTGCAATACCAAGCACAATATATCATCTATGGCGCTGTGCTTGGTAAGCTGTCAGGAGGCTGCAGCACTCAGAAGAGTGCTGCACTATCCTTCAAATGAGTGCAGAACCCCCACCGATCTGATATTTATGACATATCCTGATAATAGGTTATTGATATCAAACTCTTGGAAATCCCTTTTAAGTGATGCTATGTGCCATCATTTATTTTTTTCAAGATTCTTACTCCTGATACAAAAGTCTTCTTTTCCCCCTGTATAAAAACAGGCATAAAGAGGTATGGGTCTAAAGTAGGCTATGGGCAGCGTAATATAAATCCATACAATACAGATCTCTGCTATATCTGTGTGCATGAGTGCAGCAAGGGAATAAAAAGCAATGTGTGCATTGTAGGTAAGAATTATAACCAAGGTGTTGTAGAACGGCCGGACATACCTAGGCTAACATGTCCTCTAAGGAATGCATACTGTAGACGCTGATAATGAGCTGCTCACATGTAATCACCTGACAACTTGTTTGGCCACTTATAGTTCACTGTGTAATGTGCGCACCAAAAAAGGCATAATAGTAAGGCCTTACTCACACGTGTCCGTCGGATGTCTGTGAAAAAATGGTCAGTGTTTACATCTTGAAGATGTGCCATACAGACACTCCCCCCATTGTAATAATGCTCCCGGACTGTTCACAATAGTAATAGCTCTCTACAGTACACCCAAAGGCAAGAATGCTCCCCAAGTCTCCCCATTAGTAATACTGTCCTCCATATTGTACCCAATAATAATACCCCACAGTATCCCTAGTTAAATAATGCCCCCATAGGGCCTCTAGTAAAAATAAGGCCACCTGTATAGTGCCCCCAGCAGTAACAAAGCCCCTCTATAAGGTCCCCCTATAGAGCTCACAGCTTGTTAATAAGGCCACCTATACTGTCTGCAGTAGTTATAATGCCCCCTATAGTGGCCTCTTTATTTATAATGTCTTCTGTAGTAGCCCCAGTATTTATAAAGCCTGATTGCATTGCTTTCTGTAGTTATAATGACCCACTGTAGTGCCCCCTTTATTATAATAGCCCTGTAGTGTCCCTTTTATTATTATGCCCCCTGTACTGCTATGGCCTGTATTATAATGTGATCTTTAGTTCTCTGGTTCTAATGCCCCCACGTGTAGTGCCACTATGTATAATGTCCTCCCCTACAGTGCCCCCTGTTTTATGATGCCCCCTGTAATGCCCCCTTTAGTATAATGCCCCCTGTAGTGCCAGTATCTATAATGCTCTCATACCCTCCATATTATAATGTACTCCCTGTAATGCTAACATGTTACATTCTCTGCCCCCCCATAATGCTCTATGTAGTAGTAATAATGCACCCCTGTAGTGCTCCCTATAGTATAAATCATCTCTGTATTACTAGAATGTATAATGTTTTCACCTCCCCCACCTTACCCCTGTAGTCCCCCTGTAGTACAATGCCCCCCCCCCAAGTGGTAGTAAATAAAATGCCTACCTACTCATAGTCCCGTGTAGAATAATACCCCTCTATAGTGACAGTACATATAATGATCTCCCCCCTGTAGTCCCTCCATAGTATAATGCCCTCCTGTAGAGGTAGTATATACTGTATTACTGTATAATGCTGTGCCCCCTATCAGCAAAATACTCAAAGGCAATAATACACTATGATAAGGGAGTATATATTGTACAAGTTATGAAAATAAGTTTAAAGTTAAAAAAAACTATAAAATCTTTCTTTTTCTTATTATAAATCTCCAAGATCGTTCAATTATAAAAAAATTATAAAAATATTTGGTATTGGTGCAATCATAATGATGCATATAATGAAGTTGCAATGTTGATTATACTGGGGATACAAGGGGCATAAAAAAAATTGCAAAACACAATAGCGGATTGCATTTTTTTCAATTGCCTCCCATTTCCCAAATACATTAATATAAGCTAATCAATAAGTTGAGTAGCACCAAAATCATGCCATTGAAAAACATAAATCATCCCACACAAAACACGCTCTCATGAGGGTACGTTGGCCGATAGATTTAAAAATATGTGGGTAAAATGTAAAAAAATGAATAAAAAATGTTTTAGTGTGCAAACGTAGAAAAGTATAAATAATTATACATATGTTGTATTGGTAGTAAAATTGACTATAATTGGTCTTCCGCAAAGAATAAAATCAGTACACTGGCAGGAAAATAAAAAGTGACGGTTCTCGAAATGCGTGGATAATAATAGATTTATTCATGGGTATTTTGTTAACGATAATGTGAAGTGAAAGAGAATATTGTAACAAGACTCCACAGAACAGGGCGTGCACATTATAATTTTCACACCTGTGAATGGACTCACACTGATTCAGCCCTGTGGCAAAAGTTAACACTTCTTATACCAGTCTTCTAGCTGTTTTTGTAGGGCTATTAAGGATATTTATAGAATTAATAGGATTTAAATGCTAGATTCAAAGCTGCATCTCCCATCAATCCATAACATTTACATCATACTGTACCTGTCATTTTAGATGTCTTTCCAGAATAAGATGAGTGTACATCTGAGTCATAGCACCATATCTGGAGATTATAAATCTTATCTTATTCTCCTTTGTATGCTGCATGTCTAATTCTCACTTGTTCTTAAACTGGTGGTCAGAGACTAGCTGTAATGGTGTCTGGCCATATAGTAGACTACACACAGAGACAGGAAATTCTGTTCCCTCTTTCCCATTCACTTAGAATCAACCAGACGATCCATATAAAACATTATAGAGAACTACTGAGCATTACTGGTGTGAATAAAGCACTTGGGGTGAAATATAACTAGGGATGAGAGAACCCGTGGAGGTTTGGATTCGCCGGACTCGGCCAAACTTCAGGTCAAAGTTCAGGTTTGGGACCCGAACTTGACCCTGAACCCCATTGAAGTCAATGGGGACCCGAACACACACAACGGTCGTGTGCATGTAGCCTACGACAGCAATCACATTACAATTTTGTCCCACGTTTACCGTATACACATATTTTAAATAGATACCCCCGAAGGATGCCATACAGTTGAGTCTGTTACTATAGGATTCTATTGTAAAAAAAAAAAATTATATATATCTGTTTAACACATATGTTTCTTTGCAGGAACCTGGAGGATGGAAAAGTGCAATGCTTTTTGCACCTTTTTTTCTCCTCAAAGCATTTATTAAATGTGAACACACCCTTAGATCACTTTCACAAGGACATATTATAGACAGTATTTTGAATTGGTGTTTGTAACACAAAACACAGAATAGGTGCAAACTTTCCATTACAGTTTCTCTCTTTAGGTTCCACTCCTGGTTTGACCTATAGATATTGAAGCAAAATACTGATGCAAGTGTGAAATGCACCAAAATGTCTGCCATTTCAAACTATTCTACTTAATACTCACTTTTCTAATCACTTTACTAATTGAACAGTTCAACATTTAACGGCTAAAATGTAGCATGTATTATAATATTTGCAACCAGGGGCATAACTACCATAGCGGCAGACCATGCAACTGCTATGGGGCCCAGGGCAGGAGGGGGCCTAGATGGGATCATCCCCTCTTCTACTGGAGGCGAAAACTTGGTCAGGACTCTACCCTCTAAAGCAGAGGTCCTCAAACTTTTTTTTCACTGACCCTCAGACCGTTGGAGGGCTGGACTATAGTTTAACTATGAGCAAATTCCTATGCACACTGCACATATCTTATTTAGCAGTGAAAAAACAAAAAGGTAACAAATACAATATAAATAAAATGAAGAACTTGTAAAGTTAAATCAACAGACTTACTATTATTTCAATGGGAACTGTGGGCCTGCTTTTGGTTAATGATATGGTCAATGTCCAGTTCCATATTTGTCACTGCTAGTGACTAGTTTGTGTATCAGGTATGTATTGTGTGTTTCTGAACGTGTGTACGGAATGCGTTGTGTGAATCTGTGTTTGTATGTGTAAGGGCTGCAAGGTGTGTTTCTGTGTCTGTAAGGGGTGCATTATGTGTGTGATGGATGTCAATCCCCCCTCACCTCTCTTGTCACTCTCTCATCCCCCTCTCCATTGTCACTCTCTCCCCCTTCTTGTCACTCTCATTCTCCCTCTCCCTTGTCACTCTCTTTCTCACAACCCTCCCTTGTCACTCTAATTTCTCACCCCCCTCCCTCCCTTGTCACTCTCATTTCTCAGCCCCATCCCTCCCTTGTCACTCTCATTTCTCAGCCCCCCTCCCTTGTCACTCTCATTTCTCAGCCCCCCTCCCTTGTCACTCTCATTTCTCAGACCCCTCCCTCCCTTGTCATTCTCATTTCTTAGCCCCATCCCTCCCTTGTCACTCTCATTTCTCAGCCCCCCCCCCTCCCTTGTCACTCTCATTTCTGAGACCCCTCCCTTGTCACTCTCATTTCTCAGACCCCTCCCTCCCTTGTCACTCTCATTTCTTAGCCCCATCCCTCCTTTGTCACTCTCATTTCTCAGCCCCCCTCCCTCCCTTGTCACTCTCATTTCTCAGACCCTCCCTCCCTTGTCACTCTCATTTCTCAGACCCCTATCTCCCTTGTCACTCTCATTTCCCAGGACCCCTCCCTTGTCACTCTCTTTCTCAGTGTCCCTCCCTCCCTCATCACCTTGTCACACTCATTTCCCCCACCCCTCCTCCCTTGTCACATTGTTAGACTCATCCTCCCCCCTACTCCCCTAGTGTAGCGTAGCCGAGCTCTGCGAGGTCCGCGGTACAGGAGCATTTGTTTCCTGTACCCGGCCGGACTGATAGGAAGCGCACACTAAGTGAGCACTTCCTGTCAGTCCGGCCGGGTACAGGAACCATGGCTGAAGCACTGTCCTCTTTGGCATAGAAAGCTGATGCTTATACTTAGAATAGTTCATCAGAATAGTTCTATGCTTATGTGTTATTATTACTGCATATGGACATCTTATAAGAATATCTATTAGCCAGTGGCCAACAGAGGTTCACTTTGGTGATCTTGGTCTGTTTATGTATTAAATGGTCAGACATGTTTGTGAATAGTTATATGTAGAAATAAGAGAATCAATTCTAAATCAATCAGATTCATCATGAATTGTGCAGTATGCCAGACCAACAGGGGGAAAGTCTCTGTGAGGTCACGGTGTGAGTGCAAATAGGCCAAGGGTGAAAACACAGTTTTTGGTTTACTCACAGTTTTGTCGTCCATGGGCAGGGCTGCATAGAGGGAAGAGGAGAACAGCACAGGAATTCTCCGGGGCACACTCTGATGTAAGGGACAAAGGCCAGATGGTGGCTGAGGTGCCCTTGATGGTAACTTGGCTTTAGGTGCTTACGGCTAGGCCTCTTTAGTTGTGACGCCAGTACCGTTGTTGTACAACAATGGTAGGAATAGTAGTAGTTATTGAGGAGCCGAACACAAGTTGAATCCAACCTACAACTTTTACTCAATCATGGCTCCTTGGTAACAGTTACATTCAGAAGTAATACAGTCTCTCATATCAATGGAGGCAGAATATAGTAAGTCCACAGATCACAGCAGCTTTTTATGTGTACAGCTGCATATCAGGCATATAGTAAATAAGTCAGTATTTCGGGTTTGCAGCTCTTGCCTAGCACTAATCCCAATCAAGGTGATTTGCGGATTCCTTAACTTCTACTTCAGTGCTTTCTAACAGATGGCCTTTCTGCTCTCAGAATTTATACTGGCGGTGAGACTGCCAGAAGCTATACATCCTACACCGAATAAGGTGCCTGGAATGCCCTATAAAATGGCTGATATACTCCTTTGTCTTTCTTGTATAAAATAGTCCTTTCTCTTGGTACTTGTAAAACTTGTCACTGGTCACTCCGGAGGAATGAACTGTAGAATTGGATCTCACCTTATCTTGCTTTTGCCTGCTTCTTTGGCTTCTATGATTTTGATGCCTCCTTGGTTTTTATGGACCATGAGGCCCAAAAAAGCTGAGAGAGAGGGGCTCTCTCCTGCCCCCTCTCCTCTTCCCAGCTACAACATGGCTGTACTTCTTGACTCGTCTAGACTAAAGCCTCAAAGACTTAAAGACTCTCAAGAATCAAAGACTCAAAGACTCCCCTGACCAGGTCTATATATAGACTATGACACTATTCCCCCATCTAGTGGTGAAACTAGTGTAGTGCAGCTAATCAGCCTGTGAATGAGGATCTTACAGGGTAAATCACATAAATGTATGACAAAGTATGACATGAGATAAGAGATGGCATAAAAATACAAGAAAACACTTTTTCAGTACCCATGTACACTAGTGGGATGCTGCAATTGCACAAAAAATGTTCTTGAAAATGAATCTGAAGTTTTGGCGATTCACCATGTTACTTTTAAAATTCAGTACACCAGGGAGAGAAACTGGGCAGGGAAAATAAAGAGAGAGAGGATTGCATGACCCTGGGCAGGGCCCCCGGTCGGCGGGCTTGTATACAATGCCTTGCAGTCAGCCTGAAAGACAAACAGGAGGGAGGGAGGATATTGGCTGGTCTATCAGGCTCTATGTTAGCTGTGCAGCACAGGCACCACTGTGACTTCGGCCACTGATATGATAGAACATGTTTGCCATGTCTCTGAAAAACAACAATTAGACACACAAGCCATCCATTATAGGGTCTTGCATGAATAGTGTAGTGATTGTGAAGAACATATAGTTAGTTAGGTAGATTTAAGCACTAGGTAGAAAATCTGATTTTATCATTAGGGACACCCTAGGGGCAGTAAGTGTACTGGTCTTACAGAAGAGATAGTGGGCCATGCCTTGTGTGTAAGTCCTTGTATGTGCCTGATGAAGCTGGAAAAATAGACTATGGAAAACTAGCACCCTTCATCTGCCCTTTGCCTCCTTCTGCTATTCATTATGTGTATTACAACCAGAGCTGTTCATAAGTTCATGTATTGCACTGCACAAAGATCATTTAAAGCAGCTATTGAAGACTATAAAAGACCTCACAGAGTGGCCAACCCATAGTGGTGGTTATACTTACCTGAACCCTGCCACTCGGTTCGCTCATGATCTCCCTGCTGCACTGAAATCAACATCCAGTTGATGGGGGGACATGGGACCACTGCAACCAAGCCAAGTCTTTAAAGAGACAGCCTTTAATGAGGTAGTAATTTTTTTCTGTGCATGAGCCAGCCTTTTGTCTAAAAAACAATTGCAAAGCTTCTACAGTTCATAAGTGTTTTATAGGCACATTCCTAGCACCACCAGCAGCATATATTTCACTGCATATCCTGACCAATTGCACCTTTTTGTTTCTAAAAACCTGTAGTAATGTTTCTGCCATTTATAAATGCGCAAATAATCTTATTGTAGCAATAGCACTGTATAGTTTAATTGCAGCCATATTCAATTAGGTCTGTATTTTTTTTCCACAAACATTTGCAATTTTTCTACCTTATATAAGTGTTCAATTAAATGTATTTTAGTGCATCAATTGCAATGTCTAGTTTGGTCACATCTAACTGGGCCTGTATTTTTTCCAAGAAAAATAATATTTTTAAACATTTATTTTTTTTGCCATATATCCTGCCTCAGTTAACCCCTTCCAGCAAAAGCCAGTTTGGACCAAATGCCAAAGCCCCATTTTTCAAATCTGACATGTGTCAGTTTATCTGGTAATATCTCTGGAAAGCTTTTACTGATCCAAGCTATTCTAAGAAAGATTTTTTGTGGCACTTTGTACTTCATGTTAATGGTGAATTTGAGTTGATATATTTTACCTTTATGTATAAAAAAAAATCCCAAATTTAAAGAAAATTTGGAAAAATTAGGAATTTTTATAAATGTGAATTTCTCAGATTTTGAGACAAATAGTGATTCCTCACAAAATGATTCCCCATAGGTCTACTTTATATTGGCATCATTTTGGTAATGTCAATTTTTCTTTTGGGATGTTAGATGAATTAGAATTTTGGAAGCTGGATAGCAGATTTTGCTGGAATGGTTTTTCAGTGCCATGTCACATTTGAAGAGACCCTGAGGGGTGAAGTGAATGCTTTAACCCAACAAATGTTTCACAGAATTTAATAACAAGTGGCTGTGAAAATGAAAAAATGCATTTTTTCTGAATACAGCAACACCCCATATGTGGTCATAAACTGCTGTGTGGGGACAGGGCACCAATCAGAAGGGAAGGAGAGGCATTGGGATTTTCTAAAATAGAATTTGCTGAAGTAGTTTTTAGAAGCCATAACATTTTTTTGTTGACTGAACTGTGTGAGAGCTTGTTTTTTTCAGCATGGACTGCACTTTTTATTGATATCCTTTGGGGATATATATATATCGTATTTTTCGCCCCAAATGGGGGGAAAAAGTTAGTGTACGTTATGTGGTGAATACAGGCGGAAAAAAAATGTCTGGAGCTTTGCTTGTGACCTCTGATGTTACCTGGCTGCTGCTGCTGGGCGGAAAGGGCTGGGTGCGCTGCCGGTGCTGGGAGGCAGGGATCGTCCACCGCTGCAGATGGTGGGATGCAGGGGCTGGTTGCCTCTGCGGGTGCTCTGTGGTAGGGACCGGCTGGCTGCAGCAAGTGCTGGGTGGTAAGGGACCGGCCGGCCAGAAGATGCGCTGTGAGGAGGAGGAGGAAAGTTGATAGGAGAGCGGGAGCAGGCAGACGAGGGGCAGAGCAGGTTTCCCTGTCAGACATGCCTGCTCTGCCTTTCAGTCTTCACACGTGCCGGCTCCTGACTATGTGCAAGCTGTACCCTGCCAGAAAGTCATCAATAAGGTACCCCTAGTGACCCCCCCTAATAAAGTGACCCCACTCCTAATAAAGTGACTCCCTTATTAAAATGTCACTGGATCCCCCCCCCCTTTCCCAATAAGTGTGTCAGCAGCAGATCCCCCTCCCCCATAACATTGTGTCAGCAGCAGATTACAGTACCCCCATAAGCTTGTGTCAGCGGCACATCTCCCCATAAGTGTGTCAGCAGCAGATCCTCCCCATAAGTGTGTCAGCAGCAGATCCCCCCATAACATTGAGTCAGCAGCAGATTACCCCCATAAACTTTTGTCAGCGGCAGATCCCCCTATAAGTGTGTCAGAAGCAGATTACCCCCATAAACTTGTGTCAGAGGCAGATCTCCCCCCCCATATGGTTGTCAGTAGCAGGTCCTCCCTATAACATTGTGTCAGCAGCAGATTACCCCCATAAACTTGTGTCAGTGGCAGATTACACCCATAACATAGTGTTAGCGGCAGATCCCCCCCATAACATTGTTATCCACTGATGTTCTTAGCTACAGTACCACCATAATTGTAGTGCTGACAGTTCTTCCATTACTGTATTCTGTTGCAGAAAATCACCGTAGTCTCATGCTGCATAATGTACATTTCTGAACGATGTCAAAGCAGAAAAGGTTTTCTTATAAAATTCCTTTTAAACTGGAGGTGATAAAATACACCAAAGAGCTTGGAAACAGGGCAGCGGAGAGACATTTTGGGCCGCCTCCAACTGAAAAGATGATTTGTGACTGGAGGAAACAAGAGGTTCAGTTGGAAAAAGCGGATAAAAGTAAACACACTTTTCGTAGGTGTGCTGAAAAGTGGCCACAGCTAGACGTGGACATGAAAGAGTGAATCACATGTCACGGGAACAACGGCTTCTCAGTATATACAAAAATGATCATATATGAAGTCAAACGTCTTGCTGCAGAGAAAGGACGACTTTACTGGATCGGCATCATGGTGCTACAGGTTCATGAGGAGATGTGGCCTTGCTATGCGCACCAAAACAAGAATTGCACAAAAAATGCCCAAAGAATATGTCCAAGATTCTCTCTTCATAACCCATTACACGGTTGTGTTGTCCTGCTGCGCAGATGGCAACAAGCTGCCACCAATGCTGATTTTCAAAAGAAAGAGCATGCCAAAAGAGGTGATCCCACGAGGAGTGATTTTCTATGTTCACGACAAAGGGTGGATGGACAAAATAGCATGAAAGTATGGATCGAAAAGGTGTGGTCCAAACGCCCTGGAGGACTTCTGAAGAAACCGGACCTACTAGTGCCCTACCAGTTTAGGGCACATATCAGCGAAACCACAAAAACAAGATTTGAGGAAGTGAACACCCATCTAGCGGTAATTCCTGGGGGCTTACCAGCCAGCTACAACCTCTGGACGTTTCCATTAATATATATATATATATATTATTTAAAGCTGAGTATATGTATGTGTCTGGGAATGTATGTATGTCCACTAAAGGAATCGCATTTACAATCAGGAAATTTTGCACATAGGTGCATCAGGTGTCCGGGAAGGTTTTAGAGCGAGTCTCAGCTCTCTAGCACATACCATTCCTGAAATATTCCCAAAAAATGCATTAGCCAATAGAAGCCTGGTCACATGACCCTAATCAGCCAATAGAAGCTTGCAGGCCCTTAGTCTTCACAGTTTTACACCAGGTTTCCATAACAACCCAGCCATTTTTTCACTGCTGTAGGTGTAATGCCCTGGATCAGGGAGTACTTTGACATTTGGACATTTTTGGACATTTGCCTATTTCCCCTATGCAAAGTTAAAGCGTCTTACTTTATTTTACCTAAAGGGTAGAGATGAGCGAACATTTAAAAAAAGTCCGTTGTTCGGGGTTCGGGTGGTGGTTAATTGCGCATCCCGTTATGGATTCCACAATACCGCATATGGAATCCATAAGGGGCGGCTGCCACCAACCCGAACTGTAGAACAGCTGAAGGACCTGGCGTGACGTCACTGTCATGTGATCAGTGCAGGGGGCGTGGCTCAGCACGGGATCAAATCCCGTGCTGAGCCACGCCCCCTGCACTGATCACATGACAGTGACGTCACGCCAGGTCCTTCAGCTGTTCTACAGTTCGGGTTGGTGGCAGCCGCCCCTTATGGATTCCATATGCGGTATTGTGGAATCCATAACGGGATGCGCAATTAACCACCACCCGAACCCCGAACAACGGACTTTTTTTAAATGTTCGCTCATCTCTACTAAAGGGTTAACTTGTACTGTTTAATACTGTGTAACTGCATTTTATATCTTGTGATATATATCCTGTTCATTATCAGTGTATTTACATGGCTCTGTGAAAGGGTTAATAAATACTGAGAGACTGTTAGGGCTTTGATTGAGAAGCTGGTAATTTTCCACAGCTGTCATAGGGTTTAAAGAAGACCATGTTTTCGAGTGAAAAACCAAGACTTGTTTACCACCATGTTTTGGAGGGAAAAACTCAGGCTTGTTTACCACCAAAAAGCAGACAGCCTGACCTTTTAAATGTCTGGTTTTGGCTATGTTGTTATGTCTGGAAACTTGTTTTTGTCTGGAAAACCTGCTGTATCATTGGGTATCATTAAAGCTCTAATATAAGTATATACCAGATGGGAGCTGAAACAATGTATTTGTTTGTGCTGAGTTTCTCCACTCCACCCCTCCCACTAGAAGGTTCTAGTCTAGCAAAAACTGTATATAATGAGAGCAGTCAGAGCCCCTAGTGTGCTGCAATTAGGCACCAGTGCTTGGAGGGGAGACTTATGCTAGCCTGCATGAGTGACCGGAAGAAGATGCTGAAATGGGAACGCTGAGCCACAGACCATGGGTCACTAACAATGTGACCAAGGAGCCACTTGGACTACTGAGCTACAGACCGTGGGCCCTTGACCAGGATGCCAGCCTTCTGAGAGAAAGGGACAGCTAGCTAAGGCCTTTCACCATCAAACCCTTCTTCTGCCAGGGAGGAGACTCTGCCAGATTACTGAGTGACCAGAAAAAGACGCTGAGACGGGGATACGCTGCCACAGACCCTGGATCACCATCTCTTCCGCAGAGCAGCAACACAGGATGACACCTCGATGGTGTCCAGGGGAACTCAGAGTAGCGTTGGGGTCACCCCAAACCCGGCCACTGCATAGGTCAGCTTTAAAGGGGCAGGGCGCTGTGGATGACACTGTTAAGGGAGAAGAGTGCTGTGGAGGTCACAGTTCAGGGGCAGGTAGGGTGGCCATTCAGGCCACTCTCAAAAGGTGGACTTAAACCTGCCATATATGTGTTTTTTATCATTGTTTATACCATTTTTTGGGAGGTGAGAAAAACTAATCAAAAATCAATTTTGTATTTTGCATTGCCATATACTAACATCCATGAGATTTTTATTTTTTCACCAATGTAACTGTGCGAGGGCTTGTTTTTCACTGGACAGGCTTTAGTTTTTATTTGTATCACTTTGGGTACATATGACTTTTTGATCACATTTTATTCCATTTTTGGAGAGGTGAGGTGGCACAAACACAGAGAGACACACAGAGATAAAATTTTTAATAAAATGAGAAAAAAAAAGAGAAAAAGTAAAGAAGAGCCCTAGAAGACTTCAAAGTGTCATGCATTATGTAGGCAATTTTGATTTGGGTAGAATAGATTCAGACCCGAATACATTTTTTGACCAATTTGTTTCAATTGTACAGGATACGAAGTTAAAAAAATTTGCTCTGCCCTAATTATATGTTTGTTTCCTCTGCAGCACCTTCAGCAAGGCTGATCCCTCTGTTACCCGCAATGATGAGCTGGCCTCCTTCAGTGGTTGTACAGGTTGTCTTCAGAGGACAGTCCTTTAAATAATTAGGTAAATAATTGCATGGCAAGGTGGTTAAAGAAATTGCAAAACTGATGACACTTGAATAATTTAATGACACTTAATCATTGTTGTTTACCCACAAAAACTGAAAGTTGTTGGCATAGCCTAAAGCATTATATAACTTGGTTAATATTTTATATTAAATTGCCGTAGTTGTCTATACCTGTCAGTCGAAGGTGATTGAGTCATTATCTTTTAAGTCAATGCTTTGTTGATTACTATTATTTCTCAAACTGCATAGTGTTAAATATAATCCTCTTATACTAGTTTATATGAGGTTTGTTAAAATCTTATAAATGAATATCCAGGTAAATGCGTACCATGTAAGTAGTATAGTAGTAGTGGCAGATGCTTTACATTAATAGCGGTGGCAGTAGTAGCAGCAGCAGCTGAGGCAGTGGCAGCTGCAGCAGCAGCCATATGGTACATGTTGGCAAGCAGGCAGCAGAATGATGGGGGCAGCAGCAGCCTTACAGAAGATGATGGTTGGCAGGTTGCAGCAATGGAATAATGGTGGTGGTGGCATGATGGGGGGCAACAGCAGCCCTACAGAATATAATGGTTGGCAGGCCTCAGCAGTGGCATGATGGCGATGGTTGCATAATGGAGGCAGCAGCAGCCTTACTAAAGATGTTGGTTGGCAGTGGCATGATGGTGGCGATGGCATGATGGAGGCAGTAGCAGCCCTACAGAACATGATGGTTGGCCAGTTGCAGCAATGGCATAACGGTGATGGCGGCATGATAGAGGCAGCAGCAGCCTTACAAAAGATGATGGCTGGCAGGTCACAGCAGTCGCATGATGGTGGCAGTGGAATGATGGAGGCAGCAGCAGCCCTACAGAATATAATGGTTGGCTGGTCACAGAAATGGCATGATGGTGATGGTGGCATGATAGAAGCAGCAGCAGCCTTACAAAAGATGATGGCTGACAGGTCGCAGCAGTGGCATGATGGTGGCGGTGGAATGATGGAGGCAGCAGCAGCCCTACAGAATATAATGGTTGGCTGGTTGCAGCAATGGCATGATGGCTATGGTGGCATGATAGAAGCAGCAGCAGCCTTACAAAAGATGATGGTTGGTAGGTCACAGCAGTGGCATGATGGTGGCGGTGGCATGATGAAGGCAGGCAGGCAGCAATAGTGGCAAGAAAGGGGTATTGGCAGCAAAGCCAGATCTATTTATCGGCCTCAGCCGCAGGAGTGTGAAAATCCTCCCCAATTGAGGCTTGATTCATTTTGACAAAAGCGATGTTTTGGACAATGGCAGAGAACAACTTGGTCCGATTGGGTGTCACCACGCCCCCCACAGCACTGAAAACCCTCTCTGAGATGAGACTGGAGAAGAAAGAGCGTGCTGTGCCAGTTCGGCCATTGTTCCAGTCTGCCTGCCCAGAAATCCATGGGGTCAGGAAACAGAGTATGCACCAGAGATTGGATAGAGTTTAAAGAGGACCTTTCATCACCCTAACAAATCTAAACTAAGTATACATACATGGAGAGCGGCGCCCAGGGATCTCCCTGCACTTACTATTATCCCTGGGCGCCGCTCCGTTCTCCCGGTATGTCCTCCGGTGACTTCAGCTCTGCGTCTCAACTGGGAGGAGCCTGCCCTTGTTCTCCTGGGCGTCTCCTTCTCCCAGGCTGTAGCGCTGACCAACCGCAGCGCTCAGCTCATAGCCTGGGAGAAGAAAACCTCCCAGGCTATGAGCTGAGCGCTGCGGTTGGTCAGCGCTACAGCCTGGGAGAAGGAGACGCCCAGGAGAACAAGGGCAGGCTCCTCCCAGTTGAGACGCAGAGCTGAAGTCACCGGAGGACATACCGGGAGAACGGAGCGGCGCCCAGGGATAATAGTAAGTGCAGGGAGATCCCTGGGTGCCGCTCTCCACGTATGTATACTTAGTTTAGATTTGTTAGGGTGATGAAAGGTCCTCTTTAAATAGGCCTGAACCTGGGCATTGAGACGGGAGTTGTCAGATTGCTGACTGCCCTCAGTCTGGCACAGCACGTGGAAAAACTGCTCCATCATGTTAAGGAGTCTGAAATGGCTGCTGCTGTGTAAACAGTGTTTCCAGGGAAAAGTTCAGCTCACCTCTTTTGCTTCAGCCAGACTGCAAGGTGCACGAAAAACCTAGAGCGGAGCAGGTGAACATGTAAGATAAGGCAATCCAGCACTCTGGATACAGTCCACAGGCTTTATTAAAAAGATAAAATGACACCATGTGGCACAAGCCTGCATGTCCTCCCTATGCCTTTCGAACCCTGCAGTTCCTAATCGTGGGCCATGATTAATTTGTCCTCCTTTTAGGAGGGAGGAAAACATTCCCCCATTTTGCTTTCATAGCGAGGGTCTAAAAGCATGGCTATCTATTAATCATCAGACTGCTTGATGTCATTGAACCACCTGTCACTGCATAAGCAAGCAAGGCTACAGGTTGCCATTCTGGCTAGCGTGCCCAAAGAGCCAGTTCTTTCCATCTCTGTCCCCCACTGAGATGATGGGGTGTCATGGCTGGTGTTACCATCATCATCATTCACTTGCTCCTCCAACTCCGATCCCTCTTCCTCCTCCTCAAGTGGCAGCACTTCCTCCTATTCCTCCAATTTACGGAACGGGCGGCTTATTATAGAAATGCCTATTTTTGTCTGCAAAACGGACAAGAATAGGACATGATCTATAATTTTTGCAGGGCCACGGAAAGGAGCAAGGGATGCGGACAGCATCCTTTATAAAAAAAAAAAGGCCTGCCATGTTAGATTTTAGTTTTCAGTCCAATCTGAATTTAGATGTATCATAGCCATAGTGATTGGTAAGGGGCCCATGACCTTTAAAAGGGTTTTCGGGGCAATACAGTTTTAATTTTCTTACAAAAAACATTCAGAATGGTGTAAGGTAATAAAATAAGGCTTCTTTCACATCAGCGTTTTTGCTGGATCCGTCATGGATCAGCAAAAGCAGTTCCGTTAGGAGAATATAACCGCCTGCTTCCATTATGAACGGATCCGCTTGTATCATCTCTAAAATGACAAGACGGATTCGGCACTACAACCATTGTAGGTTAATGGGTGTCGGATCCGTTTTCTTTCATGTCCGAAAAAACGGATCCGGCACCTTTGACTTATCTGTTTCGTGCCGGATCTGTCTTAATCTGTATCCCATGCTGGACAGAAAGACGCTGCTTGCAGCGGTTTTGTGTCCGGCCTGGGAGCGTAATCAAACAGAATAGAATGCTTTCTGGTGTACCCCGTTCGGCTAAGTTTTGTCCCCATTGACAATGAATACGGACCAAAACAGAAGCGTTTCCTCCAGTTTTAAGCTCTTATGACAAATCTCAATACCAGAAAGGAAAACACAGATGTAAAAGTAGCCTAAGTCATACTCATCTTACCACCGCTTCTCCTCCAGGGCTCCCCTCTACTTCCTGATTCCAATCACCAACATTTCCTGTGTCAAGAGGGATCAGTAAGCAGAGACCTTCGGGAGAATAGGAAGCGTCAGAATGGGAGCAGCGAGAGATTGTAAACTAATCAGATTTGACTCACATTTAGTAAAAATTTTTGATTCAGATGAGTTTTGGGGAGACAGAAAGAGAATGAGCAATAACGTGTTTTTTTTTAAGTGAGAGAGAACAGGGGGAAAAAATAGGAATCCTATGAGACTTCAGAGTGTCACACAGACATTTTCAGGTCAGTTGGAGCATTTTTGATTTATCCATTTGCTTATCTCTAATAGGTAACTACACTTTTTGAGCGACAGAGTTTTGAAATGGGCAGAAACTGAGGATAGGTAAAGTCATCCCCCTCTCGACATAAGTTCACACCAGAGGCGTAACTATAGGGGAAGCAAGGGAAGCGGCTGCTTTGGGGCCCTGACCCAGAAGGGGCCCATCTAAGATGAGGAGAAGTACTAAAAGATTTTGTCAGGGCCCCTCAACATTATTACACAATGAAATGATATACAGTGGCAGTATAGACAGTGTAGAAAACGGATGGAACAGCTGCCGGGCCTGGTCTGAGAGAGCGATCTTTACTAGCCACAGGAAAGGGTGCGGCATGAGAGGAAGGGGTTGTGAAAAACTTACTGGGCTAGGGGGCCCCATTCAAAAATTTGCTGTGGGGCCCTGTCATTTCTAGTTACGCCACTGGTTCACACCACAAACTTGATTCAAGGGGGTGAAAATTATCAGTGTCTAATCTACACAGACATTACCAGCTGTATGTATACATTCACATCTGATTGCAAAATCTTGCACTATTTTATGGGGAATTTTGAGTACATGAAGCAGCAATAATTAATGTGCTGCTACATTGTATTTAGAAAAGCAATGTTCTTTCAAAGCATGGTCCTTATTATAATTCTCATTACTGGCACATTGAAGAGAGAGCTAAAATTATGAAACAGTTAGCTGAACAAGCTTTGTGCATGGCTCTGAGCCCAGGCTCCAACCGAGAAACTTTGCTAGAAATTTAATTCCCGCAGGGTAAAGACCCTGAGATTCTCCAGATTTATTCCTCAATATATTTCAGACTTCTTAACACTAAGTGTACTTACAGAAAATTGGGTCTAATACATACTGTATTTTTTTTTACTTTATAAGACTCCCCTAGGTTTGAGAGGAGGAAAATAAATATGTTCCATCGGACCTCAGATCAGACCTCTTATCTTCATCAGGCCCCCTTTCTTTTTAAGATCTCAGTTCAGACCCCCCAATCTTCATCAGATCCTAAATCGGACCCCCACCTCAGATCAGACCCCCTATCAGACCACCAATTTTTATCAGACCTCAGATCAGACCCCCAATCTTTATCACACCTCAGATCACCCCCCCAATCAGACCCCCAATATTCATCAGACCTCAGATGAGACAGTGTAAAAAATAAAGCAACTTACCTCTCCTGCTCTGGATGGTGCTGCCACTCTGCAGATCCATAGTGCTCTTCATGCACTCAACGCTCTTGCTCTTCAGTCATGGCACAGTGCAGCGCAGTGCCTGGAAGAAGACCAGGGAGCAGTGAGTACAGCCAGCATTAGCAGCGCTACACTTGCCGCTCTCTGTGCCTCCTGCATGCTAATGAGAGCTTCCATAATGAAAGTGTTTGTTAGTATCCACTTTATAAGTTGCACTGCCATTTTCAGCCCACATTTTGGGCAACAAGAATGGTATTCACCTCGATATCACAGTACATGGATAATGCACACAGCGATGTCAGGGTTCATAGACAATGCACACAGTGATGTCACAGTACCTCAATAATACACACAGTAATATCACCTTGCAATAGTCATGGCCTCAGTGTATCACAGCACAGGAACAATGCACAAAGTGATGTCACATAAAAGGAACAGAGTAATGTGTGTACATTGTGGGGAGTCGCTCTGGTAGATAGCGGTGCGGGTGCAGTACTGAGGCAAAACAAGGAGTCCAGCATGTGCAATAAACAGTGTTTTATTCACACTTGCACAACATAAATGAAAAACAGTCTCTTGGTGATAATTCACACATAACAGAAATACTGTGGCCAAACAAAACAGGCCAACACAGGGTTCAGTCACCTGGGAGGTTTAGGTGAGGGTTCACACCTAGCAGTCGGCCCAGCCGCAGGAGATTCCACCTTTAAGTTGCAGGGAAAAACACCACCTTGCTGAGCTCTTTCCTCCAGGTCATAGAACTCCACAGGACTGTTAGCAGCTCCAGGACAATCACAGCCCCAGCTGCTGGTGCTGGCTGAGTTTTTAAACCCAGCCCAAAACCAGGACTGGGTCGTGGGGAGCAGCCACCCACCCTACACTTTAGCTGCTCCCGGTAGAGCCGGCCCGGATCGGCTTTGCAGCCATGCTATTTAAAACTATGTCAGTAGCACTAGCTGCTGCTGACATCAACAAAACGGCTCTTACCTCACCGAGGCTATGAACCTCGGTGACACATACCTGCCATCCACGACGGCACCCTGCACCTTACCACACCCCCCTTTGTTCAACCCTGAGGGGTGGACACATGTGAGGCAGTGGGCGCGGGAAAGGGCATCTGCATTCCCCTGCAAGCGGCCTGCCCTATGTTCCACGGAGAACTTGAAGTTCTGCAGGGATAGGAACCACCTGGTGACCCGAGCATTCCTCTCCTTGGCCTGGCTCATCCACTTGAGAGGGAATGGTCGGTCACCAGACAGAACCTCCTCCTAACAGGTAGTAGCGGAGAGATTCGAGTGCCCACTTGATAGCCAGGCACTCCCTCTCCACTATGCTATACCTGGTCTCGGCGGGACTGAGCTTACGGCTCAGGAAGACAACGGGATGTTCTTCCCCGTTGACCTCCTGAGACAGCACAGCACCGAGGCCTACCTCCGAGGCGTCGGTCTGTACGACAAACTCCCGGTTGAAGTCGGGTGTCACCAAAACCGGGGACCCACAGAGGGCCGACTTCAACGCGGAGAAAGCCTCCTCCGCCTTCTCACTCCAGCTAACCTTCCCAGACTTTCGCCCCTTCAATAGGTCTGTCAACGGCGCTGCTATTGTGGCAAAGTGGGGCACAAACCGCATGTAGTACCCTATCATTCCCAGGAAGGACTTTACCTGCCTGGCAGTGACCGGTCGGGGCCAGTTACGTATGGCTTCCACTTTAGTTACCTGCGGCTTGATGACTCCCGCCCAATTACATATCCCAGGTATTTGGTCTCTTCCAACCCAATCGCACACTTCTTTGGATTGGCGGTTAGACCAGCTTTCCTCAGGGCATCCACTACCGCCTGCACTTTGGGCAAATGGCTTTCCCAGTCGGTGCTGTGGATGATTACATCGTCTAAGTAGGCCGAGGCGTACCGACGATGAGGTCGCAGCACAATATCCATTAACCTTTGGAAGGTGGCGGGGCGCCATGCAGGCCAAAGGGTAACACCTTATAATGATACAGGCCCTGCGGGTAACAAAAGCAGTTTTTCCTTGGCCGACTCCGTTAAGGGTACTTGCCAGTATCCTTTAGTGAGGTCTAGCACAGAAAAATAACGGGCTTGCCCTAAATTCTCAACAAGCTCGTCTACCCGGGGCATGGGATACGCATCGAACTTGGACACTTCATTTAATTTGCGAAAATCGTTGCAGAACCATAGCGTCCCATCCGGCTTGGGTATCAGGACTATGGGACTGGCCCACTCACTTTTCGACTCCTCAATGACATCGAGCTTCAACATTAATTGCACTTCCTCCGCGATGGCCCGTCGCCGAGCCTCGGGTACCCGGTATGGTTTTAACCGGATCTTGGCCTGAGGCTCAGTGGCGATGTCATGTTGGATGAGAGGCGTGCGGCCAGGGAGGTCCGAGAACACATCCGTGTTCCGACTGATGAACTCCTGACTTCCTGAACTTGTTTGGAAGACAGGCTGTCTGCAATTTTACCGTGGTTACTGCTTCACAGGCCTCGAACTGTGGGGCTGGACCCTTCTCACCTAGAAGCCCTGGCCGGGGCTGTTGTCGTCGGCCATGTTCCTATCTTTCCACGGCTTTAGTAAATTCACGTGGTACACCTGCTCCGGCTTGCGCCGCCTGGCTGGTGTACCTTGTAATTTACTTCCCTACCTTCTCGATCACCTCATAGGGGCCCTGCCACCTAGCTAGGAACTTGCTGTCAAGGGTGGGTACCAGAACCAAAACCCGATCTCCCGGATTGAAGTCCCGTGCCCGAGCCTGACGATTATACACCCTACTTTGGGCTTGTTGCGCTGCCTCCATATGCTCCCGGACCAGCGGCAACACCCTTTCCATCCGTTCCTGCATCTGGGTGACATATTCAATGACACTTTTGTGGGGGACAGGTTGCTGTTCCCACGCTTCCTTGGCAATATCCAACAGGCCTCGAGGGTGTCTGCCATAAAGCAGTTCGAAGGCGAGAACCCAGTAGAGGCCTGGGGCACCTCTCGCACTGCGAACATGAGATAGGGCAGAAGCAGGTCCCAGTCCTTCCCATCTCTAGACACCACCCTTTTTAACATATTTTTTAAAGTTTGGTTAAACCTCTCGACAAGACCGTCTGTTTGCGGATGGTAAACGGACGTCCGTAACTGCTTTATACGCAACAATTTACACAGTTCCCTCATAACTTTGGACATAAAAGGGGTCCCTTGGTCTGTCAGAACCTCTTTTGGCAGGCCCACACGGGAAAACATTTCCATTAACTCTTTGGCGATGAGCTTAGCTGAGGTATGTCGCAGAGGCACCGCCTCCGGATACCGAGTTGCATAGTCGAGAACTACCAGAATGTGTTGGTGGCCCCTGGCAGACTTTGGTACAGGCCCAATTAGATCCATAGCGATTCGCTCAAGCGGGACCTCAATAATTGGAAGAGGTACCAGAGGACTACGGAAATGTGGCTGGGGGCTATTTATCTGACAGGTCGGACAGGACTTACAATAATTTTCTACCTCCTTGAACACACCGGGCCAATAAAACCGCTGCAGTATGCGGTCCTGGGTTTTCTGCCACCCCAAGTGTCCCCCAAGAACATGTTGGTGGGCAAGCTCCATAACCAGCTTGCGATATGCGGTGGGCACCACCAACTGTTCAACGGGCTCACCTCGGATTTGGTTCACCCGATACAACATATCCTGAAGAACAATAAATCGTGGGAACATTAATTCAGCCCCAGGTTTCTGGGGTTTACCATCAATTATTACGACACTTTCCCAGGCCCTGGTTAGGGTTTGGTCCCGTGTTGTGCGGTCCCAAAATTTTCCCCGGAGACATTGAGGTCTGCCAACTCAGGTCCCGGTGGCAAGTCCTCCGTGTCTCCCACCATTACACTCAGTGGGGTTGTCTCCCCCTCTACCGCAGCAGTGGTGGTCACCCCTACCGCAGGCCCTTCGGACTCGGGCTCCCAGGGCTCTGGCCTCCCACTGGAACCAGGCCACTCTGCTAGGGTTACCCCTGTCTCAGGGCTATTAGTCACTTTCACCTCAGGCCATAGTGACGGAAAACCAGGGAAGTCTCTCCCAATTATTAGTTCATAAGGTAGCTTTGTGGAGATCGCCACTTCATAAGTCCATGTGCCGGCCGCCGTGGACAGAGACATTACAGCAGTGGGATAGTCCTTTAAGTCTCCGTGTATGCACACCACACCAACTTTCCGGCCCGTATACTGGGAGGGCTGTACCAGGGCAGCACTTACCAGGGTTACTAGGCTCCCTGAGTCCAGCAGCGCCACTGCAAGATTATCACCGACTTGCACCTGGCACAGATGACGATTGTCTATTGTCTCGGGGTGCCGGTCGCACACAGTCTCCGGGCATACATGGAAGCCCGGTACCCATAATTAGTCTCCATGGGTTCTCCCCACTGTGGACAGTCGGCCCTCACATGGCCAGGCTCGTGACACCGCCAGCAGACTATCGGGGCCGGGTCTACAGGGGGTACACCCGAGCAGGTTTCTCGGGTACCAGTCGTCGGGACTGGATGGGAGACCTCCGGGGTTTGACCGGCCCCTCCCAACAACACCCCCTTTCAAGGTTTTTGTGGCCTCATAGCGCTCCACCAGGTCGACCATGTCCAGGGCATTAGTGGGTGATACCTGGCCGATCCAGTGCTGAAGGGGTACGGCAAGGCCCTCCAGAACATGTCAGCCAGCAGACGGTCCAGCATAGCAGCCGGACTTAGAATATCAGGCTGCAGCCACTTTTGCAACCTGTGCAGTAACTCATAGTACTGCGGCCGGGCGGGTTCAGCCGCTTGAAAGTCCCACTGGTGGACCCGCTGAGCCCGGACTAACACGTTCACCCCCAGTCTGGCCAGGATCTCCCCCTTCACCGTGGGGTAATCAGCAGCCTGGTCATCTGCCAAATCAGAGAACACCTGCTGGGGTCCGGATGCCAGGAACGGAGCGACCACTTCAGCCCACTGGTCACGGGGTAACTTTTCCCTCACGGCCACCTTTTCAAAGACCGCCAGATAGGTCTCAACGTCGTCCGAGGGGTCATCTTTGGGATCGCCGCACGGACCGCTTTCCGGGCATCATGGACGTGTTGGGACGCTCCTGCCGTTTGCAAAGCCATCACGTGTTGTAAAAGCAGCTGATTAGTCTCCTGCTGCTGCTTGTTAGCCTCCCGCTGCTGCAGGTTAGCCTCCACAAGGGCTTTTACAACCGCCTCCATTTTGTCAGGGATCACAGGCTGCAACTTTGCCGGCCTAATATAGGACATCCAGTCGTGCCCAGCAGAAACAAAAATTTTCGGCGTTCACGCCAGCCTCACTGCGCATGCCCGCATCCTCCACCAAATGTGGGGAGTCGCTCTGGTAGATAGCGGTGCGGGTGCAGTACTGAGGCAAAACAAGGAGTCCAGAATGTGCAATAAACAGTGTTTTATTCACACTTGCACAACATAAATGAAAAACAGTCTCTTGGTGATAATTCACACATAACAGAAATAATGTGGCCAAACAAAACAGGCCAACACAGGGTTCAGTCACCTGGGAGGTTTAGGTGAGGGTTCACACCTAGCAGTCGGCCCAGCCGCAGGAGATTCCACCTTCAAGTTGCAGGGAAAAACACCACCTTGCTGAGCTCTTTCCTCCAGGTCATAGAACTCCACAGGACTGTTAGCAGCTCCAGGACAATCACAGCCCCAGCTGCTGGTGCTGGCTGAGTTTATAAACCCAGCCCAAAACCCGGACTGGGTCGTGGGGAGCAGCCACCCACCCTACACTTTAGCTGCTCCCGGTAAGAGCCGGCCCGGATCGGCTTTGCAGCCATGCTATTTAAAACTATGTCAGTAGCACTAGCTGCTGCTGACATCAACAAAAACGGCTCTTACCTCACCGAGGCTATGAACCTCGGTGACACATACCTGCCATCCACGACGGCACCCTGCACCTTACCACAACATTCATATTTGAAAAGCACTGTGAAGTGATTGGAAAGGGATATTACACTCAGTTATGTCACTGAACAGGGATAGTATGACAGATCAGGGATAATAAGCCTAGTAATATCACACTAATGGCGAAGCACCACAGTGATGTCACGCAACAGGCAAATTTACCCAGCATCATAATAGAGGAATAATGCTCAAAGTAATGTCAAAAAGCTAATGAACACAACAATATTACAAGATAGAGATGTCACAGGACAGTGGTAAGAAACACAGCTTTATAAGCCAAGGATAATGCAAACCGTGACGTCATAGTACAGGCAAAAACTATCATTTTTGTGCTTTTGGGTGAGTAGTTAATCTACTTAAACTCGGGCAAAAAATTACATCACGTGGGTACCGGCCATTGGATGCTGGTGCTGATGGTCCTAGCAGAAATAACTACCTGACCTGATTTGGGATTGTAATGTGCCTGTGATTATCCAGTAAAGTGGAGCTGAAAGTGTTAACACCAGCCATCCTTGGTAATTATTTTTATATGCTAGTCAGGATGGCCTTGTCCTGAATAGGGGTCTGCCTCCCTTGAAGACTTTGAATGATTAATAGTTGAGCCCTTAGCATCCATCAAGTTCTGCATTTCATGGGAAGCCCTTCCTGCCTTCAAGAGATTCACAAGAAATGTTTTCTATACCACATGCAGCATTACAGGGCAGTTCCTAACGAACTAGGAAGAATTAAGTTCTGAGAAAAACCAACATTCTGAATGCAAGGGTCGGAGGATAACAGAGAACTTACGTCACTGGATGCTTGAGGTTTCACGGTGTAACATGTATGGGGCCAACAATCAGAGGACGGAAACAAATCATGTTTGGAAAATGTTACTGAATTCAATCTTAGTTTTCTAGTCCTTAAAATCAATAGGGTTAATGTCTTGACTGGTGCCATACATCTACTCTTTGGAGTTTTTTAGGGGGTTTGCAGTTTTTAGCGCTTTTTTGTAAGTGTTTTTGCTGTATTTTTAAAGCAAAAAAGTCAATTCCAGATATTACATGGAAGTCTGCGGAAAATATTAAACACAGCACAGACAGGTATTTTTAGAGTGATGTTTTTGACCCTCGAGGTGCATTTTTAGGGCCAATGACATTTTTTTAAATCATCATGCTCTATTGCAATATTTCTTCCATTAGATTGCATTTCTGTCCAATAGACTTACTTTATTTATTTAACATGCATGCCAGTGTTTTTTTTAACCCCATAAAGTGGTTGTCCGCTTTTTACGATTGATTACCTATCCTCAGGATAGGTTATTAATATCCGATCAGTGGGGGTCAGACACTTGGTATCCCCCCCAATCAGCTGTTGGACACAGCTCTGTCTGTTGAAGTGCATAGGAAGGAGCCTTCTCATAGAAGTGAACCGGGACGCCATGCTTGCAGTTACTCCTTCTCACCGCTGCAATTGCTGCGGCGAGCAGGTAAACAGAGCAGAGAAGGTAGAGCTGCTTTCTCTTCAACCAGCTGATCGGCTGGGGTGCCAGGAGCCGGACCCCTGCCCGTTTGATATTGGTAATCCTGACTCCAGGATATGCCTAGCGCTCTGCATTTCCAATTATTTCTCCACACTTTCCAAGAGCTATAACTTTTTACATTTTTCATTCACACAGCCATATAAGGGCTTATTTTAGTGGGCGCTGTCGCACGCTGTTCACTGTGCACTAAAAATGATACAAGGTATGTGCAGGCTCAGGCTCAGCATTGCCATTTCTGAGACGCTAGCTTTTTAATATTTCCATCTATAGAGCTTTGTGAGGGCTTGTTTTTTTTTTGCAGGGAAAGCTGTATATTTTATTAATACCATTTGGGGTCCAAATAACCTTTTGATCACTTTTTATGAATTTTTTTTTGGGGGGACAAGGTGACCAAAAAATGGCATTGTGGATTTTTCTTTTTTATTTTCCATTATGTGCATGGTTAACCACACAGAAAAAAATATTTTTGTATTTTAATAGTGATACCTGTTAGGTTTATTTTTTATTGTTTTATATATAACATTGAGAGAATAGAGAGAATTGAGAGAATGTTTTTCTATATATAATATTGAGAGAAAGGGAGGAATTTGAATTTGAATAATTTTTTTACACAGTTATTTTAAGTCTTCTGACCACTTGTCCTGTAGTCTGCTATAGAATACTATTGCAGTCTATGGGATTCTGAGAGACTGCTTGTTGAGCTGTGACTCGGGCAAGATCCCAGGCAAGCGATCAGAGCCCTGCGGCTGGTCATTGCTGGTTGTCGGCTGTATTATACAGCCACACCCACCATATATAGAGTGATCTCAGCATGCTCCATTCATCTCCTTAATGCTGATTACGTACATCTATGTGATTATGCTTTAAGGGGATCCTGATTTCAGTAACTGTCCCATGGGCACAGGAGGGCCGAAGTATGTCCCTCTCTCAACTGTCTCTGCGTCCTTAGAATGCAATGACAGGTAATAATTGCAATGGTGAAGCAGGGAGCCATCCTCTCCCTGCTTCACGATGCCGGCGCTCCCCAGCAGGCATAATGCAGTCACATACATCACACTGCTGGGCTGTATAGGAGGAGCCAGCAGGTCTGGGAATTAGCCTGTGTGCTCCTCCTACACAGACAAGACTTTTCTTCATCCACCCACCCTCTCAACATCCCATCCTGCCACCCCAAAACTGTGCCCACTGTGCTCCCTAATACTATACGGCAGAAACAGTGCCCAAGAGCAGAATATAAAATCAGTGATACAGTACTAATCTCAGTATCTGAGGAAAGGGATTTAGGGGTCATTATATCAGACGACCTAAAGGTGGGCAGACAATGTCATAGAGCAGCAGGTAATGCCAGCAGAATGCTTGGGTGTATAGGGAGAGGCATTAACAGTAGAAACAGGGAGATGCTCTGCCGCTCTACAGAGCACTAGGGAGACCTCATTGGGAGTATTGTGTGCAGTACTGGAGACCAAATCTGCAGAAGGATATTGAAACTTTGGAGAGAGTTCAGAGAAGAGCTACTAAACTAGTACATGGATTGCAGGACAAAACTTACCAGGAAAGGTTAAAGGACCTTAACATGTATAGCTTGGAAGCAAGAAGAGACAGAGGGGATATCATAGAAACTTTTAAATACATAAAGAGAATCATCACGGTAAAAGAGGAGAGAATATTTAAAAGAAGAAAAACTGCTACAAGAGGACATAGTTTTAAATTAGAGGGGCAATGGTTTAAAAGTAACATCAGGAAGAATTACTTTACTGAGAGAGTAGTGGACGCATGGAATAGCCTTCCTGCAGAAGTGGTAGCTGCAAATACAGTGAAGGAGTTTAAGCATGCATCGGATAGGCATAAGGCCATCCTTTATATAAGATAGGGCCTGGGGCTATTCATAGTATTCAGTATATTGGGCAGACTAGATGGGCCAAATGGTTCTTATCTGCCGACACATTCTATGTAACAGTCCCCCTGAAAATACTAGTGCCACACAGATAGTGCCTCCTTCAATATTCATTGACACACAGTGCCCTACAAAGCATCTGCACCCAGAAAACACTGTCCTCGACACTAATAATGTACATATAGTGTCACCCAAAAACAATTCTGCAAAGCTGATACTGTGCTAGGTTGCCCCCCAACCACCAGTAATAGTGCTCCCCAAAGTCTTACCTGTAGTAATAATCATCTGCCAGAGTGTACTTAGTGTTAACAGTGCCCCATTTTGCCCATACTAGTAATTATGTTCCCCATAGTCCGCCGGTAGAAATAATTCTCCTTATAATGGGTGTCAGTAGAAAAAAAAAACCTTATAATGTGTGCCAGAACAAAAATACCCCCTTATATACCCCCTTACCTTTCACATCAGACCCCCATATCAGATCCTCAAATCAGACCCCCATATCAGACCTCAAATCAGACCCCCATATCAGATCTTCAGATCAGACCCCCATATCAGATCTTCAGATCAGACGCCCATATCAGATCCTCAAGTCAGACCCCCATATCAGTTACTCAGATCAGACCCCCATATCAGATGCTCAGATCAGACCCCCATATCAGATGCTCAGATCAGACCCCCATATCAGATGCTCAGATCAGACCCCCATATCAGATGCTCAGATCAGACCCCCATATCAGATGCTCAGATCAGACCCCCATATCAGATGCTCAGATCAGACCCCCCATATCAGATGCTCAGATCAGACCCCCATATCAGATGCTCAGATCAGACCCCCATATCAGAATCCTCAGATCAGACCCCCCATATCAGAACCTCAGATCAGACCCCCATATCAGATGCTCAGATCCCCATCAGACTTAAAGTCAGACCCCCATATCAGACCTCACACCAGACTCCCATATCAGATCCTCAAGTCAGACCCCCTTATCAGATCCTCTAAATGAACTTACCTTTCCTGCTCTGCAGCCACTCTCCAGGTCCTCATTCTCACCTGCAGTCACCGCTCCAAGGTCTCCTCCAGGATCGCGCTGCACTGTGACTTGACTGCGTACAATGTCAGGTCATAGTGCTTGTTCTACATGCTGACACTGTATGCAGTCAGGACAGTGCAGGCCAGGAGAAGACCAGGCAGAAGCGATGACCACAGCGCATCACTCACCAATCCCCGCACCTCCTGCACACTAGTGAGCGCTTCCATATTGGAAGCACTGACTACTATTCGTTTTTGAAAGATGCACTGTGTCTCATAGTGAAAAATACAGTAATTGGGTGTGCGCCACTAGCAAGGGGGGGCCAGTAGGCCCTTCTGGGTTAGGGGCCCAGTCAATTGTCACCTCTGTGAACCCTATAGCTACGCCACTAGCTCAGAGTAATTTATAAGGCATATAAATGTGGCAGGAATGAAAATAACAAAGTTAAACAAAATGAAGCCCCTTCACTTTCTGGATGTTTTATCTTTAAATATTTACCCTATAGTATAAGTGTCTTTGTTTTAATCTTTATGGCCATTGCCTGCACCGCGGGCGCAGGAACCCTACTGCTCCCAGTTGTTTATATTACACCACACCTGGGAATATTATTATTAGAGAAATTATGAGAAAAGGAGAGAGAAAGAAGGTCACAGCTATTTCTAAGGACAAACACTGAGACAACTAGATCAGGCTGCAAAAAATAACCCTAAGAGATTAAAAGAGGGAGAGATTAAAGTGATTCGGGGAGAGGAAGCATTAGGACAATCAGGGTGCAGACCTGCGCTTCACACGGAGTTCTTACAGGACAATAAACAAGCTTTTTTTTTCCCTCATTGGAATTTGTTCTCATTTCCAGCTTTCTTTTCTTCCCTTTAAATCCGCAGTTAGGAACAAGAAGATCTTGTTTCTCACAGCCCAGCTGCTCTCCCTTGGCAGTGCCCGCTCTGACATAAGCACTACCCTGTGCTGGTTACCACTTGTCTGTGACATGGAAACCCAGAGTAAGATCAGGATTCCCCAGGAGGTCATGCCAGCCGTATTTTGTCTGCAATAACAAAGTGACAAGATGAAAAGCAGTCTAAGCTAAAGTGTCCTCGTTGCGTACAGCAACCAGTGACATCGTAATAGACAGCAGAGGACGTAGAAAGCGGTGTGCAGAGTGCAGCAAGTTAGCGCATATGGGAGCAGAGTGCGGCTTAACGGCCCTGTCACCAGAGCCACCAGACGGTAATGTCAGAGCCATACTTACCAGCATTTGAAAAGCCCAAGGAATCGCTGCAAATTTTTTGCCCAATTTACACCCAATGCCTCCTGTTGTGCTGCCACACAGTAATTCTGCCTCCTTAGTGCCGATTTCACAGTAGAATGCTACCTTAGTTCCTCCACACAGTAGTTGTCCGCCGTCTGTGCCCCCACACAATAGAATGTTCCTTTAGCACCCCGACACAGTAGTTATGCCATAGTGCCTCCTCACAATAATAATGCCCTGTTAGTACCCTGTCTCAATAGTTCTGCCCCCTTTGTGCTCCCGCACAGTGATATTGCCCCGTTTGCGCTCCTACACATTAGTTATGCCCCCTTAGTGCATCCACAAAATAGAATGCCCCCTTAGTGCCTCCACACAGTAGAATGACACCATAGTGCTCCCTCACAATAATGCTGCTGCCTTAGTTCCCCCTTACAATAGTGTTGCCCATGTATAGTCATGGCCAAAAGTTTTGAGAATTACATAAATATTGGAAATTGGAAAAGTTGCTGCTTAAGTTTTTATAATAGCAATTTGCATATACTCCAGAATGTTATGAAGAGTAATCAGATAAATTGCATAGTCCTTCTTTGCCATGAAAATTAACTTAATCCCAAAAAAAACTTTCCACTGTATTTTATTGCTGTCATAAAAGGACCTGCTGAGATCATTTCAGTAATCGTCTTGGTGAGAATGTTGACAAGCACAAGGCTGGAGATCATTATGTCAGGCTGATTGGGTTAAATGGCAGACTTGACATGTTAAAAGGAGGGTGATGCTTGAAATCATTGTTCTTCCATTGTTAACCATGGTGACCTGCAAAGAAACGCGTGCAGCCATCATTGCGTTGCATTAAAATGGCGATAAAGCCTCTTTCCGATTGTTTGGGGCATCTGGAAAAAGGCTTGTCCGGAGAAGAAAAGTTGAGCGCTACCATCAGTCCTGTGTCATGCCAACAGTAAAGCATCCTGAGACCATTCATGTGTGGGGTTGCTTCTCATCCAAGGGAGTGGGCTCACTCACAATTTTGCCCCAAAACACAGCCATGAATAAAGAATGGTACCAAAACACCCTTCAACAGCAACTTCTTCCAAAAATCCTACAACAGTTTGGTGAAGAACAATGCATTTTTCAGCACGATGGAGCAAACGTTGACATTTTGGGTCCATGGCCTGGAAACTCCCAAGATCTTAATCCCATTGAGAACTTGTGGTCAATCCTCAAGAGGCGGGTGGACAAACAAAAACCCACTAATTCTGACAAACTCCAAGAAGTGATTATGTAAGAATGGGTTGCTATCAGTCAGGAATTGGCCCAGAAGTTAATTGAGAGCATGCCCAGTCGAATTGCAGAGGTCCTGAAAATGAAGGGCCAACACTGCAAATAGGGAAGGGAAGGGCAGAGAAAGTGAGGGGAGTTGTAGAGAGGAGTGAGGGAGCATATGATCCATCTACCGCTCCTCCAGGCCATGAGGAGCACAGAGATTATCTAGGAGGACAACTTCTCCAGAATGCCTGGAGGGTCCCAGGCTACAGGAGATCTGTAAACTCCAATGTATTTGTGTCAGCAGACACCATCATCACAGTTCAGGACAGGCATAGCTTGAAACCTGCACCATAGAGTGGACATCTAGAGCCACAGGTGCCAGAGTACAGCCATAAGAAAGGCAATCAGGAGAGAGACATTGTCAGCTAGCGAACTTCTGAGTGCCATCTTCTGCCATATTGCCAACTACCATCCCTCATCATCTGGGAGGGGAGGTTGCACTTTGTACGAACTGCTGCTGGATTTGCTACTATTTGATTTTTGCACTCAGTGAAGAAAGATGTTCTTAGTTCTATAATATCTGTGTGGTTCCTTCACATAACTTATTCACTGTACTGAATCTTAGGGAGCAACGGCCTGAGGGAGTACATCATGACACAACATTTCATCAGGGCCACTACCACTCCCCTCCTCTGCTCCAGTTCCTTTTGCACTCACTGCAGTAGCAGCCTGGCGGTTCCCCTGCAGCAAACTGCATGGTGTAAATCTGGGGGCTACTTGTATAATGCCCTTAGGAGTAGCCCAAAGCCAAATATGTTCAAGTGACCCAGTGGATCCACATCCACTTCATTATAAGCATAATAAGTATGAGGTATGTATGGGTTTTTTAATCATAAGCAGCTGTGTTCAATGCATCAAATCACTGCTACAGTTTTGGAACAATAGGTTCATGCTATCCACTAATGTCTACAAAACCTGTGTACAAATGGATAGATTTCTAGAAGCATCTAATCATATACCAGATTTAAACCTAGAAGATTTCTCCACCATTCTAGCTTTTCCTTTTGATTGCATTTCCTCCCCCAAAAATAATCCCTGTCAGGTCGCTAAAAATTCCATTTGGTGACTTATTTTTATATCAAAGGCATAACTTGAAGCTCCTGGACCCCGACCCACAATGCACCATTCTTCTTCTGCAGTAGAGGAGCTTTTGGGCCCACTTAGACACCATGGTCCAGGTTCGACTGCTACTCTGCATTTACAAAGTGCACATGGAGGTAACAAGGGGCAACACAGCATATGTGTGTGGACTGTGCTCCTGAATATAAATGCGCAACAGCATGGATAGGTTAGCATAGGAACCTGCCTGAACTGAGACCACCTTGTCGCTTGTTAGGTGGGCTTAGATGTATTTTGATTAAACTGTATTGACCAAGTGTCTCAGATTTTATCAATAGAGCGAGGGCTTAGTCCATATGTTATGCTTGCATCTACTATTATAGTGCATTATTTTCTGTGACTTTGTAAATGTAGCCATATACATCTGCGCATTAAATATCATATCGTGCAGGATGGTTTATATATATAGCTTTTTCTGTGAATTGCTACTCTGCATTGCCTAAACTTACACCTCTTACTAATATGGCTGCCGAAGCAACTGACACAAGAGTATCTTACATAGCTTTCCCAGAGTCTTAAGACTTAAGAGGACCTGTTACCACTCCTGACATACCTGTTTTAATAGCTACATGCATTCCCCATTTAATGACAATTCTGGAACATCTATTCCTATGCTGTATTTGTACTATTCCTTTATTATTTCTACTAGAAGTTTTGAATGAATTGCTAGCATTCTGCAGTAAGGGTACAAATGGGTGGTAACCAGTTAGGGGGGTGTACCTGCACAGATTCACTCTATCTAATCAGTGCTGTAATTGTCAGACTGTGCAGTTACACCCTCCCAACTGGTTACCACCCCTCTGTACCCTTATTGCAGACTGCTAGCAATTCATTCATTCATTACTTCTAGTAGAAATAATAAAGGAATGGCACATCATGGAGACATGAGAATCAGCAGATTTGTTATCCAAGTGTGAAAAGGAGCAGCGCTACAGTTACCAGCATCATCCACTACACGATGAATGGAGATGAGTAGTTCCATCATTGACTCTTGCATCAGAGCTACAATGGAACAGCTGATTACGAGGGGGTGCAGGGTGTTGGGCCCCTACTGATCTGATATCGATGATCTATCCTGAGGATAAGCACTCAATATCAAAATCCCGGACAACTCCTTTAAGTCTTATTTTCCTTAACATAATGTGTGGCAGTCAACTGATAATTTTTTTTTCACTTATGGTTTAGTAGTCTTTACTTTATAATCATTCCGCTAGCTCTCTGTGTACTGACTTTCCGGAGATCATAGGATAGACTTGTGTTTATGCAAAACATCCAATCTGAGGAGGCCGAGCTGGAGTGGGAGGAGAAAGCAGCATCTTCAACCAATGATGAGACAGGAGGTGTGTTTCAGACTATTTCAAACTCCCAACAGGTACCGTAGCTAAGCTGTAATCACAGATCATAGTGCTGCCCTAGTGGAGCACATCTAAAGAAACACAACCAGGCAGCTATATCTGAGAAAATGAATATCAGATAGCCATCTCCTTTATGTAGTAACTTACGTATCACTTCTAAGCTCCTGACTGTTTTAATAAAACTTTTGATTTAAAGGGGTTCGCCGGGAATTAAAAAAATAAAAATACTTAAATATTATTTTATTATAAATATATCACAAATACCTTTCATTACTTAGAATGGCTTGTTTTGTCTAGGGATCAGTGATTAAGAGAAATAAAATGGCCTCCGTCCTATCAGTACACACAAGACCTGTCCTAATCACCCAGGAGGACAAGTTACTTCACCACAATGAGCCATAGTGCTACCTCATCCTCTTCTCTGCTTTGTTTGTCAGGAACCATCATCCTGAACACAGGTGAATCTCTGTGGGAATGGAGATGATGGAGAGGCAAGAGAGGAGGGTGAGGTGTGGCTAATAAGCAGCAGCACTTGTTTACAGTCTCCATTACCACAGCCTGTCCTATCTGTCCTCTCTGTACTTCATGTCTCCTCATGAACTAAATTCCCCAGAGATTCAGCTAAAGTTCTTATCATTTGTATTCAGGATCATAATCCCTGACAAGTAGAGAAAAGGAGAAGGATGAGGCAGATCTTTACCTCAGTGTTGTAAAGTAACTTGTCCTCATGTGTGATCAGGACATGTTTTGTGTGAACTAATGGGTCAGTGGCCATTTTGTTTCCCTTGATGATTGCTCCCCGAACAAAACAAGCCATTATAATAACTAAAGAAACATATTTGGAAATTTATTTATAATAAAGTAATATTTAAGTATTTTCATTTTCTTAATTCCCAGAGAACCCCTTTAACAATCTCATCACAGTAATGCTAGTAAATGGTTTCACATTGATCAATTTCTATTACAGTTGGGATTATGGGGGACAATGTAGTTTTCTACTGATTCTCAAGCGACTGCTATACTGCAGTGCTAAACCAATATAAATGTATAATATTTTCTAAATATATAATATATTTAATAATTAAACACACATTATTGTTGTTTAGCCTAGCCCTTAGCTGAAATTCTAATTTTTTCCTTTTGCTTTAGCCAGAAAATATATATATATATATATATATATATATATATATATATATATATATATCTCTAGCAGAAGATATACGGCAAAGAATTATAGTTCAACAACATATACAGTATATTATCACAGGAAACAGAATGTATTATTTCAAGGTTTTTAACAATGGTGGAATTATTTCTCCAGGGCAACAAAACATTACAGAATCAGATGATGTATTTTCTCCTTCTGTCATAGTCATTTCTTAGGGCAGGTTCGCATTGACGTTAATAGTCCTGTTGACAGGACTATTTTTTCTATCATGTATAATGGAAACAAACGGAACCGTTATTTGTCCCCTAAGACATGTATTAGGACGGAGCAAAATTGAATGCCTCTTAAAGGCTTACGTTTTGCATTCCGTCCGAGAATTCCATTATATTCCATTATAACTCTGGAATTCAATAACGCCAATGTGAACCCGCCCTTACTGTGACGATCAGAATGGTTTACACTATGGTTTACACAATCCTGACAGATAAATCTGCCTTACATTGCTTAACGTGCTTTGCCCGAGGAAGGGACCGGTACCGAAATGGGTTGCTTTTTATGCTCACAATAAATGGATTTAACCTGCCATAAAAATATCTGGACTCAATTTGGACAGAAGCACTGATCTCAGTCAATTTTTAGTTTCTCCTTGCCATCAGAAAATAAGGAGACCGAGAAGTGCAGGCATTTTTCTTTTTCACAGGCAGCATTGTTGACTTCTCTGTTGGATTGCCAGCTTGGCTACAGGAAGATTGTGGGTCAGTCAAAATGGGGGTTTTCAGTGAGTAGTCATCCTGTTTTGATGGGAGATGTGATTTCTAGCCTGTTGGGTGCACTCATAGCCCAGGGCAAGTATATATGCATTGGGGGATATGTGCCGTTTGCTGTGGGCATTACCCCAATGTTTTTTTTTATTTTATTTTATAAAGTCCATATCCCATATGTATGTGGGCACTGCATAGAGACATATGGTTGGAGCATTCTCTCTATAAAGTTGAGCAGGCTATATACATGAAATTGGCATGATACACTATGCATCACCGAACATAAAGCTGAAAAAGACATCTGTCCATCCAGTTTAGCCTGTTATCCTGCAAGTTGATCCAGAGGATGGCAAAAAAAAAAAACTGTGAGGTAGAAGCCAATTTTCCTCACTTTAAGGGGAAAAAAATCCTTTTCTGACTCCATTCAGGCAATGAGAATAACTCCCTGGATCAACGACCCCTCTCTAGTAGCTATAACCTGTAATATTATTAACCTCCAGAAATACATCCAGACCCCTCCTGAATTCCTTTATTGTACTCACCATTACCACCTCCTCAGGCAGAGAGTTCCATAGTCTCACTGCTCTTACCGTAAAGAATCCTCTTCTATGTTTGTGTACAAACCTTCTTTCCTCCAGACGCAGAGGATGTCCCCTCGTCACAGTCCTGGGGATAAATAGATGAAGGGAGAGATCTCTGTACTGACCCCTGATATATTTATACATAGATATTAGATTTCCCCTCAGTCGTCTTTTTTCTAAAGTGAATAACCCTAATTTTGATAATCCTTTCAGGGTACTGTAGTTGCCCCATTCCAGTTATTACTTTAGTTGCACTCCTCTGAACCCTCTCCAGCTCTGCTATGTCTGCCTTGTTCACAGGAGCCCAGAACTGTACACAGTACTCCATGTGTGGTCTGACCAGTGATTTGTAAAGTGGTAGGACTATGTTCTCATCACGGGCATCTATGCCCCATTTAATGCAACCCATTATCTTATTGGCCTTGGCAGCAGCTGCCTGACACTGGTTTCTGCAGCTTAGTTTGCTGTTCACTAAAATTCCTAAGTCCTTTTCCATGATAGTGTTACCCAGTGTATTATCAGGTTGGTAATAAAAATAGGATGGGGGGTCCGACCAATGAGACTACCTGTGATCTCGAGTACCCTGTCTGAATAGAATGGTGGTGCACATGTCGGTGCACCACTCCATTTACTCCTATGGGGATGTTGTAGATAGCGCTTCGTTAGAAGTGAATGGACAGGGCCCTGCTGCCATACTATTGCAGAGAAAGACATGTTGGGGCTCATTTATTATGAACTGATATAAGTTCACTGCAGTGGCGTAACTAGAAATGACTGGGCCCCACAGAAAATTTTGGATGGGGCCCCCTCCCCCAGTAATTTTTTCACAACCCCTTCCTTTCATGCCGCCCCCTTTCCTGTGGCTAGTAAAGATCGCTCTCTCAGACCAGGCCCGGCAGCTGTTCCATCCGTTTTCTGCACTGTCTATACTGCCACTGTATATAATTTCATTGTGTAATAATGTTGAGGGGCCCTGACAAAATCTTTTAGTACTTCTCCTCCTCTTGGATGGGCCCCTTATGGGTCAGGGCCCCAAAGCAGCCGCTTCCCTATAGTTATGCCCCTGGTTCACTGGACTTTTCCTACAAAACAAAAAAATCAAGTATTTGGCGTAGAAAATGGCTTAAATCTACGCCTGCAAGGGAGCTGGTGTAGTTTCAAGTCTGTCACACGAGAGATGAAGCGCCAATGTATAGACCTGCAACTCCACATAACTTTGGTGCTTTCTCCAGCAGCACAGACAGACTTAAGACTGGTTTTAAAAGCCACTCTTAATAATTGAGCCCCATGATTCCTTAAGCAAGTGACCTCCTAAATGCCCAGACGGTAGACTCCAGCTTGGCAAGTGCCCCAGCTCTTCTGGCTAAACAGCGCTCCAAGGTCACCCCATGCTGTTACTTCAGGTGAGTCTATCATTCCATTTTTAATATACTAAACCGATAGGTTCCAATAGGAGTGAAAGAGCCAACTTGATAATTACTCGTTCTAATTCTCCTACAGAGGATGGGACACAGGCCACCTTTCCTGGCATGATGGTTTAAAAAGGGATTCTCTAGGGCTATAATGTTGATGGCCACAAACATTAACAGCAAGAGCATCCCACCTTCCAACAGCCAGGGGTCCCCTACTAGGGTGCATCCCTTCTTTACTGTGCACGGCCCAGGGGAATGCTGGATCTAGATCACTGCCGCTGTGAGTAATAACACCATCAGATGCCTGTACCACTCCCATTCTCCTCTCCCCATGCCCCTCCCCCATTGGGCAGTTGCACACACAGAACCTGTATGGCAGCAAACAGAGACCATACAGTTCCATATTAGTAAATTGCATTGCCTCAGTGCACTGCTCTCCTGACTCATGATACCTGAGGACCTTCTAATTAAGCCCTTACACACAGTATTACTCCAGGTGCTACATGTAATCATGCCACAGGATTACATGGCTCCTGCTGTATTCACTCTGTAAGGTCCCGCCATGACAGCAGTGGTAAAATGGCAGTGACTTTTCACGTGTGGGCAACTGAAATGTCCGGTCTCGCCCTAAAACTTGAATACTGTTTTTTAGCAGTTTGTATATTACTAATTAGAAAAAAAAAAGTTGATTAAAGCACATTTACAGTCCTTTTATATTTTCTGAATAAACCATCAATATCTGATTTAAGGGGTGCAACCTTCACTTTGCTGGGACAATTTAAATTTAAAGGATAGGTTATCAATATAAAAGGAAAGCCCACAGAGGATGGAAATGATAGTTGTGGCCTGGAGAGTGGTTGTTGTGCACACTATACTTCCCTCTGGTTCTCCCTGTGTTCATGCCCTTAAGTGACCGGAGGGTACACCCTTTCTTCGCTTAAGGCATACCCTGATGTAAGAGCTCCTGTCTGGTTGGGGTGCCCTTTGTGTTAAGTGTTGTTTTGGGTGCAAGGCAGGAGGGCAGGTGTTATCACTGGTAACCAGTTGGTGTAAATAAATTAGTCTATAATAATAATAATAATTTAATTAAAGGGAATCTGTCAGCATCATAATGTCGTTTTTCTTTTTTCATGCATCCTAATAAAATCAAATACCTTAAATCCATATGTGTGGTTCATTTTCATTTTCGTCCAGTAGTTTCTATAAAAAAGCGCTTATTCCGATATGCAAATTAAGATCCAGGGAGCCCAGAGGGGCGTTCCTCCTATAGCAAGTAGCCCAGGAACGCCCCCCTGATGTCATGTGCCCGCTGAAAATTTCAAAACCAGAACGCCTCCATCGGCCTAAATCGCCTCCCACAGGTGAGTCTAAATGCTCAGTGGCACTCAAAAAGTCCCAAACCGCAACCATAGGACTTTGTTATGCCAGTTTCTGACGTAGGTGCTCATAATAATTGCCCCCCCCCCCCAGTGTGTTGATGTTAACACTTCTACAATAAACAGTATTCTGTTTATTAAATGTATGAATCCAGCATAAATTTATATTTAATCATAAATAGAACATATTTTTCCCACTCATATCGATTAGGATTACAACATGTAAGTTATTTTCGAATAAAGCCTTCATGCTGCTTCCTGCATGTAGGTTTTCTTCTGTTACATTGTTAAGAAGAAAAAATATTTAGTTACAGCAGATCTGTCTGATTTATGTGCTGTGTAAAGGCAGTTTATTACTGCTATAGATCTGTACTCCTAGCAGCCGAAACTGCACCAAAAATGGGAGTGCGCCCCCTGCCCCCCACCTCCTTTTAGTGTGGTGATCAACAGTTTGCTGTATTTGCTTGTACCATATACACAGTAGGCAAAAAAAAGGTCCCTTTCTACTGCTTTGTAGCAAAAATGTGGGAGGTAGGCTATGCTATTGCAGTCCTCTGATGTATTCCTGCAATGTGTTTAATGTTTTACAGTTGTCACTATATACTACATGGTTCTGGCACAGAGAATGTATTCTTGGTTCTCCAGCTGACAACATCAATTTATACCACTAGTGCCATTACCCAGTGGGTCACTGCTAAAGAGTTAATATTGTGCACTGTGAGTCCCAAATGGTTTTGTATAGGGAGTGAATAGTTAGCACCAGTGATCTTAATAAAAGAGGTAAAACAGGCTGGACCTGCCCCCTGGTTAAGGAGCCTTTGCTGAGCAGGTATAGAGGAAGAACATGTATGTGTGAGCTGCTGATAAGTAGGCCTAGTCCAGGGAACCGTCATTTCAGAGACCAAAAGCTGCTAGAGAAGCAACTGAACTGAGGGACTACCCCTGAGAGAAACAGAACAGACATTTACAGATGTTGTAGAACCTCTGTGTTAGAGTGAGACAGTAAGGTAATGCCTCGTTTATTGCAATAGACTTTACTGCATGTGGAAAGTGTTAATTGCACCAGCCTCTATGCAGCAATGATGTATCCAACTATCTCACATTATCACTGAGGCTAGTGATATTCTACAGCAGTGAACATCTGGAGTTACTCCTGCAGCACTGGAAGCAAAGACTAAGCACCAGAGGGACAGCGCTGGATTGGCGAGAAATTGGACAGGGTAGTAAGGCTTATTTTGATATTTTAGAACACTTCCTGCTTTATCTCCATGGTGGGGGTCTTGAAAACCATTTTAAGGGCCACAAAAAACTCTTATGACATGCAGGGGTCATTTTGAGATGCATAAACATGTGATTGACCCGCAAAATATGTTTTTCCTTGCGCCTTATTGTCTGTGGGGAGTTGATCACATGTGTTAGTGAGCAGGTTTGTCCTCTTAGGAACGCAGATTCATCAGAAAAAAAAACCTCTTTTAGATTGGATCCGCTTTGACAATCAGCTGATTGCCACAGATTTGGCCCCTGGGCACCCATGGAAATAAGCGGATTTCACTGTGGACAGCCAGGCATTTCCTTTTCAGAAAACACTGCAGGGGTAATGTAGCATTACATGGTGACAATACAGAGGAATGGCTGTCTATATAATGCACAGTTGGCTTAAGTCCATAGTCTGTAATTAACCGTGGATTGATTGAGCCAAACTCACTGCATCATCCAACATCTGTGGTGCTGTGAGTTCGACCCCAACCACGGGTTTATTGTCCCGTAGCAGGAGGATGCTTTGAGTACAGGACAGTAGATCTGTGGTTGGACTGGAGTTCAGAGCATCGTAGATGACCATAATGCAGGTTGACTCAGACAGCAGAAGTTGGTTGGGCAAATTCCGCCAACACATGGAGCGTGTTTCACAGACCACACACTGCCGTGTGAAAGAAGCCTTAGAAAGTTTTGATAAATGAGAACCTTTTTGGCTACAGAAGACAGGAAATCCAAGCTGCTGTTCCACAAGTCATTGACAACAGCTCTGGAGGAGTTTTCGACACTGCATTTGGCACTTTTTTCATCTATAGTATATAGGACGGTGGTTTGCTGACAGAGGGTTTCTTCAGAGGCAGCTGCATCGACACACACCCCATCATGTTAGACTACACGAAGAATAACTGTTAAAGCATATGGCAATATTTGACCTTCCAAAACATCCAAACTTAAGATAAAGAAAGACACCATACCAAATGTATACTTTCTATGGGCAAGGGTTGGCCATAGCTTCTATCAAATGTTTTATCACATGTTAACAACCTATTTTTGATTTTTCTACATTATTTATTTTTTCACAAAGGGCTGAATGGTTTTCTGAATATAATTATTTAAACTAGTCACTGCATAATTTCCTGTCCAGAGATCTTAAGATACTCCTTTGTTTGGACTAGTGGACAGCCTCGCTTGACTTTTTTGGTCATACTCTCACCCTAACCATAGAGGGAAGGAGATGAGTGACTCAATTAGAGCACCACCGCATGACACTTAAGTATCAATGCTCTTCTGTGGCTATCTTAATCTAGGACAGTGATGGAGAACCTTTTACAAAGTGTAACCCAAAACCCACATATTTATCGCTAAGTGCCAACACAGCAATTTAACCTGAATACTAAAGTCCAATATAGTGTATCTTCCATGTACTTTATCATTTAGCTAAAATAGCATGCCTACATTCAGTGCGCTGCCTGTGCTGTTCATAGCATGCTCCCTGCGCTGATGAATGGCAGAAAAAGTCTAAGGTATATTGGCACGCAGTAGACTTTTTCCAGGGTGCGGGTGCCCACAGAGAGGTCTCTGAGTGCCGACTCTGGCACCCGTGCTATAGGTTCGCCACCACTGATCTAGGACTATCAAGAAAACAATAGAGCTATCATACCGTTATCCAAATTCTCCAACTAGTAATATACTAACAGATAACATGTAACACTGGGAGAGTCACTTGTAGAGAAGGATTTGCGTTTCCTTGTAGATCATAAATTAAATAACAGCATACAATGTCAATCAGCTGCTTCTAAGGCTAGCAAGATATTGTCATGTATTAAACGAGGCATGGGAGTCCATAGAATAGATGCTCTGGAGCTGGAAGGAGTACAAAGGAGAGCAACTAAACTGATAAGGGGCATGGAGGGTCTTAGTCATGGTAAAAGATTAAAAGAATTACATTTATTTAGTCCTGAGAAGAGATTCTAATGATTTAAAAAAAATATGGTGAAAAGCTGTTCCATGTAAAATATCCTCAAAAAACAAGACGGCACTGCCTTCGACTGGAGAAGAAAGAGTTCTCCAGAGGCATCAAGTTGTCACAGACGTACCGAGACATACGGACGTCTCAGTGACAGTGAGTGGCAGAAGATCTGTGAGGCAACACGTGGTTTGATCTGACAGATTTTCCTTGTGGATCAATAGGTGTCTGTGTTGTTTCTGGTAAGGCCACAACCCTTGCCTCCAGGTGTTACTTATGTGGTCATTTAACCTTCCTTATTTATAGTTGCTTCTCCCACTATGCTGTGCAGGGTTGCGTAAGTGTTTTGAGGACTATGTGTCAGCCTGTAGTACCTGTGCACGCGCTAAGGTGACACCTACTCAGCCTTCTGGATCTTTACTTCAGTTGCCTATCCCGTTCAGACCATGGACTCACTTATCCATGTATTTTTATCACTGATCTACCTAATTCTTCAGGAAAGACAGTTATTCTGGTGGTAGTTGATCACTTTAGTAAAATGGTGCAGTTAATAGTTGCCGGGCCTACCTAATGCTAAATCACTTGCACAAGTGTTTGTTGACAACATTGTGAAACTCCATGGCATTCCCTCTGACATGGTCTTGAATCGTGGGACTCAGGTTGTTTACAGATTCTGGAAGGCTTTCTGTACTCGACTGGGGGTACAACTGTCTTTTTCTTCGGCTTTTCATCCTCAGTCGAACTGACAGACGGAGCGCACTAATCAGAGTCTGGAGACTTACTTGAGATGTTTTGTCTCTGAGAACCAGGAGGAGTGGTCTTCGTTTTTGTCTTTGGCAGAGTTTGTCATAATTAATCGTAGACAGCAGTCCACTGGGAAGTCACCGTTTTTTGGAGCACATGGGTTTCATCCGCAGTTTGGCACATTTTCTGTTTCAGATACTTCTGGTATCCCTGAGGAGGAGAGTTGTTCGTCATCATTGTCATCTATATGGCGGAAAATTCAAGATAACTTGATGAATATGGGTCACTCAGACCTAAGAGAGAGTGATTCTGTGTGGCTGTTCTAAAGTTGGGTCTAAGGTTTATTGGTCCATATAGGATCACCACCATTCTTTATCCTGTAGCTTTTCATCTTGAACTTCCTCAGGCCCTGAAAATTCATAATGTGTTTCATAAATCTTTGTTGAAGAGATATGTTGAACCTTTGGAGCCGTCTTCCTTGCTCCTGTCATGGTGGACGGTAGTTTGGAATTTCAGATCGCCAAGATAATTGACTCACGTGTTCTCCATAGATCTGTTCAGTATCTTGTTCACTGGAAGGGTTATGGACTAGAGAAGAGGATGTGGGTACCGGCATCTGACGTGAATGCCATTCGTTTGGTGAAAGCTTTTCACAGGTCTCAACCAGATAAGGTCAGTCTTGGGTGCCTGGACGTCCCGGCGACAGTGAGTGGCAGGAGATCTGTGAGACTGGCAACATGTGACTTGATCTGACAGGTTTTCCTTGTGGATCAATATGTGTCTGTGTTGTTTCTGGTAATGGCCATACCCCTTGCTTCCAGGTGATGCTTATGTGGTCATTTAACCTTCCTTATTTATTGTTGCTTCTCCCACTATACTGTGCGGTTTATAGCTTCTGTGGATTGTTTGTGGTTGGATCTCAGCTGAGCTCCTGGTGCTTCAGACCTGATTCCCTGTTTCCCCCTTCCCTCCTATGCTCGGTGTGGTGTTTCCCTCCCACACCGAAGCATGACACAAGGTTTCTTTACTGTAAGAACTGTGAATCTGTGGAATAGACTTCCTCAGGATGTGGTCACAGCAGAAACAGTGGCCAGTTTTAAAAAGGGTTTAGATGAATTCTTAAAAGTAAAGGACATTACTGCTTATGAAAACATGTAAAAATCTGGGTCTCACTTCCTTTTCTAAAATTCATGCCCCCTCCTATCCCTTGGTTGAACTTGATAGACTTATGTCTTTTTTCAACTGTATTAACTATTTGACATCTTCCCCTCACAGCAGCATTAAACTAACAATTGGTTACTCCAGACGGGTAGAGAAATTTTATTGCGGTGAGATAAAAAGCCTTTATAGCACTGTCGAAATGAAAAAAAAAGAAAAATGTAAAAAAATATAGTTTTCTATGAATATTACCCCTTTCTGATGTCCTTTTAACAAACATAAACTTTGATTGATTACAGTTCTTGTTCTACATCATCCTGCATGATGGGCTACCACTATTTGGGTGAACGTCCTTGGTGGTCAGTAAATAATGAACAGAGCACCACAAGGAAAAAAAAATCATACTACTAAAAATTTCAAAGAAATTTCGGTAGTTACAGGTCAGATACCAAGAAACAAGAGAAGACCAAAAAGAACACTTCCCAATTTCATCCAAATGGATGAATCTGGACATTTATGGAATATCAATAGATGCCCCACAGTGAATAAAGTGCAGACCATGTGTGTGCAGCTTCTGTATTCACTGCTATAGGACTTCTGAAAATAGTCCCATAGCAGTGAATGGAGAGGACGCTGTGCATGAGCAGAATGCCTATCATTCCTAAATGGGCCTCGTTCTTAAGATAGAAGCAGGTTCCAGAGATGGGACGAGACCCACACTGGTCGGATATGTACGCATACTTACCAACATTACAGTTGATAAATTAGGGACAAACAAAGCCCCAGGGAATGTCCTCAAACTGCATGGGACCACCCATTTATGGACAGGACTTGCACAAGTCGAACATGTTTTTTGACCCAAGACTACTCAAATTTTTGGGTACGGTCCCTGCATTTTGGGGCTGTTGGAAACTATGTTTATGGTATAGCCTATTGTATGGCACAAATGGCAAGATCGGGAGACCCCTTTAAATCAACTCCTCTGTAACACTCCTGCATAAGTGGGTGTTGAGTGAAAGTGTTAACTCCTTGCGTTCCTTACCTTCCTCCCAGTCAGAGACACCTTCATTATGCATTACTATGCCTATGCCAAATGCCTGAATTAAAGTAGTCACTGGCTGTAGCATCAGGGTGAGTTCTGAAATATTGGGAAAGTTTTATCAAGACTGTTGATTTTGATAAATCTCGCTCATTGTCTCTGGATTAGCACAGGGAACAGTTTGATCTGTATCCATGACAGCAATGGAAAAGGAGGAAATAAAGAGTCAAATTTCTATTTTGCAATTCAGGTTATTCGGGTTATTATGTTCTGCAGCTTCCGCCTCTCGATGAGGACAGCATGTGAGCCGTATTTTGTTTCTACATTTCCTGACAGAATTCAAATGATAAGGCCATAGGAAAAGGGGAATGGTCCTAATGTTCCCAGTACAGAGGTGTATCCATGGCAACCAGGTTAACTTACAGCGTCCAAAGACCTTCTACTAGAATTCAAGCTAGCGACCTCAAGCCGTGATTGATTTTTCAAGTAAACAGTTTGCAGCTTAAAGTATTTGAATTCTGAAAATTAAAAAAAAGCCACATGAAAAGAAAAAATTGCAATGTAAATGGCATGTATTAAAGTGCACCACTCGACTGTTGCCGTCTATAAACAGGCTGGTCATATATCTATACAGTAGCATAAGTCAGCCAGTGACTGAGAAAAAAAATTGTATTCTGGCTGTTTTTTATAATGTGTCCCTCTTGTATGCCTACTGTGTCCCTCTTGTATGCCTACTGACAATGCAGCTGTCAGTAAGCATACAAGAAAGCATGCATCTCGCCACTTGCCCAAGGGACTCGGAGGGCCTCCCTGTCTTCATCTCCACTGCATACTGCCAAGGTTTGTCAGGTCATCTGCATTGTCTTCAGTGTCACCCTCCAGCTCCTCATGCTCCTTCTACCCCTCTCCTGTCGCTTGGACCGATAAGCCACCTAGTTGTGTATAGAATTCCTGGGAGTTTATGTCCTCCTCCTTGTCCTCCTCCTCCTTAGGGCTCACATGGCCATGAGATGTAGGTGCCACGTCTTCTGTCCCCTCCCCATTCAGATTTGTCAGCATTCCCTCCAGGACGTGAAGAAGAGGAATGATATCATTCATCCCATAGTTCTGCCGACTGACAAATTGGCCTCCTCAAAGAAACTGAGCTAACAGCACGTGTTACACATGAGGCTGCCATTGGCTAATGTCTAACATATGTAGAGTGGAGTTCCAAACTGTGGAAACATCGCATATCAGGCGATGTTGCAGAACAGCATTTTGCCTTTGCAGCTCAAGGAGGGCATGTTTTGCATAGCAAGAGTGGCTGAATTGCATGCATAGTTTCCTGGACATTTCTAACAGCTCTTGCAGTTCAGTGCAAGACTTAAGAAACTGGGTGACAACGAGATTGAAGACGTGCGCCATGCAGAGCACATGGGTCGGCCCTCCCAGATGCAGAGTAGACAAAATGCTCCGTTATCGATAGCCATGGTTCCCATCTTCAGTTGAAGGACCACTGGGAACTGTTCCTACATTGCAGGGTGAGGACAAGGTGGAGTTTGAGGAGGCATAGTAGGACATTGGTACAGAAATCCCAGCTTTACAAAGCGGAAACGGCATTGTCATTATCTGGCCAAGTTGCTGATGTGCCTGGTCCTGAACCACATTTATCCAATGGGCTATGAATAACATATATTGCCCTTTACCATATTTGCAACTCCATACATCAGCTCTGGCGTAAACTCTACCAGTCACTGAGAGGCCCAAGGACTGGACCACCTTCTGCTCAACGTACGTACAGCTTTTTTTGGGAAAGTAATTTCTTCTTTGGACTATCCACCTTGGCTGGTAAAAAGTCATCAGTTCTCTGAAATATGCAGAGTCAACTACATGGAAAGAAGGGGACTGCAGTACCAGCAAGTTGGCCAGGAGCACGTTCAACTTCAGCATAATTGAAGGTTGTCTTTTAGCAATCATCTCGGTGATCGATTGCTGTCTAAACAAGTGACGAAGAGTAGGAGAAGCATCAGGAGCTATAGACGCTGTTGAAGCAGATGTGAAGGAATGATAGCTTCTTTCTGCTGATGTTGGCGAGCCTTGACTGTTGGAGACGAGGTGTGGGCTGGTGGGAGATGCAACAGTTGGACTGTTGATCAAAACCCAACCGCTGGATGACAGTGGTATCTCTGGTCTGTTGCTGCAGCTGCTGCTACCACCAACCCTTCTTCTGCTGCTACTTGTGCCGGCTACAGCAATACTTTTGCCAATGCCCATTCCTCTGGAGGTCCCATGCAACTATCTGTTGGCCATCGTGTACAGTAATCAAATCAGTAGTGTAACAGATTAAGTATAAATGGCGCAGCAAGTAAACAAGATAAACGCAGCAATATATTAGACAACCTGTTAAGACGAAGTCTAATGCACAGAAAGTCTATGTACAACAGAAAAGATTAAGTATGAATGACGCAGGAGGTGAACAAGATAAACACAGCGATATATTAGACCGCCTGTTGAGACTGAGTCTGACGCACAGTAAGTCTATGTGTATCAAAACAGATTAAATATAAATGGCGTAATTATGAATGGCAGTTTCAAAAAAACTTTCCCTACGATCTACCTGCACTGTGCCTGCACTGTCCCTGCACTCTCTCTCGCCAATATTCTTTGTTTAACTGTTTGTAGCAACACCACTGTCCCTAGTGCATGATCGCTCAGCTCACAGTGAAATGGTGAAGACCTCGTGGGATGAGGCTTTTATTGGGCTGTGACATCACAGGGGATGGCCATCTGCAGATTGGCTGGCTGCATGGAATTATAAGTGAACTTGCTTTCCTGAGCTTCTAACTTTGTAACATGCTTAGCCGCCATTTTAGGAAAAAAGCCAATTCTTTACCAAATTCAGATTTGTTGTAAATCACATTTTTCCGAAGCTTCAGATGGAATTCCACTTTGGATGCTTTGATTCACTCAGAGGATGCAGAGACAGTTAATTGCAATGGTAAAGTAGGGAGCTATTGGGCCAACAAAGCCCAGCAGGCATGATGTGTGACTGTAAAGTGCCTGCTGGGGTGCGCAGGATGTGCTCCAATCATCAGGGGAATTGCCTCGGTGAGTAGTTCATGTTTTTCTTTTATTAATGGAGGAGGCACTACTGAAAGGAGGGCATGACTACTCTGGGGGGCACAATGTAGCGATATCTACAGTGAAAGGGGCACAATGTGGGCATAACTTCTGAGAGAGGGTTTAACATGGGGATAACTACTGTGTGTGGGTACAATGTGGGCATAACTATTGTGTTTGGGGCACAGTGTGGGCATAACTACTGTGAGGGTGCACAATTTGAGCACAACTAATGTGTGGGAGCATAAGGGGTCACCTTTATATCAGACGACCTAAAGGTGGGCAGACAATGTTATAGAGCAGCAGGCAATGCCATCAGAATGCTTGGGTGTATAGGGAGAGGCATTAACAGAAGAAAGAGGCAGGTGCTCGTGCCGCTCTACAGAGCACTAGGGAGACCTCATTTGGAGTATTGTGTGCAGTACTGGAGACCATATCTGCAGAAGGATATTGAAACTTTGGAGAGAGTTCAGAGAAGAGCTACTAAACTAGTACATGGATTGCAGGACAAAACTTACCAGGAAAGGTTAAAGGACCTTAACATGTATAGCTTGGAAGCAAGAAGAGACAGAGGGGATATGATAGAAACTTTTAAATACATAAAGGGAAGCATCACGGTAAAAGAGGAGAGAATATTTAAAAGAAGAAAAACTGCTACAAGAGTAGTGTTGAGCGCGAATATTCGAATAGCGAATTTTTATTGCGAATATCGGCACTTCGCTAATTCACGAATATTTCGAATATAGCGCTATAAATTCGCTGTTTTGAATATTCGTGTTTTTTTTTTTTTTTAGTTATATTCTTTTCTTTCCCACTTCCCAAAAGTAGTTCTTACCTGTCTTGAGGATTCCTGGCTGCTCCAGTCAGTGCCCATTGCCGCTTCTGCCAACTTCCGTGCTCATGGGGCGTCCCCATCACCATGGGAACGTCTCCATATACTAAAATGTACTGTCGGATTTGAGAATTACGTTGAAATCGCAATGCGATTAATTCAAGTTATATTAATCGCATTGCGATTACAACTTAGCAGTGCACTGCTATCTTACATATTAGGCTAGAATTAACGATAACGAATATGGAATATAGCAACAGTGCTAAGTAGAAATCGCAATGCGATTACTCCAAGTTACATTAATCGCATTGCGATTTCAATTAGCACTGCTATAATATATTCCACCATATTCGTTAAATTCGTTAATTCTAGCAAGCTGACCCATTATAAACCCAGCTCTAAGTTGAAATCGCAATGCGATTAATATAACTTGAAGTAATCGCATTGCGATTTCTACTTAGCACTGCTGCTATATTCCATATTCGTTAATTCTAGCCTAATATGTAAGATAGCAGTGCTAAGTTGTAATCGCAATGCGATTAATATAACTTGAATTAATCGCATTGCGATTTCAACAGACATGGTTTACTATGGTTGCTAAAACGAAGATGGAGAATACTTCGTTATCTTCGTTTTGAGGAATATGACGAATACATTCGTCATATTCGCTAATTCTACCAAGCCAACCATAGTAAACCAGGTCTAAGTAGAAATTGCAATGCGATTAATTCAAGTTATATTAATCGCATTGCGATTTCAACGTAATTCTCAAATCCGACAGTACATTTTAGTATGGAGACGTTTTTGGCTTGGTAGAATTAGCGAATATGACAAATGTATTCGTCATATTCCTCAAAACGAAGATAACGAAGTCTTCTTCATCTTCATTTTAGCAACCTATTCGTCAACTTCGCTAATTCTAGCAATCAAATAGGAGGGTTGACTATAGAGACAGCTGTGTTTAATTCGCTATGCGATTATATAATTTTTTTTTTTAATAAATAGAATAATTATAATAATTATCAAGTAATATAATTATTCTATTAAAAAAAGCAAAGTAATCGCATAGCGAATTAAACACAGCTGTCTCTATAGTCAACCCTCCTATTTGATTGCTAGAATTAGCGAAGTTGACGAATAGGTTGCTAAAACGAAGATGGAGAATACTTCATTATTTTTGTTTTGAGGAATATGACGAATACATTTGTCATATTCGTCATCTTCGCTATAATTCTAGATATGAAACCATTAGGAAAGTAGCCTAAGTTAAAATCGCAATACGCGATTATTTAAATCGCATATTATTCGCAATAACTAGAATAATGACGAATATTCGATTTCGACGGATATGAAACGAATATTCTTTCGAATATTCGCGAATTTTGTCAAAATCGAATATGTATGGCACCTGCCGCTCATCACTATACAAGAGGACATAGTTTTAAATTAGAGGGGCAAAGGTTAAAAAGTAATATCAGGAAGTATTACTTTACTGAGAGAGTAGTGGACGCATGGAATAGCCTTCCTGCAGAGGTGGTAGCTGCAAATACAGTGAAGGAGTTTAAGCATGCATGGGATAGGCATAAGGCCATCCTTCATATAAGATAGGGCCAGGGGCTATTCATAGTATTCAGAATATTGGGCAGACTAGATGGGCCAAATGGTTCTTATCTGCCGACACATTCTATTTTTCTGTTAGAATGATTTTTATTGAAATATCATTCACAAATAAATGAAATTCAGTTATGACATGAATGATATAGGTTACATGTGAGTTATTCACAACATGCTATTGCTTGCATAGCTTTGGTATTGTTCACATTATAATACATTTTGTGTCATATCTTGTCGATACATTTTGTTTGTGAGATGTTTCTATGTTTCTATAATGTAGATAAAACTTCTGTATGGGGCACTAAGGGCACTGGGCAGGATTGGGCGTGTATAGATATGCATTGGGCTGAGTTAGAGGCGTAGCTTAGTATTAACTCATTTGCTGCAGCGTGCTCTTCACCGCTGCTAGTGTCCTTCTGTGGGATTCTTAAATGTTGAGAGGTATGCCTAACATAGTATAAACAAAATGAGAACAGAGCCCAATTCTGCAATCTTTTCTTTGTAATTTAGACTCGCCCACTGTCTAAATATTCAGTACCTGTTCTTCTTTCTAATTTTTCTTATTTACTGTGAGGGCTCGGTATGAATCTATTTGAATGAATAGATGTCATAAATCAAGGCACCCTCTATACCATACTGCATACAACAATGAAGGCAGCGGCGCAGAGTTGAAAGAACACATATGAGGTCATTTATCAAACTGGTGTAAAGTGGGACTGGCTTAGGTGCTCATAGCAACCAATCAGATTCCACCTTTCATCCTTTAAAGGAGCTGTCAAAAATGAAAGGTGGAATCTGATTGTTGGCTATGGGCAACCAAGCCAGTTTTACTTTACACAAGTATGATAAATGACCCCAATAGTTTTGAAGAGACTGGTAGGGCATGAAGATCTACACACCGCAGAAACCTGATGAAGGTTAAGGAAAGTTGAATTTATATGTTTCAGCTTGGAAATTGATCTTAAATGGGAGGTTTGATCTTAAAAAAATAATTTCACTTCAAGGGCTATTCCAGCCATAAACATTTATTTATCCACTGCCATCAGCTGTTTCTACACACCAGTAGCAGCGCTTATTCACCAGTAAAACTCCTCCTTGCCGTTGTTGACAGATATTTCTGTTTCACAAATCATTCACTGAAATTTACATGGTTCAGCCACTCATGATCCTTCATCATGGACCGCAGCTGTCACTAACAGCTGGGTGACTTCCTCTCAGACTTAAAAAAAGGAGTCCCAGTGCTTCGAAACGCGTTGTCCGATAGAGGTTTTTATCATCATTATAAAGTCCAGATCCAAGGCAGCAATCTAGGGGACCGTCAAAAACTGCCACAAAAGTGTGACTTCAGCACAAGTCCACCAAGTTGAATGTATTACCATAAGCACCTACAACATTCATCAGTTCCAATTGTCCCCTACGTATGTACCTATGAAGTGCCCCAATTTTAGTCTCTCATTCTATGATTAAAACTATAATAGATGTCAGAACTTGGCCCAGAATGAGAAAAATAAAAGTGCTCCTCAGTCCATGGCCATCATGGCTGATAGGTCAGGTGGCAACAAAACCTACACAGTGACTGAAATATATTCCTGTCCTTTCATCCGTTCAGGATGCATCAGGATGTCTTCAGTTCAGGACCGGAACGTTTTTTGGACGCAGCAAATACGGCAGCATGCTGCGCTTTTTGTTCCATCCAAAAATCCGGAACACTTGCCGCAAGGCCGGATCCGGAATTAATTCCCATTGAAAGGCATTAATCCGGATCCGGCCTTAAGCTAAACGTCGTTTCGAAGCATCGCCGGATCCGACGTTTAGCTTTTTCTCAAATGTTACCATGGCAGCCAGGACGCTAAAGTCCTGGTTGCCATGGTAAAATGTAGTGGGGAGCGGGGGAGCAGTATACTTACTATCTGTGCGGCTCCCGGGGTGCTCCAGAGTGACGTCAGGGCGCCCCACACGCATAGATCACGTGATCGCATGGATCACGTGATTCATGGGCATGGGGCGCTCTGACTTCATTCAGGAGCACCCCGGGAGCCGCACGGACTGTAAGTATACCGCTCCCCCGCTCCCCGCTCCTACTATGGCAACCAGGACTTTACTAGCGTCCTGGCTGCCATAGTAACCTGAAAGCATTTCGAAGACTGATCAGGATCCTGATCAGTCTTCTAATGCTTCAAGCGACTTGCGTTTTGACGGATCCGGCGGGACGGAAGTGCCTGCCGGATCCTCAGAACGCAAGTGTGAAAGGACCCTTAAAATTGGTCAGTTCTTATCAACCCCGTAAATCCTGTTACTAAGTAATTAAATCATCTCTTCCGGTTCTTTAAGACCTATCTCCACCTTATGTGACCCTAACGCCATGTGATTTCTGGATTTTGGGCTGGTACACTGCTGCACATGCCAGGGCCAAGAAAAAAGGAACTGCATTCATTTTAATTGGCAGAGAGGGAAATATTCAAGAACAATTCTCAGCCACTGTAGTATTTCCCCAAAAACTTGCCTCTAGTAGACAACCTAATCTGAAATGAAAGCGAACATGGTGATCCATGCACACCCCCAGTCATATGTTGTTATTACCAGGGTAAATTGCTTCTTGCTGGACCATACTGCTCTAGTAGCATTACATGGCAGGTGTATACATAGAGGACAGGGGGGCACAAGTGGCGTACCTCTGTCTATAACGTCTATATGGACTGATGTATTTATTCACCCATAGGTTTACACATGGATCCTGCTGAGACGTCTGAGGGATCCTATATAGGACTGAAATATTATAAACCTATTACAAACCTATAGTTTAATTAAAGGAATATTCTGTTATATGACATTATCCCCTATCCACAGCATAGGGGATCACTATTATATTGGTGGGGGGCCCTCATCAGTCACAAAAATGGAGCCCCGTACCGCGTGGAGCCCTCAAAATAAATGCCCGCAGCTGCTCCATTCATTTGTCTGGGAGTTCAGGAGATAGCCAAGTGGATGTCTCATTACATACCTGACCAGCTGCCCCATTTGGGGAACTCCACTGAGTATGGGGTCCTCCTTCTAATGATCGTGGGGGTCCCAATGGGAGAACCTTCACTGATCTAATAGCAATCCCCTATTCTGTAGATAGGGATTACTTTATATATTATATACCAAAATGTTATGATTATGGGTATAATCTGTTCTTAAAGGGTTATTCACATCAGGGATTTTTATGGCATATCCACAGGATATGTTATAAAGTCTAATGGATGTGGATGCCACCTCTATCTTGAGAATATGGCCCTGTTTGACGGCTGCAGTGCATGGAGAGGAGGCATAACTCACAGAAAAAAGATGCACCACATGGATAAGCAACTGACAACACTGGCTAATCCCTCACTCTGGTGTTAAAAGCTGAGAGATTCGCCAATATTTCCAATCAGGAACATATCGGAGCCCCTTTAGGCACCACTACACGGTATCTCAGCATGACATGGGGTCCTACCACTAGACTACCTATGGTGTGTGAACAAGGTCTGAACAGGTATTAAGCAGCCTACAGCCCCCTCCCACTCACCTGCACTGCAGGACCAACAATGCAATGGGGAACAAATGAGGCCGCAAGCTACACCTACAACAGACCATGTGACACCGGCTTCCAGGTGCAACAGAATGTTTACCAGCCATATGCAATGGCACATTCAATACATATAAAACAAGAATCACAAAAATAAACGTGGCCTAAATGGGTGGGACTGCTCCAAACCCCAAACACTGTGGCGTGTTTCTAACTGGGGGAACTGCCATCCGTGCCGCGGCCAGAACGGATCGAGAACCATTCAACCTAAATGGGTCCGTGATTCGTCCGCACCACAAAAAAATAGAACAGGTTCTATTTTTTTGCGGTGCGGAGGCACGGATAGAAACACCATGGAAGCACTCCGTAGTGCTTCCATGGGGTACCGATCCGTGCTTCCGTTCCACATCTCCGTGATTGCGGACCCATTCAAGTGAATGGGTCCGCATCCGTGATGTGGTTTGCACACGGGCCAGTGCCCGTGTATTGAGGACCCGCCATATGTCTATATAACCAAACAACAAAATGTGGCTGTCATGGCCCATACCAGGTAAGATTCAGCGTTAGGAGGACTTTATGTGGCTGTCATGGCCCATAACAGGTCAGATTTAGCGTTAGTACCACTCATGGGACAGCCTTGGCGTGGCGAGTGGCTTATTACCTTTTGATCAAAATGTACACTAATGTCCTCTTATAGCTTCTATCTTAGAGGCAGGGCAGAGTTCTGGTTGCAGAGTGCTGTTGCATTTTTTTGTTTGTATGTATATGTGCCATAGCTACGTGCACCTGCATACAGGGACATGATGACTGACCCCCCCCCCCCTTGTGTTTCTGTTTAATATGCCTATACAACGTTCGTGTGCAAGAGGCCTTAATTTGTATGAACACTGTACCAATACATATACTGTAAAAGCTAAGACTGTCCACTTGTATCGTTTCAGACTGGTAATGCAATCAGCTGTTTAGAAACTTTGCAATGTGAGTAAGCTGGACTGAAAGCTAAATTATTAGATGTCTACATAATTACATGGCATTTGCATATATACATATATATCCCTATATGAACAGTATGTGTGTCCTCACAGAAAGGAAGGGGATATTTTTTTACATATTTTCCTAGTGTGTAACCCATGGTGGCTACTTTTCCTCTAAACAAACATAAGTAACAATGCTAAGTTGCAATTTCGTGACCTTGCAATTGCTCACTGTATCAGGAACAGAGAAGCATAAAAAATATGACAGGAAAGTCTCACCAGTGGTCATGAGAACAGCATTAAAAAGGATCCTATGCCCAGCGGTATCCCTTTAATTAATGTGATCACTGATCAGGCAGGGGACTGGGAATCAGTATGGTATGCTTAGCAGAAAATCTCATTAGCTAATGTGCATGTGACATGACTGACTCACATTCTCTCATTTAACCAGACACTGACTTTCTTTTGCAGCTCATTACAGGTTTGCATTTTTTCTTTTTTTAGACAGAAGGACATCTATTTGCATCAGAGTCATAGATGGAATAACACAAGTGTGGGCAGCTCACCTGGCTCTTCAATAATTATCCACAGGGTGCACAGAGAAGCTAGATGGAGAGCCCGCAAATGTAGTTTAAAAAATTCCAGTGAGTGGTATAAAATCTTCTGTGCTTTAATTCCAAAAACATTAACATGGAGACATCTGCAATATTCTATCTTACGCGTTTCGATCATGCAATATTAGCCGAAATGCGTAAGCAAAAATATTGCATTTGTGTCCATGTTGATGTTTCGGAACTAAAGCACGGAAGATTTTATATCACTCATCGGAGTGCTGGATTTTTTCTTTTACTATGTTTATGGCCCTCAGAGTCTTAGGTTATAAAGAGAATGTTTTGAGAACTAGGCATACTTGGAACACAATGGAATTACTAGTTTTATAATTTAAAGGGGTTGTCCACTTTGAACAATGCCTTTTTGTTGGAAAGCGCGCTTGATGCGAAGATGATAATTGGGTGACCTGCCTGTGGGAGTTTCAGTAGCCAGCTGCAATTTGTGAAGGAAACTGGGAGCAAGAGTATGATTTTCCAGCAGTGCCACCACAGGGGAGAGGGATGCTTTTTGTAGCTGATCTCTGCTCTGGATAATAAATAGAGGTCCTCCACAGAGGAACCACCACAATTAATTCAGAGCTGTCTAGTTGGGTATATGCAAAAATTATATAACCGATCACTTTATGTAAATCAATAGTAAAGATGCATATAAGAAACTCTGCAATATATCTTATCAGAGAAAAATTCCTTGTTTTAGATTTATCAGCTGTTTCTTCCCTCCTCCTTTACCTAAACTAACTTTCTCTCTAAAACTTGTGATAAATCCGTCCGCTAGCTCTGCTGTAGTGATATTTTCCTAGCGATCCAGTCTGAAGAAAAGGTACTTTTAACCCTATGCAAATGAGCAGTTAAGTGCACTGAGGGCGGGCCTAAGTCACCATGCTCCCTCTGCTTCCTCTGTCAGTCTCTCCATACCCTTCTTGAGTAACAAGGCCAGACCAGATGACTATGCGGGAATGTGTCCCTATCTGGATTCCCTCAATCAGTACATCTGGTCTAGAAAGTAGGATTGTGAACAAATAATGAATTCCCCAAGTTCAAGTGGGTGGATATCTTACTAATTGTACTATCATACTGACCCATTGGACCTCTATTACTTAGCAATATAGATGTTATTCTACATCACAACTGCTCTTTCCTGAAGACCTCATTTCACAACTTTGCTATGTAGTGAACAGAGCTCGGAGTGTTTGTCTGGCTTGTTAAATATGATTCAGGGAAAGTTCCTGGTTACAAATGCAAAGCAGCCAAATCACTCATCTGGCTTAGTTTAAAAAAAAAAAAAAGTCAATTCAATAGGTCTTCCCAGAACAGAATTCAAATGAGAAGCTTAAAAAAAGAACAAAACAACATTACATAACCCCATCTTGGAAGGTTGTCTTAAAGGGGCAACGTACGGAAGTGTAGCTCATCTGCACAATTTGCAGATTCCCCAGGTATGTGATACTGCACAGTTTCCAAGAATTTTTATCCAATGCCACAATGGAAATGGAAGTGTTGTTAAATGTTTTTTGGCACTGAAAAAGTTAATAAGCCCAGTAGGAGCGGAGACCACAGAAGAAAACATCAGGGTTGGGAAGACTTCTGGGTCTTCGAGCTGAACACCAGACATCCCGTAGGTTTAGATCATAGACATAATGTGACATATTATTTTTAAACTATAATGTCTGTAGTCTGATTAAATATGGGATGGTGTTCTGTATTTTTTTAGGATGATATAATTTCATGCATGACTGTAACCAAGCTTTACAGTAGGAAACGATGAGTCATGCTGTTTAGTGAATTTAGTGAATAATGAATTGACAAATGTGGCAGAAACTTCTAGAAATATTCAGCATTTCAATTAAGTTAGCTGTTTTTAGATTACCCAGATATCTAGACTTTCCAATAACCAAGGTGGGTTAGATATGCCGTATCTAAGCGCCAAGTCCAGATGAGTTATATATTAAGTTCCTTTAGTGTAATAAAGAGCATTCCATAAGGGCTCGTGCACATGAACATATTTTCTTTCTGTGTCCGTTCCTGTTTTTTTTTTGCGGACCGCATGCAGAATCATTCATTTCAATGGGACAGCAAAAAAAACGCAAGCTACTCCATGTGCATTCCATTGACGTATGTCCAATCCGCAAAGAGGGATAGAACATGTCCTATTATTATTCACATTACGGACAAGGATAGGACTGTTCTATTAGGGGCCAGATGTTCCATTCCCCAAAATACGGAACGCACACAGATGTCATCCGTATTTTTTCTGATCCATTTTTGCAGACTGCAAAATACATACAGTCGTGTGCATGAGCCCTTATCTAAACTTCCCACTTCTTTATCTAAGGTTTTACTTGCGCTGCACCAGTTCTCTAGAATGCACTACTATACCCAGACAGTCCAATCAGTTCCCAACATCCATAGTCTTAAAGGGCATCGGTCAGCAGATTTGTAGCTATGACACTGGCTGACCTGTTACATGTGCACTTGGCAGCTGAAGGCGTCTGTGTTGGTCCCATGTTCATATGTGCCCGCATTGCTGAGAAAAAATGTTTGAATATATGCAAATGAGCCTCTAGGAGCAATGGGGGCGTTGTCATTACACCTAGAGGCTCAGCTCTCTTTGTAACTGCCATGCCCTCTGTACTTTGTTTGACAGGACCAGGCGTGATGATCACGTTTACTGTATGTATTACCTTGTATGTAAGAAAACTTGGCTTGTCCATTGTAAAAAAACAAAGCACTTTTCCTTTTTGTGTCACCTCTATTTCCTCAGAGATTGTGAGCTCTTGTGAGCAGAGGAATTGATCATTAGTTGTCACTAGGTAAAGTCTGATTTATTATATTTTTTTGGTACAATGGAAAATGTTGGTGTTATATTGATATAGATTAATCTAGGTTACAACAGGTACAATGGGCCCCAAAGGAAAATGAGGCACATGATTTTCTAATCAAATGGGACAGAGCAGACGCATCGCTGCAGACTTTGGGATTACTATTAGCACTTCTATAACTGATACTAAAACTAGTAAGCTATTTAAGGGCTTTTCATGCATTTATGGTATGTCGATAGACGATAGTGATTGTGCGGGTCATCCTAGCAATGTGCTAGAAATATATTTTTAGAGAGAGAGAGAAAACTTGAATATTCAAAGGTGTCAGCATTCATAGACCCTGATATGATCCAAATCTGCAGCTCTCCAGTAGATAAATAGGTGCAAAACAGAAAAGTTTATTCACACATATGTACAGCACCCAAGTTTCAGTCCTATCACAGGACCTTAAAGAAGTATGAGCGTATATATATATGCTACAGGACAAATTCTGGTCAATCTTCTTTGAAGAGGTTGCCCATCTCCTTGGATTTTTGTCCAAGATTTAATAATCATAGCCTATCTGATAAGTTGTTTCCAGGACATGTGCATTGATAACATAGTCTAAGCACAGCTAATTGAATGGACTTGAGCTACAATACCAAGCAGAGCAGCTATACACTATAAGGAGATGTGCTTAGTATGCTGTGAAGAGCCTGCAGTGCTCATTAGAGCATTGTGGCCTTTTAAAACAGCTGATTGTGGGGGTGCTCGGAGTCAGACCCCCACCAAACAAATTTTGATGACATCCCGAGGATAAGCCATTAATTTATAAATCCCAGACAACCCCTCTAACTGAAATAACATAACAAACAAAAAAATACCTTACCATTTTCTCTTATGCCACCTCCAGTGTCTGTATCCTGGCTTCCAGTAAGACGTTGTGACATGGTCATGTAATAGCTGCAACCAATCAATGACTGCAGCTGTTAAAGTTGGTGTGGACCCACTGTACCAACCAACCGGTTTGGCTTTGGGCTAACCCTAAGTGCGTTATTCTGGCAACCTGGCATATTCACTCTTTGACCTCTATGCAGGGATCTGGACTTCGCTACAGACCAACCACTATACTGCTACCTCTTGAGATAATCCTGGTGTGGTTGGCAGTTGACCTAAGGTGTCAGAGACACTGGGGAGAAGCATCAAAGGAAAAGGCAATATAATAGTCTGGAGACAGGCCAAGGTCATACTAGCATATCCATAAGTCCAAGGTGGCATGCAAAAGTTAGCCAATCCAACAAACGGGCCACAGGCAGAGCAGGCAGATAGAAGTCAGTGTCGGTAGTCAGGCTGGAGTACAGTACACTGGTGGACAGACAGAGAACACACCTATGCTGGTTACTACAGGCTAGGAAACCTAAAGCTCACCACCAACTGTAGAGAGTCTTTGAATACCCAGGAATGCCCAGCTATTGGCTGAGGAAGTATTTGGATGCATATGAGCTGGCTCTTTAAAAGGCTGAATGGAAGAGCTTACCCCAAGGGACCAAGACAGGAGGGCACAGGAAGAAGCATGCAGGTGTCAGTCTGCATAGGACGCCAGCAGCCTGCAGTGGAATGGGACTGGGCAGCCTGGTAAGAAATACAGCATCCGGGCATGGACCACCGGCATAACAGCCGCAGTCAGATGTACATGTCCAAACATCCTGGCTCTAGGCCTGGATACAGGGACAGAGACACAAGTGCAGCAGGAATAGTGGTAAGGTATTGTCATTTTAAGCTATGGTTAGCTCTTGACAAAAACTGTCAAAGGACTAAACTACCCCATGAGCAAATAATGAAATGAACAAACAGAAACAGATCTAGATTTAGTTTTTTTTATTATAAAAAGAAAAACAAAATCTATTTTAAAAACCAGACTATGTCAGAATGAGATGCGAGTCAGAAGCAGTAATTCCTAACCTGCCATTAATACCCGAGACCCATTCACAAACATGGAGAAATCAATGTATTTCACATGTGTGCATATAAATCATACAAATTTAGTGGGAAAATAAAATTCTTTTCTCTTTTCTTGTCGCTTGGCACTGAAAATGATAATTTGCTGGTACTGCACTTTTCAGTGCATGCTAGGTAGTGGTGTAGTACATGTACCCTAAGAGCAAAGATTAAATATTAGCCCAGCTCTTATCAAACCAAAACCTTTGGAAGTGTATGTTAATACGTCAAACACAAATCAGTTTTTGACCAAGCTCAAAATGAACTATATGTTTCACAGATGGCCAAGTTATCTCGTTTATGAAAAAGGAACAGGATGAGAACTTTCTAATGACGAAATGCGCCGAGCACAAGTGTAAGCATCACAAGTTGATGCGGTTGTCCTGTTTCCAATGCAACATCTCGAATCTTGGATGTCTCCTTAACATTCATAAAGTTCCCAAGGACATTGCTAGAGGCTTGCCCTGGAATTAACTAACTTAGTGATGGATTTGCAACACTTATCCATCAAGGTCTGCACATATTTCCCACTCTCCTTGCTCATGAGATGAATTGTGCCATTCCCGTATACTTTTTGCTTAGCACCAACTTAAACCTTGATTTTTTTAGATTTTTTTTTCTTCAAAACTTTTTTATTATTATTGAAAACACCTCAATAGATATTATCCCATCTTCCAAACCTCACGGTAGACTTCATTTACACTTAAATAGAAAAATACCACAAATATGGACCCAAAAGACAACATTACAATGATCAGGGACATCCATGTATGGACAACCCCACGGATGTCCTGGCACATTATATGACCCCTGGTTCACTTGAGAGATCTCACTGCATCCTGCTCCAAGAATTGCAACTAGCTAGCAGGGTCAGCCAAGAACATGTCAAATGAATGAGTACCTGGCATAAGTTTGAGGGTGAATGGAAGATTCCCCCTCTGTATCTTTTGTTAGTGGTTATCATGGAGAGCAGTGAGGCAGAGTACAGATTGCTACCTCCACATAGATCTTTCTGCTATTCCCATGTATATCTCTTTGTGCCCTTTTAGACAGTAAGAGATATTATTTTGTGACCTACAGTACATTTTAAGAATTATTTCTTATTTACGCTACTTTGCAAAATTTGGGGCTGAGTTTCTAATAAATATTGAATTTTGGGGACAGCCCTGACAATTATGACAGATTGACCTTTACATCTTGTGCTAGTCGTACCATTAAAGGGGTTCTCTGGGCATTTATGAAAAATGCAAGCACTCCTCAGACCTTAGGTTTATACTTACTTGTCCGCCGCGCCACCAATGCCGCCATCTTGGCTGCACTCGTACAGGCGGCAAACCCTTCCAGTTGTCCAATGCACTCACACAAGCTGCAAGCTCTTCTGCTTTGGTCCCAACCGGTTTTGTTCCCTGGTCTTCCTGTTCAGTTACATTTACTACTATGCAGCTGAACATGAAAAGAAGCATGTACTGTACATGCGGTCGGGCCCTGAGCGGAAGAGCTTACAGCCTGTGCAAGTACAGCATCAATGGCGTGGAGGACAGGTAAGTATGAACAAAACCATCATTCTTCAGCAGGTCCGAGGAATGCTTATATTTTTCATGATGCACAAAAAAATTACCTGGTGCTGTCCCACTGATGGGTTGGTGGCCAGTCCTGTTTCTACCTTGTGCTTAATTGATATAAACTTTATAGTGAAAGTAAAGCATTTCACCAATTACTTTTATATTTTTTTAAATTCTATTCCTGATTTTTAATGCATCAGGAATTTAGATTGTAAAGAATACAATCAGGCTAATCAGAAATAATGAGAAACTTTTGGGTTCTAAAAATTACTAGCAATGTCCCTGTCTTGTGTCTATAAGACAAGGAATTACAAGGGACTTGGGTCTAGTGTAAAGGATAAAAACAGAACTGGGTAAGAAACTCTAGAGTCAAAGTAGTTGCTATCTCTGCCTTTTGCATCTCTCTAGTTCTTGTATTGAACAGGTTCATCTCCAGTTTCATTCAGCACGCAGGTTCGAATCAAGGCTTCCGTCACAGCATAAGGATCACAGTTGGCTGATGGACGTCGGTCTTCGAAGTAGCCTTTCTGCTCTTGTCCCGTTTGGCGTGGAATGCGGATACTTGCTCCCCGGTTTGCCACTCCAGCAGAAAACTCATGGATGCTGGAGGTTTCATGGAAACCTGTTAAACGACGTGCATTATCTGAACCCCCCTTGGGATCATAGCTTTGAATGTGATATTCATGACGCTTAGAGAGGCGCTCAATGGCTTCTTCTATATACCTAGAAGTATAAAGAATGACATGTCACTTAACTATTCTTCGCATTTTTTTACAACATGGCATTTTTCCATTTAGCATCATCTAAAGGGGACCCTCACCTTTCAGGAGAACAGAGAACTGGTGACCTCGTGCCAATTTCAGGCCACCACATTTTCCATACATTTTAATCAGGAGGTGGCCTCGATAAGAGAGTTACAGCTACCACTTCATTGAATTGTATGGAGAATGCAACAACTAGGAATCAGCAAACAGGGTCATCGGACCTCTTCTCCCAATAGGTGACGCTCCAAGAGTTCTCATCTATCAAGCATTTATGGCTTATCATGTACATATACAACAGATTTAAAAGATGGTAATACCTCTTTATTCATTTATTTTTTTTTTTATCAAAAACAGCACCAATATAGTCCATGGGTTGGGTCTGGTACTGCAGCTCAGTTTAAATGAGTGACCCTTTTTTAAATCTTATAAACCTATTTAAGGCCCACCATGTAAAGCGTTTTGCATTTGAAAGATCAGATTTGTTCCCCATTATATTATGCTTTTACTTACTTGAGGCCTCCTTCATCTCGCATGCGCTTTGTGCTAAAGTTTGTGTGGCAGCCAGCTCCATTCCAGTTTCCAGTAATGGGCTTAGGGTCAAATGAAACCACAATTCCAAAGTCTTCACATACTCTGTGCAGGATAAAGCGGGAGATCCACAGATGATCTCCCATTTCAATTCCTTCACATGGACCCACTTGGTATTCCCACTGTAACAAAATAAATACAGTGAAACCTCTTTAAGACAACCACCCAGAATGACATTAAAAAGTAGTCTTGGGGGGGGGGGGGGGGTGACTGAGTTGTCTTCTCAAAGAAGATGGCCAATATGCTAAATGATATATAGTGGAACTGAAGTAAAATCTGTCACCGAAATATGGTCTGAATAAAGGTGTGATCTTCTAAAAGAGGTGGTCTTCATAACTTACTTTGCAGAAGAGCACAGTAAAAATACTATAGGAGTATTGTTATTGACTTTTGAGAATATTTTTTGGTGGTAATGAAGACAATCAAGTAAATCCATAATAAAATGACAAGATTGAGGCTCTGTCTCATGTTCAATATATGATGAAGAGACCTAAGCATCTGGAAAGTATAATTCTGCCTGAAAGACTTTAGGGATCCGAGAACGGGGAAAGCCACAACTAAACAGAGGAATGGAATTATAGAACGTCAGAACATGGCAATTAATTGCGGGGCAAAAAACAGGCCATTCTCATAACAGATATTCAAATGGTGACCTATTGCAGTTTGAGATAATGTGAAACAAGTGTTTCCGCTCCACCTATGGTTTGGATGTTCTTACCTGAGCTGGCATAACTTCTGCATTTGTTCCTCCAATTTTCACTCCGGCATAAAGGCATGCTCGATAATGGGCTTCTACAATATCACGCCCATAGGCTTTATCTGCTCCCACACCACAGTAATAAGGACCTAAGGGAAAACAAATCTCATTAACTGAGGTGGTAAAACACAGGGCAGTAGATGATCCCTATGATGTTTAATGAAAATTATGCAAATATTTATCAGACAAAAGACTATGATAATAAAATATTTTCTCCATACCAGATGGAAGTGTATGTTATAATTTCAGTAAAGCATAACTACATAAGGTAAATGAATAAGATAAATGTCTGATTGCTGGGGGCCCCACTGTTGGGACATCCAATAATCACTGATCCTCCTCATTGCACTTGAATAGAGCTGTGGTTCAGCATAAGCCCTGTGCTCCATTTATAAATTGTTTGATTGCTAAGACCCCACCCCCGGGGACCCTCACTGATCACTAGAATGAAGATCAGTCGTACTGTGCTCGTATGAGAAGCTCTCAAGTATGCACCCTGCTGCTCCTTTGAATGGGGTTGTCTGAGATTTTGATATTGATGACCTATCCCTTGCATAGTAGAAACAGAAGAGTCACTTGGATAGGTCATCTATGTCAAACCGGCGAGGGTCTGACTTCTGGCACCCACGCCAGTCAGCTGTTTGAAGAGGAAGAGGCTGCACTCACTGGCCATTTCCAACGCCAGTGACATCAAGTTTTTTGGTCACATGACCTAGATGCCGCTCAGTCCCATTCAAGGGAATAGGGATGAGCTGCAATAATAAGAACAGCTACTATCCAAGGAACAGTGCTGTTCTTGGAAAGCTGTGAGGACAGCTCATCTGTAATTGATGACCTACTCTTAGGACAGGTTATCAATATCACAATCTCAGAAAACCCCTTTAATGTCTATGGGGCTGACAAAAACAGCCAAAAGCTGTGCTCAGCTGTCTGCAACAGTCGTATGGGACAGCACCAAGCATGCTTGACTGTCGCTCCATTAAACGCCTACCAACAAATTTTGTGCAATGAGAAAGAAGGGGGGCTCATGACCCTCATTCTGATCAGTGGGAGTCCCAATGATGAGGCCCTCAGCAATCAGATATTTATCACCCATCATGCTAATATTCCAACTGCAAAATGGAATGGCCTTTTCTGAATACACAGTTTACTCAAAGCAATTGCCAACAGATATTTGTTATATACCTAAAAAGACTACAGTGAAATTCAAACTATCTTCACACATAAAATCACTAGAGAATAATATAGACTTCATGTAATCTTGGTACAAAAATAGTGAAATGAATACATTTTAGCATAATGTACCTTGAGGTCCTGGAAAGCCATTGGAGGGCCAACCAAATGGGTGTCCATCCACTCCGAGCAAAGTATATTCTTGTTCCATTCCAAACCAGGGGTGTTCATTAGTGACCATATCCATAATCTGATTACAAGTGTGTCGTAGATTTGTTTCTAAAAACCAAGGTGATGTCTGTTACTGAAAAGTTGTTTGATTTTAAGACAATTTCAAAGTAGAATGCTAATGTAGAAAAATACTAAGCTGAGATTGAAACAGAACCAACCAATATGTGGGAGGTATAGCAAGTGTTATAAGCTTCCGTCATGCCAATGACATTAAGTATATTACGCCTACTTCTTTTGCATCTACTGAATTTTCATACTTTACCTACTGAATTGTTACAAAACCATACATTTCTTACACACACGTTTTTAAGAGTATATGTTGCAAATCATAAGAAATTAAGAAAAAACTCTTCACGAGAATCCATGGTTATAAACATCTGCTCTCCCTTGGATTTGTCTTTTATATTTGGGAATAATGTATTGTGATACTTTACAGCTTCTTTAAAGGGAACCTGTCACCGGGATTTTTTGTACAGAGCTGAGGACATGGGCTGCTAGATGGCCGCTAGCACATCCGCAATATCCAGTCCCCATAGCTCTGTGTGCTTTTATTGTGTAAAAAGAATGATTTGATACATATGCAAATTAACCTGAGATGAGTCCTGTCCCTGAGATGAGTCCAAGGACAGGACTCATCTCAGGTTCATTTGCATATGTATCAAATCTTTTTTTTTATACAATAAAAGCACACAGAGCTATGGGGACTGGATATTGCGGATGTGCTAGCGGCCATCTAGCAACCCATGTCCTCAGCTCTATGCATAAAATCCCGGTGACAGGTTCCCTTTAAGCATCAGAAGGTAAGTAACCTGAACCTAATGCTCAAGATATAAAAGTAGGAGGTGGTCTATGGTGAAGACTAATTTATGCATCATGATGGTGTCAATAGAAACATCCCATCGCTGTCAAGACAATAATAAAGTCATTTCAACTCCAAAAACTTCTATGCCTAATCTACCCCCAAATATGCATTTGACAAACTGTACAAAACATTTTTATAGTGTCATATGATGGGATCTCCTCCATGGTTTTCTGCTCTTTTTGTCTACCTACTTCCGGCTTCGAGCCTCCTAATCCCCAAGTTCCTACATTTCCGGCCAGACCCTTCTTCTACTACTGGTGAAATATCTCTAAAGAATTTCTCATATCGGTTTTTCAGAAAGAAGAGAAAATAATTTGGGCTGTTGATATGTTTTAAGAACTAATTGGGCACTATTAACCTGATACAATTGATGATCCTACATTGGAGTCTGTCATGTTTTCGACTGAATCTGCTTTCACACAGCAGTCAGTGTTTGATCGCTTCAAGCACTTTACATGCCTCTCTGTCTCTCTGTTCCAGGAAATTACAGACTGTATTTTTTTTTTTTATCAAAAATGCATCAACAGCAGAAAATCTCTTCCTTTATATGTGTCCTTGTTAATTCAGTAGCTGTATTTCAGCTCTGGAGTGATAACCCTTCTCGAAGATTTCTTGATGACTTCCTACAACTCGCTTTGAAGATTGAGCTTTACTATCCGACTGGCTCCTCAACCACAAAAACTAATATTAATGAAATAAAATAACACAAGATGGGCGGCAGTACCGCTAAACATGTACTATATCCTTTTTTGTATACTCTTACAGCTGGGCAGTTTGCATAGTCCATCTGTTAGGTATTCTGAGGACGACATTCAGCTACAGGGTTAGTGACACAGACTGCAATCTGGCCGGCCAGCTGTCCAAATGTAGACGGGGCTTTTAGACTTCACTTGTCACCATGTACTGTATATTTAAGGAAAGGTGTTTGCTGTAGCAAACCATGGTGAGAGTAATAGTTAAGTATATGTAAGTCCTTGACCAAAAAGTGCACTGTACTTTTTTTTCTTTTACGTAAACATTTAATGTTGCATTCGTTGAAAATGTATAGTAATACCATAAAAAGGTTACAATATACTTGTTTTTTATGTCCATAGACTAACAATTGTAAATGAACAGTGCCGCCCATTCAATGGAGGGTCCAATAAAGGCTTTGTCCAGGCTCAGAAATAAGGGTCTTTTCCCAGAACCAACAGCACTCTTGCCCACGGATTGTGACTATATCGTCAAGTCAATAGAGCTGCATTAGCTGCAATACTAGACATAGACCATTGAGAAGAGTGGCGCTGTTTCTAGAAACAATACAAGAAAATGTATTTGAAGGGGTTTTCTGAGATATTTTAACTGATGACCTACCCTCTGTATAGTTTATCATCAGTATCTGATCAGTGAGGGTCTGACACCCGTGACCCCTGCCGATCAGCTGTTGAGAAGGCACCGACGCTCACAGTAACCCCGCAGCCTTCTTGCAGCTTTGCCTAGACTAGTGACATCACATTCATCGATCACAAGGCCTGGGAGCAGCTTAGTCTCATTCAAGTGAATGAGGCTGAGCTGCAATACCAAGCACAGCCACTACATAATGTACGGCGCCAGTGCCTTCTCAAACAGCTGATCTGCGGGGGTCCCAGGTGTCTGACCTGGACCAATCAGACACTGATGATCTATCCAGAGTATAGGTCATCAGTATAAAAATCTTGGAGAACGCCTTTAGTATTTCCAATTCCCAGTCCTAAGGTATACTAAGAGATAAAATATTTGCTCTACTGTTCTCTTTGGAGGCAGTTTATAATTTCCAGAGTTTACTTGATGACCTGACTAGACTTAATTGCATAGCGGGAGTGTATACTTATATACTAATATACGATAAAAGCAGCAATTACTGTATGGAAATGATTGAAGACATCCACATCTCTGATATTACAATAAATACGAAGCCCTTGTCACACTTTTCTGCTTGCCTACCTGCTGTCATCCTGTTGTATTTCAGCACTTCACAGAACACAAGCTTGTTGGGGTCTCTGCGGAAGGGGTCTCTGAACATGGCCACTGGTATCAAAAACATATCGCTATTTGATCCTTCTGACTGATGTGTGCTAGAGCCATCAAAATTCCATTCAGGGAGATCTGTATTGGACATAACATAAGAAAAATCATGACAAAGTTTTTGCCAAAGTTTATTATTTTCTGTTTCAATGCTTTAAAATGATGTGAACTTAGTAGGCACTAGAATAAAAGGATAAAACAACGTTATCTACACGTAAAGCATTTCCAAATGTTAAAGGTGTTGTCCCAAGAAAAATGGTCTACAGGTTTCAAACCAGCACCTGGATCTGAATACTTTTGTAATTGCATGTAATTAAAAATTTTGCATATCCTCTGAGTTATTTAATCAAATGTATCTGTATAGCGCCACCTGCTGTTTGTTCTTTTTCTTATTTCTTTGGCTCACTGAGATTGCCGCACATGCTCAGTTTTATCCTTCAACTAGGGAGAGAGCTGCAGCAGAATGGACACGCCCCCTGACTGAGCTGCAGCAAATAGCACAGTCCCCCGGAGCTGTCAGTTTGATATAAATCTAGCAGAGCAATGAATGAGGAAATCTCTGGATCTATGTGAGGTACAGGGCTGGTTCTAGCTTTGTTAGAAAGAAATTGTCCTGTACTATATGATGTCATTTTTTTACATTAATCATGACATTACCCCTTTAATACCAGAGCTTAAACATCAAGGCTATGTGTGTGCATTATGTTGCGATATTTATTCTTCCTTTCGTGTTTGTTGCTATGTTTGTTTTCAAATGACACATTGTTGCGCACCTTCAATCGTCTTGGGTTCACAGTCGAGGGTGCGTGTTTTGCAGCGCAGGCCTTCTCCTGTCCCGTCAATCCATATGTACATAGCCTGAACCCTTTCTCCCTGTGGCAGGGACATATACATCTGCTTCATGGCCTTGCTTAGCTGTGAACTGGCCGAGGTCGACATGACTGAAGCAGGATGTTGTACTGCAGAGGAAGAAAGAGCACAAATGGTTAAGATAAGTTCCAACTCTTTTGAAAGGCTATACAACACTGCCTCTGGAGGAACAATGCAGGGCTTCTCATGGAGGTTCATGGAGGTTGCAAGTGGAAATTGCAAGAAATGTGGAACTGATTACAGCTCCCCGTGGATTCCAATCCAAACAGGATGAAATGCAGATGAAACAAATTCTGCAAAAACCTGATTACTGCATGGGACAAAGGCATTTAAATTTCATTATTTCCAAGGTTCACCAAAATTTAGATTTTAGCTATCCTAGACTAGCAGAGCTAATACCTATAGGATGGCAATTGATCATGTATCCGGCACATGAAACCCTTCAGGTCCTGATTGTTATATTTATTAGATAAATTGGGGGTCTCATATGTGTTAAGCCCTTTCAATGCAATGCTAAATATTAGTACATAGGGTTCTCAATACTTCTTTACAGGGCAGTGGCAATGGAGTAATAGGAATGATTAATTAATTGACTCTGTGCCTTTAAATCTCACTTGTCATTGATGTATAGATGTATATTGCGTCGGCACAATGTGGTGGTTCACTGATCCTAATCTTAAAGATAGCCAAATGTATCACAATGGCTCAGGCTAGAGGATAAAACGGGTGCACAGCTATACCATGTACTGGTTGACATAGCTTGCAACGCAATTTTATTGCAAAATTTTGGTGCAATTTTTGCACATAATGATGCATGTTAAGCCACACCCCTTTCTTAGTAAACCACACCCATTTCTAAGTAAGTCACACACCCCTTGACGAGCAAGTTACGGTGGACTATTCTTTTAGGCTTCCATGCTTCAGAAATATGCAAAATGAGGCTTGAGCCAAGAATGGACCAAAATTTGGCCAAAATAAGCCACAATTGAGTTGTAGCCATGATAGTAAATCTGAGAATTATTATTATCCTAAGGGATGTCCCTACTAAAAACACCCTATGTCCATGCAAAATGACATCTTAAACCCCAAAATTTTGGGGGTGCTGATGAACACTTTGAATCGTCATCGAAGGTAATCCTATAACCTTCTTCTAATGATCATCCTTGATCCGTCCTGCATATTGCAATTCCTCCCTCAATAAGTAAAAAAAAAGAGGAGAGAATGCTTGTATTAGAACCTGCAGAGACATAAGAAAAGCCAAGAGCAGAAAACACATATCCTGAGATTCAACTAACAGGGTTTTGAATTGCAAATCTAGGTATAAAAACACGGTTTAAAATGGCCACCCCCACCGCTCGCACCAGTAATGAATAAGGCATAGCCAGCTGAACCCCTTCCATAGGGACGTACGCTCCATAGTAACATAGGCATACAAGAAGAGATTTTTTTTCAAAAACAAGATGGTGGAACAGGCGTACCATAAGGCCATGATGGTCGATACCACTGCGATATTAGATAATGAAGATGTGAGGCTTTCACAGGCAAACGGTATAATAGACACACAATAACCAACACAGGCTCACACCTCACACACGCTCTAGGCAAATGATGCTGGCTGTTGTTTTATGGGGAAGAAGGGTTTAACTGTTACATTGCTGAATATAACCAGCAGGAAAAGATCTATGATCAAAACAATATCACAGAAAGGCATCAACGAATGCAGAAAAATAACAATTGTAAGATATCCAAAGCGCATGGAACACGATGTAACTGTGCCGTTTTAACAATAGTCTTGCCCCCTCTGGCAGACGAGGGGTTAAACACCGTACCTTGTACTTCTAATATAATATAAATTGATGTATTTTTCTTTTAATACTTGCATGAAATCATTTCAGTACAGGAACCTGTCATGGCGCGTGGACTGATCAGTGAATTCAAATGACTGCACCCCTCCTAAGGAAATGATTATTCATTATATTAGGATAATGGCCAATTATCAAATATCCCTAATTTTGCAAAAGAAAGGCAAGTCACCTATCACTACATGGGGGAAACCTTGTCCAAGCACCAAAATAGTGAATTGATAACACTAGACAGGTAACCAGTCACCTGACAGTCAGTGTTCTAGTCTATGTTGGTGCTATATTAATAATAATTATTATGATTGTGCACTTTAAATGTGCACCTATGTAGTACATCACTGTGATATCACACACAGGTGAGAGCTGTAGGTAAACCTTTTCCATCTTACTTTAAAACATTCTGCCACAAGACTTCATTGACAAATTCAGCTCTGCTACATCTACACATACATTTGTTATGAAAGAAAGCAAATTGCAACAGGCAAAATAAATAAATCAATAAATCAATAAACCTAAAACAGAATGATAGGTGACATATCAAAGGCTACATCCCCGGTTTACCTGTATCAGATGAAGATGGAGATGAGGATGCAGATAGTCCACAGGGCTGGTTGCTGGTTTTGATGCCGGGTGTTAGTTAAAAGCTCCCATTCTCAGGTTTGAGCTAAGGCAGCTCTCCCTGTACATATATTGAGCAGTACAGTGCCAGCCCCTAGGCTGGCGATTGGCCGCTTGCAAACATGATTTCTACATGCCACACTGGAACCGCCCTCATGGCATTGAGCCATTGGCCATGCTTGCGGAAGGTGCAGCCTACATCATCCTAAGGATCTCCCCAGCACTGAGAAAAACAAGTCTGGGAGGGGGTGTGAGAGGCACGGAGAGAGAAAAATACAAAAGATGGAAAAAAAAACGACAAAAAACAACACTATAGAAACATCTAGTTAATAAAAAAAAACTGTGAGAGGAATCCTTTGCAGAGGAGAAGGAGAACACTTCTAAATCTGAAATCAGAAACAAATAACTGATGTAAGGGAACCCTCATCTCGTAAGGAAATCTGCTAGCAAGCTAGTTAAATTCTTAGGCCTCTTTCACACGAGCGTGACGGATTAGTTCAGGGTGCGTTCATTGAAACTCGCACCATTTTGCAAGCAAGTTCGGTCAGTTTTGTCTGCGATTGCGTTCAGTTGTTCAGTTTTTTCTGCGTTGGTGCAATGCACTTTGATGCGTTTTTAACGTGTGTGATAAAAAACTGAAGGTTTACAAACAACATCTACTAGCAACCATCAGTGAAAAACGCATCGCACCCGCACTTGCTTCCGGATGCAGTGCGTTTTTCACTGAAGCCTTATTTACTTCTATGGGGCTAGGGCTGCGTGAAAAGCGCATATTATGGAACATGCTGCATTTTTCACGCAATGCAGAACTGATGCGTGAAAAAAAAAATGCTCATGTACACAGACCCGCTGAAATAAATGGGTCAGGATTCAGTGCGGGTGCCATGCGTTCACGTCACGCATTGCACCCGCGTGGAAAACTCGCTCGTGTGAAAGGGTCCTTAAGAAGCTGTGATACGTTGTAAACAACATAGTAAGTAAGGTTTCCTAACTGTTATCTGTACCACCAATCATGTTGACCAAGACTATATGACATTTTAATATGAATTGTTTTATCATGGTAATAATAAAGTGATTATTTTTGAATTCCGGTGTGGTGAATTGGTGTATATATGTGTATGGGATTCCGGATATTTTGGGCGTTATCCCAACGCCAGATTTCGATTTGTTGTAAACAACATAGTAAACAAAAACATCGCATTGCACCACCTGTCCTGATTACAAAATGTTATAAGGGTTAACATCACCGGTGCCCACTGTGCCACCTGATTACAAGAACTTTGTGGTCAGGCTGAAAATGACTTATACACATGCCCTCACTCAAGATGTGCACTATGTATGTACCAGCTTGAAGGGGCTTCGCTTTACACTTTCACTCACTAGCACCCATGTAGCTGAAGTAAACAACCCGGTCTCTCTTGCATCTAACACACATATGTTCAGGGAAAATACCATAGCAATGTTGGCGCACCTCCCTAGCAAAGCACACAGGGACCTGAACAGTTAAAGGGAGTCTGTCACCAAAGTTGGACATAATAGACCGCTGACATAGCTTTGTAGCATCACTTTAGATGAATGAAACGGTACCTTTGTTGTCTTCTTCAGCGCTTGACCTGCTTCAAAAACGGACTTTTATTGATATGTAAATGAGGGCTCGCAAGTGCCCAGGGCGGAGTTAAGTTCTTTGGAGCCCAGGCTGCTCATCCTCTTTAGTTCTTATCCCCGCCCCTGTCTCTGTCTCTGCCCGCCCTTCTATTGCCTTTCTTCCTCCTCCTCTGGTAGCGAACTCCTGCGCCTGCGCTCAGCTTTGCCTCGGCGGGGCATGCGCACTGCGATGCCCACTGTGGGAACGGCATCAATGTAGCTACTGCGCATGTCCAGCGGTTTGCAGCGTCAGCCGGGGAATGCGCAGTAGCTACATTGATGCCGTTCCCCAGTGGGCATCGCAGTGCATGTCCCGCCGAGGCAAAGCTGGCGCAGGCGCAGGAGTTCGCTACCAGAGGAGGAGGAAGAAAGGCAATAGAAGCGGGCAGAGCAGAGACAGGCGGATAAGAACTAAAGAGGCCGAGCAGCCTGGGCTCCAAAGAACTTAACTCCGCCCTGGGCACTTGCGAGCCCTCATTTACATATCAATAAAAGTCCGTTTTTGAAGCAGGTGAAGCTCTGAAGAAGACAACAAAGGTACCGTTTCATTCATCTAAAGTGATGCTACAAAGCTATGTCAGCGGTCTATTATGTCCAACTTTGGTGACAGACTCCCTTTAATTCGATCTCAAAGGGTGGAAGCAGCTCATTAACCCTTTTGTTCAAAGGAGTAGAAAGGGTACATGATTTCATTTGTTACCGTGGATGATTTTATGTGTGAGATGTCCTTTGTTCTTGTCCAGGGGATGCTTCACTGGACACCATGCTACAGGTCAAGATTGTGGATTTTCACAGCAGCCGGCGGAGTGTGAGTCCCATATTCCAGAGGAGAGAGAGGTTATGGATGCATCTGCAGGAGCAGCACTGTTTGGTACAATAATATTACGCTGTAAGGTGCCCTAAATAAAGCTAAAGAAGTTGTTACAATGAAACCCTCCAAATAGAACCTGCAGCTTTAATGGGGACCAATCAAACTACTGTGTATTGTTTGAACAATATGGCATAGTTTGTCCAAATAAAACCGCCACATAGTGCATTACAGTCTCCAAATCCTGTCTCCATACAGTGACAAAATAACTTAGCCACACAGTGCTAAAATAACAGAGCCATACAGTGCCCACATAATTCTACCATACAGTAGTAAATAAGTAAATAATACTACCACTGTTCCATATAATACTGTTTATGATGCTTAAATAATACAACCGTACTAGTTTGTCCAAATAAAACCGCCACATAGTGCATTACAGTCTCCAAATCCTGTCTCCATACAGTGACAAAATAACTTTGCCACACAGTGCTAAAATAACAGAGCCATACAGTGCCCACATAATTCCACCATACAGTAGTAAATAAATAAATTAATAATACTACCACTGTTCCATATAATACTATTTATGATGCTCAAATAATACAACCACACACTGCTACACAAATAAACACCTAATAACACCAGCATAGAGTTCCCAAATAATAGTACCCTACACTATCAACAGTTAGCACGTTTTACCCTGGGTTCACACCTGAGCGTTTCTGAGACGCGCGTTTTCCATGCGTTTTTGTGCGCGTTTTAGGCAAAAGTAAACGCGCGTTTGTGTGATTGACTGCAGTGTTGTCCAATGACCAAATATCCCTGTCTATATGAAGTTTGGCCTTTCCAGCATGTTGCAAATTCATAAACGTGCGTTCGAACGTGCGTTTTCAGTGTCAAAAACGCGCAAAATACAAGCGTTGCGCGTTCCCATTGAAGTGTATGGGCCAAAATGCACAACAAACGCCCCAAAAAAAGCTCAAGTACTTGTTTATGCGTCGGGCGTTTTTCAGCTCGTTCGAACGCGCTGTAAAACGCGCAAGTGTGAACTGAGGGTTAGTGATTGGTCTGAGGAGTGACATGGGAGCCCCTAAATGGGAAAGACCCGAGGGGCATTTGCTCATTTTGTTTCCCATACCCTAGTCTTTGATAGTGTAAGAGTGATGTACTAGTCCATTGATGCGCTATACAGAGCCCAAATAATACCCCCATGGAACTCAAATGATTCTGCCTATGGTACTCAATTAATATAACCATAAATTGTATGATCAGTTATAGGATCAAATACAATATCCAAATAACACCACCATATTCAATATCCCAGAGCAGGGGTTACTGGCAAAATGATTGCTGTTTACAGTATAAGAATGTATTGGCTCAGATGAGCCAAAGTTATTGCTTTGTGATGTCTCGCAAGACTTTGCGCAATAACTTCATAAATTAATTATAGAGAACAAGCACCATTGCTGTTTGCAGAGAGACACCTGAAGGGTGAATTCCTTTCTGTCAGTATTTGTTGATTATGATTAAGGATGAGCGAATCGACTTCGGATGAAACATCCAATGTCGATTCGCATAAAACTTTGTTCTAATACTGTACGGAGCAGGAGCTCCATACGGTATTAGAATGCATTGGCTCTGATGAGCCGAAGTTGCCACTTGGAACCGAACCCGAGTTCGGGAAATGTTTTTTTTACAGTACAAATTAATTTATGAATTATTGCTTCGCGAAGCAATAACTTCAGCTCATAGGAGCCAATACATTCTAATACTGTACGAGGCTCCTGCTCCATACAGTATTAGAGCGAAGTTTTATGCAAATCGACTTTGGATGTTTCATCCGAAGTCGATTCGCTCATCCGTACTTATGTTATTTAGTGTCATTTTATGCTTTGCATGCCCAGTACTGTAATGTATGGCAGTGACAGAGTTAATCAACTCTGGTACAGTCCCTAGAGAAAAATTGTGTGTGGTGGATGCCTGAACCGCCCCCAGCTGAGACTAGAGAGTTACAGCAAGTAGAGGAGTGAGGAAGCATCTTCAGAAATCTGCATGGCTGAGCTTTGGAGTCAGTAAGGTAACCTGCTACTACGGCCATTCAGACCTTACTGCAGTGAGGGAAATACTGTTAAGACACCCTTCACACTACACGAGTTCGCCAATCATATCTCTAAAATCTGTACTTCTTAGTTGTGAATTATAGGCACAATTGCAAAAGTGAGATTACCAGTAGTGTTGAGCGCGAATATTCACAAAGCGAATTTTAATCTCGAATATCATGATTTCGAGTTTTCGCGAATATGTCGAATACATGACTCCATATTCGCAATTACGAATATTTGCTCTTAAGATGGATAGTGATAGGGAAACTATATTGCAAATAAAAGATTCAGACATAATTCCCCCAACCTTAATTGCTTTCTATAACAATTTCCACTATTCCTGTCAGAGTAAAGACTTAATAGGTAAAAACTGTCCTGCGAATGTTCGTCACTTGAATATTCGCATTAATCTATTCGCGGTTTGTATTCCCTTTCCTACCAAGCGTTAACAGGTTGTGTCAGACTCCAGTACGCTGCATGTATTGCGAAAATTCGTATATGTCTTTTTCGCACCTTTCCATTCGCACAAATGACTCCCGCCATTTCAAGCTTTCAATACATGTAAAGCTGTTTAAACGTTATTAATAACGAATAGATTCTATGCGCACGCGACTATAACTTGAAAAATTAATCGCAAGTCATGATATTGAATGCGAAATAACGAATATTGCAAAATTGCGAATATATGATGAATATGATGCAAATTATTCGTCAAATATTGCGAAATCGAATATGGGTCTTTGCGCTCATCACTAATTGCCAGCTATAGCTTCTGCAGGAAAAGACTTGAGAAAGATTGAGAGGAAAGAGTATGATAATTTCCATCATTGCTCAAATCTATGCAAAACCATTTGGGGAGATTTGCACTGTACGTTGTGGGAACTAAGGGGGACATTTATTAAACAGAAATGCGCTTATATTAGGCATATTTCTGGTGCAGATTGCGGCGCAAAAGTCCTTTGCGCTGCAATTTGTAACTTTTTCCCACTCACTCCAGGTCTAAAAAAGTGAGCGTGGTGTGGGTGAGGAAGGGTCGGCAGGCCGGTCTCATTCATTATTTTCTATGCCTGTTTTCGGCATAAAAAGTGGTTTAAATCTATTCCAGCTATGCCAGAAGCGGTGGTGGATCTGCCGGTTATGCAGAGGCTGGTGCCTCTACATAACTTCGGCGGATCCACTGCCAGCGCAGGGTCCCTATGTTTTCTTGCTGTTGCTGGGTATACTACAACTCCTATTTTACACTTGTGTAAACAGAGACATTTATTCTGCACATTTGTCCTGGTTAGGATCATACACTGGCCTTGCACCCATAAGAAAACCATCAGACAGGAGCCTCAAAATAAGGGTGTGTCCCGGGGACAGCCCTAGTTAGCAACAGTGTCAGGAAAGCCACTGTAAGGGTCCATTCACACGTCCATTGCGGATCCGCAAAACACGGACATCGGCGATGTGCGTTCCGCAATTTGCGGACCGCACATCGCTGGCACTCTCATAGAAAATGCCTTTTCTTGTCCGCAATTGCGGACAAGAATAGGACATGTTCTATTTTTTTCGGGAACGCGATTGCGGACCCGGAAGTGCGGATCCGCAATTGCGGACCCGGCCAGGACATCGTCTGTCCCCATTGAAATTAACGGGTCCGCAATTCCGTTCCGCAAATGCAGAACAGAATTGCGGACGTGTGAATGGACCCTAATTAACTCTAACATCTAGAGCCACTACCACTCCTATCTCCCACTCCTGCTCCTCCCGGGCCACTGAACCTAGAGTGCATAAAAACAATACTGTACCCCATCCTAAGAACATCCATCAGCTTTATCATATAATAGTGTGCTGATGAAATAATGGAGATTACACAATTTTTATTTACAACTATGATAAACATACATCTAACCTGAAATGCCTCTATTGCATGTAGATGGGACCGAGGTAATAGTGAAAAGCTGACACAAGCATATTAAATTCCCTGCTGCTCCCCTTGGTGAGAATGGAAGTAATGTTTAGGACCCTCTGGGCAAGCCCTCTCCTCTCTCTATGGGTCGGCTACAGGTATTGTTTAGGCTGTGTTCCCATCAAATGATGTCGTACAGTGGCATTGTCACCATAGGTTTCCATTGTAAAAATCATCTATTTAACATATACTTGGCAGGATAAAAAAACATAGTATATTATAATTTTGCATCCTTTCTTCTGAATGTATATACTAAACGTGAGACAAAAACGTGTTGTGAACACACCCTTAACTGTTGACGGTGCTAGGAAGATGGGGATTATCCTGCACCAGCTCTCGCCCACAACCTGACTTGATCCAGCTTGTAAAGTGCGTGATACTGGCGTATCTATTAGATACGGGATGAAATGGAAATTAAAATATAACTTTTAATTTATGATAATGTAAAACGTCATGAAAAAAAAAAAAAAAAAAGAACACTTAACCCCTTTAGGACCCTGACAGTTTTCACCTTAAGGACTCAGCCATTTTTTGCAAATCTGACATGTGTCACTTTATGTGGTTGATAACTCTAAAACGCTTTTACTTATACCAAATTTACCAAAAATGTGGAAAAATTCGCATTTTTCAAAATTTCAATTTCTCTGCTTTTAAAACAGATAGTGATACCTCCTAAAATAGTTATTTCATGTTTGGATCATTTTGTAAATTACATTTTCTTTTTTTGGGACGTTAGAAGGCTTAGAAGTTTAGAAGCAAATCTTGAAATTTTTAAGAAAATTTCCAAACCCCAATTTTTAAGAACCAGTTCAGGTCTAAAGTCACTTTCTGAGGCTTACATAATAGAAACCACCCATAAATGGCCTGATTTTAGAAACTACACCCCTCAAGGTATTGAAAACTGATTTTAAAAACTTTGTTAACCTTTTAGGTGTTCCACAAGAATTAAAGGAAAATGGAGATGAAATTTCAGAATTTCACTTTTTTGGCAGATTTTCCATTTTTATCCATTTTTCCAGTAACAAAGCAAGGGTTAACAGCCAAACAAAACTGAATATTTAATATCCTGATTCTGTAGTTTACAGAAACACCCCATATGCTGTTGTAAACTGCTGTACAGGCACACAGCAAGGAGCAGAAGGAAAGGAACGCCATATGGTTTTTGGAGGGCTGATTTCACTGGGATAATTTTCAGTTGACATGTCATATTTGAAGACCCCCTGATGCACCCCTAGAGTAGAAAAAGTGACCCCATTTTGGAAACTACGGGATAAGGTGGCAGTTTTTGTTTGTACTATTTTAGAGTACATATGATTTTTGGTTGCTGTATATTACACTTTTTGCGAGGTAAGGTAAAAAAAATATCTGTTTTGGCACCGTTTTTATTTTTTGTCTTTTACAATGTTCATCATCATGACAGGTTAGATCATGTGCTATTTTTATAGGGCAGGTTGGTATGGACTTTTTTGGGTTGTTTGTTTAAGTTTTTTTTTTTCGATCAAATTTTTTTTATTAATATATTGAAAGCAAAACAGGTACACAAGTACATATCAGTACCGGACAATATCTAAATGACCTCTAAATGACCTCTTCCACTGTCAAAGACATTCCAATGGTACTCAGTAAAATGCAATAGCACAGAAATATAGCAGAATTAACTAAATAGCTATTCAGTATACCCTTTCCACTTCCCTAGCTCCCCCCCCCCCTGCGGTCACTCTGGTAGGAACCCCAAGCCTCTCACAGCCTGTCTTACATACTAGAGGCAGTAGCCTGCAGCCAAGCATTCCATAGCTTCTCAAATTTTTGTGGACATCCTCTCTTAACAAATGTTGCTTTCTCATGAATCAGCATAACATTCACCTTATCTATAAATTCACCCCGAGTGGGCGGGAATGGCTGGATCCAATGTAAAGCTATCAGTTTCCGGGCCACATACAACAGGCGGCCAACTGCAATTCTCTGTTGTTCATCAGTATAAAGTTCCGACACATACCCCAGTAGGCAAATAATTGGATCTAGTGCTACTTGAACCTTCATTAACTGGAAAATAGTCTGCAATATTTCCTTCCAATAATTCACTATCAGCGGACACTTCCAGAGCATGTGGATAAGATCCGCTGGTTCCATACCACACCTCGGACAATTAGCGTCAGATCTAATCCCAATGCGCTTCAGGAACACCGGTGTTTTGTATACCCTATGGATGATAAACAATTGGGACAGTTTCCCTTGCTCGCTCAGGGAGGACCGTGGCACTGCCTCCAAAATATCCTCCCACTTCCCTTTTTCTATTACTCCCACGTCATCTTCCCATTTTTTCATTCGGGTCAAGGGGTGCCTTTCCATAAATTTATCCAATAGCACTCCATACACTTCTGATATTAACCCCCTCTTAGCCGTCCCAAATAATATCAATTTATGAAGCCCATCCACATTGCCTATCTCCGACCAGTTACCAGTTTTCATCTGGTCATACGCATGGCGCATCTGCAGATATTGGAAAAACTATTGCTTAGGAATATTATACATCATCTGCATCTCACTAAAGGTTTTAAACACCCCATCCTTCACAAGGTCCCCTAATCGAACTACCCCCTTCGTTACCATCTCTGAAATCCTGACAGTTTTTCAAATTCAGACAACTTGGAGTTTTTCCAAATCGGAGTAAGAGCATTCATGTCCGCCAACCCTTTCAGCTCTTTCAATTTACCCCATATCTTCCCCATCATCCCTATCATATAAATCCCCTCTGCACTCATCCGACGTGTATCTCCCTCCAGAATCCACAGCAGGTCCCTCCGCCCAGTCACATGTCTCAGAATACTTCCTGTCATCTCCTGCACCGATCCATCTCCCCAGCCCTTAAAATGTTGACATTGAGCTGCAATATAATACACCCATGGATTTGGCACCGCCAAACCACCAGCATCTTTGGGTATTGCAACGTTTCCAATTTGATTCTTGCGCCTCCCCCTTTCCATATTAGATCTCTAAAGATGGTGTTAAACTGACAGAATCTGACTGGGGGAATCCACACAGGTGCATTCTGGAGGAAGTACAACAACTGTGGCATCATGATCATTTTCAACAGGTTAACCCTGCCCACCACTGACAGAAACAATTTGCTCCACGTCCTGGCTTTAGCTCTAAATTTCTGCACTAACGGCACCAGGTTGAGCTCCTCAAAATCTTTGACCTTGCTCGAGACCTGTATACCCAAATACTTAAACGATGACACACATGGTATACGATGCCTTTCAGCTGTCACCGAACACGACTGCCCATGTTTGTTTCAGTTTTACATAATAAAGCATTTTTGAAAAAAATTATTTTTTAGTGTCTCCATATTCTGAAAGCCATAGTTTTTTTTTTTTGTTGTTTTTTTGGCGACTGTCTTATGTAGGGGCTCATTTTTTTGGGTATGAGATGACAGTTTGATTGGTACTATTTTAGGGTGCATATGACTTTTTGATTGCTTGGTATTACACTTTTATAAGGTGATATAAGGTGACACAGTTTTTATTTTATTTTTTTATGGTGTTCACCTGAGGGATTAGGTCATTTGATATTTTTATACAGCAGGTTGTTACGGATGCGACAGTACCTAATATGTATACTTTTTTATTTATTTAGGTTTTACACAATAAATGCATTTTTGAAACAAAAAAAATCATGTTTTAGTGTCTCCATATTCTGAGTGCCCTAGCTTTTTTATTTTTTGGGTGATTGTCTTAGGTCAGGTCTCATTTTTTGCGGGATGAGATGACGGTTTGATTGGTACTATTTTGGGGTGTGTATGACTTTTTGATCGCTTGGTGTAGCACTTTTTGTGATGTAAGCACAGTTTTTATTTTATTTTTTCTACGGTGTTCAGGTGAGAGGGTGGATCAGTTGATATTTTTATAGAGCCAGTCGTTACAGATGCGGCAATACCCAATATGTCTGTTTTTCTTCTTTTTTCTATTTTTTTTTTCAATTTTATGTTTTATTTTGGGAATTTCTTTTTTTTTGCTTTAAACTTTATTTTTTTTAGTATAAAAAACACACATGGTCCATCACGGACCATGTGATTGGACCATGTTATGTGACATCATCACAGGTCCTTTAGAATACAGCTAAAGCTTGAAGTCAGAAGAGAGATCGCCAACTACGCGATCAAGTGGCTAAGGTAAGTTACGTTTTTTATTTTTAACCCCTTCATCCTCATTTTACAAAGCATTCTTTATTAAGAATGCTATTATTTTCCCTTATAACCATGTTATAAGGGAAAATAATAAAGATCTTGTCCCGTTGCTAAGCAACCATGCGGGAAAATCGCACTGCATCTGCACTTGCTTGAGGATGCTTGTGATTTTCACGCAGCCCCATTCACTTCTATGGAGCCTGCGTTGCGTGAAAAAACGCAAAATATAGAGCATGCTGCGATTTTCACACAACGCAGAAGTGATGCGTGAAAATCACCGCTCATGTGCACAGCCCCATAGAAATAAATGGGTCCGGATTCAGTGCGGGTGCAATGCGTCCACCTCACGCATTGCACCCGCGCGGAAAACTCGCCTGTGTGAAAGGGGCCCAAGGGCTGGATCTCACAGGCTTCCATAGGAGGCAAGCACCCATGCCTATGGAAGGCATTGGGCTTGCCTTCTCTGCCATTGTTTCCCCGCCACTGCAGCAGATCGGGGGACCAGATGGAGATGCGAACCCTCTACATGCCGCGGTCAGCTTTGACTGCAGCATACAATAGGTTAATACGTCGGCATCGGTGTCTTCACCGATGCCGGCGTATGCAGCAGGGACCCGGCTGTCAGTGACTGCTGGGTCTGTGCCGCTGATCGGGCGGGCGCAGCTCCATAGTCTGACACAGGCTGCACTGATTGGATAGTATCAAACTGTGCAGGGGCACACCCCCAACAATTAGTTGGATCTTTATTGCAAACTGATGATAATTTACCTACTATTAGGTATAATTAAGGAATTAAAAAACATGGAGTCATAAGAACAGATTCTCCAGAATTCTTATTACATGGGAAATGCAAGTAGTTACGAAAACAGACATGTCAGGAAAGGGGGCAGGTCCTCCTTAACCTTACCCATGTTCTTAGTCATTAGAATGGTGTATGATGTCTGATTAAACACCTTACCCAGAGGTGAAGTGGGAAAATTCTCTATTTGTTTTGGACTGAAGTCAGACGGAGGTGACTGTCAATATAGAGAGGTTGTCAGGTCATAATGATGAGCGAACTATTGAAAAATTCGATTCGGCTGCTTCGCCGAATTTCACCAAAAAAATATGCTTTGTGACAAATTGCTTAATCACGAAGCGCATTTCTTAGTAAGTAGTGGGTGCAATGACAGGGAGTGGCGATTATGCCGCCGCCTATTATTGTATCCCTCAGATGCTGCGTTCATAGCTGATTGTGGCATCTGACATTGTTATTACAGTGTAAAAAAAATTCAAAATTTAATAAATAATCAATATAATCAAATCATACTTATCTCATCCATTTGAGCGCGAAGAGCTGGCCGCCACCATCTTGATTGAAGATCTGGAGCGAAATCTCGCATGGCCCGTGATGACGTCATCACGTCGTCTGGCGTGGTGATGTCATATGGTTTACGGTATATGTCACCGCGCATGGGACTTCGTGCGTGATCTTCAATCAAGATGGCGGCGGACAGCTCTTAGTGTTCAAACGGACGAGGTAAGTATTGTTTTTTTTATTTTTTACCGCCAGTCAGGGAAATTTGAATGGCTACCATGAAGCATGAGGAAATTCTCCTTTGTGGCGAATCAAATATTTCCTGAAAATTGTATTGAATTCCACTTTGTGGAGTTCGATTCACTCAACCCTAGTCATTACCCATTTTTAGAGGTAAAGATGATCACAGCGGTTTACAACATTGGAACCTTTGAGCTAAAATGAAGAATCTCCCTATGGTTGGTTGGCTGCCATGAGTTTTCCTTTAGATGTACACAAAATGTATAGTTTTTTGTATCTCACCATCTTTTATTTTTATTTTTGCATCAATGTACTGTAGCAATATGCAGATCCTGATTTCTTTTTGCAGGACAAGCTGCAATTTTCAAATGTGCCTGTTGCTGGCTACATATTAATTTTTATTAATATAATTTAGGGGGCACAAGAAAAAAAAACACCATTACAGAATTTTTTTTTTTTTTTACTTTTATGTTTTTTCATCATGGACCTGCAAAAGATATATCTAGTCATAGTAAATGTTGTGAAGATTATAAACTCTGGTATAAATATTATTTCGGGACTAGAATATTTATGTCCTATCCTTTGAGACAGGAACGCTTCCTAGACCAGGGATCAGCAACCTTCGGAACTCCAGCTGTTGTGAAACTACAATTCCCAGCATGCTCCATTTATTTCTGTGAAAGTTTTAAGAAGAGCAGAGGAAGTAGGCATGCTGGGAGTTGTAGTTTCACAACAGCTGGAGTGCCGGAGGTTGCCTACCCCTGTCCTACACAGATATGTCGCATTCAATGGTCACATGGCTTAGGTACAGCTCAGTCCCATTCAAGTGAATGGGTCTGGGCTGCAGTACCAAGCACGGCCACTATACAATATACGGCACTGTGCTTGGTGAGCTGTAAAGAGCCCACAGTGCTCATTGGAGCGCTGCAGCCTCTTCAAAAAAACTGCCGGATCCAGAGAGACCTTGAGGCTGTTCCTGCCGGATCTCAGAAGGCTAGTGTGAAACTAGCCTAATACACTTGTTTTAATGGGGTATTCCCATCTTAGATGTATGGCATACCCAAGGAATATGCCGTAAATCCCTCTTGCATGCAGGTCCCCTGACATATCCTGTGCATATGGCATGCATGTCTAAGGTGGGAATTCCCCTTTAAAGTTAATCTTTTGTTACATTCTATACTGACATATTTATGTATACTACTATATTGTGTCTGTGCATACAAATACCACTGACATGTCCTAACAAGCTTTAAAAATAGACAGTCCTGGTGACCTTTTCTGGTCCCAGGCGGTCTCTATAGTTATGTCAACTCACCCGGCCATGGCTGCAAGAGGGGTTGTACAGTACTTTTATCAGGCATTGTAGCAGCACCTAAGGAAAGTTCATACACAGGTTTTCAGTGGTGTTGTTTTCTGCATTTTGATGCTTTAGTGGCGTTTTTTGCACCAAAAAATTTTTGGGGAAAAAATACTTTGTTCAGACAGTCATTTACAAAAAAAATGCAGCTAAAAAATTGCATTAACATGAGAAGTTTCTATTGTAAATTTTAGTGGTAGAAAAAAACACGGGTGCAAATTCATGAGCAATAACTGCAGTAGTAGAGGCAGGACCGCATGCTGTCCACATCCGTATGTCCCTTCAGCAGTCCCGAAAAAAGGTAGAACATGTCCTATTCTTCTCGGTTTTGCGCAAAAGAATAAGCATTGTTACAATGGATCCGCAAAAATTGGATGTTACATGGACGTCACACAGACGTCATCCATTTTTTTTTTTGCAGATCTGCATTATGCAGATCGCAAAATCCATACGGTTGTGTGAATGCATCTTTAGGGTGTGGGAAAGCATTAAAAGGCTATTCTCATCTCGAGCCTTTCATGGCTAACATGGGAATAACCTGAGTAAACACTGTTTGGGGGTAAATGGTGTTACGAAAATGGCGGAGCAGGCTGCACTCCGCCAAAATGTTTTTATTGCTATAACTGCCAACTCCTTAGTTGTAGTTGATAACAAGCTTTAAGAATACCTCCATATGAACACATACCAATGGATCATACCATCAGAAAAAGCCTTGCATGCCCTCATATAAAATCTGATGTATATGGAGGTATAGTAAGGTCTTATATACTTGTATATATGTATATGGAGGTATAGTAAGGACTTTTCCTGGACGTCCTACGGCAGCACAAATACATATGGCTTTTATTCCCCTACGTACAACCAGAAGAGACAAGTTAACAAGCTTAGTAAAAAACTAAACTGATCAACCAATCACAGTCAGGTCCATCCATAAAACCTTGATTTTTCTGCGACTATCGCATCGCAGCATGTCGCAGTGCGACACCATAGACTATCATTATAGAAACTGTCACGCGACATTGGTGCGACATCAATGTCGCGAGACACATGTTGCAGTGTAGTTGTGCCCTATGTGTCGCGCGACTTGTCGTCGTGTAGCCATAGCCTTACCGTCCTGTCGGTATTAAATGGCTGCATAAGGTTCCCAGGCTCCAGTGTGGTTTAAAGTGCTCAAGAACTATTGCTGTTTGCAGAGTTATACCTTACTAAGGCTACTTTCACACTTGCAGAAAATGAAAATTTCAGGTGGCTACATTTTCATTATATAGTTGTATATATGTACATGGAGGTATAGTGAGGACTTATATGGTTGTATATATATATATGGAAGTATAGTAAGGGCTTATATGGTTGTATGTATATAAAGGTATAGTTCGGGCTTATATACTTGTATATAGGTATATGAAGATATAGTAAGGGCTCATATACTACATACTTGTATATATGTATATGTAAGTATAGTTAGGTTTTATATTCTTGTATATATGTATATGAAGGTATAGTAAGGGCTTTTATACTTATATATATGTATATGGAAGTATAGTTAGGGTTTATATGCTTGTATATATGTATACGGAGGTATAATTAGGGCTTATATGGTTGTATATATATATATATATATTGTGGGGAGTCGCTCTGGTAGACAAGGTAGGCGGGTGCAGTATAGAGGCAAAAACACGTTGTAAATCAATCTGCAGTGTTTATTCACACTTTAGGCACAACACAACAGTCACTTTTCAGGCTTTGGTGCTTGTTCACACACAGAAAACAAAACAATGTTGGCGCTTGATCTTGCACGGCAAAACAGAAACAAAGTTCACCTGGGATCCTAGGTGTCAGTTCACACCTGGCAGTAGTGCAGCTTTACCTCTTGGTGCTTCCACCAGCCCCAAGGCTGTGCAACCAATTCCCTTGGGGAGCTGGGCTCTCTAGTCCGTCTGACTAGGACCCCGCGACCCGAGCCTTGGCGTCGCTCTGTGCCCCCCAAGTCCATACAGACAGAGCCAGTCCCAGGCCTCTGTCTTGCAAGCTTTCCGGTACCCTTTGCCAGGTCCCCAAACGCACACAGAGAGACTTGCATAAACCTAGCTGTCTTTTAGGCTGGGAACACACCTAAGTGTTTCTGAATCGCGCGTATGACGCGCGTTTTACGTGCGTTTTTGGATGCGCGTTTTCGTAACTAAGAAACGCGCATCATACGCGCGATTCAGTGATTCTCCCCTATTTCAGCATGGTCCATAGGCGCGTTAAAACGCCCAAAAGAAGCTCATGCTGAAGCGACAGCGTTTGGCGTTTTTCAGCGCGTTCAAACGCGCTGTAAAACGCCCAAATGTGAACCATGCCCATCAGGAAGCATGGCTTTCCACATGTTGTGCGTTTTACAGCGCGTTTGAACGCGCTGAAAAACGCTTAGGTGTGTACCTAGGGTTAAAGGCAGCTAGGTATTAACCCAAAAACAGGTATTTTCCTCTCAGCCTGTGCTGCTGGGTTGATTGCAGCCAGGTGAGGGCAAATACCTGTTTTTTATCACCAAACCTCTCACTGTGTCACAATATATATATGGAAGCATAGTAAAGGCTTATATGCTTGTATATATGTATAAGGAGGCATAGTGAGAGCTTATATACTTGTATATATGTATATGGAGGTATAGTAAGGGCTTATATGGTTGTATATAGGTATATGAAGGTATAGTAAGGTCTTATATACTTGTATATATGTATATGGAGGTATAGTAAGAGCTTATATGCTTGTATATAGGTATATGGTGGTATAGTAAGGGCTTATACAATGGTACCTCAAGTTACAATATTAAATGGTTCTGGGACAACCGGCTAGTAATTGGTTCCAAAGCCCCATAATGCCATCCCGAGATAAGAGAAAGTGAAGATTTAAGAAAAAATAAGCAGTTACTTAAAACCGATGAAGTACTATATTTTTGCCCTATAAGCATTTTATGGGGCGAATACTAATGAGCGCTTCCATTACAGAAGCGCTCATTAGTACAGTAGGACCAGGGAGCGGGGGACCTGTGCTGTCTCTGTACTCACTGCTTCCTGCTTTTCCTCAGCCGCACTCTGTGCCGTGACCTGCGCACAGTGTGAGGATGTTGGCTCGCTCTGTGACCTAAGGCTTTGCGATGTTGGGTCACAGCTCAGCGCGGCAGGAAGAGCAAGAGCTGGATCTCAGGAATGGCAGCGTCTGGAGCAGGAGAGGTGAGTTGATTTATTGTTTTTCTCTGATCTGAGGTCTGATTAACATGGGGGTCTTATTAACATGGGGGTCTGATTTGAGGTCTCAATAGTGGTCTTATTAACATTGGGGCTCTGTGCTGACGTCTGATGAAAAATATATTTTTCTTATTTTTCTCCTCTAAAACCCAGGTACGTCTTATGGGCAGGTGCGTCTTATAGGGTGAAAAACTACTACTAAATTACCTATAACAGTCAGGAATAGATGGTGGAAGCTGGAAATTACTTTCTATGATGAGGACAGGACCTTATCCAGGGTCCTGTATAGTACTCAGTGTACTAGAAAAGTAAAATGGAGCCACCCTCTCCTGGCATCCAAAGGAGAAGTTTATCCTGGCAAAGACATAGGGCAGTACACAACATGTAATACCGCACTGTACTGTAAAGAGGAGCTAATGAACAATCGATACAGGTGTTTTACCAGATGAATTGCTATTTTTACTGGCTGGATCTGAGTCTAATGTATTGCATGTTGAGTCTAGTTTCAACAATTGGTGGCCCAGGAAAGACCATTGTATGTTGAATGTATTGTATCCTGAGACCATTGTATCTTGAGGGACCACAGTATACTTGTATGGGAGCTGTACAGTATTATAGCTCCAGTGTGTGAAGCCATTATACAGCCATATGCATAGCTAAAGTTAAAGCCACCCTGGGAAGAGCAGAACACTTTTCATTTCAGCTGCAGATCTGCCGACTCCTCTTTTGTTATCTAAGATGGCCACACCGCTCCACAAATCGCCTGGTGCATCGGTAGTCCTAGACACTTCCTGCTGGCCTTGGATTGGCCAGCACTGCTCACATGAGTGGTTCTGGCAAATCCAGGAGCAGGGCATGGACACTTAGGAAGCATCTTGGACTACCCAACACACAGTGTGCATCAGGTCGTCCGAGAAGCTCATATGAGTAGTTCTGGCCAATCCAAGAGCAGGGCATGGACATGTAGGAAGCATCTTGGACTGCCCAATGTGCAGTGTGCATCAGGTCGTCTGAGAAACAGTGCGGCCATCTTGGATGGCAGAGGAAGAGCCAGAGAATCGGCAGATCTGCAGCAGGAAATGTGAGAAAGAGGTCCCCATGTAAATGTTCTGTTTTTCCACGAAATATGTTTTTTTTTTTTTTTTTTGCAGGAACTGGAGGGTTGCTTTACTTTCTAAAGACAAACATTTCTACATGACCCTGTTTTCTATACATTTACTTGGTATTTATCTTTGTTAATACTTGTAAAAGGCGTACATAAAGGCAATGTGTAAATGTAATTTCGGGAACATATATAAATTGAATGCAGAAGTATGCAGCCGGTGGGTTCCGTGATGTGGGCTTACATAACCAGTCTTGGCAAGGCACACAGAACACAATGTCTCGCTTTTCCTCCCATCACTACAAAGATTTCTCTCTGCCATAACAGACCCTTGTTTGCAGGACAAGGTGGAGAATACAACAGTGAGGCGACAATGCACCATTTCAGAAAGGAGGAGGCCCGCCATCTGGTGGAGACAGCTGGGAACTGCATCTTGTTTGTGTCTTAAGCTCTATGTCTCGGAATGTTCTGTACTGTTTCTGGTGATGCCTGCAGCAAACACACTCAAACAATTTTTATATAGGAATATTCAGTCTTGTTTATGTTTACACATATTCCGGTATAGCTGGTTTGCAAAGCTTTTAATACTGTCAACAAAAAGTTCCAATTTATTTTTCGCAATTGAGTTTGACGTCTGGGGTGCATGTTGTCCAGCATGGAGCAAATGATACAGATGGTCCGGATTAACATGTATCATGTACTTTATCCAATAATGCTGATTAAGGTTATATTTTAATTTAATTATTTTTAAATTTATTCAATGATTTTTTTTTCTTACTCTTTTACATCCCATATGGTGTTTTTATGTATTTTATGTGTGGGAGTGATTTGTACTTGCCTCTAACCTATGTGTAGCTGAGAACTAGGCCCCTCCTGTGTCTCCCCACTACTAGTGACTCATGAGTCTGCAAACAAAGCAGTCATGCTACCGGTAGAAGGATTATGTAACACATGGAATCGGAGATCACAGTTTCTTGATGTGATAAACGTGTGGGGAAAGACACTTCAGGACACTATCAAACCTCACATAAGACCTTCATGTTAACCCCCCCCCCCCATACCTCAGATCAGACCCCCATTACACCTGCATGTCAGAACCCCCACCCTATATCAGACCTCAGATCAGACCGCCTTTAGACCTCCATGTGAGACCCCTATATGAGACCTCAGATCAGACCCCCATTAGACCCCTAATTATCAGACCCTCAGATCAGACTTTGAAATAACTAAATTAACTTACCTTTCTTGCTCCGCTGCCCCTCTCTCGGTCCGGCATTCTCCCCTGCAGTCGCCCTCCCTTGTCTTTTCTGGGCCCGTGCTCTACAGTCACTTGACTCCCTGCATCTTCAGGTCATAGTAGTGCACAATGTCCTGATGCTGTAGACATTCGGGACAGTGGGGCGCAGCCTGAAGAAGACCAAGGAGGAGGGATAAGTACAGCCCTCACAGCTCTTCACTCCCCCACCTCCTGCAGACTAGTGAGCGCTTCCATAATGGAAGTGCTCATTAGTATTTGCTTTATAAGATGCACTGCGTCTTATAAAGCAAAAAATACAGTGCCACTGGCACGCCAATCGCAATGGGCCCCTCCAGGAACAGTGGGCCCCGGCACTTGCTCGGGTATGCCGGGTGCTGACACCAGCTCTGAGGTCATTCACAATGCAGAAATTTCAATTTTAGTTTCAACTTATAGGGTTTGTTGAGTGTTTTTGAGGAATGGGATGTAAAACTGCCTTTAACATCACTAATTCTGAAATTCAACGCAATTGATCCTGGTTTCCCATGGCATCTCCCAGACACAAACATGTTAGGCTGGGTTCACATTATGGTTTTGTGTTATGTTAAATGTATACAAAAATACATTTAAAAAAATACCTTTGATAGATGCTGTTCAGTGGTATCCATCACCATACAGTTCCATTGTAAAAAAAAAAACATATACTTTAACATATACTGTATGTTTGTTTGCTGGACTCAGGATGCAAAAGCGGGTTATATAACAGGAATAGACAGCTTACTGGCCATACTTGCAGGGTGGTTTATTAACATTGCTTCTGTATCTCTGAAAGACATCCTTAAAGAGGACCTTTCATCACTTCTAAAGATATTAACTAAGGATGCTCACATGTAGAGCGGCGCCCAGGGATCTCCCTGCACTTACTATTATCCCTGGGCGCCGCTCCGTTCTCCCGGTATAGGCTCCGGTCTCTGTGCTCACAAAGTTATAGTAGGTGGAGACTTGGCGGACTTGGTTATAGTAGGCAGAGCCTGCCCTTCATCTCCTTCTCCCAGGCTGTAGCGCTGGCCAATCGCAACGCAGAGCTCATAGCCTGGGAGAAGAAAAACTCCCAGGCTATGAGCTCTGCGTTGCGATTGGCCAGCGCTACAGCCTGGGAGAAGGAGATGAAGGGCAGGCTCCGCCTACTATAACTTTGTGAGCACAGAGACCGGAGCCTATACCGGGAGAACGGAGTGGCGCCCAGGGATAATAGTAAGTGCAGGGAGATCCCTGGGCGCCGCTCTACATGTGAGCATCGTTAGTTAATAACTTTAGAAGTGATGAAAGGTCCTCTTTAACTGCCCATGTAATGGGAGGGGAAAACAGACACTATCCCCACTTGTTTCAATGTCGGCCACTCTGTGCTGGTGGCACTGTGCTATGCATGTGTATAGGAGTGGTCCAGTCACTAGATGGCACAAAATTTAACCTGAACTCTGCATTATTTTAGTTGCCAAATAGAAGTGGAGATCTGGAAGACGTGCTGGCCCCTTTGTGATGTGAGTGCTGAAGCAGATTACCCAATCTGAGAACAAAACAAGAGGAGCCCCGTGAATAGGTGTCACTGTATTGAGTAGTGCAGTGCATGCTAACTGGTATGCTCTCACCCCGCTTCTAGGGGGAATGCTAAGAAGGCCTGCTGCCGTGGCTGCTGCAGCAGGTGAGTGAAAAGCATACAGTAGCACCGGCAAAGAGTGTCATTGAGAGGGAGAGTGTGCATCCAATGGCTGGGGGGGGCTTATGAAAAATATTAGACCCTATCCCTGACTGGGACCTGAGTGTTGGGGAAATGCAGGAACATGAGTCAGTTCAGTGATGTTGCTACTGAGATGGAATCCCGGAAGGCTGGGTGCTTTTACAGTCTGATTTTCTTTAATCATCTTAAGATCCCTGCTCTTTTGGTTTCACTTACTGTCTTGTAGAGATGGCCCGAACTATCCGCCGGCGAACAGTTCCCAGCGAACATAGCTTGTTCGCGTTCGCCTCTGCCGGGCGAACATATGCGATGTTCGGTCCGCCCCCTATACATCATCATTGAGCAAACTTTGACCCTGTACCTCACAGTCAGCAGACACATTCCAGCCAATCAGCAGCATACCCTCCCTCCCAGACCCTCCCACCTCCTGCACAGCATCCATTTTAGATTCATTCGGAAGCTGCAGTCTTAGTGAGAGGAGGGAGAGTGTAATTGCTGCTGATTTAATAGGGAAATTGATAACTAGGCTAGTGAATTCAGTGTCCACTCCAGTCCTGAAAGACTCATCTGATCTCTGCTGTAAGGACAGCGTCCTGACAGCACCCCAAAAAGCCCTTTTTAGGGCTGCAACATTAGTCTGCTTTTTTTTTTTCTTTATATACATATTGCAGTTGCCTGGCCTGCCTGTGTGTGAGGAGCTGCAGGCCCACAGACTGTAGTGTGCCCACTGCCAGTGCCCACCCCTGTCATCCCGTGTGGCACAGGACTTTGCTTAAAAAAAAGGCACTTAATTTTTACACTTTAATCTAAGGTTAGTTGCCTGCCAGTGTGTCAGGCTGACTTCCACTGACTGTAGTGTGCCCACTGCCAGTGCCTACCACTCATACCGGCTGGCACAGGACTTTGCATAAAAAGGCATTTAATTTTTACACTTTAGTGTAATTTCAGCTGCTTGCCTGCTGCTAGTGTGTGTCAGGCCGACTTCAACTGACTGTAGTGTGCCCACTGCCAGTGCCCACCCCTGTCATCCCGTGTGGCACAGGACTTTGCATAAAAAAGGCATTTAATTTTTACACTTTAGTGTAATTTCAGTTGCTTGCCTACTGCTAGTGTGTGTCAGGCTGACTTCCACTGACTGTAGTGTGCCCACTGCCAGTGCCAACCACTGATACCGGGTGTGACAGTAAATTGCACGGCGCAGATGCAGTCACCGTGGTTTAAAACAGAGTGGAGGGAGCCAGCGTTTTTTTAACCATCTCACCGTTCGAAAAATCAATTCAATTCATCTTTTGGGGACCCTTGGTGTTGTACGTGGCTGGGTGGAGGAAGAAACCTTCAATGACATCACCGGGACGTGGCTAGCTTGGTATCCAACCTTGTGCAAATGGGGAGTTTGCGGTTGTGCAAATGAACTGTTTGCGGTGCATTAAAAGGGGAGTTTGGTCTGTCAATGTCTGTGAAGCGGGCGTAACCCTTACACTACCTGATCGATACAACATCATACCTGATCGTATACACACACTGGATGTTTTAAAGCATGTTATTCCAAACAATTTAGGAATGTTAGTTGATTTATGCCCTTTATGGATTAAAACCCGACTCTGCGTCCACTACGTAATTTTCCATGGGAGTTTTGCCATAGATCCCCCTCCGGCATGCCACAGTCCAGGTGTTAGACCCCTTGAAACAACTTTCTAATCACTATTGTGGCCAGAAAGAGTCCCTGTGGGTTTTAAAATTCGCCTGCCAATTGAAGTCTATGGCGGTTCGCCCGGTTCGCCCGTTCGCGAACATTTGCGGAAGTTCGCGTTCGCTGTTCGCGAACTGAAAATTTTATGTTCGCGACATCACTACTGTCTTGCTGTCATCCATGAAGGAGGGCAAGCTGCCTACAAGGAGAGCAACTTTAAAGAAGAAGGTTGGGAAGTGATTTCTCCCATCTGTTTTTTCAAGAAATAGGGTTGCCCCATGAAACGCTGTGTGTTCCATTTTTAAAACAGATATTTGGGACCTGAGTGTAGGGAACAAGGAGTTGCGGTCATCACGGGTGCCATGGCTAGAAGAAAGCCACACAGGGTGTGGAAGAGAAAAGAGCTTCACTACTGCTGGTGTGCCACAAAAAGAGACAGCTTGGCCTAAGCAAAACAGACCCAGTGCAAATGCTAGGCTGCAGAAAAAGCCTAGCAATAGACGAGCTGATGAAGAGTATGGGAGGAGTGGGTGCCTCCTCCACTGCCAAAAGTAGCAGGGGAGAAGAACTGGCTCCATGAGGGAAAAGGGTAGAGTAGCTTGTGCCCCTGGGTCAAAGAGGAGCTTACATCCTGCCCTATGTGTCAGCAATAAAAAACATGGAGCCCTGAAGCCTTACCAGTAGCTAGGACTGTTGCTAGATTGGCATTCCCTTTGCAGCAATGTGTCAGATGTGAAAATCTCTGTGTGATTTGTACTCATCATGGGAATTCCTATGTGATTTGCAAAAATGTTGAACTGCTTGATGCTTGTTACATTTGGAATTGCTCCAGAAGAATGGTTCTTTAGGATGGGCTTTGTTGGCAGTGCTGCCCTTAGAGCCAAGACCTTTATGTGAAACAAAATTCAATAGTCTTTGCAGCTCTGACTGATGGAGGCCACAAAAATTGACAGCCTGACTCCACTTAAACTTTGAACAGATCCGTGAAGGTTAGAGGTCACTGAAAGGACTGACGGAGGTGCCATATATCCTAACTAAAATGCATTGTTAAGCTGTTGGGGTTAAAGAGGTTGTGAAATGTGAATAACCCCTTAATGACCACCCTGTTTTGGCCCTTGATGACCAAGCGATTGTTTTCATTTTTGCCTCTCAAGAGCTATAACTTTTTTATTTTTCTATAGCCATATGAGGGCTTGTTTTTTGCGGGACAAGTTGTAGTTTTTAATAGTACTATTTTGGGGTACACATAACTTACTAATTAACTTTTATTAACTCTTTCTGGGAGGCAGGGAAACAACAATACTGCCACTGAGTTTTTAAGTTATACATTTTGCAGCGTTCATTAAGGCCTCTTTCACACTAGCGTTTCTAGCTTTCCGTCCTAGAGATCCGTCCTCGGGTCTCTAGGATGGAAAGCTACTGATCAGGATTATCCCCATGCATCCTGAATGGAGAGAAATCCGTTCAGGATGCATCAGGATGTCTTCCGTTCAGTATGTCAACGTTTTTTGGACGTTGACAAAAGTGCAGCATGCTGCGGATTTGTCTCCGTCCAAAAATCCGGAAGACATGCCGCAACGCCGGATCCGGAATTAATGCCCATTGAAGGGCATTAGTCTGGATCCGGCCTTTAGCTAAACGTCGTTTCCGCGCATCGCCGGATCTGACGTTTAGCTTTTTGTCAATGGTTCCTATGGCAGCCAGGACGCTAAAGTTCTGGTTGCCATAGTAAAGAGTAGGGGGAGCGGGGGAGCGGCATACTTACATTCCGTGCGGCTCCCGGGACGCTCCAGGATGACGTCAGGGCGCCCCAGTGCATAGATCGCGTGATCGCATGGATCACGTGATCCATGCGCGCGGGGCGCTCTGACGTTATTCAGGAGCACCCCGGGAGCCGCACGGAATGTAAGTATGCCGCTCCCCTGCTCCCCACTGCTACTATGGCAACCAGGACGCTAGTAGCGTCCTGGCTGCCATAGTAACACTGAAAGCATTTTGAAGACTGATCAGTCTTCAAATGCTTTCAGTTCACTTGCGTTGTGCCGGATCCGGCGAGCATTCCGACGACGGAAGTGCACGCCGGATCTTCACAACGCAAGTGTGAAAGAGGCCTAATTTTTACAACAAATTACAGCGATACCAAACACATTTGTACTTTTTTTTTACATTAAGAAAATGTTTTTGCATCTCTGCATCCTAAGACCCATCCTTTTTTTATTTTTCATTCCACAGAGCATGTGAGAGCATGATTTTTGTGGGACAACTTGTAGTTTTCATTGGTATCATTTTGGGGTTCATAACACTTTTTGATAGCTTTTCATTCAATTTTCTTTGGTGGCAAATATGCAAAAAGCAGCAACAATTCAGTTTTTTTTTTTATGGCATTCACCGTACAGGATAAATGACATGAAATTGTATAATGCAAGTTGTTACATATGTAGCGATACAAAATATGTGGAAGTGATTTTATTTTTAAAACGCTGGCCGCGGCCACAAACTACAGCGGGGCACGGGAGCACATAGTTCCCTGCCCCGCCGATCACCGCTATGCTGTAGTAAAATACTGGTGCAGGCGGGTGTGATGACATCATCGCATGCCTGTGTTCTGGGAGGCAGCACAGTGACGTGCATGCCTACCTACCATCTACGAGTGAGCGCTAGGAGTCTGAGACATAAGTAAGTATTAGCTTTTATTTTATTTTTGTGTGTCAACTTTCAGGGACATTACTGGGGGGCACAGGAGGATTTTACTGAAGGGACAGTGGGGGGGGGGGAATTACCACATGGGGAGCAAACTACTACATGGGGGCAGTGTGGGGGACAATTACTACTGTGGGGGCAGTGTGGGGGACAATTGCTACTGTGGGGGACAATTACTACTGCCATTAGTTACCCCATAACAGTACGTCATCCACAGATCCCCCATAAAAGTGTGTCATCCATAGATCCCCCATAACAGTGTCATCCACAGGTCCCCCATAACAGTGTGTCATCCACAGATCCCCCTTAACAGTGTCATCCACAGGTGCCCCATAACAGTGTCATCCCCAGGTCCCTCATAACAGTGTCATCCACAGATCTCCCATAACAGGGTGTCATCCACAGATCCCCCAAAACAGTGTCATCCACAGATCTCCCATAACAGTGTAATCCACAGATCTCCCATAACAGCCTCATCCACAGATGCCCCATAACAGTGTCATCCACAGATGCCCAATAACAGTGTCATCCACAGATCCCCCATAACAGTGTCATCCCCAGGTCCCTCATAACAGTGTCATCCACAGATCTCCCATAACAGGGTGTCATCCACAGATCCCCCATAACAGTGTCATCCACAGATCTCCCATAACAGTGTAATCCACAGATCTCCCATAACAGCCTCATCCACAGATGCCCCATAACAGTGTCATCCACAGATGCCCCATAACAGTGTCATCCACAGATCCCCCATAACAGTGTGTCATCCACAGATCCCCCTTAACAGTGTCATCCACAGATGCCCCATAACAGTGTCATCCACAGATGCCCAATAACAGTGTCATCCACAGATCCCCCATAACAGCGTCATCCACAGATGCCCCATAACAGTGTCATCCACAGATGCCCCATAACAGTGTCATCCACAGATGCCCCATAACAGTGTCATCCACAGATCCCCCATAACAGTGTGTCAACCACAGATCCCCCTTAACAGTGTCATCCACAGATGCCCCATAACAGTGTCATCCAAAGATGCCCATAACAGTGTCATCCACAGATCCCCCATAACAGTGTCATCCACAGGTCCCTCATAACAGTGTCATCCACAGATCTCCCATAACAGGGTGTCATCCACAGATCCCCCAAAACAGTGTCATCCACAGATCTCCCATAACAGTGTAATCCACAGATCTCCCATAACAGCCTCATCCACAGATGCCCCATAACAGTGTCATCCACAGATGCCCCATAACAGTGTCATCCACAGATCCCCCATAACAGTGTGTCATCCACAGATCCCCCATAACAGTGTCATCCACAGATGCCCCATAACAGTGTCATCCACAGATGCCCCATAACAGTGTCATCCACAGATCCCCCATAACAGTGTCATCCACAGATCCCTCATAACAGTGTCATCCACAGATCTCCCATAACAGGGTGTCATCCACAGATCCCCCAAAACAGTGTCATCCACAGATCTCCCATAACAGTGTAATCCACAGATCTCCCATAACAGCCTCATCCACAGATGCCCCATAACAGTGTCATCCACAGATGCCCCATAACAGTGTCATCCACAGATCCCCCATATCAGTGTGTCATCCACAGATGACCCATAACAGTGTCATCCACAGATGCCCCATAACAGTGTCATCCACAGATGCCCCATAACAGTGTCATCCACAGATGCCCCATAACAGTGTCATCCACAGATCCCCCATAACAGTGTGTCATCCACTAAATGTAGTTTAGTTTAATGTCTGTTTTTGTCTTTTATTATATTCTGGCTTTTGGTTAAAGGGACAGTAAAAAAAGTTTTTTTTTATGTATGTATTGGATGCTTTTTGATAATAAATAAATGTAAATGTATTAGTAAATGTAGTAGTATTGGTTGCACACACCAACAACACCCACAGGGTTATTTCACAAAAGGGTGAAGAGTTTGGAGAAGTCGGGAGAAGTGAACAATATAGGACAACATAGCGGATTTGAAAAAAATTCTCCAATTCAGCTCACTTTCCTATTCAGTTATGTTGCCCTAGATCAGGGATGCTCAACCTGCGGCCCTCCAGCTGTTGTAAAACTACAACTCCCACGATGCCCTGCTGTAGGATGATAGCTGTAGGCTGTCAGGGAATGATGGGAGTTGTAGTTTTGCAACAGCTGGAAGGCCGCAGGTTGAGCATGCCTGCCCTAGATTGTTCCCTTCTCCAAACTCTTCACCCTTCTGTGAATAAGCCTGTGAGCGTCTGTTCATTGGTCTTCTTTGGTGACATATTTAACATATGGGATTGTTTACACAGCCCTGGTGTTTGCTGAAACTGCTTTAAACTATAAAGAAAAGTTTTTGAGTGTTTCTCTTTTTCTCAGGTCTGAAGCAATACAGAGAAAGAAAGGAAAACTCTTGAAAGCTTGTGTTTTAAGTATTGGGTTAGTACAATAAAAAGGTATCCCTGCATACCGCAATACTCTCGTATTTTGTAATCTTATTTATATATACTTATTTCGTTTTTTTTCAGTAGTATGATTAAGTGGTGAAAATTATTAGTGCCCCCCCATTTTTGACTGTGGTATCTTATGTGCCCCCCTATATATTATTCCTAGAGTTGTCACTGAGTGCAATATATTTTAGGCCTCATGCACATGGCCGTTGTTTTGGTCCGCGTCCGAGCCGCATATTTCACTTCAATGGGGCCGCAAAAGATGCGGACAGCACACGGCAGCGTTTTGGTCTCCATCCCCAGATAGGAATTGCGACTGAACGGAGGCAAACTCATGCATTCTGAGCAGATCCTTTTCCATTCAGAATGCATTAGGGCAAAACTGATCCGTTTTGGACTGCTTGTGAGAGCCCAAGACGGATCTCAGAAACGGAAAGCCAAAACGCTAGTGTGAAAGTAGCCTTAAAGTAAGTAGCCTTAAACTAAGTGCAACTTTTTTTTTTTAACTCAAGGTAACCACTAACATAAAGCGTTTTTTTCCATGTGAAAGTTGTTCACTTGGGGCTGGTAGTGTGTGCGTTAGGTGCTGAGTACCAGTGGATTACCAATAACCTGCTCTGTCTTGGCCAGGGTATTTAGATACAGAGATTGGCAAACTGAAGCTGCCCTGGGTGAAGGAAAGCTTAGACACAACCTTGCTTCACGATGATCTGAAAGACTCCATACTGTGGAGGCCAGTGTCACATGGAACATGATAAAAGGGTTATCATATATCATAAAGGGAGACACTGCAGTTCTCAACATGAAGTTCAGTAGTCTTTTAAAGCCTGAACGCTTCTCAGTCGGATCTCTGCATGAAGTGTGCTGACAATGCCGTTGTATTGATATGGCAGGGATAACAGCTCTCCCCATTCACCTTCATGTCACGCTGACTTGATGGAAGATCGCTTTAGAACATCACGGTTTCCTGGACAAAGAAACATCACCGTGTTCTTCACATGTGACACTGCTTTAACCCTTTCCTGTTGTGGACACACAATCCAAAGGTTACAAGAGTTGAGCGACGTCACCACGCTGGAAATTTTGTGCTGGATCTTCAAGCTGTGCTGGCCTCTTCGCACTCAAATGGATGAGGTAAGTACAATTTATTTTTTTATATGAACAACTAAAATGCTTTCATTTTGATCTCAGATGCCGCGATCAGTGATGAAGGCGGCATCCAAGGGGTTCAATGAAGGACGGCAGCGCAATCGTCGTTCCCTGTCGTTGCACCTGCACAAAAAAATGTGTCTTTTTTTCTAACATTCGTCGAAGCAGCTAAATCGAATTTTTAAGAACTTCGCTCATCTCTAGTTGCAACATTTTATTATATAATGTTTATAAGAAAATCTATTATTTAGCATTCTAAATAAAATAGGTCCAAAATTCTGCCCTCAATCATTTCTTAATTTATCTCTATAGTGGTAGGTGCTCAATTCTCAGATTCAGAGCTCTGATTTGCCTGCAATTATGTACAGTTAAGGGAGTCCATCACAATTTCTGACAGCTCTATATAAAGTGATGGGGTAGGAGTGTAAGCATACCTGGGGTGATAGTGATGCAGGTGGCATTACTAAGAAATCCAACTTGTAAACCCAGGTCTACCAGTGCTATGGAGGTGTTTCCATTATGTTCAGTGCCCTAAGCCCTCTGCACTGAACGCTCTCCCAGCCACTACCCTCCATTCTCAGTGTCTTTTCTAGTAGTCTCCTGATTGCATACTAGACGTACAGACGGCAGTGAACATGAAGGAACCACCTTCATGAACTATCTCCATAGATTTCTTGGTTATATAACCTGCATGACCATCACCCCTCTCTTCAAGATATACTGCTTTCACCAGTTTTATGGAGGGTGTCAAAACTGCTGACAGACTCCTTTAAGTATTAAAATTTGGCTACCTGCAGCCATCACTAGGAGGAGCTTAAGATTTTACTACACAATGTTATATGGTTGACATTTACTTTACAGCAAAGAGATCATCACTGAAAATTAAGGAACTGCATATAAAAAATGTTATGAAAGGTAGGGAACAGTGCAGCCCTGTACTCCACCCGTACCACCATCCCTACCTACTTGCACAACACACCCTAAATGGCAGCCTACAACTTGGTGATGGTCCCTGAGACAAAGTCAGCAGGCAAAGGAGAGGTCACAAAGTCTAATACCAATTACCAAACAGTGTCCAATATCAAGCAAGGCCAAGTAACAAGCAATAGAGTGACAACTCCATAGCGTGGCTGGACTTGCAGTGGGAGGGCAGATGGGTAAGTATGCGATAATGCAATTGTAATTATATACTGTATAAAACCTACATTGCTCTATACTAGTGTTAGTCATGGCGGACATTTACTGCCATCGTTTGCCATGAAGTCTAACCCAGACTCCTCTTACTACTTGAATTGATGCCTACAGAGTTGTGTAATAGGGAAGATGCACATTTCTAGAGATGAGCGAGTTTGGGTACCCCGACCCGAACCTGGACTTTTTCACTGAAGTCCTGGTTTAGGTTTGGTGTTCGGGTGATTTTATTATTTTCCAGTATAACATGGTTATAACGCAAAATAATTGCATTCTTAAGACAGAATGCAGAACAATATAGCCATTTTGGGGTTAAAAAAAACAACAACTCACCTCATCTACTTGAGCGCGACCTGCCAAAGCACTCTCCCACGTGGTGACGTCATCACGCACATCGCAGGTCCTTTGGCAGGTCCTGTTCGGTGAAGAGAGAAGAAGCTGTTGCAGCGCGATCAAGTGGATTAGGTGAGTTGTTGTTTTTTATTAACCCCTAAATGGCCATATTGTTTTGCATTCTGTCTTAAGAATGCTATTATTTTCTGATAAAACCATGTTAAAACATAAAATAATAAAGTAAAGTTCGGGTCCCCATGACTTCAATGGGGTCCAGGGTTAAGTTTGGGTCCCGAACCCAAACTTTGACCTGAAGTTTGGTCAAACCCGAACTTCCGTGGGTTCGCTCATCTCTACACATTTCAATGTAAATTATTAGCCGATTGCTTAAAGGTGTTTTCTTATCTCAGACATAGAGGGCATATCGCTAGGATATGCCCCCATTGTCTGATAGGTGCGGGTGCCACCGCTGGGACCCGCACCTATATCGAGAACAGAGCCCCGAAAGTGGTGCCAGGAGAATAACCGTCCGGCCACCACCAAGCACTCTCCCCACAGAAGTGAATGGGAGCGCACCGCACATGACCGGCCACCACTCCTATTCACTTCTATGGGCCAGATAGAAATAGCCGAGCCAGCGGCCCCATAGAAATGAATAGAGGGCAGCTGCACATACGCAGTGCGCCCACTACCACTTTTGGGGCTTCGTTCTCAATATAGGCGGTGGGATCTGCACCTATCATACAATGGGGCACATCCTAGTGATATGCCTCAATTGTCTGAGATGAGACCATCCCTTTAATATACATATGAAACTTCATTACTGGAAATATTTTTTCTTTATGATCCAAAAACAAGGACATGAGTCATGACTGCAAGGAGAAATTTCCTGTGGTTGCTCAAAGACTACCGAACAGCCTTCCTAGTAATGAGACTGTGTAGTCTGGATCCCATATGTAGAGAACAGACATAACCTAGTCATATAATTGTGGGGTGCCACAACTCACAAAGACCATTTCTATTGAGAGTTATAAACTGATTATGTAAGCCATCAAAGTGGGTCAAATGTGGATCAGTACTGGGGAGATCTATTATAAAAAGTCCTTATCATTAATATAGTAAATGATAGCTACAATCCCATATATGCAGAATTGACAACGATCCTGGATTCTGGTTTATATAAAAAATTTGCAGAGCAGCTGCACATTTTTACCAGGTCACTTGCTATTCATTATTACAGAGGGATGTTTTCCATTAAAAAAAAAAAAAAAGGTTCGGATTCTAAAAATAGCAAATGCAGCCCTTGTAAACATCAAATTTTAACCATAGGTGACAGGGTAAAAAAAGCTGAAGCAATAGACTACTTTATAAATTAGTACAAGGGCGCCATCTGGTTGCAGAAACATGAGTTACACTATGGAATCATATACTGTATAGCAAGGATTAAAATGCGCAACATTAGACACAGCACCTATTGTAATCCTATAAAACACGTTGTAAATGAAAGTAAGGGAAAAAAATTAGAGTGAAAAAGGAAAAATATCCAAAAGTGAAAATCCACATTAAGAAACCCCCCCTCCTCCAAATATCCATTATAATGCATAGAGAGGAAGAGATCCAGATACATAGTACACTACTGTGAATAATCTCATATTTAAAATACCACCCTGAACACACGCATACAATCTTTGGTGACAATTTTAAGAACCTGACCGGTCTTTGATGCATATAGCAACTAATAACAGTGCTTCTGAAACAAAACCTGTGCTGTGTATGTTTGCTTTGGAAACAGTTTTTTTTGTTCAGACAGTTTTTATAAATCTGCTGCGAAGGATTTTAATACATAAAGATATAACAATTAAAGGGTTTGTCCGGTTTCAGGAGGAAGCCCGACAATACATGCTATCTGACAGCAAGAAAGAATAGAATGTCACTTATTTGACAGATCCCGTTCTGCTTCTCCGGTTATCCGCCCGGAATCTGTTTATCTAGGTCAGTGATGCTCAACCTGCGGCCCTCCAGCTGTTATGAAACTACAACTCCCACCATGCCCTGCTGTAGGCTGATAGCTGTACACTGTCCGGGCATGCTGGGAGTTGTAGTTTTGCAACATCTGGAGGGCCGCAGGTTGAGCATCACTGATCTAGGTGTATTGGTGACATCACATCAACAACACACGACTGCTGCATCCAATCACTGCCCTCAGCAGTCTACAGCTGAGGACAGTGATTGGCCACAGCATACACCTGCTCGTCACTGCTGCAGTTTGTAAACAAGCAGCGTCAGGAGGACCGGTACAGCAGTAATTTTTTTTTGTTTGTTTTTTTGTTTTTTTAAGCTTTTGTAGCGGTTATCCGATATTTTTTAATTACACATTTTTTAAGGACACATTGATTTTTTGTTTTTTTTTTTTCGTTTTTTCATTTACCCATTCTGAAAACCCTGACTGTTCTGTTTTTCCATCAACATAGCCATATGAGCTATAGGTTGTTCATTGTGGGACAAGTTGTAGTTTTCAGGACATGTGATGTCTCTAACTTACCAACGAACGTTTATTAACTTTTGCACAGAATGGAAGAAAAAAAGCGAATCCGCCACAGTTTTTTCTTTACGTTTCTAATCTTGCGTCATTCTCCGTGCAGGATAAATAACAAGTTACCTTGATCCTGTGGGCTAGTATAGCTACAGAGGTACCATATATATAGAGTTTTTTTATGTCTTACTATTTTGGCAAAATAAAAAGCACTTTTTAAAATTTTATTTTGTGTTTCCGCAATTTTGCATTCATTTACTAAATTTCATTTTTATGTACATAGCATCACATCTTATTCTATTGTTTGTGAGGTGGGATGAGCAAAAAAAACAGCAAATCAGGACCTTTTCTTTTCTTACAGTTTTCTCTGCTCATAAACCTGCGCCATCACTGTTCTGTACATATTCAGACGATTGTGCTAACCACTTAGTGGCAGGAACATTAAATTATAGCAGATGTTGCCAAGGGATTCTCTACAGCTGCCAACACTCCCAAATTTGTAAAGACTGTCCCTAACTTTTGGTCCCAGCAAATTCAGGCTGTCCCAGTTTGAAAATGGCTGGTTCTTATGGGAGCCCCGTCCATGAGTGGTCAGCTTGGGTGTGTTTGGGGCATCTCTAGGCTTAATATACCAATTATAATTTTGGTAACTAGGCATCAGTCATGTGACCACCATGTATGTCATGTGACCCCTGATATTGGTACAGTGATGACCTCAGCTGCCTATCTTACCAATACCAGGTTTCTGTGTCCTGGCGGTGCCAACTCGCCTCCTGCTCTCCTTATCCCGGTGTGCCAAGCTGCCAGGGTTGCTCTGCCCCTCCACGCAGGCTGCAGCCTGTTTGCTGGCACGGCCTCTCATTCTCTGCCCGTATTGTGCACTCCCTGCAGCTTTTAAAGGGCTAGTGTGGGTGCAACCTAACCTGCTCCAGTCTATAGCTGGCTACCTTGGGATACTTTAGACACCTTCCTCTGTGGGAAGGTGCCTGAGAAATAGGTATTCTAGAGTGCTATGCTAGAATCCTACTAAGGTGTCTGTTCTGTTTTCTGCTTGTGTACCAACTTCTTGCCCATTTCCTAGAGTGTGACCCTCCACTACCTGACCTGTGCCTTACCTCCATATTGACTCATTGCTGCCTGCCTTGACCTCAAACCATTTACAGAGCTGCTTATACTCTGCCTGACCTGATCTCGGCCTGTCCCTGACTACAGTTTTGCCTGACCCCTCAGTTCTCTGCATCAGTGTCTCTGACCCCGGTGGGTCAGCTGTCAATCATAAAGAAACTACTCCAGGAGGTAGTGGCCTGGTGGTTCCCCTGCAGCGAAGCCCGAATCTCTGTACAACAAAGTCCAGATCTCTGGTTAACAGGGTGATTACTAGGGGGCTTCCAGGATAACACCTGTAGCCCAAAGTCAAATCTGTTGGTTAACACAGTGGTTTCACACCCACTGCTATAAAATATCAACATGATCTTGCACTATTATCTGTGATAGTTGGTAACTATTCATTAGCCATGTGACCCACCACAGACATGATGTGACACCTAGTATTCAGTAAATACTGTATAATACGTGAATAGCAGAACTCATCATCATGTCTATGTAGAAGCAGCTCTTACATTCTTCTCTCTATCTCCATTTTTGGCACATCTATTTTTTGAGAGATTCCCTGCACCTAGCTCGCCGAGAGATCAAGGCTTACCAGAAAAGGAGAACTCGAGTTCGGTAAAAGGTTTTTTACAGTAGAAATAAATTGAAGTTATTGCCCGAAGTCTCGCAAGACTTTGTGAAATAATAACTTTGGCTCATAGGAGCAAATTCATTCTAATACTTTGTGGAGCTCTTGTTCCGTACAGTATTCTAACAAAGTCTTATGTGAATCGACTTTGGATGTTTCATCCAAAGTCAATTCGCTCATCCCTAATCTCAACCATTGTAGCTCTGGCTGTATGTTTAGGGTCCTTGTTCTGCTGGAAGGTGAACCTCTGCCCCAATGTCAGGTCTTTTACAGCCTTTAACAGGTTTTCCTCCAGGATTGCCCTGTAATTAGCTCCATCCATCTTCCCATCAACTCAGCTTTCCTGTCCCTGCTTAAAAAAAACATCCCCACAGCATGATGCTACCACCACCATGTTTCACGGTGGAGATAGTGTTTTCCGCCACACATAGTGTTTTGCATTTAGGCCATAAAGTTCAACTTTGGTCTCATCTGAATGAGAGGCCTTGCCAGCAAACATTGCTGTGTCCCCTACATGGCTTGTGGCAAACTGCAAACGGGACTTTCTATGCATTTCTTCTTGCCATATTTGTGGAGTACATGGCTAATAGTTGTCCTGTGGACAGATTCTCCCACCTGAGCTGTGGATTTCTGCAGCTCCTCCAGAGTGACCATGGGCCTCTTCGCTGCTTCTCTAACTAGTGTACTGCTTGCTTAGGCTGTCAGTTTAAGTGGATGGCCATGTCTTGGTAGGTTTGCAGTTGTGCCATGCTCCTTCTCTTTTCAGATTGAACAGTGCTCCATGAGATGTTCAGAACTTGGGATATTTTTTTATAACCTAACCCTGCTTTACACTTCTCCACAACTTTATCCCTGACCTGTCTGGTGTGTTTCTTGGTTTTCATGATGCTGTTTGATAACTAATGTTCTCTAACAAACCTCTGAGGCCTTCACAGAACAGCTGTAGTTATACTCAGAATAAATTACACAGAGGTCGACTATATTTACTAATTAGGTGACTTCTGAAGGAAATTGATCACACTGAATTTTATTTAGAGGTATCAGAGCACATGGGACTGAATACAAATGCACGCCACACTTTTCAGATTTTTAAATATTATAAATTGTAAACCATACTTTGGCCTTTTTCACACGGGCATCATGTTTGACGCCCGGATTAAATGCGGGTGCGTTGCGGGAATATGCGCGATTTTTCCGCGCGTGTGCAAACTTTTATAATGCGTTTTGCACGCGCGTTGGAAAAATCGCCATGTTTGGTACCCAGACCCGAAGCCGGACTTCATCACTGAAGTCCGGTTTCGGGTTGAGTATTCTGGAGATTTTATTATTTTCCCTTATAACATGGTTATAAGGGAAAATAATAGCATTCTCAATACAGAATGTTTTGTATAATGTTGATTAAGGGGTTAAAAATAAAAAAACGTAACTTACCTTAGCCACTTGATCGCGTAGTTGGCGATCTGTCTTCTTCTTCAAGCTTTAGCTACCAGCTAAGGACCTGTGATGACGTCACATCACATGGTCCAATCACATGGTCCGTGATGGACCATGTGATTGGACCATGTGATGTGACGTCATCACAGGTCCTTTAGCTGGTAGCTAAAGCTTGAAGAGAGAAGACAGGTCGCCAACTACGGGATCAAGTGGCTAAGGTAAGTTAAGTTTTTTTATTTTTAACCCCTTCCACTTAATTTTACTATGCATTCTTTATTAAGAATGCTATTATTTTCCCTTATAACCATGTTATAAGGGAAAATAATGAAGATCGGGTCCTGTCGCTTAGCAACCATGCGGGAAAATCGCACCGCATCCACACTTGCCTACGGATGCTTGCGATTTTCCCGCAGCCCCATTCACTTCTATTGGGCCTGCGTTGCGTGAAAAATGCAGAATATAGAACATGCTGCGATTTTCCCGCAACGCAGAAGTAATGCGTGAAAATCACCGCTCATGTGCACAGCCCCATAGAAATGAATGGGTCCGGATTCTGTGCGGGTGCAATGCGTCCACCTCACGCATTGCACCCGCATGGAAAACTCGCCCATGTGAAAGGGGCCTAATACATAAAATCCCAATAAAATACATTTAAGTGAAAATGTATGGAAAAGTTCAAGGGGTATGAATAGTTTTTCAAGGCACTGTATTATCAGTGCGTGACTATCATGAGCCACTGTGATAAATCTGGGGCAGGTCCAGACAGTCTGTCTCACATGGTAATGTATCAAGATGAGACTTTTTCACCATTTTTTGGAGTGTCTGCTTGGTTTGAAGCCAATTTTTTAGACAAATTTATAAATGCCACATATCATAAGTAGAGATGAGCGAGCCAAAGCCAAATTTCCTCGTGCTCCGTGTCAGCGAAACGATTTAACCTGAAATAGTATAAAAAACTAAAAAATTCAAACGTACCTCCTCCATTTTCTCAAGACGGCCGGCTGCCGCCATCTTGCTTGAAGATCTCAGCTGAAATCCCATGCAGCACAAGATTAGTAATCTAGCCGCACAGGATTTCGGCCGAGATCTTCAAGCAAGATGGCGGCGGCTGGCCCGTCACGAGCAAACGGAGGCGGTAAGTTTGATTTAATTTTGTTTTTATTGTTAATTTTACACTCAGATGCCCTGATCATGCATGAACGCGGCATCTGAGGGGTACAATGATGGGGGCTGCGCTATCGCAGCTCCCTGCCATTGCACCCGCTACTTACGAAGTAATTCGCCACAAAGTTAATTTTTTTGTGAAATTCAGCGAATTAGCCGAATCAAACTTTTAAGAAATCTAATCATACGCTCTGGATTTTTAAGTCCAAAGTCTAATCATATTCATTACAAAACTTGTCACTTTTGTGCAACCTTATCTTTTAAAAAGTTTCAATGATAAATATTGTTAGAATATGGCTAAAAATCTATAGGCATTTCATGTGACAAATTTAACAAATGGTGTGCAACATTTAGTAAATTTGTTGCAATAAAATTGGCCTTAAACTGAGCCAACATTCCAAAAAAAGGCCAAAAAGTCATGTACTGATACACTGCCCCCTAAAATGGTGCAAATGCTTCATAAGGGGCTGTTACATGCCGAGTGTTACCCTGGATATTTTGCAGCAATCCTATTGGCAGTCATGTCCTTTCAGCGTTACCTTCCATTAAAATGAATGTGAGGCAGAAATTATGTGGCCGCCGGCAAAATGTCAGCAAAGTTCCATTGCAAATGTAGCAGAAGTGGATGTGGATCTGCTGTGTCACTTGAATGGATTTGGCTTGGGGCTACTCCTAAGGGTGATATCTAAGTGGCCCCCCTGATTGTCGCCCTTTAACCGTTGTACAGAGATCTGGACTTTGCTGAAACATCAGGCTGCTACCTTTTGGAGTAGTCTCTATTTAAGTGATAGCTAACCCATGGTGAGAGAAACACTGGTGTGGAACACTGAGGGATCAGGCAAAACCCTAGTCATGGACAGGCCAAAGTTAGAGCAATCTGATAAACAATCTGAGGACAGAGAGGCAGAACAGGTTCAAAATGGAGATCAGGCAGAGGTCAGGCAGAGAAGGGTTAAATCCACGAAACAGGCAGAAGTTGGTACACGGGCAGATGAATATAGAAGCAACACACCTTTGCAGGACACTAGCCAACTAGAACCTATGGCTCAGGCACTTTCCCATAGGGGAAATTTCCTGATCCCGGAGGATCATTACTCAACTCCACATCTATTCCCTTTTAGATTATGTTTTAGTTGGCTGTTTTGTATTGATTTGTTTGTGAAATTGTTACTTTTTAGGTTACAGCTACACGATCACTTTTCCTGATGCAGATTTGGAAGCCAAAATCAGGAGAGGATCATAAAGGGAGAGGACAGATAGGACTTCTATTTATTTAATTTGCTACTGGCTTTGAATTCCAAGACTGCATCAGGAAACTGACCATGTGACCGTACCCTTAGAACAATGTTCATTTTATTATTGTATTGTGTAGAAGTTAATATATGTAGCATCTTATGCATTAATGTTTATAAGTATAGTCTATAGCATTAATGTAACCCATTTACACAGTTACAAAGGGTATGAAGATACATTCCCAGAAGCCATAGATGTTTCTTTTGTTCCTAAGGTTAAAAAAATATATATATTTATTCCCAACAAGACATAGTAATGTTCCTACCATAGACAAACCACGAGACTGCTGTGAGTCAAAGCAATTTGGATGCATACACCACTAGGGGGCGCTCATTGCATAAAGTTATACAACATTCATATAGATAGGATTTGTTAAAATCTCATCCACTTTGTTGGTACTTTAATATCCTGAGGATTTTGATAATATGCAGAGTAATTAGAACGCTAAAACATAGCTTTTATTAGTGAACTTAAAAATATTATGAGGAAATACACATGCTAAGAACATTGTGGTTTAAGGGGCAACTACAGTATGTAGGCTGAGATAATGGCAAAGCAATTCAGCCTCACTGTGCCCACATAAAAAACGCACAAAACCAAGTAAATTAACCACTCTATGAAGCCGCTCACACTGGTTGCTTGCCAAAGAAGAGCCAGTGATGTGAGCGCTGCAAGAATGGTTAATAAAGTGAGTCCCTCAAAGCTTGGTATCCTAGCTCACATGGAGCTGAAGGACCGGCTATGGAGATGGACGCACTAATGAAGGGCACATAGGTTGGAATACAAAGGGTAAAGGAGACTACCGCCATCCACTAAACCCCTCGAGGACAATGCTGAGTCCACCCTCTCTAAGGCCCTAAAGAACAGGCAACTGTCCCCTAACCTATCTTCCCTGGCTCAACGAGTTTAATCTAAACAGATTCGTCAGGAGCGCTGAAGAAAAAAAAAAGATAGGAGAGCCTGTCAGACGCTGCCACACTAGTTCATTGCAGCCGCGCTATACGAAGTTTAAATAGCGGGGAACGTACCTCCCCTCGGGCGTGGCCGGAGTGAAGCACGGCACAGCAGTGGGTGATTGAGACGCTGCTCACTCGCTAGGCGCCCACCCACTCGATAGCCGTGAACAGTTAGAACTCAGGCAAACAAGAAACAGTATTAGAAGGGGATATAAATATAGCAGGTGCCGGCCAAATGAACAGTGTCATAGAAGCAAAGGGGTGGCACAGCAGCAGATGAATTATACCAATCAACACGGAGTCTTATGGTGGCAGTTAGTCCCACCCAAAAAGGGGCACCACTGTCACTCATAAGATGATTCAGAATATTCATCATAGGGTAACACGGGCATCTGAAGGTGCTACCGCACAATACCGGATGACTAACACAATCGCTTTAAAACAGGGTTTTATCTTGACATCTCAATCGATTAATCAAAAGTACAGGGATAAAAATAACATAGTGGGTAGGTGACTCGCGATACGATAAAGACCTCATTTGATGAAACAGGCATAGGAGATATATTCATTGAGCCCCCCCGGATGTAGGGTGCCCAGCCTGTAGGTCCACTGTGTTTCTTTTTGCAGTACCTTCCGGTCAAAATCACCACCCCTGGGTGACGGTCGTACTAGTTCAATCCCCTGAAAGGAGATTGCTCGTGTGTCACCCAAATGACACGTGGTGATATGTCTGGCAATGGCGGTGTCAGCTTTTTTCCTGATATCACAGAGATGCTCGCCAATTCTTCGGCGAAACTCTCGTGTGGTCTTACCCACATACTGCAGTCCGCAGATGCAAGTGGCTAAATAAATCACGCCCATCGAACGACAATTAATAAAACAACGTATGTTATATGTTTTATTTGTGACACTGCTGATAAAGGTGTCACCCCGTCGTATTGATGAACAAGCCACGCATCCACTGCAGCGAAAGGTGCCCACAGAAGAACTTTTCAGCCACGTGTGGGTTGGAGAAATCTGGAAAAAACTGTGAACCAATCTGTCTTTCAAATTTCTCCCCCTTCTGTATGTCACTGAAGGACCATCTGTGATAACATCACTAATATCAGGGTCCATTTTTAGGATTTCCCAATATGATTTCCCAGTATGTTTGAAGAATTTCACTGACTTGTTGATCCCCATCAAACGTCCCTATAAGACGGATCTTGTCAGTTGCATCAGACCTAATCCTGGGATTCAATAGGGCATCTCTGGAACAGGCCACCGAGTGTTGGTAGGCCTGAGTCAGAATTTTCTGTGGGTACCCCTGCTTTACAAATCTGCCCTGAAGGTCCCGCGCCTTAGACTGAAAATCGGAGAAGGTCGAACAGTTACGGCATACCCGAAGGTATTGGCCGCGAGGGATTCCCCTCTTCAACGGTATTGGATGCCAGCTCTCCCAATGGAGGAGGCTGTTTGTTGCCGTTGTTTTACGAAACAGACTAGTTTGTATATGACTGTCCGAGGATTTCGAGATCTGAAGGTCAAGGAACGTGAAGCGAGTGGGGCTTATCTCAGATGTAAAGAAAAGACCAAAGTTATTCACATTTAATGCTTTCACAAAGTCCCCGAATTCGGACTCAGTCTCGGTCCACAATATCAGGATGTCGTCTATGAAGCGTAGCCACATGGTGACCTGAGACGACCATTTGACATAATCCTCACTGAAAACCACCGTCCTCTCCCACCAGCCCAAATAGAGGTTGGCATAAGATGGGGCACACAGGCTTCCCATGGCCACACCTCGGAGCTGGTGGTAGAGGCGGTGGCTAAAGAGGAAAATATTATAGTAACGAGGTTGTTATGTGACTGGTATTCTGTCCCCCGTTCCTGAAGGAATTGCTGCACCAGCTTTTATGCCCTCCTCGTGAGGGATGGAGCTGTACATAGCCTCGACATCAAGGCTGGCCAGGAAGGAGTGCTCCTGAGTGCCGTCAATTCTGTTCACAACCTCCATAGAGTCCCTCACGTAGGAGGGCAAAGCGGTGACAAATGGTTTGAGAATAATCTCAATATAGTCACTAATTCCCTGCGTCAAACTGTTAGTTCCAGACACAATTGGCCTGCCTCTCAGAGGGGTCACCCCCTTACGAATTTTAGGGAGACTATAGAAGCAGGCCAACTGTGGATGTTTGGGCAACAGAGCGGAATATTCGTCCCTACTGATCAGACGCGATGACAGGGCACCATCCAAGATTTCCCTAAGGTCACTGGGGAATTGGACGGTAGGGTTACTTGTTAGAACCCCATAACAATCTGTATTCTGGAGAATATCTAGACACATTCTAAGGTATTGATCTTGCCCCATAACAACGATGTTGCCCTCCTTGTCCGCTGCTTTTATCACAATTGACGCGTCTCTCTCTAGGGCCTGGAGTCCTTTTGTACCTTCCAGAGCCTCTAAGTCCCTCAATGAATATATCTCCTATGCCTGTTTCATCGAATGAGGTCTTTATCTTATCGCGAGTCACCTACCCACTATGTTATTTTTATCCCTGTACTTTTGATTAATCGATTGAGATGTCAAGATAAAACCCTGTTTTAAAGCGATTGTGTTAGTCATCCGGTATTGTGCTTTAGCACCTTCAGATGCCCGTGTTACCCTATGATGAATATTCTGAATCATCTTATGAGTGACAGTGGTGCCCCTTTTTGGGTGGGACTCACTGCCACCATAAGACTCTCTGTTGATTGGTATAATTCATCTGCTGCTGTGCCACCCCTTTGCTTCTATGACACTGTTCATTTGGCCGGCACCTGCTATATTTATATCCCCTTCTAATACTGTTTCTTGTTTGCCTGAGTTCTAACTGTTTACGGCTATCGAGTGGGTGGGCGCCTAGCGAGTGAGCAGCGTCTCAATCACCCACTGTTGTGCCGTGCTTCACTCCGGCCACGCCCGAGGGGAGGTACGTTCCCCACTATTTAAACTTCTGTATAGAGCGGCCGCGATGCGGCCATCATAGCGCCGATAGACGCCGCCACAATGAACTAGTGTGGCAGCGTCTGACAGGCTCTCCTATCTTCTTTTTTTTTTCTTCAGCGCCCCTGACGAATCTGTTTAGATGAAACGCGTTGAGCCAGGGAAGATAGGTTAGGGGACAGTTGCCTGTTCTTTAGGGCCTTAGAGAGGGTGTCCTCGAGGGGTTTAGTGGATGGCGGTAGTCTCCTTCACCCTTTGTATTCCAACCTGTGCCCTTCATTAGTGCGTCCATCTCCATAGCTGGTCCTTCAGCTCCATGTGAGGTAAGATACCAAGCTTTGAGGGACTCACTTTATTAACCATTCTTGCAGCGCTCACATCACTGGCTCTTTGGCAAGCAACCAGTGTGAGCGGCTTCATAGAGTGGTTAATTTACTTGGTTTTGTGCGTTTTGTATGTGGGCACAGTGAGGCTGAATTGCTTTGCCATTATCTCAGCCTACATACTGTAGTTGCCCCTTAAACCACAATGTTCTTAGCATGTGTATCTCCTCATGATAGTTTTTAAGTTCACTAATAAAAGCTATGTTTTAGTGTTCTAATTACTCTGCATATTATCAATATAATTTGAGGACGCCTATGTTTCCTAATACCGTTGCCATCAGTGATTGCTATCCTGAGGATTTTCCACAACTAATTTGATATGTGTGAGCATACCCTTAGGCCCCTTGCAGACGAGCGTGAGCAGATTAGGTCCGGATGTGTTGAGGATGCGTTCAGTGAAAACTGTGTTAATTCGCAAGCAAGTCCATTCAGTTTTGCCTGCTATTGCGTTCGGTTGTTCAGTTTTTATTGCGCGGGTGCAATGCGATTTAATGAGTTTTGCACATGCATGATTAAAAACGAAATGTTGACAAACAACATCTCCTAGCAACCATCCCTGCATCCGCATCCACACTTGCTTGCGGATGTACCCCTCTTTAAGGCCCCTTTCACTGATAAGGGACATATAACTGTGTGTATAGCAGTTGGGATACTAAGAGAAAGACATGCAGGCTTGTACTGGCTAATGCAGGTCATATTTTGGGTGTAGATAAGCTGTAATATCACCTATTGTGAATGGTGGATCATGTGTTATCTATACAGAGGTGATTGATATCTGTCATTGTAACAGTGGCGTTGCTAGGGCTGGTGTCACCCGGTGCGGTATTAAATGCCCCTCCAACACCATAGTGTCCCCATAATGTGCCAGCAATGCCTATCACAGCTTAGGAGGCAGTTGAAGGATGAAACTGAGCATGTGCGGCCTTCCCACGGAGCAGGACAACAAAATAAGAAATAAAACAAACAGCAGGTAGCGCTATACAAATACATTTTATTGATTAACTCAGTGGCTATGCTAAATTTTTCATTACCAATTTATTCAGATCCAGGTGCTGGTTTGAAAACTGTAGAATGTTTTTCGTGGGACAACCCCTTTAAGACAAGCTTTATATTCTGATTGGAGCAAATCTGCCACAATGTTTATGTCTGTAGTGTACGGGAGTTGTACTACCCGTCACTACAGAAGGGTCACTTGGATGCTGTCGTTCCTCTCATTTATGGGGAGGCTGGTTAAAGTCCTATTTGTAAAATGTAATGCAATTTATGGTATTTAATTCCCTGTTACTGTGAAATGTGCCATGTGCAGGCCGGCTAGGGATGTAATTCCAGCTCTAGTCACTAGAGGGAGCTAGGTAGCCCTAGTCTATATAAGGCCCAGTCAGGGAAGGGAGAGCTCAGTTCAGTCTACTCCAGGCCATGAGCCTGTGAAGTCTACACCAGGCCCTGGGCCTGGGAAGGAGTGCAGACCCTGGAGTCTGTGAAGGCCACATGTCACAGGCCTAAGCAAGTCAGCAGAAGTCAAGCAGAGGCAATCCCTAGAGCAAGAGGTACTGAATGTCAAGAGGAGGTACACTGTCTACTGGAGATTCAAGGATATAAGCCAGAAGTAGGGCATTGGGGCCTTGAAGAATAATTGCCAGTCAGGACAAGTCAGGAAGAAAGTAAGGTTCACCTGCATTTCAAAGTCCTGTTATTTTACCCTCTACTTTACCTTGCTGGATGTAAGCCTGCTGTAACTGCGACTGTATAAAAGTCTATTGTCTGCAACAAGAACTGTTGTAAGAGGTTGCCTGCTGTATTTCCACTGTTTTCAGTAAAGTTGGAATTCTGTTTTCAAGTTACAAGTCTGCACCTCTATTATTCCTACTATAAATACGGTGTGCCACCGTTTACTGGCACTGGCGTCACGAAACATCAGGGACTTAGCCATAGGCACGTTAAACTACAACACCAAGGGCACCTCACATTCCACCTGGCTGTGTCCCTCAAGAACCCAGAGAGTGCCCCAGAGGAACAGCGTGCCGGCCTCTCCATCACTGGCATTCCCCAGGTTAGTCACACACATTGCTCTGACTTGGGGGTGCTACATTTTGGCGTCACGAACAGGATACGCACGTTTTACGGACTGTGAGCAAAAACGTGAACTTTGTGCCTTAACCAGTTTGCCAAGTGACAAAACGCCTGTTTGTTTATTGAACTTTGCGGACTTAAAACGTACAGAAAAGTGTCCCAAAAAACCTCTAAAAAGCACTGTGCAGTGTTGCGCTATCAAGAGGAAGAAAATCGCCACTTCAAAGTGTGTTTTTGTGGACTTTTTATCATCCTGCTTGCTGTCACTGAATTGATGCATCATGGCGCCCAAGATGGCCGCCGGCGCCATTGGACTTCTTCTTGCGCCATCCCTGACCTCAGTGGCGCGAAAATTTGGCGCCAAAACCCTCCAAGAGGGAGGAGAAGACTGCCTGGAGGTACCGCCTCCCTTCGAGGATTATAATATGGACACCGCCTACCCTATACTGAAATACCTAGGGGGCGTGCAAGAAACGACGGGGTGGAGCCTGCAGGAACAGTGGCTCACCCTGCTACGGGGCTTCCTACCTGAATCAGAGGGACCCGGAGCCGTAGTTGGAGCAATGGAGGCGACCCCAGGAGCAACTAAGGAGCGCCCAGCGCCCCCAGCGTATACTCCCAGCGACATGGCCCAGACCTGTCCATGGCCACAAGCCGAGCCCTGCCGTTTTCACCCGCAGCGAGAAGGCTTCCTCCCGCGGAACCCCGCGTGGTCGGCCCTGATGACCGAGATTCGAGTGGCGGCAACTTTAAAAACTACCACGCAGAAAAAGTATTTCGAGGAAGTCACCAAACGGATTTATGAAGACTCCAGGGACAGCAAGCCCCAGCTCGAACGCCGCACCGGAGTCGTGCACGAGTTTGACAAGGTTAGAGGATTTGGATTCATCCAAGAAACCGGCACCAACCGGGACTATTACGTGAATCGCCGGTCCGTCAAGCGCAGCTATCTCCCAGGGCGACTGCATAATCTAGCGGTCGGGGAGAGAGTAGAGTTTACTCCCGCGGAGGGCCTGCGAGGCCCATATGCCACTGCGGTGACCCGTCCAGGACCGGTACCGGAGGACTGGGAAGAAACAGAAGATCCGGTGGAGGCAGAGGACCCGCCGGGACCCATCCGGAATACGTACCAGGAGAAGAGATCCTTTCTCGGCCCGAACATCTTCTGGCAGCCGACGATCCTGGACAAGCCTCCCAGTCCTTATCCCTCTCCAGAGCTGCCGCGACGAGAGAAGACAGCCGCTGATTGGGCGCGGATGGCCCAGTTCAGTGAAGCGATGGATGACCTGCGGAAGAACCGCCATGAAAGAACCTCGTCTGAGCCTGCTGCAACAGTGCCGGAATCCAGCAGTGAGATCTCCGCCCTGGAGGAGCGGATCGCTTCCCTACAAGCTTACCTGGATGGCCTGCGGCAAGTGACAGAAGCTAAGAAGACAGCGCAGCAGTCCAGCGGTGGTGAGTTACCTGTGACCCCTGTACCACCCGAACCCGTAGTCCAAGGTCCTACCGCTAGCGCTGAGCCACCCAAGGTCCGTGTAAAAGCGGATAAATTGACATATGCCAGGAGCCGAGTTCGCCTTGACGGGAGCATTATGTCCCGACCAGAGGAAGTGTCTACCCCAGCGCCGGCCCGTGTTCCGAGACCAGCAGCTCCTATATGTCCGCAACCCAGCGGGCCAGTGAGGTGGGTAGGCCCAATACCGGTGATGTTTCCAGCCCATTCTGTTTGGTGGGCACCCCCTCCAAGTGGCCCTGGTGCATGGCCCAGACTACCCGCAGCACAGGGCTGCACCACCTCTGATGAACAGGGTTCTTTTGATACATACCTGTGAGCAGGCCTGCTAGGCCATGCTGCTGATTCTCACAGGGACATCATCTTTGTTGCAGGAACTGCCCCCTTAAGTTTGTCAGGCTGGTGGAGCTTGCTGCCAGTTCCCCACGGCCGGTGGCATGTTTGACAAATAAGTATCCACTGTGAACCACTGCTCCCAGCCTGCCTCTTTCTGTTCCGGGACATCCTGCCTGCTGCTACCATTTTGGCGTCAAGTACTTTAATAATTCCAAGTTGTGCTTTTATTTGCACTTTATCCCCTTTTAACCCCCATTTCAGGTTGAAAAGGGTTCTTTTATGTCAGCACTTTAAATATACGCAGGACTTGCCAGGAAGGTGTTACCCTGGTATTGTCAGAGTCCTGTATTGTGATTTTATGTATGTGCTGCTGACCGTATTTATTACTTTAAAAATTTTATCCAAGTCTATGTGCCCAGATATGGACTCCCTATGTGCGAGCCTCTGAGATGTTGCTTTTATTATGGACTCATTCATTGTCATGGACTATCCTGGTTTTCCCTAACATCCGCTGTGCCAGGTCAGCGCCCCAGTTCCACTCTGTATCCTGAAGAAAGAGAACGACGCCCCTTGTCACCGCACTTCTCCGTCAACCAGCTGGACCTGATACTAATTGTCAATGCAGATGGAATTGATTACTGATGAGTATGTATGCCTGCATGTTTTCTTTTTCTCTTTCAGGTGAAAATTCCAGACGGGCGGTACCCTGTTGGAGTACGAGGTCGTACTCAGCTTAAAGCAGCGGGGTATGTAGTGTACGGGAGTTGTACTACCCGTCACTACAGAAGGGTCACTTGGATGCTGTCGTTCCTCTCATTTATGGGGAGGCTGGTATAAGTCCTATTTGTAAAATGTAATGCAATTTATGGTATTTAATTCCCTGTTACTGTGAAATGTGCCATGTGCAGGCTGGCTAGGGATGTAATTCCAGCTCTAGTCACTAGAGGGAGATAGGTAGCCCTAGTCTATATAAGGCCCAGTCAGGGAAGGGAGAGCTCAGTTCAGTCTACTCCAGGCCATGAGCCTGTGAAGTCTACACCAGGCCCTGGGCCTGGGAAGGAGTGCAGACCCTGGAGTCTGTGAAGGCTTGCGGATGTACCCCTCTTTAAGGCCCCTTTCACTGATAAGGGACATATAACTGTGTGTATAGCAGTTGGGATACTAAGAGAAAGACATGCAGGCTTGTACTGGCTAATGCAGGTCATATTTTGGGTGTAGATAAGCTGTAATATCACCTATTGTGAATGGTAGATCATGTGTTATCTATACAGAGGTGATTGATATCTGTCATTGTAACAGTGGCGTTGCTAGGGCTGGTGTCACCCGGTGCGGTATTAAATGCCCCTCCAACACCATAGTGTCCCCATAATGTGCCAGCAATGCCTATCACAGCTTAGGAGGCAGTTGAAGGATGAAACTGAGCATGTGCGGCCTTCCCACGGAGCAGGACAACAAAATAAGAAATAAAACAAACAGCAGGTAGCGCTATACAAATACATTTTATTGATTAACTCAGTGGCTATGCTAAATTTTTCATTACCAATTTATTCAGATCCAGGTGCTGGTTTGAAAACTGTAGAATGTTTTTCGTGGGACAACCCCTTTAAGACAAGCTTTATATTCTGATTGGAGCAAATCTGCCACAATGTTTATGTCTGTAGTGTACGGGAGTTGTACTACCCGTCACTACAGAAGGGTCACTTGGATGCTGTCGTTCCTCTCATTTATGGGGAGGCTGGTTAAAGTCCTATTTGTAAAATGTAATGCAATTTATGGTATTTAATTCCCTGTTACTGTGAAATGTGCCATGTGCAGGCCGGCTAGGGATGTAATTCCAGCTCTAGTCACTAGAGGGAGCTAGGTAGCCCTAGTCTATATAAGGCCCAGTCAGGGAAGGGAGAGCTCAGTTCAGTCTACTCCAGGCCATGAGCCTGTGAAGTCTACACCAGGCCCTGGGCCTGGGAAGGAGTGCAGACCCTGGAGTCTGTGAAGGCCACATGTCACAGGCCTAAGCAAGTCAGCAGAAGTCAAGCAGAGGCAATCCCTAGAGCAAGAGGTACTGAATGTCAAGAGGAGGTACACTGTCTACTGGAGATTCAAGGATATAAGCCAGAAGTAGGGCATTGGGGCCTTGAAGAATAATTGCCAGTCAGGACAAGTCAGGAAGAAAGTAAGGTTCACCTGCATTTCAAAGTCCTGTTATTTTACCCTCTACTTTACCTTGCTGGATGTAAGCCTGCTGTAACTGCGACTGTATAAAAGTCTATTGTCTGCAACAAGAACTGTTGTAAGAGGTTGCCTGCTGTATTTCCACTGTTTTCAGTAAAGTTGGAATTCTGTTTTCAAGTTACAAGTCTGCACCTCTATTATTCCTACTATAAATACGGTGTGCCACCGTTTACTGGCACTGGCGTCACGAAACATCAGGGACTTAGCCATAGGCACGTTAAACTACAACACCAAGGGCACCTCACATTCCACCTGGCTGTGTCCCTCAAGAACCCAGAGAGTGCCCCAGAGGAACAGCGTGCCGGCCTCTCCATCACTGGCATTCCCCAGGTTAGTCACACACATTGCTCTGACTTGGGGGTGCTACATGTCCTCCGCATGATCACAGTGCTCAGGGGCACTCCTTTGTAGGCATATTCAGGTTATTTACTAAGAACTCAAGGAGGGAAGCTTTCAAAAGTAAAGAATTAATTTCAATTTTTTTTTTCAATACTTTTATGCTAATGACTTATCCTCCAGATAGGTCATCGGTATCTGATCGGTGGGGTCCAACACTTGGGACCCCGACTGATCAGCTGTTTAAGAAGGCACCAGTGCTCGCAGTAGCACCCAGGCTTTCTCACAGCTTAGCCTGGGCCAATGATGTCTCGTTCATAGGTGACTAGAGATGGCCCGAACTATTCGCCGGCGAACAGTTCCCGGCGAACATAGCTTGTTCGCGTTCGCCTCTGCCGGGCGAACATATGCGATGTTCGGTCCGCCCCCTATACATCATCATTGAGCAAACTTTGACCCTGTACCTCACAGTCAGCAGACACATTCCAGCCAATCAGCAGCATACCCTCCCTCCCAGACCCTCCCACCTCCTGCACAGCATCCATTTTAGATTCATTCTGAAGCTGCAGTCTTAGTGAGAGGAGGGAGAGTGTAATTGCTGCTGATTTAATAGGGAAATTGATAGCTAGGCTAGTGAATTCAGTGTCCACTCCAGTCCTGAAAGACTCATCTGATCTCTGCTGTAAGGACAGCGTCCTGACAGCACCCCAAAAGCCCTTTTAGGGCTGCAACATTAGTCTGCTTTTTTTCCCTTTATATGCATATTGCAGTTGCCTGGCCTGCCTGTGTGTGAGGAGCTGCAGGCCCACAGACTGTAGTGTGCCCACTGCCAGTGCCCACCCCTGTCATTCCGTGTGGTACAGGACTTTGCATCAAAAAAAGGCATTTAATTTTTACACTTTAATCTAAGGTTAGTTGCCTGCCAGTGTGTGTCAGGCTGACTTCCACTGACTGTAGTGTGCCCACTGCCAGTGCCCACCACTCATACCGGCTGGCACAGGACTTTGCATCAAAATAGGCATTTAATTTTTACACTTTAGTGTAATTTCAGCTGCTTGCCTGCTGCTAGTGTGTGTCAGGCCGACTTCCACTGACTGTAGTGTGCCCACTGCCAGTGCCAACCACTGATACCGGGTGGCACAGTAGCTTGCCGATAAATAAGGCATTTCATTTTTACACATTAGTCTAATTTCAGTTGCTTGCCTCCTGCCAGTGTGTGTCAGGCCCACCTCCACAGACTGTAGTGTGCCCACTGCCAGTGCCAACCACTGATACCGGGTGGCACAGTAGCTTGACGATAAATAAGGCATTTAATTTTTACACATTAGTCTAATTTCAGTTGCTTGCCTGCTGCCAGTGTGTGTCAGGCCCACTTCCACAGACTGTAGTGTGCCCACTGCCAGTGCCCACCACTGATACAGGGTGGCACAGTACTACTTATCGAAAAAAAATGACAGGCAGAGGCAGGCCACCCCGCAGGGGCCGTCGTGGTCGTGGTGCTGTGATTTCCACTGTCCCTGGAATAATGCCTAGTGTTCAGAGGCCACGTACCCTGAACCCGAAAAATTCTGAGGACGTAGTTGACTGGCTTAGACAGGACACCCAATCTTCAACAGCTTCCGCTAAGAACCTTGACGCACCATCCTCCTCCAGCTCAGCTTTGGTCACCTGCTCTCAAGTTACCACGCACCCGCCCGCCGCTGATAGGAATAGTACTAGTTAAGACACCACTCATATAGGGTGTCACAGCACATTGCTCTGTGCACGCGCAGTGCCCCAATTTGGGAGTATGAGGACCGACCAAGCTGCTTTTTCCATCTCCCGGTTCCTGAAATCAATTCAGTTTGGTGTATGAGAGTTTGGTCTGTCATTGTGAAGGCAGTCGAAGGTACCAGGCCTAAATTTTTTTTCACAAAGGCAATCCCTGATATGGGATGTAACAGGGATTAAACTGATGAGAATAGTACTACAGAAAATACCACTCATATCGGGTGTGACAGTAAATTGCACGGCGCAGACGCAGTGACCGTGGATTAAAACAGAGTGGAGGGAGCCAGCGTTTTTTTAATCATCTCCCCGTTCGAAAAATCTATTCAATAAATGGCCCCCAGATTGGGGACGTTAGAGGGATTAAACTGATGAGAATAGTACTACAGAAAATACCACTCATATCGGGTGTGAGAGTAAATTGCACGGCGCAGAAGCAGTGACCGTGGATTAAAACAAAGGGGAGGGGGCCAGCGTTTTTTTAACCATCTCCCCGTTCGAAAAATCAATTCAATTGACCTTTCGGGGACCCTTGGTGTTGTACGTGGCTGGGTGGAGGAAGAAACCTTCAATGACATCACCGGGACGTGGCTAGCTTGGTATCCAACCTTGTGCAAATGGGGAGTTTGCGGTTGTGCAAATGCACTGTTTGCGGTGCATTAAAAGAGGAGTTTGGTCTGTCAATGTCTGAGAATCGGGCGTAACCCTTACACTACCTGATCGATACAACATCATACCTGATTGTATACACACACTGGATGTTTTAAAGCATGTTATTCCAAACAATTTAGGAATGTTAGTTGATTTATGCCCTTTATGGATTAAAACCCGACTCTGCGTCCACTACGTAATTTTCCATGGGAGTTTTGCCATGGATCCCCCTCCGGCATGCCACAGTCCAGGTGTTAGTCCCCTTGAAACAACTTTTCCATCACTATTGTGGCCAGAAAGAGTCCCTTTGGTTTCTAAAATTCGCCTGTCTATTGAAGTCTATGGCGGTTCGCCCGGTTTGCCTGTTCGCGAACATTTGCGGAAGTTGGCGTTCGCTGTTCGCGAACTGAAAATTTTATGTTCGCGACATCACTATAGGTGACGTGGCTTAGGAGCAGCTCGGCCCCATTAAAGAGAATGGGGCTTAGCGTGATACCAAGCACGGCCACTATACAATGTATGGCGCTGTGCTTGGTGAGCTTAGAAAAGGTAGCTACTCCAAACAGCTGATCGGCAGGGGTACTGGGTGTTGGATCCCCACCGATCAGATACTGATGACCTACTAAGAGCATAGGACATCATTATTAAAGTCTCAGAAAAACCCTTTAAGATCACAAATGCTGCAAGATGGGAGCCTAATTATATGAGGGGCACAATTGCTATAGACAATATTTGTACAGTTTGTTCCATATTAAAGGGGTTATCCAACCCCCTATAATGCCCAGGCCCCTCACACAGGTTGTACTTACCTTGCTTAACGGGGACCCACGTTGCTTCTGATCACTGCACGGCTGTCACTGCATCTCCCATTCACGTGGATCAAAACATCCGGCGACGGAGCGTTGTGGGAAAACCAATAGCAGGCCACGACAGGGACGAGCCTTCCTAGCATCACCCGCGATGGGGAGATGCAGCGGCGGCCGTGCAGGGATCAGAAGCGACGCGAGTGCCAGAGAGCAAGGTAAGTACAACCTGTGTGAAGGGCTCGGGCATTAGAGGAGGTATAGGGTTTCGATAATTGCTTTATTAAAAAGCTTTTCATTCATCATTTTTAGTGTCTTACATAAGCAGAGGGATCGCTAAAGTTACAGTGGGACCCCCATCATTTTGCTGCCTGAGCATTATGTTCTTCCATATGTAGTTTTCCATATGTTTTGCCTCAATATACTGTTAATAATCAAATGCCAGTTCAAAATATTAGCATGCACATGGTAGCATAAAACGCTGACCTAATGCACATTTTTGCACTATTTCCACAAATGATTTGTGTCCCCTCCAAACATATATGCAGCAATACTGCTGGCAAATGTTTTACAAATGTGCATGCAATGTCATAGATGTCCAGCAGGGGGCAGCAATGCTGTATATCAGATGTATTCCTGCCAGAGTAAACACCTGTTCTACAACACAGTCACCGTTTCATCTAAGAGACACTCTCCAGTTCCTTCTTATGACACCTTTGAGCCTAAATACATATACATACATTTATCTCACTGCCATTTTTACTAAAACTCCCTTATCTTGATAGATGATTTTCCTATCCGGAGCTTCGTTCTCTCCAGAAAAATCCAACTTTTGCTGCCAAATCCTCTGGAGAGACATAAAACAGGTAAATGACTCATAGAACATACTGCGCGCTGCAAATAAACCACGGCTTAAAATCATAGCAACAGGCTATGCACAAATATAGGCTTTCCATTTTTAGCACAATTTGCAAATCATCTGTCTCCATGGAAACTGCACCGTCCGCCAACCAGCGTCTTGCTGACTCCACAAAGCATGTACGTGGCCCATTACTAGGCAAGGACAACTAATGCAACGAGTCAGCCGGGCACGTGTCAGTTGTAAAAATAGATTTTATGGCAATCATGAAATATTAATAGCACTTGCAGAAAACACATGGGTAGGTCTCATGCACTCTCCAACTTGTAGGTTGTTGATGTAGCAAAGGCACTAATGTTCTACAAGTAATGATATATTAAGACACCAAGACTAAAAATAACGAAGGTAATGAAAGGGCGTGCGCATATCTGTACAATGTTCTCTATTTTCTGACATGTCGTAAATATCATAGATTCCATGAGAAAATGGAAAATGCTACCAGGGGCGGACTGGCCATAAACCCTACAGCGAAATCTCACAGTGGGCTAATGTTCAAGGGGGTGCCCAAGACCTCCTCACTGCCATTGGCAGGGTACATATTTATTTTATTAATTTTCAAGAATATACAAAAATATAAAAAGAAAAACACACAAAACCCAACCTATTAATTAATGCTAGAAGTGCTAGGTACTAGGCTGGCCATAGGTCCCCTCCTGAATTCAACCGTATCTTCATCCTCAGGACAGTGATACAGTTCAATAATGCAGCAGTATTTTGTGCTGTACTGTTGTATTCAGTTCTGCGGGGGTGGTATTTTGTGCCTCACTAGGTATTGGTAGCCACGCCTACTTCTACTTTTAGTTTTTTTTTTTCCAGGGCCACTTTGAAGGGGTTCTCTGGGAATAAAAAAAAAATGCAATACTTAAATATTACTTTAATATAAATATATTTCCAAATAACTTTCAAGAGGTAAAATAAAATGGCCGCCATCATATTAGTACACACAAAACCTGTCCTAATCACACAGGAGGACAAGTTGCTTCACAACACTGAGCTACAAAAGCTTCCTCATCCTCCTCTCTGACCTACTTGTCAGGGATTATGATCCTGAATACAGTAAATAAGATCTTTAGCTAAATCTCTGTAGGAACGGAGTTCACGACAAGACATGAAGTACAGAGAGGAGGTAGGGGGGTGGATAATGAGCAGCAGCACTTGTATGAAGTCTCCATTACCACATTACTACAGTCTGTCCTGTCTGTCCTCTCTGTACTTCATGTCTCTTCGTGAACTCCATTCCTACAGAGTTTCAGCTAAAGATCTTATCAGTTGTATTCAGGATCATCCTGACAAGTAGGACAAAGAGGAGGATGAGGCAGTTCTTTAGCTCAGCTTTGTGAAGTAACTTGTCTTCCTGTGTGATTAGGACAGGTTTTGTGTGTACTAATAGGACGGCGGCTATTCCCCCGCCTCTAGACAAAGCGAACCATTATTAACTAATGAAAGGAATTTGGGAATATATTTATAATAAAATAATATTTTATATATTTTCATTTTCATATTCAACCATATATATTTTCATTTTCATATTCATTTTCAACCCATTTAAGTTCCCAGTCTACCCCTAAATGCTACCTATGGTTTCTCTACCACTGTAACCCCTTTTAGTAATAACGGTGACCACTTTAGTGTCTCTGTCATGGTTATCCACTATAGTACGATAAGTGGCAGGAAGACGGCAGACAAATTAACCTGAACAGCAGTTGTAGTTAATTCTTTCTTTACTTGGAAGAATGCAGCAAACAACTGAAACAGAGTAAAATTGCATACACATGGTTAAAATGTTTTTCAAGCTCCCAACATTGACAACTTGTCCTCAGGATAGGTCATTGATTTCTGATCAGTGGCGGTGTGGAGTGTCAGATCTGCTGTTCCCAGTAGCCTCCGATTCTGGAACTAGAACTTTATATGGAACAGGAAGCAGACAGCTCCATTTAAAGTATAGTGGCAATGCTGGGTTACTGCCGCTCAGCTCCTATTCACTTCAATGGCAGCTGGTTTGCAGTACCCCAGCACGGCCACTACACTTTGAACGGAGCTGTCTGCTTCCTGTACCATTCACAGTCCTATTTACAGCACCGGAGGCTACAGGGAATAGCAGATCAGTGGGCGTGTGAAGTATAATATCCTCACCAATCAGATTTTAATGAACTAGCTAAAGGATAGAACATCAATATCAAGAGCCAGGAAACCCCTTCAACTTCAAAATGGGTGCTTAAAGGGGTTGTCTGGGCTACAGATATTGACAACCTATCCTCAGAACGAGTCATGACTATCAGATCGGACTTCCAGCACCACTACCGATCAGCTGTTTGAAGTGATCGCAGCTTCTGTGAGAGTGGTGCGCCCTCTGCATTGTTGTAGTAGCGGTGCATTGTAATTACAGGTTGGTAGATGGTTTGCAGGTAAACAATGAAGAGGACGCAGCACTTTCGACAAGTGCTAAGGCCCCTTCAAACAGTGGTGGTACTGTAAATCAGACTGCAATCTAATATTAATGACCTCTCTGGACAACCCTTTTAAGCATTATTTATGTTACTTGCAACAATGGACAAAATCTGTAGTAGCTGATAGTATATATAGTATATTTCTCTCTACGTTAATGTCTCTGTACATTGGGTTGCTTTTCTATTTGGTCCAGTTGTTACAGCCCAGCTTGGGGCTCAGCCTCCATATTCTAAGGTTCTCACACTGACTGTGAACACACACATGTCTGAAAAGGAATAGCTTTCCCCTGCTCCTCTGACTTGAGGACCTTCAAACTCTGGTCATGTGAACCCAGGTCCTTTAACAGTCTTTGCTTTCATCTGAGTTAAAATGCCTTTGCCTCTGATGCTCTCTATAGAAACTGGTGTTTCTTTTTTGTGCCTTTGACACAAGTGTTCACTTTGGCCTCTCTGTCGCTATTATCCACTATACCGCCTCTGCCACAAGTGTTGTCTATAATGCCTCTGACACAGGTTCCCTTTAATGTTTTTGCCACTGGTGCCCCCTACAGAGTCTCTGACACAGGTGCAATGCCACCAGCATAGGTACCCACTCTAGTGCCACTACAGTGAATGCCCCCTCTAGGGTCTGTGTCACATGTGTCCTCTTTATCTCGTCTAATGGCGGTGCCCCTTAGGGTCCATTTACACGTCTGTAGGTGTTTTGCGGTCTGCAAAACATAGACACCGGCGATGTGCGTTCTGCATTTCGCAGACCGCACATCGCCGGCACATAGTGTGCTGTCTGCATCCGTTCCGGCCCCATTGAAAATGAATGGGTCCGCACCCGTTCTGCAAGTTGCGGACGTGTGAATGGACCCTTATAGTGCCTCTGCTTCCCTTGTGACAATGTCTACATGCTGCCTAAGAAAGGAAGATCCTTGAAAGAATTAAAGAAAACAATACCAGATGATTCTGATAGCAAAAACCAACACATTTCAGTCTTTTAGTCCTTAACCACCAGAATTTGAACACTTGGCCTGGTTGGCACCAACGCATCTAGTGATTATTAGAACAAGGGGCCCCCAGCTCTTTTGCCTGCACTGATACACTATGGCAAATAGATCAGAGTTTTTCCATATATCCAAGCTAAGCTGTCGCTCTCTACTTTGATTTCAGTGCAGCGCTCACTCACTTGCCCAATGGCATATTAGAAGCATCCCCTTGCACAATAGAGACACATCTAGGATGACAGAACTGTGTCCTAGAACTCTGGCTGGGAATCACTGCACTAATGATAGAGTGCTTGCTCTGTGCGCCTGGCACTGCAGTCAACCTCAGGGTATCCGTGTACAGAAAGTGTTCTCCAGCTGTGATAATCCATGCCTATAATAAGTCATGCTAAGAATTGTTTTTCTTTGAAGCGCTGAGCTGCAGGGGTGTCCCTCATCCGCCCACAGCAGCATGCAGATGAAATGTGCAATTAATACTTTTGTGCTCAGTAACTTTGAAGGGACTTTTGCTACTTTTTTTTCGTGAACAATGCTACATCGCCCCTGTTCTAATAAACAATAGAACTAATGGGTCAGAAGATATAGAGATACTCTCACCATGTTTATCAGTGTACAGTCGTGGTCAAAAGTGTTGAGAATGACACAAATATTAGTTTTCACAAAGGTTGCTGCTAAACTGCTTTTAGATCTTTGTTTCAGTTGTTTCTGTGATGTAGTGAAATATAATTACTCACACTTCATACGTTTCAAAGGCTTTTATCGACAATTACATTACATTTATGCAAAGAGTCAGTATTTGCAGTGTTGGCCCTTCTTTTTCAGGACCTCTGTAATTCGACTGGGCATGCTCTCAATCAACTTCTGGGCCAATTCCTGACTGATAGCAACCCATTCTTTCATAATCTCTTCTTGGAGTTTGTCAGGAATTGGTGGTTTTTTGTTTGTCCACCCGCCTCTTGAGGAGTGACCACAAGTTCTCAATGGGATTAAGATCTGGGGAGTTTCCAGGCCATGGACCCAAAATGTCAACGTTTTGGTCCCCGAGCCACTTAGTTATCACTTTTGCCTTATGGCACGGTGCTCCATCGTGCTGGAAAATGCATTGTTCTTCACCAAACTGTTGTTGGATTGTTGGAAAAAGTTGCTGTTGGAGGGTGTTTTGGTACCATTTTTTATTCATGGCTGTGTTTTTGGGCAAAAGTGTGAGTGAGCCCACTCCCTTGGATGAGAAGCAACCCATGAATGTCTCAGGATGCTTTACTGTTGGCATGAAACAGGACTGATGGTAGTGCTCACCTTTTCTTCTCCGGACAAGCCTTTTTCCAGATGCCCCAAACAATCGGAAAGAGGCTTCATCGGAGAATATGACTTTGCCCCAGTCCTCAGCAGTCCATTCACCATACTTTCTGCAGAAGATCAATCTGTCCCTGATGTTTTTTTTTGGAGAGAAGTGGCTTCATTGCTGCCCTTCTTGACACCAGGCCATCTTCCAAAAGTCTTTGCCTCACTGTGCGTGCAGATGCTCTCACACCTGCCTTCTGCCATTCCTGAGCAAGCTCTGCACTGGTGGCACTCAAATCCCGCAGCTGAATCCTATTTAGGAGACAATCCTGGCGACAATTCTTGCACGCCCTGAAGCCTTCTAAATAAGAATTGAACCTCTTTCCTTGAAGTTCTTGATGATCCTATAAATTGTTGATTGAGGTGCAATCTTAGTAGCCACAATATCATTGCCTGTGAAGCCATTTTTATGCAACGCAATGATGGCTGCACGCGTTTCTTTGCAGGTCACCATGGTTAACAATGGAAGAACAATGATTTCAAGCATCATCCTCCTTTTCACATGTCAAGTCTGCCATTTTAACCCAATCAGCCTGACATACTGATCTCCAGCCTTGTGCTCGTCAACATTCTCACCTGAGTTAACAAGACGATTACTAAAATGATCTCAGCAGGTCCTTTAATGACAGCAATGAAATGCAGTGGAAAGTTTTTTTTGGGATTAAGTTAATTTTCATGGCAAAGAACGACTATGCAATTCATCTGATCGCTCTTCATAACATTCTGGAGTATATGCAAATTGCCATTATAAAAACTTAAGCAGCAACTTTTCCAATTTCCAAAATTTATATAATTCTCAAAACTTTTGGCCACGACTGTACAGCCAGACATTGATCTGGATAGAGTTAAAGGGTTTCTGTCACCAGATTTAACCCTATTAAACTGGCTGACATTAGCGATGTGCTAATGTCAGGAGACCCTAACCCTCCAAACCTTTGCTTCTGGATGCCCCCATTACTGCACAATTTTTACTTTTATAATATGCAAATAGCCTCTAGGAGCATGGGGGGGTGTTGCTCCTGCTCCTAGAAGCTCTGTTCGCCCACTTTAAGTCACGCCCTGCTGTCCTTGATTGACAGGGCCAGGCAGCACTCGTCTCCTCCTGCCGGCCCTGTGTGCTAGGACTGCGCATGCGCGAGATTTATCCAGCATAAAGGGCCAGCCGGAGTAGATGAACGCTGGCCCTATCAATCAAGGACGGCAGGGCTTGACTTGAGGTGGGCGTACGAAGCCTCTAGGAGCAGTATAATAGGGAACGAATGGAAATATTGCATTACTTCCACTTTGAAAAACAGATGCCCATATTGTTAGACAACTATATATAAGAACGTGTTTTACGTGTGGAGAAAACAGGCTCCCATCGACAGTCAAAGTTTGGATTATACTACCCCATGACACTACAAAGGCAAAGTCAATGACAGATTTCAAAAAGTTTTAGACTTTAGATTTAGCTTGTGGCTAATGGTTTTGCAAATTAGAATTATGAACAGAGGATCGATGGGTTCAAGGGAGAAATGCTGTTGCACTTTGAGAGGAATTGGTCTGAGGAAGATAAACTTGTTGGACGTGTAAATTCATAACCAGGTGTGTAACTGTAAAGTGTAGGGCCACATACCAGAACTTTGAATAGGAATCCATCCCTACTGAGCATAAAAACCCCAAAACTGAAGAGCAACCAGTGAACAGCAACTCTGCATCTTCCCCCCCCCCCCCCCAAAACAACCCCATGCCCTTCCCTCACCAGACTGTGAAGCTTGCAGTACTCTAAGGCGCCCAGCCCTTACTTGTTGACATCCAGCAGGAGGCACCTGGTCCTTGGTCTGAGCATGGTCTTGTAACTGCTTTGAGGAGCATCTTCTTCATGCAATGTGGTGTTTTGGATGGCAGGTCCAGTTCCATCTCCACTGCAGATGCACCCACCAGACATGCAGACTGATATGTTCTGCAAGTTTTGCCTTCTTACATGTGCACACCTCCCACATATAACCTCTCAAACACATATACCATTTATACCAAGGGCATATGTACCAGAGACAGCCTATTCTGCTATAAATCCCTTGGTGAGTAAGGACCCACCTCTGGTTGGTTCCTTCCCTTTTTGCTATTAGGTGTGGACCTGTACAGTATTCTCCTCGTTAGGGGAACTGTATTTTTATGGTCATGGAAAAAATACTAGGCCTTCTGTCCTCAATCTGGAGGACCCAGATTGATCTTTGAAATGGATCCTGTCTCCATCCTGCCGGTGGTTCATACAATTCTCTACCAACATGTCCTTTAAAATCCTCTACCTGCATGTTGATCCTAATAGACACCCGGTGTTCATATTGCCCACTTAGCATCTTAATGAACTCATACACACATCTTGTCTTCTTACATATTTTCATGAACACCCACATGCATATTCTGCAATCGCCCCCCAACTCACCTAATCATATATTCTGTCACACAACCAGACGCTTTATCTTAGATCATCATCGTAAACCTATATACTGTACTTGTTCTTTATAAACACGTGCAAGAAGCCAGCACAGATGCTGAACTCTTTGATCGACACAATTTATTCCTGCCCACACATACCACATGCCTTTTGTCTTGCACAAACACATTCAGCAGTTTAATCCCCCGATCATTCTGTGCTATAACATGAATTATGTCCCACAACAACATTTCAATCCATATATAGATGTTCATCCCACACGTAACTTCCACCTCCTATAATACAAGCATTTTCCGATCGTATTCCGCTGCGCACTTCATTCTCTAAACACATTTTGCCCAATGCCCAATTCATTAGCCGCGCACATATGATATACGTATTACAAGATAGTATGGCCAGGTCTCCTGATGCAGTTTTGGAAGCCAAAATCAGGAGTGGATCATAAAAGGAGAGAAAGTCTACAGGACAGATAAAGGTGTCGTAGCGTGGTGGTGGTAGGGGGGGAGGGCGGTTGCCCCAGGTGCCCAATTTCAGGGGGCGCCAGGCAGTCCCCTCCGTTATGCCTCATAGGCTTCAGGCCACTAGGCAAAACACAATTCCATCTGTATACAGTGCAATCATCTCCCAGGCAAGGATGGAAATGAGGGCCCTCTTGGTAGTCTATCTTGCTAAAGTCTATGGCAGGCAATTGTACCTTTTCACTTATGCCTGTAATGCACACTGTGAGGTACAGGTTGAATTATACGACTGGTCAGGTTGTATGTAGGGTGTCTTAACTGTTATCCTTCCACGGCAATAAAGTCTGTATTGCCCTCAACGCCAGTTACCTTACTGACTGACTCTTGTCACTCGGCCATACAGATTTCTGAACATTATCCTTTATATCTTTCTGAAGCTGCCTGGGGGTGTGTCCGGGTTCAGCTCTGAGCCTGGACAACCCCTTTAACTACTTGCTGCTGGATTTTCCCGGCACAATGACACTTTGTAATCAGCAGATTGTTGAGCGGCTCTTCCTAAAAAAAAGGGATTCTCAAATCTGCAAAATGTCCTCAGTAACAAGGATACTTGTTATTTGAAAAACCTGATTCAAAATGTATATTTCTTGACCAGTATCACCCAGTATTTCCATTGGGTTAATGGGAATCCCAATAAGTAATTATGGGGAAGCTGGTTGTATTGATGGTGGTGTAAATATATTAGATGTGTTAATCTCCATGTACGAGGGTCTGCTGTGGTGGGGATCACGGTGGATGTTCATGGAATGTTTTCGAGAATGGAAATTTCTTAGTCATCATAAGTAATGACTTGTCAATAAAAATGTTGTTACATGTTCCTTAGTTTCTGGCCTCGTTCACATTTCTGTATCAGTGTCACGCCCGTGAAAAAAAGCGTATGTGTTTCATCCGTGAAGCTGTCCGTGAAGGATCTGTGGTTGGTCCGTGTGTCCGTTTTTACCATCTGTGTGTCATCCATCATTCACTGACGTTGCTCAGCTGAAAATTAATTTCCAAAGAATCTGTTATTAGTCTTCAGTGAAAAACGGACGCAACACAGACACAACACGGATGTGTGTCAGTGATTTTAACAGACCTATAGACTTCAATGGGCGTGCTTGGTCCGCATCACGGATCAAAGTAGTGCATGTCCCCGTGATTTTTTTACTGATCACTGAAATGTGAACAGACACATTTAAATCAATGGGTATGTTTGCTGTTTGTAGAAAATGTCAGTGAAAAACGGAAATATGAACGAGGCCTAACCTCAAGTCATTTTCCAGCTTCCTACTGTTGAGCAGTGGTCCACACCCTGTTGTTTTCCAGCTGTTGCAAAACCACAACACCAGTGAGTTACAAGTAGAGTTAGATCCTGAAGGCTAAAGCAAAATCTTTAACAGGGCCCCAAACTATCATGTGCTATGTGTATTACTCATGCTTTTTATGTGGTAGAAGAGCCTTTGGGCACCATGGCCCAGATCTGAATGCTGCCTCTTCATCCCCTTTAGCTACCCTGCATTATGCCTCATGCACACGTCAGTGTCAGTTTTGGATCAGTGGTAACACGGACAGTGTTCAATCCGTGTTTCCTCCCGTGACAGATCCTTGTTGTGTCCGTGGGTCCGGTTTTTGCTGACCGTTTGCCATCCGTTTTTCACTGACACTGAGCAGCTGGAAAGTAATTTTCAAACAATCTCTTTTTAATGATCTGTGAAACACGGATGGAACACGGATGGCATCCGTGTTGCATCCGTGGTTTTCACTGACTTATTGACTATAATGGGCGTGAGGGATCTGGGAACACGGACAAGATAGGACATGCATCCGTGCTGAAAACACGGACCCCCGGACCGTGCTAAAACACTGATGTGTGAATACACACATTCCGCGGAGAACACGTACAGCATACGTCCGGGAAACACTGACGTGTGAATGAGGCATGAGAGAAAACCCATTCAATCCCCGTCTTTCCATATATATTTGTATCAAGTGAAGTTGGGGGACTGCCTATGTTAGATAGTATTGTGTACAGTACAGATAGTACAGTGCCCCAAATGTTACTCCTCCAAATCCAGGCCTGAACCTTGTAACATAAGGTGACATCAGGAACACGTTCTGAAAGCTTTCTCTATTTACCCAACCGTTGAGGTCGGTGATAAGTACTGACACTGATAGTACAATCTGTATCAGAGCAGGTCTGTATGTTCTGTTCCCACATGTTAAAATGCCATTTACATCTACCAAATCCAAGACATCTTTCTTAAGTCAAATCCTGATTTCACAGAACAATCATTGTCAAACTATGGAGAACAACCATCTTAAAAACTTGGCTAAGAAGCCGATCTCTGAGCTAGAAATACCAATGACCTGCACCTGTTATGCTTTTCATATCCATGTGCCATGAGTTACGAACTGCACATTTGTGGATGGAGTGGGAGAAATTAAGGAGTATGGGTCATAAATATGAACACTGAGGATGGGTAGAAGGGGGCACGGGCCAATTAAACTAATAATTGTCCTTTCAACAATTGGTAGGCCCCTCTCACATGTCAGTGAATCACGGACATGCGCTGTCTGTGTTCGCCCTAGAATGCACACATGCCCATTGATTGGTGTAACCAGTGAAACCACATGCATTACCTTTGTCCATGATGCAGAGCAAACATACCCATTAAAGTCTATAGGTCTGTATGGGGCATCCATGTTATGTCAGTGATTTTCACAGACCATTAGAATTTAGCAAGTACTCTGGAAACTAATTTTCAGCCAAGCAGTGTACATGGAATATGGATGATGCACAAGAAAATAGACTCACTTACCAAACACGGACATCTTCATGGATGAACCACTGCCTGTGCTGGTGACTGTAGATATGATGGGTGGTGGGCCAAGTTTTTTAAGCAGTCAGGGGCTTATGGTAGACTTAATCCACCACTGTTTCCACCCCAACCCAAAAAAACAAACAAAAACTAGACAAACCCTTTAAGTCTCAGTTAACAGTTGAGGTCCAGTGAATATAAAAGTCATGCACCTTTAAAATTTGGACTCTTTGAAATTGTCTGTATCCTTTACGTGGAAAATACATTCATCGCGGAAAATACCTTCTTTAGATAAGTGTTACCCGTCTGAGTGCATTTACAATGTGTGATTCGGTATCAGCGACACTCTGGTTTATCCATTTGTTCAGTATCGGACTGAGGTACTTGGGGCCCACCAGTAAAATTTATTTTGGGGGCCCACAGTACAGATACATTCAAATATAATAAATAATCTAACAAGTTGTTTTTATATGAACATAGGCTGTTGAGGTGCTGCCCATTGAATATGTGTATGTAGGCAGTAAGTCTACTGTGTTATGTGCCACTTATGCAGGGGTGGGAGACTAGGGGCCCACCTTGCTCAGGGGCCCACCGGGGGATTCCCCTGTACCCCTGTGGGCCAGTCCGAGCCTGCATTTGTTCCTTTGATCTAGGTTTGTACCTAGAGGTCGCCCTCCCAAGATAGCGTAATGTTTGCAAACAAACTCCAGAGAACATCCTGTTTTTAGAGCAGGGCACTGCCCAAGAGTACGGCACTTGTTATTTGTACCAAGCTTTTCTACCAAACTTAATATTTATTTAGCTGATCTCCCACATGCCGTATCTTGTGAGAAGAGAAGTTCATTTTCCGCACCACAGATTACATAGAAAGCAATGAACGATGATGGAACTTTTTACCCGAAGGAAAAGTACTCTAGAAGTGTGATGGAATCAGCGGAATAACACTTCATTAAGAGGTTTAGTGCTAATACAAAGGCTTTTCTTAGACATTAAAAGTCCATTTCCAGCAGGCGTTACACAATTAGTGGAACAATAGTCAGAAAAGTATTTTACCTGAAGAAGATTAAAAAGTTTGCAAGTCCTATGCAGGTCCTCCGTAAATGTGGTTGCACATTCTGTAATCCCATCTAGAACTATTTAGGGCCTTAACCTTTGAAAGGCGACTTTATAATTCACGGCACTCAAAGTAAAGAATTATCTTTGTAAATAAAAAACTTTTTTATTCCATCCTTGAAGTACACATATGTTATTAGTGGCCAATGTTTCGGTCCTATGAAAGAACACGGGACCCAAAACAGAGGCGTAACTTGGGCCCTAGTGCAAAGACTGTAGCAGGGCCCTTCACCTACTATGTGCTATTCATAATACAGGTGTCTTTTTATGTGGCAGATGGGTCTTAGACACCAGGTGCAACTACTGCTTCTGCACCCCATATAGCCAGTGGCATAACTAGAAATGACTGAGCCCCACAGCAAATTTTTGAATGCCTCCCCCAGCAAATTCTTTGCGACCCCCTCATGTAACCCTCACTCTTGCAGCTAATCAAGATTGCTCTCTCAGACCAGGATGGCAGCCACTCCATCCGTTTCCTACACGTATGCTGTATGTAATTTCACTGTATTTTAATACTGTTGAGGGGGCCTTGACAATAAAGTCTTATTGTCGTCTTCCTGAGTGGGCCCCGGAAAAGCCACTTCCTCTGGTTTCCTTATAGCTACGCCCCTGCCTATAGCTTTACTCCTGGCTACAAATGTGTGATGAAAAGGTACAATGATGTGACCACTCCCTGAAAATAATGACATAGTAAGTTACCATGAGGCCCCACAGCAAACCTGAAAATTGGGCCAACTTCACTATACGCACTGTGGATCCCTCTCCCATCCTTCTCCAGCACATCCTTCTGTAGTCCTTGCAGACAACTGAGTGGCTACCTGCAACTTTTGAAGTATCCAAGGAACCGACATTGGTGCAAACAGCCATATTCTGCGCACAATTAATTTTTTCATTAGTATTGCACCTTGATATTATAGACTTGAGGCCAACTTGAAATAGGAATCCTGAGTCACTGTAAAAAGCCATTGCACTACAATAATAGTATAGCCTACAATAATAGGCTAGAAGCGCCTAAGTATTGCATATTTTCAAATAAATGGGCATCATGGTAACACATCATTTGCCTGCTGTGGCTGAAGTCAGAAGAAATAAATTGCCATTCACAGAAAATATCAGCTGATGGCCAAGTCTTCAGCTAATCTTCAAGACAGCAGAGCTTCAATCTAAGAGGGGATTATCTTGGTGGGATAACTTCATTATCAAAAGTATTTTCTGGCGTGTGAAATTGTATAGGCACATTTACACTGCCCAATTATTGGCCAGACTAACAGGAAGCAACGTTCCTGAGAATGTTTTGTTCCCGATATTCTGCCCATGTAAGGGTCCATTCACACATCCGTAGAATGGGTCCGCGTCTGTTCCGCAATTCTGCGGAACGGATGCGGACCTATTAATTCTCAATGGGGACGGAAAGGATGCGGACAGCACAATGTGCGCATTTCCGTTCCGCGGCTCCGTACTACTAGGCCGCGGCTCCTGAAAAAAATAGAACATGTCCTATTCTTGTCAGTAATGGCAAACAAGAATAGGCATTTCTATAGGGGTGCCGGCCCGGTGTATTGCGGATCCGCAATACAGTACGGACATGTGAATGGACCCTAAAGGTGCTGCAGATCACCCAATGAACGAGCCAAATGGAGCAAAACGTATCTCTTCACCTCTACTGCCGAGCAGGAACCAATGCTTCCTTCCAGATCAATGCTCGTCAGAGCAGTGTAAATGTGTCTTAATTTATATCACCTATGAAGGGATTGATTTAACACACCAAGGCACAGATGCACTCTATTAAAGATAATTTATTGCAAGGGTGCCAAGACTTTTTTGGCCATGCTGTATTTATAGATTTACCAATTCAACTTTTTCACATTAAGAAAGTCTTGGAAGAATTATTTTATTCAAGGATATGAATTTCAAGATCCTGGCACTGAAAAAAATAAATAAAATACAAAAAGAGGAGGGGGGGGGGTTGAATATGTTTTTCCTTTGGTCCATGTCTGTGCACAGATGACACAAAAGCCTTCCTTTGGCCCCAATTATCATAGGACAATCTTTGGAGACACACTTCATCAGACATGTAGACAGTGGAATTGTGCATCGGCATCTACAGTACTGGGATTAGTCTGCAAAACACAAACCAAATAATTTAGAGCATTAGAGGGATTACTGGGGAATGCTCCCTTGGTGGTGCGGCTATTACACTGGGAAGAAGAAGCAACAGTCCTTAGACAATTTATCTGACAGAAGGATTTCATTTGATACTTTCGTGTCTGGATTAATGGGCAATGCTCTGCAGGGTATAATAATAAGGCAACGGCATGGAGGGCAGGAAGGATTAATGGATTATCACTGCAGGAACCTGGTCATTGGAGCACTGCTTAGAGCACAGGACGTATCAGTGGAAGGACACTGGTCTGCTCAGAAGATAATTGGAGCAGTAGTATTAGATCATACATGGTCATATATATACACGTTTTGGGCTCTAATGATGCAGTCTTCTCAATTTTTCTCCCTTTTTTTTTCATCAAGAAGGTATGATTTGTTGAAATATATTGTATATTTACAGTCCATATAATATATAGAATTTTCATTTTATTTATTTATTTATTTTTTTTATGGAAAAAAACTGAAATTCAGCCGTGGTTTGGAATTTGTAGTTACAGCATTAACCATTTGATTTAAATGATGTTAGCTTTTTTCTTTATTGTTATATATATATATATATATTGTAAGAGGGTGCAAGGTACCGTGGTCGACGGGAGGTACGTGTTACCGAGGTTCCTGGCCTCGATGAGGTAAGAGCCGGGTTTTCTTGGGTGTCAGCAGCAGCTAGTGCTGCTTGACACATTTGTATTTAGTTTGGCTGCAAAGCCAATCCGGGCCGGCTCTTACTGGGAGTAGGCAAAGAGTTGGGTGGGTGCCTATTCCCCACGGTCCAGGCCGGTTTTTCCCGGGCCTTTAAAACACAGCCAGCACCAGCAGGTGTGTGTGTGATTGGCCTGGAGCTGCTGTTAGTGCTGTGGAGCTCTCTGGGCTGGAAGCAAGAGCCCAGCAAGGAGGAGTGCAGACGGCCTGGAAGCCTGAGGTCGATAGTCTTGCGGCTGGACTGACAGCCAGGTGCGAACCCGCACCTAAAACCTCCCAGGTGACTGGAACCTGTATTGGACTGTTTTGTTTTGCCTCATGATTTCTGATGTGTGTGAATTAACACCAAGAGACTGTTTACCGTTTATTTGATGCAAGTGTAAATTAAACACTGTTTGCTACACTTTCTGGACTCCGTTTTGCCTCTGTACTGCACCCGCACCGCTATCTACCAGAGCGACTCCCCACAATATATATATATATATATATATATATATATATAAATATTTAATTGGCCAATTAGACTCCCTTACAAGCCAAACCTTGGGGCTTTGGTGAGATTTCATGGGGGTGCTGATAGACTCACAGAGGAAACCCCCTCTTGCTGTGAATTTACTTAGGCCCCTTTCACACGAGCGACTATTCCGCAGGAGTGCAATGCGTGATGCGAACGCATTGCGCCCGCACGGAATCCGGACTCATTCATTTCAATGGGTCTGTGTACATGAGCGTTGGTTTTCACGCATCACTTGTGCGTTGCGTGAAAATCGCAGCATCGTCTAAATTCTGCGATTTTCACGCAACGCTGGCCCCATAGAAATGAATAGTGCTGCGTGGAAATCGCAAGTGCGGATGTGATGTGTTTTTCACGGATGGTTGCTAAGAGATGTTGTTTGTAAGCATTACGTTTTTTATCACGTGCGTGCAAAATGCTTTAAATCGCATTGCACCCGTGCGATAAAAACTGAACAACTGAACACGATCACAAACAAAACTGAATGTACTTGCTTACGAAATCGCGGGGTTTTTACTGAACACATCCGCAACGCACCTGGACCTAATCCGCTCACGCTTGTCTGCAAGGAGCCTTAAGTATCTCAGTCTCAGTCAAGGGGTTATGGTGTCAAGTTCAAAATTAGTTCTTTTTTTTTTTTCATGAAATGGTAAAATGTCTCACTATCAACATTTGATATGTATTCTATTATCCATTGTGAATAAAATACGGGTATATGAGATTTGCAAATCACTGCATCCTGTTTTTAGTTACATTTATTTACATTTTACAAAGCGGCCAACTTTTTGGGAATCTTGGGTTGTAGATTCATTGTGAGGTAATGGAATCCAATCACAAATGATTATATCACAATGGATAAGATATGAAACTGATTACATCACAACAGCCAAATCCATCATCATGATATCATATTTTTAATTCTCTCTGTGCCTTGAATGATGATTACGTCATGGATTATGATTTTATCTGTGATTTTACACTGTGATGTCATCAGTTTTTCTACAGTGTCACAGATTGTGATTTGCAGTCTGTATTGTTGAAACCTTTTGTCATAGTATTCTTTGGGATCGCCTTGATTGTGATGTCTCACTCTTTGGCATTGTATCTTCCTATTGATCTGTGTGAGTGCATCTTGCGTCATCCATGACTCAAAGGCATTGTATGCTGTCTTCGAGAAGCAACGGAACTCTTGTCTTTAAAGTGGTAGTACCAGCCACCGGTAAGAGCGGTGATTCCTCTGGAAAATGCAGATGTTATTCATAAAACCCTTTTAATTTATTCCGTGCAACTAATTACAATCTGTGAAGAGGTTACAAACCTGGTTGGAGTTTCTTTCTCTTCACTTAAGGCATGTACAGTGTGACACCAGGGCTAAGATAGCCATGGCATGTCCTAACAATATGTTACTTAGTATGGTGGGAAAAACATACTAAAAGTATTTTTTTTTTCCTGGGACATAGCCTCTCGATGGGATATGCTATAACTATCCAATAGGTCTGGGTCCTATCTTTGGGACGCACTACGAGCTCAAGAAACGGGCCCCAAAGTGAATGGAGAGCATGCTTGGTCACACTCTACTAACCGTTATTGGACTTCCAAAAATAGTCAAGGGCTCAAGGAGTCAACTTCCTCTCTGTTCACTGCTATGGGGCTTCTGAAAATAGCAAAGCATGCTGACCTGGCATGGAGAATGGAGAGGATGACACACTTGTACAGTGTGTTCCCTGTTCTTGGTGGGGGCCCCGTTCTTGAGATAGGAGTGGGTTAGGGTTCAGAGGTGGGACCCACAGCTATCCTATCCATAGGCCATAAGTGTCCCAGATGGGAATACCCCTTTCACCATCTCTATACATTGTTGCTTTGATGTTATTCTGTATGATTCCCCTTTTTTCGCACATGGGTTTGCTTATGTTGACTTTTGCTAGTCATGCTATTGTGGCGTTCATTGTCATATGCAGAGGGTCGGGCTGGTAACTTAAAGTGGCCCTGGAAAAGATAAATAAAATAAAAGTGGCTCCATGTTATTGGGGACAATACAAGTAGAAGGGGTCAGCAATACCATAGCACGATATATTTCCCAAAAAACTGCCCCTCTGTGGTGGACATCAATAGATGTCATTTTTTGTCCTCCTCCTCCAGTTGTCTATGGAGCAGGGGTCTTAGGAGGTGAGGTGTGGGCCATAGCAGTTGAATTCAGGAGGACATGTGCGGTCACTGGACGGGTATATGAGTATCTGATTCCTAAATTGCCACTGAGAGCTCGTTATGTCCTTGGCCAGTGGCAGAGAGGGGGGCTTGGGCGGCCCCCTGGGCATCAGCCCACCAGAAAATGTCCCTGTAAGGTCTATAGCCAATCTGCCCCGGTGATAGGGTCACAGCAATTTTACACATTTCATTACCTTTTTACATGGTATTTATCACTTTGTGACATAAAGTTATCCATTGTGACAAAACTGATAAAACTGTTACAATATACAGGAAACACTGCTACATTGTAACCATTCATTTCAAGAACATCTATTATATTGTCATTCACTGTGATGCCTTTTGTGGTATGTTTAATTGTGATTTCCTTTGCCATAAGAGTCTTTTAGCGTATTGCAATGCTTTCTACTTCTCTTTTGATGGTCTTTGTTGTCATGTCACGTGGATTGGGTTGATCATTACGCCTTTTATTATACTGTAAGGTATGGGATTTAACATAAGTAATCTTTCCGGTGAAAAACAACTCATTTTCCACTTGCAAAACCTAAAGTAACTGAATGAGGCACCTAAACATGATAAAGATTGAACTCTCTTCAAGGGAACCTGTTGCCATGAAAATGCAGTGTGGTTCAGCAGGCAGCATGAGGAGCAGGAGGAGCTGAGATGATTGATATAAAGCTTCATGAGAAAAGATTCAGTATAACTTGGAATTTACTTATTAAAACATCTGCTCTTTCTATGCTTAGGAGTCATGTGGGTGGTTCTACTCAGTGACTGACAGCCTATGATTAGACTGCATGACCTGCAGAGTTAGAGCGTGTTCACATTGGCATTACAGAATTCCACAGAATATAGTGGAATTTTAGGACAGAATGCAAAACGACAGGAGTATTTTTTCCGTCATGTATAACTGGACCGAATGGAACAGTTACAGTATGTGTCCCCATAGACATGTATTAGGATAGAGCAAAGCGGAATGCCTCTTGAAGGGTTCTATTTTACATTCCGTCCTAAAATTCCGTTATATTCCATTATAAACAGAACCTATGACGGAATTCCATAGCACCAATGTAAATCCGCCCTTTAGCTGTCAATGACTGATAAGACCACCCACATGACTCCTAAGCATAGAATGAGCTCAGATTTAAATGAATAAATTACAAATTTTACTAAATAATTTCCCACAAAACCAGACGTCCATCTGCTCAGCTCCTCCTGCTCTACAGTGTGCTGCTTGCAGATTTTACTGCCTATCATGGTGGCAGGTTCCCTTTAAAATCGCCAAGACCAAAAGACTATCCTGATTTAGAAAGAAGGATGAGGCATGTTGAATTTCAGCTCCCAATCCTTTTTGTGCAGTGGCTTACTCTCTTCACCTTGACAAAGCATGCGTTCTTGCAGAGCCAAGTTTGCAAGAGTATAAGAGAGCCGAATAGTAAACAGCCATGGATGGTGTACATTGGGGTGTTTCATTTTTCCAAAGATGTGATTTTCATATAACTTTGCTTACGCCCCAAGTCTCAGTGATGTAAAAGAAATATATACCAAATTTCAAGAAGATTGGATAATATTTAGGGGTTACACGCATTGATCACTTTAATTACTACTCTCACTCCTGTACCTCGGAGGTTGGTCTAAAAACGACTTCAGTTTCAGGATCCCAGGGGCTCTGCATCAAGCAAGGTGGATGGCAAAGGCAATATATGCACTTAAAATTGTCCTCTTCTCTAAACAGTTGAATATTCCTCAACGAGAATTGAAAGGAATGAAACAGGTTGCATTTTGTCAGCCTCATATATGTTCGCCTATGGCACGAGGCAAATGTAAGTCGATGGGCTCCAAAGAATGATTTGGATATGCTGCAGCTTCTGAGCACTTACCCAGATGCAGACGTCAAAAACAGTGCTCTCACAGTTGCTAAGAGACACCTTTGGTATCTTTCAGAAACAAACGTAGGATTGCCTTTTTTGGACGAACGTATTACTCAGGCTGTTAAGGAAAATATGACTAAGGATCCATTCACACGTCCGTAAGTGTTTTGCGGTTCCGCAAAACACAGACACCGGCAATGTGCGTTCCGCAACTTGCGGACCGCACATTGCCGGCACTATAATAGAAAATGCCTAATCTTGTCCGCAATTGTTCTATTTTTTTGCAGATCCAGAATTGCGGATGCGGACAGCACATAGTGTGCTGTCCCGCATCTTTTCCATCCCCATTGGAAATTAATGGGCCTAAGGGCTTGTTCACACGACCGTATGATTTTGCTGTCCATTTTTCACGGATCCGTAATCATTGCAAACACCAAACACATGTGCAAAATGGGTTGGGCATAGCATTTCTACAGCATGGATCCGCAAAAAACTGATGACATACGGACATGTGTTCCGTATGCGTTCCGTTTTTTATACGGACCCGTTGACTTGAGTGGAGCCACTGAACGTGATTTGCGGACACTAATAGGACCAGACGCAAAATGTTGCGGAACGGAAAAACTGAAATACGGAAACGGAATGCATATGGAGTACATTCCTTTTTTTTGCGGAGCCATTGAAATAAATGGTTCCGTATAATTAAAGTAATTAATTAAGAGTAATCATATTTTTTGCCTACTTTTACAAAACTGATCAAAGTGTGCAACCTCTAAATATTATCCAATCTTCTTGAAATTTGGACTCGGAGCGTAAGTAAAGTTTGCAAAAATATAACATTTTATTTTTTTCCATTACAAAATGAAACACCCTAGTGTACATGCATCTTTATGGGAAAGAACATTTCCCCATTTGCATCATTGGTCATTCATTTGCATTTGTTACTTGTCATTTTCCTTGTGCGTCATCTCCCCGGTTGTAAAACAATGTGGAACATGTTAGTGCTATGCATATAAAGATTATTGTTGTGTGAAAATCTAGCCATGAAAAAAAGAGTTAAATATGGAAGGAAGGAAGATTGATTCACAACGAATCGGAATTTCCTTGTGCTTAATGGCAACAATTCAGTTTTCCTAAAATGGCGGCTTGTTACAAAGTGAAAGTCAGAAGCCCAGGAATGCAAGATCACCCATAATGCCATGCAGCCAACCAATCAGCATATCGCCATCCCCTGTGATGTCACAGCCCTATAAAACCCTCATCCTGCACCATTGTCCTGTGAGCTGACCATAGGGACAGACGTGACAAGCGCTCATGCGCCAGGCTCAGTGTTGCTGAACATGATTAATAGAAGAATATTGGAGAGGGAGAGTGCAGGGATACTGCAGAGAGAGTGCAGGGAGACAGCAGGGATTGTGCAGGGAGCCTATAGGGAGAGTCCAGGGAGTCTGCAGGGAGAGTACAGGGAGAGTGTATCGTCCTGTACACAAACATTCAGAGTTAACATGGAGCTTACCATGGCAGGCCTGGAAAGCTTCAAAAGTGTACAGGCTGCCATGGTAACCTATCAGAGCCCCACAATTTCACTGTGGGGGCTCCAATCTGAAAACAGAGGGAGCCACATCCCTCTGCCTTACCTCACAGATGCCACCATTGGTGTTGATCGCGGCATCTGAGGTATTAAAACACTGGGTTCAGCGGGATCTCTGTTCAACCGTAATTGCAGCCAGTTGTCTGCTGTACGATACAGCCGACACCCACCGCTTATGGAGCGAGCTCTCCGCAGAAGCCGGCTCCATACATTACCTCAGCCACCGTGACGTATGGGTGTACCTGATTTATAGCAATTCGTGACGAATGAATTCGGAACAAATCAAATTTCTTGACTAACGTCAGCAAAGTTGCCGAATCAAATTTTTCGAAACTTTGCTCGCAAAGCAATAAAACTTTACAGGAACCCATTCACACTGCGTCGTTTTTCAGGACGATTTATAACAATGCTATAGTATAGTCACACATTTATGTATGTGTTTTCATCTCTCCTGGCTGCTCTATCTGTAAATTGTGAAAAAAAAGGGGAAATATCAGCGGTGGAGTGGGCACCTATTACTAAGCACGGAGATGTGATGTGCTCGCCGTTGTCAAGGCAGCACTGCCGTCACATAGAGAGGCTGCAAAGGAGTAAAAGGACAGAGAGATAGATGACAGCAAAAAAAGATGACGTCATAATTGTAGCACATAGAAACTAGCCGCGTTTGACGGAACTTTAAGTTCAGTCACATCTGGAAATGGGTATAAACCATAGTGACAGGAGGGACAGTGTGTTTTACAGCCCAGAACACTCATGTTTAGTCTATAAATGGCAGTCGCTCTTCCTTCAACACCCATAATTGCACATATACCGTACCTAGGTGTCCTTAGTGTCTAAAGCATATTTTGAAAGCATGGGATAATATACACGAGCCTCCCGGTCTAAGCAGGCGACAGGGCAAGCTTGGCACTTGCCTGTCGAATGACTTCTGAGTATGCCAGGCTCACAGTGCTGTGTATAATGAAATAGTAGCGGGATACAATCACTGTAGAATCTGCAAATTAAGGCTGCCATGCTTCGGAGTTGGCAGCGGCTCTAATATAAAGATGCCATGGTAGACGCTTAGCCTTAAAAGGGTTTCCCTAATTGAATATCTTTGCCATGTCTGTCAGCGATGTAAAGCGGGCGCTTAACTGGCACTCAAATGACTTTCAGAATAAGTGGTCCTCCAGGTCATTTCAGCAGGGAGCTCTCTCATTGGAATCAATGGTACCTGCAAGTTTTTTAGTAACTACTTGGATTCCCCATGTAATATGAATTCCGGAGCATCTATTCTTATGACTCTATGTTGTGTCATTCCTTTATTATTCCTGCTAGAAGTTATGAATAAATTAGGGTACTTTCACATTAGCGGCAGGGGAGTCCGTCAGGCTATTCCGGCGGGTGAACAGCCTGTCGGATCCGTCCTGCCGCTAGTTCACGTGTGACCCTGGACTGCTGCTCTGTCCTTATTGACTATAATGGGGGCGGGGCGGTGTTCCGGCAGCAGCACACGGCGAGAGGCTGTTGGACTAAAAGTACGACATGCAGTACTTTTAGTCCGACTACCTCTCAATGTGCGCTGGAACTCCGCCCCCACCCCCATTAAAGTTAATGGGGACAGAGCGGCAGTCCGGGGGCACATGTGAACTAGCGGCAGGACGGATCCGACAGGCTGTTCACCCGCCGCAACAGCCTGACGGACTCCCCTGCCGCTAATGTGAAAGTACCCCTAGTAGCGGTTTGCAGTGAAGGTCTGGATGAGTGTTACCAGTTGGGGTGTGTCCTTGCACAGTCTGACACTATCCCATCAGTGCTGCAGCTCTCCCCATTCACTTTCTATTATATTCTAATTTTGATATACATATGTTAATAAAATAAAAGCAATGGCACATAACATACAAAGAAACAACATATTTGCATTCCCATAACCTCATCACGTACAGAGATTTGGGAATTTTTTCCTGGATGCTGAAGGGACAAGTGAAAATGATTCTCGGAGGATGAAACTGGTCTGCAAGAGGTTAAAGTCAGGTGTGAAATAAACATCTGCCGTGTAGGGGGGCTGCGCTTCCGTTCTCACACAGTGACGGTTATAATGAGGAAGAATGAGACGGCGCCTGCATTCCTGAACGCTTCCTTCCTACAGATATTTTCTGTTTTATTCGCCATTGTGATGCCCATAAATCATTGTATCCGATAGCCGACAGCTCGGTTATTTCATCCTGGACACCTGTGTTACTACAGAATGCTTACTGACCCAGTGAATTCACTTCAGTCTCCGTTCTCCGCATGCTGCAGCTATATGTTACAAGATCACACCGACATGGTCTGGGGTCCCTTGGGCCCACCAGGGGAAATTATTCTCAGGGCCACAAATACTATATCATAAATAAAATCTAATATGTTTTTAATATAAAAAAAAAATAGACTCCAAATATTGTTTTTTTTTGCTCCTGGACCTTTGGGGCCCACTATGCATGGTTGCAGAGACTGGGCCCACTGGAGGATCCTCTGGTACTCTGGTGGCCCATTTCAACCCTGGACATGTAGCATACAATATATTTGATGCAAGAGGAGATATATCCTACACTGCAGCGGCATCAGCTGAATCCCTCCAAGCAGAGGTGACAATCATTTTACATGTGGTCATGCATGGGCCAGTTCTTCAGCTCGGTGGCCTTAGTGGCATGTGGGGAGCTATGAAAAAGTACCATACAGAGACTATGCCACATGGAAATGGGGAGAACTGGACTAGATTCATGCATTTGGCCAAAGGTAGGGTTGGTGTCTGAAAAGTAAAGAGGTCTCATTAGCTGGGAATATCAAATAGACAACTCAACTTGTATAACCAGCTTTATATTTAAAGAAGAGAAACATGTGTTAGGTATGGCTTTAAGGTTAACTCATGTACCGTAATTGTCATCTAAAATACGTCCATTTAACAGTTATATTACGGCCTAGTATTTACCATCTTCTAGACATGTAGATATCATGAGGCCTCATGTCACAAACTTGTGGAGATCTGGTGGATAAGACTTAATACTTAGGCTACGATGCACACTGATGCCTTTCTGAAAAACGGACGTTAAAAACTGACCCATTCAATTGTATAGGGGCAGTCTGTCAGTGAAAAACGGACAAGATAGAACATGTTATGTTTTTTGACGTGCGTTATTCACTGGCCGTAAAAAAAACTGCTGTCTAAACAACCCCATAGAGTACCATTGGTCTTAAAACGCGTGGTGTCACGTGCATGTAGCCTTAATACTTATTGTATTACACTGGCCAATATTTTGGCCGATAATTGCTAATGAGCGTTCTCACGAATGCTTATTAGCGATCATCTTGCAGTGTCATAGTGCCGCCAATTGCCCGATGAACGTTCAACAGGCAATTCTGATAAACATGCTTAAAAATCAGCGCTTGCCGGCAGCAGGTCGCGCTGTCTAATAGCGATTTGCCACCAGCAAACTGCTAGACAATATGGGGACAAGCGATGGTATAGCAATTGCTCCTCCCCATGCTGCAGAGGAGATCACTACATGTAATAGCAGCGGTCTTCTCCTCTAGCAAGCAGGCAATTGCCGGGAGGGAATCGTTCCTTCCCGACAATCGCTTGCTGATCTGCCTGTGGATTACAGGCTTTACAAGTGAAGCTGGAGAAACGAACACTTCCCAACTAATCCTCCAGAACAAAATCCTTTCCATACTCAAATTAAAGTTGTTACTCCATTAACAGTATTTGTCACCTCTCCAGAAGAGTTGATAAATGTTGGAACACTGTAGGTCCTAACGTTGGTCTCCACTGCTCTGTGTCAATTATTGGGTTGATGTTCAACTGGGTGGTGGAGACAACCCACCTGACCATGCACTTGTTTCCTACAGTGCAGGACTGAGATTGCTTGGGACCACCATAGGAAATTACTCTCAGGCCCAAACCCCTATATAATTGATAAATATAGAACAAGACATAGGCCATAGTGGACAGTGATTAGCTAAAAATACAGCTCCAAATGCAATTTTTCTCTTGGACCTTTGGGGCCCATTAGGACTTCATAGACTTGGCCCACCAGAGGATCCTGCGGTACTCTGGTGGTCCAGTCCGACGCTGCTCCTCAAAAGAAACCAAAGGCACCAACTGCAAGAGAACTTCTAGGAAAAATTGCAGGAAGAAAAAAAACATAGAGCCAACCGTCACTGAATTTTGAGGTTGCAGAATTGTTTGAGGCTCAGAAGGTCTTCAAAGGTCCTCACGTATGTTTCCAGCTACTACATCCTCTATGAATATGCACCAGGTCAGATTTCTTCCTGGTTACACTGCTTGCTTCTCACCTATGTGAGAGCGACCCATTGTATAGCTCCAGCAGGAGATGGTCAAAGTGTGGACCATCATGAACCTTTTCCTGTCTTAGGAAGGACTAACACCTCTACCTATCCTAACTATAGTCTAACTGCGAGGAGGAGAACAGGGTGTGAACATCGTAAGGGTCGTTTTATATGGGGGAGATTTCTGTGACTGAAAGGTTTACGGCCACGCAGTCAGGTTTCTGCATGCTGTTTTGGAAAACAAACTCAGGAGTGGATCATAAATGGAGAGAAAGTCTACAGGACAGATATGACTTCTTCTCTTTTTTGAACTCACTCCTGGTTTTGGCTACCAAAACTGCATGCAGAAACCTGACCGTGTGGACGTACCCAAAGCATACAACTGCATAGAGCGGCCATGATCTACACGTCTGTGAGAGCCGCAGCTGCATTGTTCCTTCTTTCTCCATTGCCAATTAGTTGCATACCTCTAATTGGAGTTGTTTCTGCAACATGTGCCTGGATTTCGGCAACAGTATGTGGACCTATTTTAAGAGTATATCATGAAGCATTAGATATGTAATGTGTCCTATCCTGTTTTATGATCACCTCCTCCCATGTTGTATAATGGCATGCATGTAGCAGAGCTGAGTCTTTCATTTGGCACAGCTCCTAGTGATAGAAGTGTTTGGCCATTGCTGGCTTGCTGATATATCCAGAAGGACATGATATTGCACTGATGCTGGATTTGTCCTGTACTAGTGATGGCCACTTTTTCGGTCCTGGTGCCCACCTATCCAGAGTGCTATTTCGAAAAAGAAGTCACTGACATCTAATTGGCCGCGTGGCACTCGACCGCGCAGTGTGGTCGCACCTTTCGAGGGCCATAGTGGATGGGGGAAATAAGAGCACCCAGGTTTGCTAAAGGAGTTTTCCCATCTGGGACATTTATGGCCTATCATTTGGATGTTCCCTAAAAATCCGATAGGTGCAGAATCCACTTCTATCTCCTGAATAGTACCAGGAAGTGAAGCGAGAACAGCCACGAATCCACAGCCACCCTCCATTCACCACTGTGGGAGCAGAAAATAGCGAGAGCTGGCTTGGCTATTTTAGGTAGTTCCATAGGGGTGACTGTAGAGGGTGGCCTCACATGCGTGTCTTGCCCTCCATTCACTGGTATGAGACTTCTGAAAGTAGCTTTATGCACGCACTTGCCTATTTCTGGAAATCCCATACCGTTAAATGACGATGCTGCGCATGGGCGATGCGTTCTTCCTTCTATTCTGGCACCCTGTTCTGGAGACGGGAGCGGGTCCGATCGGATCACACATTTATTATGTATCTCATCGATATGCTATAAACGTGCTAGATGGGAACACCCCTTTAAAAATAATCTATAACCACATATTACGACTCTCAATAGAAAAACAAATAAAAAAATGAAGCCGAATACATAGTTAAAAAATTTAACTTAATACTTTATTAAAATTAAATAAACATAGTCATAGAAATGTATTTCCCAGAAATACAACATATCCATAGGTACAGATGTAGCGGCACAGGGTTGCTGCCCACACTCCATTCAAGTTCAACAAGTGTCTCTGATCCCTGTTTGCCGAAAAACTGTGTCCAGGAATGTGTCAGCCATTATACATTGTTTCCGATTTCCTCCCATTGTTCTCGCTGCAGTCGGTGGATAGCATTATTACTACTGGAAGCAGCTAAAATACTTGGCATCCGCCGAGTCCCAGGTGAAAACCATTTCCAGGTGACTGACCAATTACTCATCTAGAGTCAGTGAAAATAACATTTTCCTTCCTGGCTCTAGGAAAAAAAGGAAAGAAAAACGACCGCTGTGGCACTTAGCAGTCCAGACACAATGTACATGCATGAACACAAAAGATAGGGATCAAAATGAGACTTCAAGTCTCCGGGACAAGATGGAGTCAGTCCTGCGAATATCCCAGGTGCAAATACAGGATGGCGTCTGTTTTTGTGAGCATCGTCCGTCATGGAGGATCATGGATAAGAACTAGGCGGCGCAGGATTCCGAGAACTGTTGGGTTCATTGTCTTCTCCTGCTCGGGCCACCAACACAGTGGACTGTACTTGGAAGCCTTCGATCTTCAGTCTATACCCAGTGTCCAAAATGCGTGGTATGGGATAATTTCATGTGCCAAGACTCTAGGTCAATCTGAGCTCAGTATCTCTGTGATGTCACTTCCATTGCGTTGTTCATCCCTCTTCATGTGAAGGATAATTTTAATTTCCTAAAAGTTGACTGCGTCAGTAGTTGCTGGTACAGGGAGGATTTTAGAAAGCGAGGGTAGGAGTCCTTTTCCATTAGTGTTCTAGTTTGTTCTTGCGCTGCGTCAAAACAGCTGCGACAGGCGACCTCTACTTGCTGACGGGTGAATTCTCTGGTCTGGTGATCGATATTGACCTAAGGAAGAGAAAAAAACAAGAGGTTATATAGTGAGGGTTTGATCTGAAGGCGATTTATCAAAGAATTCTTTAGCATGCATGGTCCCCCCCGACCACATGCTGCAGACGTTCCTGTGACTCTCTCATTCATGTGCATGGGGCTTGCAGAAATCCACCTAACAAGTCCATTCAGATGAATGGAGCTGAAGTCATTTCTGCAACAAACTAGCCTTGTGCGAATAGTTTCAGATGTAGCAGAGCTGAGTTTGCATCGTTTGTGCACTGTGATTTGCTAGGTTACCTTGCAGTTCTACATTAAAGGGGTTGTGTCACTTCAGCAACTGGAACTTATCATGCAGAGAAAGTTAATACAAGGCACTTACTGATGTAATGTGATTTGATTCCTTCCCTGGCTCTGTTCATTTTTCCATCACATTATAAACTTGGTTCCATAGTTACGACCACCCTGCAATCCATCAGTAGCTGTGCTTTCACACTATAGGAAAAAGTGCAGGCCTCTCTGGTGGCTGAGAACGCGGGAGCGCACACAGGCTGATGCTTCTTCCTATAGTGTGCAAGCACGACCTCCGCTGGTGGATTGCAGGGTGGTCGTAACCATGGAAACGAGCAGTGTAAAATGTGAAGGAAAAATAAACCCAGCCAGGGAAGGAAGCAACATGGATAATAACAATACATTAGTAAGTGCCTTGTATTAACTTTCTCTACATAGTAAATGCTATTCGCTGAAGTGACACAACCCCTTTAAACCATATAGATCACCATGAGGAGCTCAGCATATAAAAAGTGGGAATGTGTAGTGTAGTCAGTTTCAAATGCATAGTAGAGCTGCACAGGTGAGCAGCATATACAGATATATACTATGTGCTGGTACTCAGTTATGCACATTGCATCCATTTTAGCCATTACTGTTACTTTAGACCAAAAAATAGTATTTTGTTTCCATCCCAGACAGAAATGGCTAAAAATGGATGCAAAATGTGCATAACAGATGTTTAAAATACACAATCCGTTTTTTTGTTTTTTTGTTGTTGTTTTCGGTTCTTCTGACACATCAGAAGAACGGAAAACGAAACTGTTATGTGAACCCGGCCTTAGGGTACATTCACACGACGACATTTGTCATGTGACAAATAGGGCACAACTTTACCGCCACATTTGTCGCGCAACATTTTGTCGCACCAATGTCGCGTAACAATTTTTTTAATGGGAGTCTATGGTGTCGCATTGCGACATGCGACTGCGATGCGACAGTCGCAGAAAAATCCATCTTGAATGGATTTTTCTGCGACTGTCGCGTCGTAGTCGCAGCATGTCGCATGTTGCAATGCGACACCATGGACTCCCATTATAAAAATTGTCACGCAACAATAGTGCGACTTATTGTCGCGCGACAAATGTCTTCGTGTGAACGTACCCTTAAACCCGTGCAGTTACCATATGGAGTTAGCTCTGGCTGTCCAGGATATTTGGAATTCAGCTGCGGGATCCTTTTTTGTTATCTTGATTCTAAATATAGCACTATTTCCTACCTCTCGAGGGGCTCCCGTCTGGAGGAATTCCTGAAATATGCACTGAGCCTTGCCAGGAAGTTTGTTCGCTGAAGGCGTCTTTTTGTAGTCTTCACAGGCTATCCAGAACTCCAAGTTCTCCTCGCTGAATTCTGTCTTGAGGAAGGTGCGAAAGGCTGACAGCCCATCTATAGAAGGGACAAAGGGCAAACATTTAGATAATGACTTCCACTATACATTTCCTTCTGGAGACTTCCTACAGTTTATGTGTTTTAGGCCCCATGCACACGACCGTTGTTTGTTTCCGTGTCCGTTCCGTTTTTTTTCACGGATAGGATGCTTCCCCATTCATTTCAATGGGTCCGTCAAAAAATGCGGATGGTCAACCGTTTTTGTTCCGCATCCGTGATCCGTGTTTTCATTCCGTCAAAAAAATAGTGCATGTCCTATTTTTTTCACGTTTGCGGACAAGGATAGGCATTTTTACATTGGATCTGCCATAAAAATCGGATCCGTCAAAAAAAACGGTCCGTCATCCGTTTTTTTTGACGGACGCAAAATTTCAAGGAAGAGCGGACGCGGAGGCAGGCAACGGTCGTGTGCATGTAGCCTTATCCTGATATCTCCTGCTAGTGTTCGGCAGCATAGTAATATAATCTAAGGTATCTTACTATTCTGTAATATTGTATAATATGCTATAAATTATATTAAATATTCATTTGTATTTTGTTCCATTGCTCTATTTGCATTTTGCACCAACCTATTCTGCCTCCCTCCCCTGCTAACACTTTCCTTACAGTACAGTCACACAGTCAAGTTTCTGCATGCAATTTTGGAAGCCAAAAGCAGGAAAGAATAAAATTAAAAAAAATAGGGAAGTTACGGTATATTTGTCCTTTATACTTTCCCTCGTTTTATGGTCTACTCTGGATTTTAGCTTCCAAAACTGCATGCAGAAACCCGACCACGTGGCCGTACCCCAACCCCCGGCAGGATTCTTCTCCCATCCTATCATGCTCAGTAATTCCATATGCATGTGCATACATCTCACCTTTACTATTAAGCAGCTGGGTGAAGGATTCTTTCCATTTCATGGCTTCTTTCGTGCAGTTTCTGCGGAGAGAGATGAATAAAGTTTGCGTTCACTCTTTTTGACCAGAATTCATAATACTGTCACTGACTAACCATTCTACCTCTTCCTACAACAACTTGCATTGATATGTATGACTGCATTACAATGAACCTTTGGGGCAAAGCGTGCCAATGAGGTAAAGGACAAGTCTCATGTACTGCACGCTACAGATGGCTAAGTGCAATGGAAATAAACTGCTGCAGCAAAACCCCCTTCAGCCGAGAATACTGCCTACATGCCGTATAAACTGACATATGCAAGTACACGTGAATTTTTGCTCAAATGTAGCCTGCGTTCTGAGAAAACCATTATTTATTTATTTTGATTAAGTTAAAGAGGTAAATAAATAAGATATAAATAAATAAAGAAAATAAATAGAAAAATAAGTGTAAATAACCTGCATACTGAAAAATCATGATCATCACAAGGAATTATTGGATAATATGACCATTGCTATTTCCTATAATGGGTTTTTCGCTCTCAATTACAATTTACCTGATACATATGTGGCAATATCAGTCATCAGATTCCAACATTTTTAAGGCGATCGGATCATTTGCTGATCAGATCTTTCAGCTTGCTGAACATTGCTGCTTGCAATTATTGTCTTACCTGTGATTGTCTTTCTTCTTGCAGAAGCTGGAGGGCACGAGCTTGTGCCCGACATCTACTTTGTGAATGAAGGTGCCAATGGACGATCTTAGCTCCTTCGCCCTGTCGCATATAAAGGCATCCGGATTAAAGGAATTCAGGTACATCATTGTCCTCTGCAGGGCACAGGTCTTTCTCGGTGTCTCTTCAGTGACGGCTGGCAGCTGAAGGCTTCCCTGTTGTCCTATTGAGAGTCTCTGTAAATCCCTAGTACATGCTTGTAACACTGATTCCCTGACTGAAGGCTCCTGCCTTATATCTGTGTGTGCACAAAGCACAACCCTCCGGTAGGAGGATCAGATCTGCATCATGCACAAAAGGCTCACACTTCCTCCCACTCCTGCTGTGCCAGGGCAGATTGTACTGTGTTGAAGAGGAGATACCCTACTTTCTGCCATTCTTTGCTGTTATTTTGTGGACGGAATAGTTACAGAAAAATCAGAGCATCAACATAACCGGAGAAAAAAAAAAATCAGGCCACTGCTGCAAGATAAAGGTGTATAGATGCAGGGAACGAAAGGACATATTTATTGGTGGGGAAGGGGTGATATATAGAAAATCATTACATAGACTTCAAATATGGCTATGAGAATTTCATAAAACTATTGAGGGTATGCAGAATTGCTGTATATTGTAGCAATTAGGAATAACATATATATATACCGTCGCACACTTTATGTTAATATTCGGCATTGATTTTCATGCGGTCTTTGCTCCACACCAAATCTGCATGTGTTAAGTATCATTCACAAATCCGTGAAAAGGTGGTCAGTGATGCCTCCGTTAAGATGCACATGATGAATCTGTGTTGGGTCCGTGTGTCCGTTTTTCATCCGTGTTTCACTGACACTGAACGGCAAAAAATGTATTTTCAAAGCATCTCTTCCTAATGTTCAGTGAAACATAGAGGGCATCCGTTATTTTCATGGACCCATAGACTATAATAGGCGTGATGGATCTGTGAACACGGACAAAATAGAGCATGCTTCTGTGGTAAAAAAAAAACGGACCGACAGACCGTGTAAATGCGATTAAAAACTTGCATATACATAGCTGGTACTGTATTACGCAGTAGATTTTTCACAGGAAAATCGTATACCCAAAGTGTCAAAAACTCTGCTTATTTACAAAATGACCTTTACGTGATGGCAAAAAATGATAAGATGTGCCGTGCAGCTATCTCTCCCCACTCCCTCCCACCTTCCACATACACATATACATTCGGCTCAACTGAATATGTAAGGGTACTTTCACACTTGCGTTGCCGCAACTGCCTGCCAGATCCAGAAATCCGTATGCAAACAGATATCACTTGTTTCCTGATCTGGATGCGGATCCGTCTAACAAATGCATTGCAATACCGGATCCATCTCTTCGGTGTCATCCGGAAAACCGGATCCGGTATTTGTTTTTTTTCACAGATTTAAAGATCTGCACATACGCAGTCAGGGAACCGGATCCGTTTTTCCGGAACACTTAGTACCAGATCCGGCATTCCAGTAAGTGTTCTGGAATTTTTGCCGGAGAGCATGCTGCGGTATTTTCTCCGGCCAAATACCGTAAAGCAACTGAACTAAAGACATCCTGATGCATACTGAATGGAATGCTTTCCATTCAGAATGCATTAGAATAAAACTGAAGCATTTTTTTCCAGTATTGAGCCCCTAGGATGGAACTCAATACCGGAAAACTTTAACGCTAGTGTTAAAGTACCCTAACCCTAAGTTCACACTTGCGCGTTTTACAGCGCATTTGAACGCGCTGTAAAACGCTCAACACATGAAAACCAATGCTTCCCTATGGGACTGGTTCACATTTTCGCGTTTTACATCGCGTTCGAACGCGCTGTAAAACGCCCTACGCATAAACAAGTACTTTTTTGGGGGCGTTTGTCGCACGTATTGTGATTGACACCACAGTAGTCAATCACAAGAACGCGCGTACGATGCGCGTTTCCTATTTGCAAAAACGCGCGTAAAACGCGCGTTTCAAGAACGCTCAGGTCTGAACCCAGGGTAAGTGTATTGTATGGGGAGAGAGGAGAAAGCTGCTGTCAGACACTTCTAGTGGTGGCTTATCTCCCTGGAGAACAAAAGGATTGGGCAAAATTCATTTCGCCAGATCCTTGTCTCCTCCAACATGATCTGTCGGGGGAGAGTGAGCCCCCCCCCCCCCCACACACATTCTCAGGGGTTCAGCTGACAAAAGACTAACGTGTATGGGCACCTTCAATGGTGATCACTTTCAAGATTAAGAACACTTGAACTGATTAATTTTACATCTTTTAGGATGACGCACTCACTGTTAATAAGGCATTTCCATTGAATCCATTTCCATTGATGTAAAGGACATTATATCGTAGTCAGTGCTGCTTACATTACCATAGCTAACAGGTAAAAACAGCTTATCTCACTAGATAAGGCTGGTGACAATGGGAAGTCTCTTTGTCCTTTGTCCTCCTTTCACTTGGTTTGTATTTTAGAACATGTTTATTTGCATTCCTGCATTTGTCTCCGATGTGGATGAGAAGAAAACAGAGAAGTCAGCCCACTTGGTGGTCTTTTAAAGCACCTCCTAGTAAAAATAATTTGATGTGACATGTCCTTACATGCTCTGCCAATAGACTGCCAGCCTCTCATGTCTAGAGACGTTTTAATAAAAGTAATAATCAGAATAGCAGCTAACAAATAACATATAAAGAGAGAACATAAGAAAAAGAAATAAAATAAATAATACATAAAAATATAAAAAGGTATAATAAATGGATGAAAAAACTATATATTTGCGATTCAACGCAAAGCCGAATTTCCTCATGCTTCGTGGTAAGTAAATTTTCCCAAAAATGGAGTAAAGAATAAATCATACTTACTTTATCCATTTGAGAGCGAAGATCGCGCAAAATCCTGTGCGTAGTGACGTATGACATCACCATGGCTGATGTCATCACGGGCAGCACAATATTTTGTGGTGGATCTTCAATCAAGATGGTGGTGGCCGGCTTTTCCCAAATAAATGGATGAAGTAAGTATGATTTTTAATTTTATTTTTATTACAGACTAAAATATTAGTCAGATGCCGCGATCGGCGATGTACGCGACATCTGAGGGGTACAATGACGGGGAGCTGCGCAATCGCTGTTCCCCACCATTGCACCCACTATTTACAAAGAAATGCACTTCACGAAGAAGTAATTAGTCACAAAGCAGTTTTTTGTAAAATTCGACTAAGCAGTCAAATCAAATGTACCATAACTTTGCTCAACACTAATATTATATATATATACATATTATGGCGCAGAGTAATAATATATTTTCTGCAATATGGTGCACGCTTATGTCTAAGGCCTTATTCACACGTCCGTAGTGTTTATGGATCCGCAAATTGCAGATCCATAAACACACCCGGCCGGCAGCCCCATAGAAATGTTTATTCTTGTCCGCAACTGCGGGCAAGAATAGGACATGCTCTACTTTTTTGCGGAGCTGCGGCCATAAGATCGGCGGCGCGCTCCGCAAAAACTGATGCGGAGAGCACAGTGTGTGCTCTCCGCATCGTTCCGTGCCCCATTTACAGTCAATGGGTCCTCATGTATTCCGCAGAATTGCGGAATACATTTGGACATATATGCAGACGTGTGAATAAGGCCTAAAAGTACACCAGAGGTTGCCTGACATGGAAATGAGACTTAAATGGGTTTTCCAAGACCTTACAACTGAAGATTCATCCTCAGGATAAGTCATCAGCATTTAATTGTGGGGGTTCGGCATCCGGGTCCCCTGCCGATCAAGTGATCAGCTGATTGGGAAGGCACCAGTGCTCGCAGTAGCACTACAACCTTCTCACAGCTTTCCCTAGGCCAAGTGATGTCACGTTTATTGGTCACGTGGCCTAGGCGCAGCTCAGCTCTATAGAAGTGAGTGGGGCTGAGAGCGATACTAAGCACAACCACTGTACAATGGACGGCTCTGTGCTCGTTGAGCAGAGAGAAGGCTGCGGCACTACTGCGAGCGCTGATGCCTTCTTGAACAGCTGATCGACGGGGGTTCTGGTGTCGCCCCCCCCCCCCCGATCAGATACTGATGCAGTTGTAGAATGGCAGCAAACCCTTTTAGAGGTGTTCTAATTTGAAATCCTGACCTACTTTTCACTTTCCACTTCTAAAAGTGGCGAGGCTCACCAGACGTTGCAAAATTTGACCAAATGTTGCAAAACTATGCACCAAATGTCACACGTGGGCATCATTTGTGACATTGTTGCGACAGCAAAACTGGCATAGCAGATTTGATAACTGTCCCTCTATATTTGGAACATCGGGACCATAAAAGTAGTAGGAAGCAGTGATATAACACCTACCTGCAAATTTGTGACATCAAACATGCGCTGGACCATAACATGATTGATGATGTCCAGTACAACATGATACTGTGCTAGGAAGTTGGTGTAGCAACTTCTATTTCACTACTCTATCCAGATTAAGTGTCAAATAAATTATGCGTTTGTAGGTCAGTCCAGCCTGAAGCTTTTTTCTGTAATTAAGCTTCCAATTGATCTGTCAACAGATGACGTCTAGGATCTCTATCTAACAATGGCCAGCAGTTATGAAGACCAGCCTTGTGTATGTATGAAATCTAGTAAATGGAGCAACGGGGAAAAAAATTACCTCTTATGTAAATGTATCAGTAACACGATGGAGATGTCGGACTGCAAAAGTTCTCCTTTACAAATACTCTATCCAGATACATGGCTGAAGATGGCCAGGAGCAAATCTGACCCTTCTGCTATACAGTGTAGGAAAGTGAAATGCTGCCCAGTTACCCAAATTATAGATAGGAACAGGGGTGGACTGGCCGTAGACCCTGTAATGAAACTTCCTGGTGGGCCGATGTTCATTGGGCCACCTGAGCCCTCCTCACAGCCTCCAGCCATGGTATGTAATGATTTGATGCTCCCCTCCTGACTCCTGAATTCAACTGTATTGCCGTCTTAGGCAGCTAGAGTAGGAGGACAGAACGTGGAAGGTGGCCACCACAGAGGGACAGTTTTTGGGGGTGGTATTTTATGCTGCTGAGGCAGTATTTTGTGATGCACTGTGACATTTGGCTCTACTGGGGTGGTATAATATGCCACAATATGATATTTCTGTCCTCCTTCTGCTAGTGTTGACCCTGCCTTTTGTCAATTTGGACCCAACTACAAAATGACGACACTTTTAGTTATTTTTTCCGGGGCCATTTTAAGTTCACGGTCTACCCCGGATAGAAAAGTGGGATAGACACATGAAGTCAGAACTGATGATAGGCACCAGAGTACCAGGCAATCCTCCAGTGGGCCCAGGTTCTTAAAAAAATATTTGGAGGTGCCTTTGGAGCCAATAACTTGCCAATAGGGTCTATTTTTTTTAAACAAAATCTATTATACTTTATTGATATGGGGTTTGGGCCCCAAGAATAATTTCCTCTGTTTTTTTTTTATAAAAAAAAAACAGTCTGACCCTGCATAAAGTGGACACAATATGCTCTAATAAGTCTAAGATGTAAAATCTTTCTTTACCTGTAAATCACTTCTGGTCATACCATCAAGACAATACACAGTGTTAACCTAAAGGCCCCCGTACATGTTAGTGTTTTGTCGGCTGGCCAGACAACCTTCTGATGCATCTGGGCAGATTTTTAGTGGTAACCACAGTTCCAAACTCATTACAGTGCTCAGATTGCCAGCCTCCAAGCAAAGCATAGATCAGCCACCAGTTCACATTAACACACTGCCCTCTGCTCGACTGTCAGGTGTCTTCTGTTGGAGGAACCTACCCAGTGCATCAATGTCAAACCTATGAAAGAGCAGTGAAACAAGACTAGGTTCAGAGACAGTTGCTTCATGGTTCTTGCCCTTAGCCAGTACAGAACATAGTACGGGTTGGCAGGTTGAGAAGCTTTTGATGAAGCTCTCTGTTGGGATTGCTTCTTCTTGTGGAGATCACTAGGTGACATAGCCTATGCCCAAAAGACAACGATGAATGGCCACGTGACAGCTGTTTTCAGAACCAGTTGAAGTCAATGGGGCAATTCGCATGGCCTTTTTTTTTAACGGCCAGTGAACAGTGACCATTAAAAAATAGAAAATTAATGGGACCATTTTACGAAGGGTTGCACTCATCTAACATCCATTAAAACGGGTGCACTTGGTCTTTCAGGGATTCATTCTTCACGGCTTCACTGAATAAGGTAGGACCTGACGCTCCCAGCATGATGATGTCACCACACTGGGAGCTCAGGTCCTTTCCTGCTGCCTTCAGTGAAGAGCGAGTGTCCCTGTGCATGCAAGTGGATGAGGTGAGTATTACTATTATTTTATTTATTTATTTTTATAAACAAGATAAGGGGGAATACTGGGAGCCACTAAGGGGGGGGGGGCATTCATAATACTGGGGGCCACTAAGGAGCTGCATGCATAATACTGTGGCCACTAATGAGGGCATTCATAATATCGGGGGCCACTAAAGGGGACATTAATAATACTAGGGGCACTAATGGGGACCTTAAAAATACTGGGGGACACTAATAATACTGGGGGGGGGACTATTAGGGTATTAATCATACTGGTAGCACTATGGCATGGGGAGCTGATGTCCACGGGGCACTACGGGGGACAGTGTATATATAGAGGGCTCTGCAGGGGATGGGATTTTAAAAAAAAGCCAATTGAATTCATCCATTTTAAATGGCCGTTTTTAACGGCTGTTAAAAAAAGGATGCTAAACAGCCATTAAAAGTGGACAGATATACTGAAAATGGCTGCTAAAATGGTTGAAAAACATCCATGAAAAACTGACAGTGTCTTGTGTGAAGGGAGTATCTACAGGCAAATGTGTGTAAATTAGCTCTCTTCCAGAAAGAAGAAATCTGTCTCTCTGGTGCCACCTTTTAAAGGTAGCAGCCACCCTCACAAGAGGCGTCATATGACATAGTTTCTTCCTCATTTGGGATCTCATTAAAAATGTCTCTGTAAATTTGGGGTAAACTCAAGGTACAATATGGCTGAATGTGCCCATTTATGGTTTTATACGACTCAGAGGTTGTAAGTAGCCATGATATAACTAGTATTGAGCAAATCAAAGTTTACGAAGTAGACTTAGATCCGAATTTCAGGAAAAATTTGATTTGTCCTGAAGTTGAATTTCTTCGTGCATAGTGGTAACCAATAGATTTTCCCTGAAATGGTGGTAAAAAAAAAAAATCACACTTACCTCATCCATTTGAGCATGAAGCGGCCATCTTGTTTGAAGATCCCGCACAAAATCTCATGAGCGGTGACACATGACGTCACCACGCCGGCCGACATGATAACATCATCACGCACCGCGCGAGATTTTGGGCTGGATCTTCAAGCAAGATGGTATGATTTCATTATTTTTTTTTCATTTGCAAACAGTAAAATGCTTTAATAGAGATCTCAGATGCCTCGATCAGCGATGAGCGCGGAATCTGATCGGTTTAATGACGAGGTGGCGGAGCAATCGCCGCTCCCTGTGATTGCGCTTGCTATTTACAAAGAAATACGTTTCGTGACTAATTTTTTTGTAAAATTCAACGAAGCATCCAAATTGAATTTTAGAGAACTCCGCTTATCTCTAGATTATAACTATGTGCATGAGGCCTAACTATGCTGAAAAAAATGTCTTGCTGTCACGAGCTGTCTATTAAAGATTACTTGTGCTGGAAAAAGCAGGATTTCTCAACATGGAGCTGAAGAGCATTTCTAGTAATATGTTCCCATGCTTAGGAAGGATACGTGTTATAGTATCTGTCATAAAAGTATAGCAGATGCTTCGTTCTGGGATTAGATTCATAATCTAGGAAGATTAGGATGAACATGGAGCTGTACATTAGCCCTATTGATAGATAAGCTTTTAAAGGGAATGTCTCATCAGAAAATTGTGACCAATTGTTTAAATCGAGTTTTTTATGTTAAAAATATTTTTAAAGAATATTTGGTGATGTTATACTTCATTTTGCATTTCGCTACTTATATCTGCAGGGTCTACTGCAGGTTTATAGTTATAGGGCAGTGCAGAGGTAGCAATTGCATCTGGGCCCTGGTACCTAATTGGGATTAAAGGACCTTCTGCCACAGAAGAAGACACTAATATTAAAAAACCACCCATGGTAGAAGCTGTTACAGATTTTGCATGGGAGACCAAGAGCTTTATGTGACACCCCTTGTCCATGCAGTTATCTGTCCTTATCGGGCAGAGATCACCACTTAAAGGGGTTGTCCGGGTTCAGAGCTGAACCTGGACATGCCCTCATTTTCATGCTTCGATGCTCTCCTTTGCCCTGCGCTAAATTGCGCAGGGCAAAGGCTTTTTCTGGGGATTCGGTGATGTATCGGGCTCTCCATGGGGAAAGCTAGGCGGAGGCTTCCACCTAGCAGTGAGCCCGGTGCGGCTCCAGCACTGGCACTAATGGGCAGGCTTTAGCGCTGCCCTAGCCTGTAAAATGGCCTGTAAAAAGAGCTTGTGACGTCAACGAGAACACTGCTAGGTGGAAACCTCCGCCTAGCAGTGTGTTATTATAAACAAAAAGCCCTTGCCCTGTGCAATCCAGCGCAGGGTAAAGGACAGCATCGGAGCATGCATCATCATATCAGGGGGGCCGGAGGGGTGAAGATGGGGATATGTCTTGGTTCAGAGGGTTCATGCCTGTTATCAGGGGTGGACTGGGAACTTAAAGTGGCCCTGGAAAAATACCTAATGTACTTGGCCAGCGGCAGTGAGGAGGGCTCGAGCGGCCCCTAAGCATTGGCTAACCATGCAAACTCCCTGTAAGCAGGGATCAGAAACCTTCGGCACTCCAGCTGCTGTGAAACTCTCAGCATGCACACCTACTTGGAGCTCCAATAGAAGTGAAAGGAGGATTCTGGGAGTTGTAGTTTCAGAACAGCTAGAGTGTCGGAGGTTGCTGATCCCTGCTGTAGGATCTATGGCCAATCCACCCTAACTATCATCAAGATCTGGTGGTGAAGCGAAAACTTTAAAACGACTTTTGTAACTGAGGTTCCCCTTTAAAAGCACATTTCATGCACGTTTACCCCAATTTAGCACATTTGCTCCAGGCGTCTTGGCTCTGAGGATCCTACAGATAATAAAGAACAATGGGGATCCTTTATATCTTTCTAAAATAAAGTATTGAGTTACCCGCAGTCACATGTGTAGGTGCTATCAGCCTCATGTACCTTTATCAACTGGGACAAAAAAACTTAATTATTACCCACCTGCAATTACAACGAGAACAGAGTGGGGAGAGCTGTAGCTGGAGGACCCAGGATTTCCCAGGGTCCGTCCACCACCTAGCGCTGCTCCCCACTGCTCCCATAGAAGTCAATGGGAGTGCACGGCGCACGCCCGGCCCCTGCTCCCATTCATTTCTATGGGCAGATGGAAATAGCCAAGCCAAGGCTCACCTATTTTCGGCGGCCCCATAGAAATGAATGGAGGACGGCTGGGCATGCACTGTGCGCCCTCTGTTCATTTCCTTGCTCCATTCTCATTGTAAGTGTGGGTCCCAGGGCTGCGATATGCCCCTATTGTCTGTGATGGTAATGCCCCTTTAAAAGGCACTCACTGTAAAATCGGAATTTACCCTGCTCACTACTGCCACTACTGGCTGCACTATGCAATGATTATGTAACTACATGATGCATAATTAACGGGCTTCTGTCAGCAAGATCAACCCTATTAAACCAGCCATGACACATGGTAGGGCTGACCCTGCTGATTAAAAACATACCTTTCTTCTTCAGATCCATTGCTGCATTTAGAAGGAAAAAAAATATTAAAATTTGCTTATTATACCTATCCTGGGGCTATTTCGGAAGTCTCCTAGCAGGGAATGGGGGACACAGCGCATGTGCAGCCACCTCTATTCACCGCTATGCCGCTATGGGACTGCGGGAAATAGTCCAGGGGCTGTTTTAGGGACTCCCATAGTGGTGAATGGTGGTGCGCAGTGTGATCTCCTTCACTTTGGGGGTGACTCGTTCTGGAGATAGGAACAAGTCACAGAGATGGGACCTGAACCTATCTGACACTGGAGGTGTATCCTAGTGATATGCCATCAAGATGGGAATACCCCTTTAAGAAAAAAAATCTTGGTTATTTATTTGCTAGTTTTGTATTTTTATAACCTCTCTGTGCTGTAACGAATATTAGGCATGCACTGACAGAGTAGCAGTGAATGGGCAAAGCTGCAGTATAAAGCATTGGGGAAGGACATTGATGCAGCCTGAGCCTGTAATGAGATAGGCAGTGAGTTTCGGACTCTCAACTAAAATTCTGGCAAGACCAACTACATACACAACACGTCCTGGATAATGGAAACCAGACGGATCTATTATGCTTGCCCATAGACTTCTATTATGACGGATCAAAACGGAATGCCTCTAAAAGTTTCCGTTTTGAATTCTGTCTTACAATTATGTTATTTTCCATTCTAACCAAATTATAACGGAAAGCAATAACGGAATTCCTAACACTGATGCGAACTCGCCCTGAGATGGCGCTATGGGTGGTATAACTTTAATTTTATGGGTTCCAAAGCAAATTCAGCCATAAGGTCCCACAAATAGCATTGCCACTTATAATACTGGTGTCTTCTTATGTGGCAGTGTGACGTGGGTCCCCTCGGGTATCCGGGACCAGGTGTGATTGCTAGCTCTGCACCCCCTATGTCTGGCTCTGATATCTGTTTTTTTTTTCATATGACTTTTTAACGTAAGTGGGACTGAAATCAGTTATATCCCCAAACCATACTTCTCATTCTTCCAGTACCTCCCACGTTCTTATGTACAGGACACAATCAAGCATGGTGACAGCGTTCTGCTTTGTTCTTGTTTTTGGTGAGTAATATCGGTAAAGGATGAATAAATGGGCCGCAATGTCCATGAATTGTCTGGCTCAAACTACGGAAAACCAGCTGCCGTCATTGGAACAGGCAGGATATTGGAATCGTCCTGTATACTATGGAACATAAGAGGTCAGGACTATAGCAATCTGTTCAGCTACAACTGTCCTTGGCATGAAGTAGTGGACATAATGGGAACAGGTCCAGGCTGGACAGACACATTGTAATGGGCTGGGTATGCACCACAATAATTTCACCATATCTCATATTAATCATAAATCACCTATAGCAGCTCCAACATATACCTCAATACCAGGGATGCCCAACCTGTGGCCCTCCAGCTGTTGCAAAACTACAACTCCCAGCATGCTTGGACAGCCTACAGCTATTAGGGGCATGCTGGGAGTTGTAGATTCGCAAAAGCTGTAGGGCCGCAGGTTGAGCATTCCTGCTCTATACCATAAAACAGCCATTAATACATCTTAATTAAAAAGCCGAAAGCATGAGACGTTTAAAATACAATAGCATTAAAGGGGGTATCCTCATCTCAGACATTGATGGCATATCGCTAGGCAGGGGTGCACCACCAATGAGGCCAGGTGAGGCGATCGCCTCAGGCAGCACCAGGTAGGGGCAAGAGGGGGGCAGCGGAAGGGCCATGGGCAATGAGTACTTTTATTGTGGCAAAGGGGTTAGGTTAAGAAACTGGCATGGGGGGGGGGGGGGGAGGCGCTGTTTCAGTTTTTGCCTCAGGCAGCAGAAAGGCTAGGTGCACCTGCGGTAGGATATGCCACCAATGTCAGATGGCTCCTATCTCCAGAACATGACGCCTAAAGTGAAGGAGAGCACACTACGTAAGAGCAGCCAACCTCCGTTAACCACTATGGGAGTCCCTAAAACAGCCCAGAGCTGGCTCTAATATTTCCGGCAGTCCCATAGCGGTGAAGAGAGAGGTGCGCTCACTCGGCTATTTTCGGAACTCCCATAGCAGTGAACGGAGAAAACGTTGTGCATGCTCAGCATGCTCTCTTTCACTTTGGAGGCCCGTTCTGGAGAAGGGAGTGGGTTTCACCCCTGGGATTTGCCAACATCTGAGATGGGAAAACCCCTTTCTGGGGTGGATTAGCCATAAACCCTACAGGGAATGGGCTGACGCCCAGGGGGGCAGCCAGTGGAAGTTTTTGGGGATGTATTTTGTGTTGTAGTATTTTGTGATGGACTTGTAGTATTTGGCTCTGTTGGGGGGGGGGGGCATAATGTGCCACAATATGGTATTTCTGGCCCTTCCTTCAATCATCTTCAACCCGACTACAAAATGGGGCCACTTGTAGTATTTTTTTCAGGGCCACCTTACAGTACGCCCCTGACCCCTTTAATGTTATAGAAGTTTTCCGTAGTGGAAATTAAGCATTTTACAGTTTCCTTTGAAACCAATGGGCTGTTCGTAAAATAAATAGATATGATGAGTCCTCCAGAGGAACAGTTTCTCCTCTTTTTAGGGTCCACTCCACATTGGCTTAAAAAAAATAGAATGTGAAACCCAACCTAATGTTAATGAATTACAGCACACAGACACACACCTGATTGCATTTCGTAGTGCAACCACTTCTGAATTCTTTCGAAAATGGTGCTTCCTGGCAACGTTGCGATTTTTGCCACGTGCCACCCTGTCAGGTAAGTGTTCATGCATCAGTTACCATTTTGCTATAATTTCATTAATGTTACCAGCAGCCTGGTATAATAATCCAACTGTCTAGGTTCACTGTCCCAGGGATAAGATGAGATAAGAATACATTATGGGTTTTGGGTGGGTTTTTATTTTCATATACTGTATTTGTACTTGATGTACTGTTCCTCTTTTCCAAGTATCCTCCCTGGAACATCCCCTTCAAAATGAATAAGCTCTGGCAGAACGAGCGTGCCCATAATGTTCTTATCCATCGGGCAGATCTATATTAGATGCAGGAGAATAATGAAAACACCAACTTAGGTGAGAACAAGAACAAGAAACGAAGCTCAAACTTGCTTTAGGGGTTGTACACACATGCTTGGGATGGGAATGGAATGCGAGAAAAGACAGAACAATATGATCTCTGCCTCCACAATGCTTCCTACTTCACATAAATCAATGGGAATAGAAGAAAAGGAACATTGATCGCTTATGGACTGAGCTTAATATGCATTTTCAAGTAATTTTAGGATACGAACACAGTCCCATTACTCTGACAACTTTCGACGTCGGCAGCGTTCATCTCATGAAGGAAGTCACGTTTCTTGAAAAAGCTTGGTGGCTATATAAAGAGTGCGATAGGATGTCTGCACACATAGGCCTCGTTGTTGTCATGGGTAAAAGAGGCGATTTATCACAGTTGTAAAAAGGCATGATTATTGGCTTTTGGGCCAAGGGTGGCGGTATTTCTTTCACTGCTCAGTTTGATAACTGTTCTGTGCTTCTATAGTGCATTATCAGAGGACAAATGGCACCACTGAGAATAAGTGACATGGAAACTGCGGACCACCACGTGCCATTGATGTGAAAGGTGAACGTCGGCTATCTGGGTGCATGAGGGCAAACCGACACGCTACAGTGGAGCAACTGACCGTCGAAACGAACCAGGGGGCCTCCAGACGTGTGTACACAGTTCAACGAACCCTACTGCATATGGGGCTCCGAAGCAGACAGATGATCACTTCACCTCTGTTAACAAAGTTGCACTGGCAGAAAAGGATTCCATTTTCGAGGCAGTATCAGGAATTGGACCTCCGCTGATCGTCAAAGGGTCGTCTTCTCCAATGAGTGACCTTTTCTGCTTCATCGAATGGATGAACATTGGTATGTCAAGAAACATCAAAGAACACACACCCTGCAACCATTGCTGGGAGAACACAAGCGGGTAGTGGCAGTGTTATGGTCCGGGTAATGTCTGTGTTACACTCATCAATTTAGATATGAAATTATGAATCCATCTTTGCAGATCACTTACACCCAAACATTCTGATTGTCTTCCCAGGAGAGGGCATAAGTAACCGTATAAAAGTCTCTATTTACTTACTGCAAGATACAGCTTGTGGCTCATCCGGCAGTATTGTCCACTGGATGATACAGACTTGGAGTTAGTCTGGCCTGGAGGTGGTTTGGGTAATGGGTGTCTGAGCTGTAGTCCCTCACCTGCAGCAGTGTCTGTAAAGCTGTGTTTAGCACACTAATGCTTCTTGGAAGCAGTGTTCCTGATTATGTGAATCTCTCTGGAGTAATGGTCTCACATGAGAACTTGGTACGGTTCCTAGGAGTAGGAGCACTAGAATGTGCTTCTCTGTTCCTTGCTGTCTGGACGGGAACTCTCCCTCCTGGCAGGAAGTACAACCAGCCAACTTCTACCAAGAGGGTAGGAACTGGGTGATTAGCCCTGTTCCTGCCAACCATACCTTCTCTGCTGGAACATACGGCCAAAACATATGAAGATTCACAACCATACACAATAAACATTTGCAGATACCCCTAAGTCTGGGGTGCTGCACATGCACACTACTGCTCCATTCGGAGAGGGGACTCAGGGACCCCTCATTCCCAAAAACTCTGGGGATCCCAGTGGTTGGACCTCCCCCCTGAGATCTGTCAGCAGATAGGATGAACTCCACAACCTGCCCTATAAGATACCTCCCTTACTGTATGCCTAATAAAGACACCTCCATAAATACACTGTCGAGTGTTCACATGTTAAAAGGTTTTCTGGCAGAACACGTGTTAAAGTCAAGATGTTCCCAGAGGAGTAAACCTCAGTGTTCTCTATTATTTCAAATCATATTACATTAAAGCACTTGTGAAAATATTACACACCTTCTGATAGAAAACTGCATTAAAGAAAACCAGGGGAAATAGTTCTGGGCAATGATGGAAGCGCTGAGAAGGTACAGTGTGTTCAGCTTATGTTTCAACATCATTCTGTGTTCTGAAGTGTAATCATTTACCATTACTGAGGATGACAACCTGTTACCTGGAGAGAAGAAAATCTGCATTTTTTGTAACTGTCACGGTTTTCTTGACTGTTCCCCGCTGTCTTTATTGGTCCTAAATGTAGACAATTGTCCGCTGAGATGTTGCCCAGAAATTGGTCCCCACAATCTTTTCGTTAGATGGCATATTTGGCTGAATGTGTGCAAATGTGTATAATGCTCATAAATAGGATAGGAGGGGTTGGGAGCAACTGCCAGAAGCCTATGGCGGGTCAGATGTTAAGGGACGGTTTTAAAGAATTGGCTGATGAAGACAAAAAAGGTCAACTTCCCAGGGCCTTATGGCAGACCTGTAAATCTTAGAGTATAAGCAAGTCCTATTGATTCTAATTTGAGCTGAGATGTAATACCAGACATGGCCAATAGTCAAGAGTGGTGCTGTTTCTGGAAAAAAAATGAACTTTCAAATAAAATGACACTTCAAATAAAAAAAAGTAAAATAATTATAATCTAAAAAATAATAAAAGGTCACAGAAGGCACCCATTTCAATTGCAGTGGTGGTCACCCGGCTTCCAACAGACCAAGAATGTGTAACCAGAAGAGTCACTTTCCTCTCCCCTGCCATTGTTTTTATCCTGCTTCTGCCCCTGTATACTTGTTAGAATTGTATATAGTGTATGTTACCATAGTGCTAACATTATATTCATGAATAAAGATCCTACTACAGGTTCCTTCCTGTTAGCGGGCCCGACACATTTATCTTCATTTAGGCCATTTTTCCAGCGTAAATGAAGACAGAAATAAAAAATTTTGTCCTTCCGTCCTTTCTTTTCCGTCCTGCATAACAGAAACCAGACGGATCCGTTATTCTTGCCCATACACCTTTATTATGACGAATCAAAGCGGAATGCCTCTAAAGGTTTCCATTTTCAATTCTGTCTTACAAATTCCGTTATTTTCCATTTTATCCAATTCATAATGCTGATGTGAACCACCCTAACTCATTAGCGATAATTTGCCTGTGTAAAGGTGCTGCCGATTTACCAAAGAACGAGCGAAACACTCGTTTATCGGGTAATAGGATCGTTGGTGCAGACACCTAAATCAATGATTAACCCTCAGTTCACACTTGCGCGTTTTACAGCGCGTTCCTACGCACTGTAAAATGCTTAACAGGAGAAAACTCATGTTTCCCTATGGGCATGGTTCTCACCTGAGCGTTTTACAGCGCGTTTGAACGCGCTGTAAAACGCCCTACGCTCAAAAAAGTTCTTGAGCTTCTTTGGGGCGTTTTGTCGCGCGTTTGCACCCATAGACTTCAATGGGAACGCTTGTAAAACGCGCGTAAACCGCGCGTTTAACACGCTTTACCCTGGGTTCAGACCTGAGCGTTCTTGAAACGCGCATTTTACGCGCGTTTTTGTCGCGCGTATTTCAGCGCGTTTTTGCAAATGGGGAACAAGCGTTCGCACACGCGTTCTTGTGATTGACTACTGTGGTGTCAATCACAAAACGCGCAACAAACGCCCCAAAAAAAGCTCAAGTACTTGTTTATGCATCTGGCGTTTTACACTGTAAGCTGTAAAACGCTCAAGTGAGAACCAGGGCCATAGGAAAGCATTGGTTTTCATGTGTTGAGCGTTTTACAGCGCGTTTGAACGCGCTGTAAAACGCTCAGGTGTGAACTTAGGGTTAAAGTGTAGATATGCCTTTTTCAATTGGTCTCCAGAGTCACGAACGCACGTATGACGCGCGTTTCCTATTTGCAAAAACGCGCTGTAATACGCGCGACAAAAACGCGCGTAAAACGTGCGTCTCAGAAACGCTCAGGTGTGAACCCAGGGTGACGGCAGCAGATTGTAGAGTCTCAACAGCCTCCCATCTAACAATGATTCTGTATGGGAACGAGCGATGGCATTATCCTCCCCATACTGTGGAAAAGATCACTGGATGTAACTCTTTCCTACACTGACGAGCAGCAGATTGTCGGGATGGAACACTACACTTTCTTCATAACAATCGTCTGCTCTATTGAACAGTGTAAAGCAGGGATGGCCAACCTGAGGCTCTCCAGCTGTTGCAAAACTACAACTCCCAGCATGCCTAGACTATCTACAGCTATCAGTCTACAGCAGGGCATGGTGGAAGTTGTAGTTTTACAACAGCTGGAGAGCCACAGTTTGGCCATGCTTGGTGTAAAGGGACCTTTAGAAACATGGAGAGTCACTGGTATAGTCATTAATGGCCAAAAAATGCTTGGAAATCCACTATCAAGTACAATTTTTGGGCTGAGGAACCCTGAAGTATCCTAGCCAAACACATGTCCAAAGAAAACCTTTGCAACATTGCTGCAAACATTAAGGATTACGTATGCCTCCTCATGCACATGTCTGTATGTATTTTGTGGGCCTCAAATTGTCGATTGCAAAATATGGTCTGTGTGCCATCTGCATTTTCTTTGTGGACCCGTTGACTTCAATGGGTCCGTGGTCTGAAGTGTTTAGCCAAGCATAGGAGATGTTCCATGTGCTTTGCTCATCCAATGAACCCACTGAAGTAAATAGATCAGGGGAACAAAAATGCAGAGGGCACACGGACCGCATCTCTGTTTTGCGGATCTGTGATTTGTGGACAGCAAGATGGATACAGTAGTGCGCATGAGGCCTTATATTTCTCTACACAAGCAACTACCGGGAGCCACATGGGTGGTGGAATCTAGCACAAGCAAATGTGAGGTGTTGGAGAGATCAAAACCATTCCTTACCACCTACAGATCAGACACAAGGACGAGCTTGGTAACTGTACACCACCCTATACGGGAATGCGTAATAGTGGGATAAACCAATGTGATTAATCAAAGGAGTAAATCTACAGGGTAAAAAATTTCAGAAGGCACCAAATTTAGAAAGGCATTAATCTTGTTAGCTGCCCGAACCATTTTGGAGTAAATTATGTAATTACTAGTAAATGTGGGCGAGAAGACATCATCAGTGCTGCCTGCTATATACTTGTAAATTTAGTCTTTAGGATTTTACTCCATGGCTTTTGTGGAGAAACTGCCGTGAACGTGTCTGAAAGACTGCAAGATGTGGATTTTGCTACAGATTTGCATTGTTTGTCCCTCTATGTATTGTAAAGGGTGAAATCAGTGACCAAAATCTATGGTAATGACATGAAAATCCACAGAAAACCAGGAAGTTCTGAAGTTCAGATGGTGTGGTAAGAGTCTAGGGTAATTGAAAACCCAACTGAACTGTATAGCACTGCAATATGTCACTGATTGTTGGTTTGGAATTTGCACCAAAAATCTGCCAGGATTAAATATGTTCTCCTCGTTGCCTCCCGCATGTCCATGTTCCGGTCCCTACACGATGTTTATATCTGCCACAGCATGGGAATGGTCACATGCTCTGCTGCAGCCAATGACTGGCTTCACCGGTGATGTGCTGCTTGTGCCACGTCACCGCTGAAGTCAGTCATTGGCTGCTGCTGCGAAGATGCTGCGGCGCTCTCACTATCGCAATGCAGCCTTTTCAAACAGCTGGTTCTGGGTGTTAAAACCTGCAGATCTCATTTGGATTGTGCACTCCCTGTCCACCTGCCCATGGCTTCTAATCAGACTATAATATAGCTGGATTCTACATTGCCCTGGTTTGTAGATAAAACGGACAGGAAAAGGAAGTCTGATACTGTAAGCCCCATCTGTGGAAAACCACCTTGTTGTTGGTAGATGGCCCGGACCCAATTTTGATCGAAAATGTGTGATTCGATCAAAAAGGTTTGTTTTTACACATTATTTGGTACTGTTCTAACTATGTTGTTTACACTGTACATTTGGGGAGTGGCTGCCCTCATTTTGATCATGCGCCCTCGGCCTATCTGCTCATAGCTTCTAAATTATCATAGTATAATATAGCTGGATTCTACATTGCCATAGGCTACAAGCCCAGGAGAGGCAAGTCTTATTGAGTGTAGGTATAGTCCTGTGATGACTAATCTCCCTACTCCAGCTGTGGTAAAACTACAACTCCCAAGATGCACACTTGCTTGGCTGTTCTCAGAGCTCCATAGAAATGAATGGATCATGCTGGGAGTCCTAGTTTCACCACAGCTGGAGTGCCAGAGGTTAGCCATCACTGTGGAAGCCACCTTGTCGCTGGTAGATGGGCCAGACACAATTTTGATTAAAAATATGCACAGAACTTAGAATTTTCATATAGTGGGTATAGCAGTGTTGCAACTTACATTTATTCAATGTTTGCACATTTCTTTGACCATGGAGCAGCGTGCTGCTACTTGTGGTCCTTTTTTGCAATCTAATAATTATGACCTGTCTTGATGATAGGCCGTCAATATGAAAGTCCTGGAGAACTGCTTCAATACCGTAGTTATAGAGGTTGCAGAGCAGTTGCAAACCCCTATCATATAAGAAGACACCATTATTATATGATCCCTACCCAATTCTCCATGATGGGTAGGGATCCTGTTACAAACTTTGCACTGAACCTCAAGCAGCACCTCTAAAATCTTCATGTAACATATTAAAACTAGAACAGCAAACCGTGAGAAATAACCAATGTATCTGCACTTGTTTTTTAGCACTTTTTTTTTTTGCTGAGTGTGTTGGTGCACCACATCCTGTGCCTGGGGACGTACACCAATGCTTGTAGTGAGGTGGGCATTGCTTTTAAAATTCCTCTAGCCTGTGCAAAAGATTTCCCAAGGCCAGGAAAACAAGTTAATTAGGGATTTGACACTTTCATTCATATTGTAATGAGCTAACACTCTGAGGCCATTTTAGAGCAGTAGTGGACACTTTCTTCAGACTTCTTGCAGCTGAAAAATTCCCATGTTGTAAAATCCCATGGTTTGGCTTTGAGCAGTCCAATGCCAGTGTGAAGTTAATACTGTCTGGTTATCCCTGAAAAGTCCCCAAATGGGCAACGACAGGCCAGGCGTAAAGGTGTTTGTTGCAGGACTGCAAATTCATAGCCTATCTTATCACTATCAGATAAGTCCTGGTATCGTATCAATATCCGACACACCTCAGCCCTTTCCATCTGGGTCTTGGTGCTCCAGGGAGTGCTGAAATCCCTATGGTGTTTACAGCTACATACTTTTGATATTGGCGGTGCCCGGTACTAAAACTCAGCACAACTCAAGTGAATTGGAACTGAGCTGAAATATCAAGCAGAGCCACTACCAAAAGTTCTGCCTGATAACAATGAAGGGGGCAGACCTCAGCTGAGCAAAGTATCCCCTTTAGTGAGCTCACTGGCAAGAGTGCTGAGGGTCACACCTTTGCTGATCTGACATATCCTATGGATAGGCCAACCATTTTGTAGTCCTTGAGAACCAATTCACTTCCAGTTTATGAAAAAGTTATCATCAATAGACCAAGTAAGGCAAAGTCCATGTATGGGGAAATACCAGATGCTTATGCCACTTTATTAGGGACCCATAGGCCTTACATGTGCCTCTGTATAGTGCCATGGGTTCTCCCAATAAGTAATACACAGATGAGGATCAGGGGTGCACCACCAAGGAGGCCAGGTGAGGCGATCACATCAGGCAGCACACCAGGTAGGGGCAGCAGAAGGGCCAGGGGCAATAAGCGCTTTCATTGTAGCAAAGGGGTTAGGTTAAGAAATTGGCACTGGCGGGGGGCCATGTTTCAGTTTTCGCCTCAGGCAGCCGAAAGGCTAGGTGCACCTCTGACGCCAACTAATATCCAGAGTAACCAACATTTGCAGCATGGACAGCAGCTAGACGGGCAGGGAGTGACTTAAAAAGGTCCTCGTAGGTTGTCACAGGTATCTGGAGCCATGCTGACTGCAGAGCATCCCACAGCTGCAGAGCATTCCACAGCTGCTGGTGGGTGCCTGGGGAAAGATCCATACAGCAAACACAATGATCGAGCTGGTCCCACAGATGCTCACTTTGGTTCAAGATATTAGGGGGTCAAAGTAGTACTTGGAAGTCTTGGTCATGCTTTTCCAATCAGTGTGAGACAATTCTAGTCGTGTGACAAGTCACATTGTCTTTCTTGAAGATCCAATCTACCCAGGGGAAGACAATCAACTTATATGGGTGTAATTGATCTGTAAGGATGGATTCACACCCAAATCAGTTAAGAGTGACTTCCACATGGATGAGTGGGACTAGAGAATGCCACAAAAACCTTACCCAGATCATGACGCTGCCACCACAAGCTTGTGTTCTTCCAGCATTGATATGGAATGACATTCCAACGTCCATCCGTTCGGAGAAGCAGAAAAAATATGACTCATCGTAGAAGGCAACCCTTTGCGAATCAACGAAGGTCCAATTCTGATACTGCCGCGAAAATTGAAGCTTTTTCTGCTGATGCAACTTCAGTAGAAAAGGTGCAGTAACCACCTGTCTGTTTCAGAGCCCCATACACAATAATGTTCACTGAATTGTAGTTTTAGACACATATCTGGTAGCCCCTGTTATTTTTTTGTGGTGAGCTGCGCCTCTGTAGCACGTCAGTTACGTACCTTTGTAGCGGACAATTGCCTCTCACGTCATGGGCACATGGTGCTCTGCAGTTTTCATGTTGCGTATTCACAATGGGGCCATTTGTTCACTCACAATGCACTTTCACCACAGCAGCATGAGAACAGTTCACATTGTGCAGTTTCAGAAATACTGCTGCCCTTGGACTGAAAGACAATAATCATTTCTGATAAATTGCCCCTTTTACCCATGATAGCAACGAGTGATATTTGTGCAGACAGCCTATCGCACACGTTATATGCCCGCCAAGCCAACTCACCACGTGACTCCTTCATGAGCTACACGCTGCCGACGTTGACAGTAGAAAGTGGTCATAATCATATAACTCGACTGTATATATTGCATGTATTAGGGCGCGATCCTCTGTTATTGACTTGCAGAGCGCACAGCATTATACTGATTTATAATGCTGTGTGCCTCTGCTTGACCTTCCTTCCTTCTACAGAATCATAGTGACATACTGCAGTCAGTATGATTCTGTAGAAGTAAGGTCATGCGGAGGCACACAGCATTATAAATCAGTATAATGCTGTGCGCTCCTGCAAGTCCAGAACGGATGATCACGCTCACACTCGGAGCGTGATTCCCGCAATGGGAAGCTATCTATGAGTCCGTACAATATGATTCACACAATCAATATGGAAATATGCATGACTCCATACAGACTGTTATAGAAACTTCAAAATGAGCCAGAATAAACAAAAACAAAATTTTGGTGTAATGTGTATATTTTTTTATTATTTTTATATATTTTCTTTTACAAAAATGATCAACTGGAAAATAAGAAATGCGTGAGGCATGCAGAAAATTGAAATCAGGGAGTCAGTCATATGCCATTTACAGTCTAGTTCTGTGTAGGTTTCTGATTGTTCTTATACATGGAAAGAAAAGGCCATAATTCAAGTAACCTGAATAGGTCAGAGTAGACACATAAATTCAACATAAAACATTGCTCATACAATACACTGCAGTTGCATTAAAGGAGATCAAAAAAGTACATTTCACTGCATAGACGATGCTGAAAGAAGGTATATACTCGTCCAAGATTTTATCTGTTCTCCCTGTAAAAATAAGTGGAAGATGTGTCTAACAGGTAATCATTATCCATATTCACCATAGAAATGACATAAAAGTGTAACATCAGACATCTTAATCGGTGATTTAAAGTGAATATGCACACTTTTACTACTACCAGCTGATCCTCAGGATACACCATCAGTATCTGATTAGCAAGGACTCGACACACCCGCCGATCAGCTGTTTCTGAGTAGGTCTATCTTCAGAAGTTTGAACTTATAAATGCACTGCTGCTCCCATTCATATCAATGGGAACATGGGTGCAGTTACCAGCTTTGTCCACTGCACAATAAATGGCGCTGTGTAGTTCCGACTCCACAGCTACTCTGAAACAGCTGATTGACAGGGGTGCTGGGTGTCGGATCCCCGCCAATCAGATATTGATAGCCTATCCTATGGATAGGCTATCAATGGTAAGACAATGGCTACATGGTGACACTGGTCGTGGTCAGGATCGCTGAGTAGCTGTGATCCCATAGAAATGAATGGGATCGCCATGACAGTTGGTAGAAATCCAACACAGCTGGATTTGTTGAGACTGTTGCGGCAATTCCATTCATTTCTATGGGAATCACTGCTACTCAACGATTCTAGCCGCAACAACTGTCGCGCAATCGGTGTCTTCATATAGCCCTAGCCTAAAAGAGTGGACAACCCATTTTAAACAATGCACACTTTGTATCATCATGCATTTTTTTAGATACAACATTCTGCTTTGAATTAACTTTTTCATATATTTTTAGAGTAGTTAGATTTCAGTTTTTTGATACACAGATCCTAATACCCTCTTTAGATATAGAGTTTAATGATGCACTTTTACCAGTAGAGGGAGCTTTGGAGCCTACTGCATACTGTTTTATTAAAAGGGCTTTTCTCTGGAATAAGTCATCAGTATCTGATTGGTGGGTTTCCGGACCCCCACCGATCATCTGTTTGAGAAAGCTGAGGTGCTCACAGGAGTGGTGTGGCCTTCTCGCAGCTTAGCCTTGGCCAGTGACGTGGCATTCATTGGTCACATGGCCTAGACATAGCTCAGTTCCATTCAAGTCAATGGGCGGAGCTGAGACACCATGCACAGCTGCTATACAATGTATGGTGCTGTTCTTGGTAAGCTGCGAGGAGGCGGCGGCACTCACAGGAGCTCCGGTGAGCACAAACAGCTGATCAGCAGAAGTTCTGGTTGTCGAACCCCCACTGATCAGATGCTGATCACTTATCCTAAGGATAGTTCATCAGTTTAAAAAAAAGTTAGAAAACCCCTTCAAGGGGTTCAAGGTATAATTTATAAATATGTAATCAGCTCCCCCTGGTGGTGGTTTAAGATGTTGTTTTTATGTCAGTTACCTCTATGTCTATGCTAGGTACATAGGGCTCTCTATCAGTATTAAAATATTTTTTTTTATGTCAGAATAAAGTTACTTGTAGAGAACCCAGATAATGAACATTTTATTCACTAGAATGTCAATTATGTTTTATTTTATCATCTGCATCCAATAATGTAGAATGATGGGACACTGATAGACACAATGTAGCCATTAATTTCTTCATGTGAGGGGTAAGTATACTGATGGACATATACTTATCTAGCTAAAACTCTCAGTTTTGGATAAGCATAGACACAGAAACATAATGGTGATAATTATGTTTTTTACTCACGAGTAATTTTTACTCGTGATTGGCAAAGACGCACCAAACCACAAAACTGCTGTCAGATTAGCAGCGTTGCCTTCATTTAAGCTGGCCATACACATTATACTAATGCCCAGTTTGCCACCAAACTCAACAGTTTTGGTGGTACCAGCCAACCATCTCCTTCAATGGCAGACGTCTCAGGAGAGAAGGATTGGGCTTTTGGATTTCAGCATGCCTGATCCAATTAAGGTGGATTTACACGTACCAATAATCGGCCAGATTATCATGAACGACTGTGCCTGCGAACACTGGTTCCCGATAATCTGGCCATCTAAATGTGCCACCGTTCACCCGATGAACGAGCGAAATGCTTGTCTCCTTGGGTGATCCTGTCGTTCATGCAGACACACCAATCATCGTTTCTGGGCAGCACTCTTAGATGCACAGGGTGCTGTCAAATTTGCAAAGATCTCAGCAGAAACCATGACTTGAACACACTGGGTGAATACCCTTTGCTTTTAGTCTCTCATAGCCGAAAATAGGCATTTTTTTATATAGTTTTTCTTGTGCTGTTAATTTAATTGTGTTTATTATTTTATAGACTTTTTTTTACTTTTTAAACTATAGAGTTTTTGAACAGAACTTTTGATACGAGTGCAATTTTTTTTGTGGTCAAAGATTTTAACATTTTAGGACGATGGTTTTTACTAGATAAAAATGGAAACATGTGCTAAAACTGAAACAGAAAAATAGATATGTTGTAGGGGAGGTTTCCATTCTTAGTCTGGTTAGTCATGGTTTCCATTTTTAACTATGTTTCCACAGTAGTTACAAGTAGAAGAAGACAAAGCTACAGAGCCATGTAAGTTTACTCTTCACTACACACTGAAGACTGATCTACATACATTTCACACGTATAGGCTTATTATAGGACGGTTACGTTTAGGTCAGTCTATGCCTGGAGAGGAAATCATGTCATTTTTACAGAGTATGGAGACTAGTATGGAGTTGGTAGGTAAAGGAAGCGAGTACAAGCCTCTAGCCTTAAATCTATGGATATTACTTGCAAAAGGACATACAAATGAATTAAGAGATGATATTTCTGTTGCTTCGTAACCTACCAAGACGACACCAGTCACTTTACATTGTACTAGACAGGTTGCTATGGTTGCATTTTAATCGCGCCAGTGAACAAAGATGAAAATGGATGTTGAGGGCAGAAAATGTCCGTGTGCGGTTTAAAAATCCTACGAATAACCATACAGCTATTTGCCCAATGATGGAGAGCGATGCAACAGCTAATACGACAGAAACAGTCTCACATATTTTATACAAGGAACTTATACAACCCTTTAAGTGATATATTTTGCAATCTCTCCTGGACTGCTATATGCCATTCATATCCCCTCATCCTTCTGAGATTCTACGACAGGTGCCATGAAGGGAATAATAACCAACATCGTATTTCCTTCTCACAGCAAGGTGTCTGTGCATGAGGGACATGACATCCTTTGGAAGATCTGGATCTCGCCCAACTTAAACCAGTTAAGCCGGTCATCTTTGAACTTGGAATCACTGACAAAAAAAGTTACATAGTAACAAAAAGTTTATAAATATCATGACAGCCTTTGACATGGTCAATTCGGAACTTTACATAGTGCATTAGCTTGGGGAATGGACAGCAGTAAATTCTATCTAGATAATCCAGCAGCAGCAACACATTTTATTCGTGACCATCTTGCTCCTGTAACCCCCGCATTCGACAAAAACTGAAGAGTCTCAAAATATCACATTGATGTCCGCACCAATGGATATGCTCATAATGAAATAGGACAGGTAATCCATATAAGGCCTCTTGCACATGAATGTTGTGCATCCGTTCCGTGCATTGGGGACCGCAATTTACAGTTCCCAATGCACGGGCAACGTACGTGCGGCGGCCGGGACGGATCGAGACCCATTAAACTTGAATGGGTCTGTGACCCGTCCGCACCGCAAAAACATCAAATTTTTTGCGGTGCGGAGGCACGGAAAGAAACACCACAGAAGCACTCCGCAGTGCTTCTGTGGGGTTCCGATCCGTGCTTCCGTTTAGCATCTCCGTGATTGCAGACCCATTCAAGTGAACTTGTAACTGGGATAACCCTTTATGTATACTTTATTTATAATATAAGTCGCTTCATTCTGAGAAAAGTTTGTTGAGATGAGTTGGATGGCTACAGAATATCCAACATCTGATGTGTATGAGGATGTCTGGACCATCCCCAAATGGCAGATGTTGGAGATAAGCTGCCACCAGGGTATCTTGCAGCAGCTTATCTCCTCTCCATATTGAGACCTCAGGATGAATAGCCTCAGCCAAATACATTTGAACAACACCTATCTGAAGGTATATGATCACTTTAAAGGGGTTGTCCAGGATTTAAAAAAAAACATAACAGTTTTTTTTTCCAAAAACAGAACCATCCCTGTCATACAGGTTGTGCATGATATTGCAGATCTGCTCCACTGACTACAAATGACCTGTGCAGAGGTCATTGTACAACGAAAGAATAGAAAAGCTCTGACAATTGCAAATCCTGCCTTATCTATACACAGAGGTGATATCATTACAGGCAGGATCAGAATGACAGATAAGCAGATAACTGCAGTAAAGTGCTCTGTACAGACCAAGAAGTGTCACTTATTGTTAGGCGTAGTGGCCAGTGAGAAAACAGCAGGATTTTATGGTTTTTGGTTAAATATAGACGTTGACATGGAATTTTTTTCTTTTTTTTTTTTAAATATGTGATTTAAACAATAGCTCATTTCTGATGACACATTACCATTAAACTGATTGTCAAAACTGTGGGATTAGGAGTTTGTGGAGCAGTTTCCGTTAGGACCATCTAGAACAATTAGAGATATTGCTGTGGTAGCATCACAAGCTGCCAGTGTTACTATAGTTATGCCTCCAAGTAGGACTATACACAAGAAGCAAAGCAGCAGGATAGAGCCAGGAAAGTGTATGAAGTCTTTCCTGGCATATACAACCTTGTTTTCAATCCATCTTGTGTTGCAATTATAGTCAGAAAATGATCACACATTAGACGGCAAGAGATGTTGTGTGATCGTCACAGCCAGTCCCGACTATTCATCAACTGCAGCCTGATCTTAAAATCACTTCGGGGACAACATGAATCAACACAAAGACTGTTCTGGTCCTATGTACGCTCACCTGATATTGCAAATATTTACTTCTATTTTCCGTTCAACTAAGCTAAACTTTGTATCTAAAATAAGATTGTATCAATATGTGACCATTTTCTGTATAAAGTTCCTGTGCAGACCTGTTCCCATGGTAACAGACTACAAACAAATTCTATGTAGTCTCGCTCTGCAGCCACATTCCTTTTTTTCTCCTTATTCACCTACTGAATGTATAGTTGTATTACTTAGGGGACAGATAGAAGGAAGTGTGACTGCCAGAGACAAACTACACAGGGTTTGTTCATGGCTTTTCCGGATCTCCTCTTTCACTCTAGGCACCCATAATATACTTTGCTTATTCAGGATTTGATTAAGAAAACCTATCACTAGAATATACGTGCAAAATGCAAAACAAAATAATCAAATATTATTTTAGGATATGTTCATTCCTGTATCGGAAGGAGCCTTCATTGTCAATTCCGTCATATTTGACAGAAAGAACAGCACAGCATGGATTGCCACTATTCCAGTCAAACCGAATGACACCATGATAGAACTCTAGTAGACTCCATTATAAGTCAATGGGTCTGGTGGGCGTATTTTTTTTTGTTTTCACCCCTGAGTATAACCATAAATATATTTTTTATTTCCATAAGGCCAGGTTCACATGTGACTTACTGTATTAGTAACAAATGTTGCCTGGAAATGATGAAAGATTAGAAAGGGGCTACAAGTGGCACTTAGCGCTTCAACTGTGAAGTCAATGTTTCTTCATGGTGAAAAAAATTTGGAGACCAAGGTACACTGGAGGGGATGTTATAGCAAAGATTTAAATCGGCGCCTAGTAGGATTACGAACTTTGCCACCCAGGACAGAAGAACCAGAATATCCCTACTTGCCCTTGGAGTGTAGAATACTATGGTTCTCACCGCCCAACAGAAAAACGTAGATGGAGAAACCAGGGCAGGGCCACCCATATGACCTGACACTATGTTGGGCACAGATGGTTAGAAGGTTGTTCGGCAACTTTCTTCCCATATGGAAACATTGATATTGAGTCATGGTAATTTTGCTGGCCAGTTGTCACTATGTAGCCATTGCCTAAAGCTTTCTTATAGAATCCTTATCATTGTCCCATAGCCTGGATCCAGTGTGCATGAGGCCTTAGGAAAGGATATGTCCAATAGCAAAGGGAGCTTAACATTAGGTTGGGTTCATATTTCTCATTTTTTGCAATATGTTTTTCTGATCTGCAACTGATCAAATCTGATAGAGAAATTGATTACAATCTGGCATCAGCCTTCATAAATTTCCTTTAGTTTTTTTTTTTTTAATGCATCTTTTGACCTCAAAGGTTAAAAAAAAAAAATGATCACAATGGATCTTAAAGAAACGATTTTTGGCACCATTTCGAGCCCCTACAGAAATAAAATAGGATCCTGTGAACATGACCTTGAATATTGTATATTACACAAGTATATTCATCCGTTTTGATTGTGCTTATTATATACAAGCCGGAAAGTAAAACTGTTGAGTTCCTATTGTTGAGTTCTTACCACAAAAACAATGGAGCTTAAAAATGGGGTTACACGTAGCCATATAACGCAAAGAAATGTAATATTAGAAAATATTACAGGTTACGTGGGTGCTAGAGATGAGCGAATTTCTAAAAAGCCGAATTTCTTCCTACTTCATGGTGGTGAATTGATTTAATCTGAAATAGTGTACAAAACAAAAAAAATCATACTTACCTCATCCATTTGCTAGAAATGGGCCAGCCGCCATCTTGCTTGAAGATCTCGCACAAAATCCTGTGCGCAGTGACGTATGACGGTGATGGCGTCATCATGGGCTGCACAAGATTTTGCACCAGATCTTCAAGCAAGATGGTGGTGGCCAGCCCGTCGTGAGCAAATGAATCGGGTAAGTATGATTTCTTATATTTTTTATATCTGATGCCACAATTATGTATGAACGTGGCATCTGAGAGTTACAATGACGGGGATCAGCGCAATCACCGCTCCCTTTCATTGCACCCACTAATTGCAAAGAAATGTGCTTCGTGACTAAGTAATTTGTCACAAAGCTAATTCGGTGAAGCAACTGAATCTAATTTTTGAATAATTCACTCATCTCTATTGTCTGTCGTCGGCTCTCTCCCTTCTCCCCATTGGATACACATACATGTTTGGCTCAACCGAATGTGCATGTGTAATGGAAAGCCAGAAGGGAGTCAGGGAAGATAGCTGTCAGATGAACGGATTATTCAGCTAAAGACTAAAGACCCTCTAATCTTGCACAACCCCTTTACTTGCTCTACAGGGTATATTCAGAATTGATAGCACTGCATTTGTTCTGAAATAATCCCTTTAAGATGCCAGTCTGCTTCATATATGTAGTAAATAAGGTATATATAAGTAATTATGGTGCTATAATCATATATAAGTCATGATGTTGCTGACAGTAATTGCAGGAGCCAGTACATGGCATCAGAAGACCTCTTGCAGTGTCCCATTAAACCCTAATCCTTACTGATCCCATTCAAAATAGATCAAAGTTGGCCCATGACCTAGAAAAGAAGCCTTCTACCCTTTCCCTTATGGTGGAGAAGGAAGGATCTGGCATGATGGATCCTCTTTTGTCACCAGAGATAAGCAGGAGAGCAGTGTGGCAGCAGCTTATTCTCTCTTCCCCATGGAATATAAACTTGGACACTTGGCTGAGAATGCCTGTGTGAGTCAGGGGAGATAGCTTTCTAATGTGTAGGTCATCTGAAGTCATACGCTTATTGTTAGAAGATTTCTTAGTATTTTTCTTAGGGCATCTTCAAATGAAAAAAATATTATAATGATCCTCTGTTCTAAAATTTTATGGAGATGAAAAGTATTCATGGAAATTCTAATTCATGTAAAGTTTTTTGGTGCCGAATAAGTGAATAATCTCATATAATTCTCCACTGTGTTCCCTCAACATTCTTCTTATAGAGACGTCAGACGCCATTCCTCTAAAGATGCATCGCTTAGATAACCTTGATCTTTTCGCTAACTCCCTTAATCTAATTTCTAGAAACCTACAAATTGCATTAGGCTATCATCAAATATCTCTCCATTTTTTCTGAAAAATCATGACCATGCATTGCTTTCATGTTGTAAATGAGGTCTCTCGGTAGCACTGTGTACCTTATTATCCCTTATTTGAATAATAGGGGTTAATGCAGAATTGGCATGGCGGAGAACATGGCACACAACATGGCTGCACAAAGCATGGCAACCCTCCCCTTAAATATTGCAGAACTGTGTACAAATTGACTGCTCATAGATTCCATAAATTACTTGTGCAGTCTTATTCCTTGGAGATCACACTCATAAAATGAACAAATCCCTAATATAAACACGTCAATCCACTTAGGCTAATGAATGGCCCGAAGGGAAAGCTTAATTAATTGACCTCCATGTGAAAAATCATCTCTTGCACTGACGTCAAATTCTTAGAAATGTATGTCAATTTTCTAACTCTTCACTTTTCCTGTGGAGCCAGCATTTCCAAAGAATGTGAAGCCCCATTGTTTATACTGAAAGCCACCTTTTTTAAGCCTAATTTCCATCAGCCCTATTTGATTTGTCCATTAAAGTCTATTCCTATAGGACATTATAATTGAATGTGAAGAATAGGAATATACTTTTTACAGATGTACCTATTGACCCGTTAAAAACAGATTTAGACATTTTGCTACAGTAAGCAGAGTATACAAACTGAGAACATATTGAATGTGGTGGATGTGGGACCTTTCCTTCTGTTGTTCCGATGATGCCCTTCTTTGTAGTTACTTGATCTTTTCTCCATCTTCTTCTTTGTTTGTTAGACCTTTTCTTCTAAAAATCCACACTTAACTTAAGGATAACCAGATGATGATGATGAAGATGAGACTTGTAGAATTGGCAGTGAAGATGCTGTATTGTCTCAAGCAGTCATAACTGAATCATCTCAGTCTTCTTGGCCATAGTGCAAGACGGTCCTTCTCAGGATGGTCAAGTGTCAACTGTGTCTCTGCAGTTGCTCATTCGACTAACAAGGGCTTTTCTGAGTGCAGCTAAGGAGGTCATTATAGATTTGTGAGCGTAGAAACCTTGGGTAGGAATCCCTTTCCATTAGGCTGCGCACTCTCAGTTGGGCAAGGTCGAAACAAGACAATGTTGGGTGCTGAAGGTTTCGTTTGGTCATTTCTCGAGTTGGGAAATCAATGTTGACCTTTTGGACAACAAGGAAACACAAACGTATAAGCTTGGCATGATGTGGATTTTATTACATTTTATTACACATATTTCATTTTCCTCAATATTTATTTAATTGTTATAAATCCAAAAAGAGATTGTACTTCCTTCACTGGAACATAAAGCATTTGGCACAGGGAGAGGGGCAAACTGGACATAAACCCCGGTGGGCTGATGCCTAGGAGGCTGCCCCAAGCCCTCCTTACTGCCACTGGCCAACTACATAATGATCTGCTGCTCTCAGCATCGCGGTAATTAATGCTGGGGGCATCAGGTTCTCATGTACCTGGCTGGCGGCTGCAGATGGCCTCCTGAATTCAATTGTTTGGCTGTCCTCAAGATGGAGACAACAGCTGAATACTGCAGTTGGGCATGGGAGCCATGGCTCCATAACTTAATTAGACACAACTAAAGATGGACTGAACATGTATTTATTGATAGCCACCACAGAGGGACAGCTTCTGGGGCAGTATCTAGTGCTGCATTAGGGTATTTAGTTCAGCTAGGGAGGTATTTGTTCTGCATTATGGTATTGCTGACCTCGCCTCCCTGCGTTAGCACCATCTACTTGAGTTGGCACTGCCTACTTTGTGTTGATAGAAGGCGTGTTGACCCGCCTTCTATCAAGTTGCACATGCCTACAACATGGAGGCCACTTTTAGTTTTCTTTCGAGGGCCACTTTAAGTTTCCAGTCCGCCCCTGCACAGGGACACCCACACAAGGAACTCACGGTGGTGCTCTCCAGGAAGAGCTCAGTCATTCCATGAAGCAGAGGAAACCTGTGGCACTCACATAATAAATGTGCTCTTTTCAGCAAACCATAAAATCAGCAACGACGGAAGGAATGTGTACACTCAGGTAATGGCTGTTTCACATGATCCCACTTTTCCTCAGGTCTTGTGGAAGCTTGGGATCACGCCAAACGTCCGTCGCCTGAGTCTACACTTTCCTCCCATTTATGCTGATTTTATGGATTGCTGAATAAAGTACTTTTATTATTTGGTAAATGCTGCATGTTTGTTCTGCTTCATGGACCGATTAAAGGGGTTGTTTCACTTCAGTAAGTGGCATTTATCATGTAGAGAAAGTGAATACAAGACACTTACTAATGTATTGTGATTATCCATATTGCCTTCTTTGCTGGCTGGATTTATTTTTCCATCACATTATACACTGCTCGTTTCCATGGTTACAGACCACCCTGCAATCCATCAGTGGTGGTCGTGCTTGCACAATTTAGAAAAAGCACCAGCCTATGTGCGCTCCCACGGTCCCGGCCACCAGAGAGGCTGACAATTTTTCCTATAGTGTGAAAGCACGACCACCACTGATGGATTGCAGGGTGGTCTGTAACCACGGAAACGAGCAGTGTATAATGTGATGGAAAAATGAATCCAGCCAGCAAAGGAAGCAACATGGATAATAACAATACATTGGTAAGTGCCTTGTATTAACTTTCTCTACATGATAAATGCCACTTACTGAAGTGAGACAACCCCTTTAACTATTATTATGTCATCAGTTTCTGTAGAACCAATTATAGATTCTTATATAATTCTCTGGCTGTTATTACACTCGAGTGATGTAAATGGAGGAAATGTCAACGCTATGTGGCCACACCTGAAGGTGTGAAAAAGGATTTGAGGCCGGTGCTTTATATCAACCATTGGTTCTGAAACAGTATCACTGATGCTCATGCTCTTATCTACGAAGTAGGGACTTCAGTTACATATCAATACTTAAAGGGCCAGTAAATGGAAAATCTGTAGTTTATAAAAGTGAAGATTGTTAAAAAAGCAGCTGAATGTTTTTGGATATTCTCAGAGCTAGCAGGTAGTGTTGAGCGAAGTATCCGAACTGGACTTCGATACGAATTACAGGAAAAATTCGATTAGCTGCGAAGCCGAATTTCCTTGTTGGTAACAAATCGAGTTTCCCTGAAATGGCAGTAAAATAGAAAAAAAAAACTCAACTATTTCAGCAGCCATCTTGATTGAAAATACCGTGCGAAATCTCACATGCGGTGATGTATGATGTCACCAGACCGTCCGGCGTTCAATCAAGATGGCCACGGTGGTCTCTTCACAATCAACTGGATACGGAGAGCATTTTGAATTTTTTTTTTAAACTGATTAACCCCTGAAAGTCCTTATTTTTTTATCTCAGATGCCGCAATCAGCGATGAACACGGCATCTGAGGGGTTTAATGATGGGGGGCAGTGCAATCACCGTCCCCTGTCATTGTGCCCGCTACATACAAAGAAATGCGCTTCGTGACAAAGTAATTAGCCATGAAGCGAATGTCTTTGCAAAATTCCTGTCAGTGGCGAAATCTTTGCTTTAGTTGAAAATGAATGGCTTATGATTCATGGGAGTTAATTTAAATGACCTACTCAGTGCCTGAATCACCAGTGTGGTCGAGATGGAATATGCTTAAGGGAATGTAATGACCTTATGACAAGAAAATGTTGCTCAGTGGTTATTTTTAAAATCACCAGCCATTTCACTGAATTATTCCAAAGGGTTGTGTTCTATATTACGCCTCCATTCAATATATATTTATGGTGTTCCTGTGAAATACCAGGGTATGACAAGACAAAAGTAGCACTTGATTACTGCAGAGCAAGGATAGTAATTCGGAGGCATAATTATTAAGACTGGTGTTTTAGACGCCGGTCTTAATAAAGCCCCATAGCTGGCGGAGGATTCTCCGAAGTTATGAAGAGGCGCCGAGCTGTCTTACATTTAGACCTTTTTCTATGCCTAAAACAGGCGTAGAAAATAGTCACTGAGCCCACGCCACGTCCACAATTTTAGACCTGGCGTGAACGGTCTACGGTAGGGACTACGGTAACCGATATTTAGGCATATTTCAGCATAGTAAATGACCCACTAGGTTTTTAAGAGGACAAACCTTTATAGACCTTCATAAATCTCATAGTAGTAGGAGAGAACATGGAATTGTTGAGGGTACCTGTATTTTTCGCTTTATAAGACGCACTTTTCCCCCCCAAAAGTGAGGGGAAAATGGCAGTGCGTCTTATAAAGCGAATGGTGCAATTTTTACATTGCTGACACTGATACATTGCCAGCCGCTATGCTGCACGGAGCGGCCTGTCATGTATCAGAGCTCTATCACGTAGGGTGGGAGGAGAGGCTGGCAACTGCTGTTGCACTCGCAGCGGTGTCCGGTGCAGTCACTGTACTCCATTACACCTGGGCTCCGCTCACAGCAGTCTTCATATGTAAAGTCTAGTCATGTAATCCTCAACCAGTGGCTCTGCTTTGTTAAACTACGGTAATCGTCTGTAGTAGTACTCAGGCAGGTCGGCAGCGTAACGTCACTTGCTCCGTCATGCTCCTCCCACTTCATTAATGAAGCTGGCGGAGCAGAAGCGTGACTGAGTGAGTGACGTTACGCTGCCGGCCTGCCTGCTAGTTTTAAAGTGAGTACTACTACAGATGTTTACCGTACAGTATGGAAGTTAGAAGATCGGCAAGCGGTGTGTGTGTGCGCAGACTGCCGGCCCTGCTGCTCTCTCACTATGATAGTAGATAGGGGGAGAATGCAGCAGAGTATGCGGCTTGCGATGTCACACACTGGCTGCTCAAACCGCAGGGAAGTGTCAGCGCAGCTAGGGCCACCACTAGGGCAGTCCTATACTTCTATACTGTCACAGGCCGGCTCCCAGCCACCACCACTGCTGTTATATGGTGCTGGACTGCATTTAATTTTACTTTGGTGAAAGGGACAGCACAATACCTTGCAGGGCCTGTTCCTTTCTCCAAAGTAAACTTCACAGACCCCACATGAGCAGACAGCGCCCACTCCTCTCTGCAGTGTGATACTCCATCATGTGTTAGGAGGAGGCAGAGCTAGAGGAGCCGAGGCAGCAGCAGGAGATAATGGAGACGCTGCTCCTTCTTCAGCCCTCTCACTGGTCCCACTACTCCACACAGCAGCAATGGGGGAAGCTACTGTGGGAGGGAAGTTAGGAGAGTCCTTAAGCTGCTGCCCCTGCACATCGTGTATCCTGCTGTTGTTCCAGCCTCACACAGACCTCTGCCCACTGACTATCTCACCTATACTTTATACAGAGCTCCTAAGAAGTTATGTCTCCCAGTGACGGACCCCACCATCACCACCACCACCCCCCCACCGGCCTGCCTGCTAGTTTGATAGTGAGTACTACTACAGACGATTACTGTAGTTTAACAAAGCCACTGGTTGAGTATTACATGACTAGACTTTACATATGAAGACTGCTGTGAGCAGGGCCCGGTGTAATGGGGGTCACTATTTACACAGGTACATGAGAAGACACAGAGGGGACCAGCATAAGATGCTATATATGTGTCATCCACAGATCCCCCCATAACAGTGTCATCCACAGATATCCCCATAGCAGTGTATCATCCACAGATCCCCATAACAGTGTCATCCACAGATCCCCCATAACAGTGTCATCCATAGCTTCCCCCATATCAGTGTGTCATCCACAGATCCCCATAACAGTGTTATCCACAGATCCCCATAACAGTGTGTCATCCACAGATCCCCCGTAACAGTATGTCATCCACAGCTCCCGCATATCAGTGTGTCATCCAAAGATCCCCATAACAGTGTCATCCACAGATGCCCCCATAACAGTGCATCATCCACAGATCCCCTCCATAACAGTATCCACAGATCCCGCATAATAGTGTCATCCACAGACCACCATTCGTTCAAAACTCACCAAAAGCACACCTTTTGGTTAAAATATTATTTTTTTATTTTCCTCTTTAAAACCTAGGTGCGTCTTATCATCAGTTGCATCTTATAAAGCGAAAAATACGGTAATTATTTAGGTTATCTCAGCTTACCTCTCTGGGAGCTTGAACATCAATGTATTCCTGGAAAATACGATGAGCTTTCGCAGATAGTTTGTTCACTGAGCGGGTCTTTCTGTAGTCCTCACAGGCTATCCAGAACTCAAGGTTTTCCTCACTGAATTCGGTCTGTAGGAAGGCACGAAACGCAGAGCGACCATCTAGAGAATAAATCCCGTAATTAGCCACTCATGTCAATGCTTCAAATGTTTATCAAACAAAAAGTAATTTCCATCTATCCTAATCTATTCCCCAGAACACAAATAGCACAAGAAGACCTCTCATCCTGGTGGACTAAGTACTTCAATGGCTTACATGGACATCTCATTGATTTTAGTGGAAACTGTGTTGTGAGGCGATTGAGCTATTGCCTCCAGATTCCCAATGAATAGTGATCACTGGAGACCAACTAGTTCCCAGAGACCCAGGGGATCTTTATATCACTGAAAGGCTGTTGGTTGAATGCTTTAACTCAACGATGCCCAACCTGCGGCCTTACAGCTGTTGCAAAACTACAACTTCAATCATCCCTGGACAGCCTACATCTATCATGGCATGCCAGGAGTTGTAGTTTTGCAACAGCTGGAGGGCCGCAGATTGGGCAGACCTGCTTTAACTAATACTTGCCAACTCTCCTAAAATGTCCAGGAGGCTCATGGGAAAAAGAGGAGACCTCTCAGATTCCCAGAATCAAATCTCTTAGGTGCTTCAGGAGCCTCCCAAAAGTGTACTTTTTCTGTTTGTAGAGCCAGGACGCTGCACCTTGAGACTCAGCCAAATGCACACTTAAAGGGGTGACAAGTGTGCTGTGAAAAGACCCAGTTTGGACTAGAAAGAGGGGAATGATTTAGGAAAAGAGGACTTCCATAAGAAAATTCAGCAGCGTACTACACTGCCGTATCTTCTGGCTGGCCATTTATGAAAGCTGTCAAATATATTTTAACTGCATTTGAAAGATAATTTATATAATTTTATGGATGACCCCGTAACCACACAGTCCTGTGTGTGGTGCCATCTACTAGACTGGTTCTGATCTTGACTCTGGAAAGGGGAACTGAAAATTAGGTCAGTAACCTAGCGGCTATTTTCCAGTAGATCTTAAATACCAGTGATTTGCATACTGGAATATGCAAAAGATGGAGATCATCATGGGTTCTCTCCTACCCTGAGCTCTACTAAAGAAAAATGCAGACATGTCCTTAGGACAGGCCATCTAATCTGCAAGGGTCTGACACCCTGCACCCCTGTTGTTCAGCTGTTCTGCATTAGCTTCAACTCCTGAAGTTGGCACTAGGACTACACAGCTCCGTCCATTGTTTAGTGGACACAACTGGTAACTGTAGTACTACTCCCATTGAACTGAATGGAAAGATCATTGCAGTCAGGGGTGTAGCTAAAGGCTCATGGGCCCTGGTGCAAGAGTTCAGCTCTCTTGTGAACAGGGGCAGGGGTGCACATAGCTTTCGTGCTGCCTGAGGCAAAAAAATATTAAACTGTACCCCCCCCCCCCATGACAAATTCTTGACCTAACCCCTTCCCTCCAGCCAGAGGTGTAACACGACCAGCATGCACTTTCTATAATACCGGTGTCTTCTTATGCGGCTCAAGGGTCTTTGGGATCGATCAGGCTCCTGGGCCCAGTAGTAACTGCTACCTCTACACCCCTTATAGCTACGCCCCTTAGTTACAAGCCCTGTCCACTGCACAATGGACAATACTGTGAACTGGCGACTCCAGCAGCGGAACTACTTTGGAACAGCTGATCAGATGAGGTGCACAGTGTCAGATCCCCACCAATTAGATATTGATGGCCTATCCTAAGGAGTGGACAACCACTTTCAGCTCATCTAAATGATTATCCAGAACTTTAGGTTTCCTCATGAAGACACTGCTTAAAGGATATATAAATATATTTTCATCATGTATTGAAAGTCACAAAACTTGGCGAAAGGCAGTAGAGGATGTAGAATTGCAGAAACTTTTTGGCTCAAGGATTGTCTTTCACACATCATTCCTGGAAGAAGGAGAATACAGAGGAATACAGTTACACAATGCTGGAGGATATAGGGAGGGGTGGTGGGATGCAAGCTCTCCTCAAATATTCAGAAGAGTTGTTTTGTGGCATTTATAATGGTGTTCAACTATGAACTGCAGTGAATCTATAAAATAATTATGTTCCATCCCCTGAGCACGTGTCTGAGGGCGTGTGTGTTTGATGTGTGTGTGTGTCTTTGTCTGTGCATATAACTGGTAGATACAGTATGTGTAAGCATGATACAAGTGTAGACCTGACCTGGATCTCTGGACAGGATAACCTACACCTGGCCCTGACTTTGGATGCCAGTAGAATGAGTAAATGTCTGATCCTGGGTGTCTGAACCAGTATACACCTGAACTTTGATGTCTGTGTGTGCATAAATCTGCTTTATTTATCTCAGTTTTGGCTTGTCGTTTGCATGTTTTATTTTTTTGTGGTTTTTGGTTCAGGTTTGATGCATTTTTGTAGCAGATCTCACCATTTCATTGAGAAGGGTAATATCTGCACAAAAAAAAGAAAATAAACAATAATATACATGCTGCGGAATTAAAAATGCACACAGCAGGTCAACTTCCGCACCTAAGAAAAAAGCAAAGTGTATAAGATATTTATCTAATCTCATACACTTTGCTGGTACTGTATTAGCAGCACGATCCCCTGAAGGAGCAATCTAAGATTAACGTGCATCGGGACGCGGGAGGCAGGCAACTGTATACCAGGTATATTATGCTATTATAGGAGGTTTATATGGGCTGGGCATAGTTTATCAGTTTATCCAAAAGCACTGGGCACTTTATTATAACTATTCTATAACAGGCTATGTGGCGTCTCCATATGCTCCTTTAATATGCTATTGATTTGTGACTGTTTGCACTCATAGTCCAATCAATCTCCCGTGTGGGCACTTTTGCCCTGAGTATATTTGCACCACCAACTGTTTTCTGTTTTAAGTGATGTTTTATTAATGATGTATAAATAAAGAGTATTTTTTATATTTGATCCGGATTGACCTTTTATGTGTAATAGTATTTGTTAGATAAGCTCTTTTAAGATCTTGATTTTGTGCGAAAAAACTGCAGCATAATACAGTACGTATTATGCTGCAGTTTGTTCGCACAAAATCAAGATCTTAAAAGAGCTTATCTAACAAATACTATTACTATGCAATTAATAGGGCATTTCAAATGATTTATTATTGCAAAATACATGCAATAAAAATAGTGTTAGATTTTTTATGTATATTACATTTTCCTCTATGGTAGTGCCCCCTGCTGTTTACTATGCGTCAGGAATTCTGGATCACCTTCTTCAGGTGGACTTATTGACTGATCAATAAAGCCTTGAATCAGAGAAAGCCTAGTGGTGAGTGGCTCCAAAGGCAGCTTCAAATATTTCTTTCTCCTAGATCTGTGGGGCCTATCATGGTTTCAGAGCTTGGGCCCACTGGAGGATCCCTTGGTATTCCTGTGGGCCAGTCCGACGCTGTGCTCAGTAGCTTCTCTGCTCCCTTCCTTCTTTTAGTGCCGATATAATGATCTCATAGAAAATCCTTGTTCCTGCAACCATTACGTGGGTGTCTAATAGCGTCCGTATTAAAGCTGAAAACACGACCCAAACATGGGTTTAATGACCCAGTAGAGATCTATGATGCTGTAAGTAGGGCTGGGCGATATGGCCTAAAATCTATATCGCGATATAATTTGAAGCATGTGCGATATAACGATATATTGCGATATATTATTTTATTCTGTATGTATACAAATTACAAAACTTTTCAAGAAATTTTTAAGATGTGTATTGTGTAACAGATCTTTTTCCAAGCAATGTAAAGATAAAATGTTAGTAAAACACACATTTTTTTAAAATAAAGTGCAAAATGTGAAAAAAAAACAATATTACATTTCTTTCTGCTGTCCTGATTACTTATTTATGTTGCACAAAAATAAAGCTGCACATATTTGAAATAAAAACTAGTGTTGATCGAGCACCAAAGTGCTCGAGTGATCTAGTGCAACACTTTGGGATGCTCGGGTGCTCCACAGAGCACCTGAGCACAATAGAAGTAAATAGGAGAACCAGAGCATTAAACCCCCTGCTCTGAAGAGGGGAGGGTGTCTGGTTCACAGGAAAAGGTCAGAAATTGATGGAAACACTTCTAAAATGGCTCGGGAACAGCATGGGGAGGATGTCTGGATGCATCTTGAACTCCCAGGTCGCTGCTGGGAACGATGTTGTCCGAGTAGTACCCCACTTTTACAGACTGACAATAATATGCACAAAACAGAAGATAAAATCGATTTTAAAGGAAAAATTCTTAGGAAACATTCTTTATTGTATATTTACTTGTACATAAAATGTAAATGCTGCCAAAAATTACAAGGAAGAGGCACTCCGATACAACCTGTATATCACATAAAGGAGGGCCTCATTCACATCGTAGTACAATTGTTCAGGTAGTGGGACTCCTACGCTCATAAAGCCTATGCACCTATGCATCGGACCCCTGCCGATATCATATGCTGATGATCTAGCCAGAGGATAGATCAATAGATCATCAGTTTAAATAAACTGCAGAACCCCTTTAACTAAGGCCAGTTCTCTCTCTCCCCCTCTTGTCATTCTGTTCCTTCCCATATGATTCACTTTCCCCCTCTTGTCATTCCCCCCCCCCTTGTCATTCTCTCCCCCTCTTGTCATTCTCTCCCCCTCTTGTCATTCTCTCCCTCCCCCCTTGTCATTCCCCCCTCCCCCCCAGTGTAGCGTGGCCGAGCTCTGTATGGTCCGCGGGTACAGGTGCTTTTGTTTCCTGTACGCACTTCATGTCAGTCTGGCCAGGTACCGGAGACAGATGCTCCCTGTACTAGCGGACCATACAGGGCTCGGCCATGCTACAATGAGGGAGTGACAGGAGGGAGCTCTTCCCTCCTGTCAGCCCCTCTCCTCTTGCTGCGCCTGGGCGGTGCGCCCTCATGGACGCCCCAGCCCGGGCAATGCTGCAACTGCCTGAGGCTCTATATAGAGCGCTCAGACGGCTGCAGCATGAGGGGGGCCCAGTGCTCCTGGCGGCGCCCCTTCCCAAGGGGCGCTCTACGCGGCTCCCTAGTCCGCTTATAGGTTGCGCCGGACCTGGGTGAGGGCCTGCTGATGAGCTGACCATTAAAAGCATTATGGGCGAGGGCCTGTTTTTGAGCTGACCATCTAAAACATTATGGGCGAGGGCCTGCTGCCGAGCTGACCATCTAAAACATTAGGGGCGAGGGCCTGCTTCTGATCTGCCAATCTAAAACATTATGGCCGAGGGTCTACTGCTGAGCTGACCATCTAAAACATTATGGGCGAGGGCTTGCTGCTTAGCTGACCATCTAAAACATTAGGAGTGAGGGCCTGCTGCTGATCTGACCATCTAAAACTTTAGGGGCGAGGGCCTGCTTCTGAGCTGACAATCTAAAACATGGGCGATGGCCTGCTGCCGAGCTGACCATCCAAAACATAAGAGGTGAGGGTCTGCTGCTGAGCTGACCATTAAAAACATTATGGATAAGGGTCTGCTGTTGACCCTCTAAAATATTAGGGGTGAGGGTCTGCTGCTGAGCTGACCCTCTAAAACATTAGGAGTGAGGGCAGCCTAATAAACATGTTGATATGATGGAGGAGGAGGAGGACGAGAAAAGGAAGATTGAACCATATACCCTTTTTTGCGGTGGAAGGGGTGCATGGGAATACAGTGTATTCAATACACCATAAAAGCCACATTTGAAATGCCTTTATGTTTAGCCACTTTCCTCTGGTGGAGTAGAGAAGTCAGGAGCAATCCAGGCCTTGTTCATTTTTATAAAAGTCAACCTGTCAGCATTTTCAGTTGACAGGCGGATGCGCTTATCAGTTATTATGCCCACAGCAGCACTAAAAACCCATTCTGACAAAACGCTGGTGGCAGGGCAGGCCAGTACCTCCAAGGCATAGAGCGCCAGTTCATGCTACGTGTCCAGCTTGGACACCCAATAGTTGTAAGGCACAGAGGGATCATTGAGGATGCTGACACGATCTGCTACGTACTCCTTCGCCATATTCCAAAATTTTTCCCTACTTGTGACACTAGGCCGCGCATTAGGGTAATGGTGCTGGCAGGGTGTCATGAAACTGTCCTAGGCCTTGGAGAGTGTTGCCCTGCCTCTGTTGGAACTGCTGTGTGTTCCACTTGTCTTCCCTCCTCGGTTGCCCAAGGAACTACATACTCTGCCGCCAGCGTTATCAGCTGGAAATTTTTGGAGCAATTTTTCCACAAGGACCTTCTGGTATTGCACCATTTTGCTAGTCGTCACCATCACAGGAATGACAGATGAGAAGTTATCTTTGTAGCGGGGGTCAAGAAGGGTGAACAACCAGTAATCGGTGTTGGCCAAAATACGTACAACGCAAGGGTCATGGGAAAGGCAGCATAACATAAAGTCAGCCATGTGTGCCAGATTCCCAACAGACAAGACTTCGCTGTCCTCATCAGGAGGATGACTCTGAATCTCCTCTTCCTCTTCTGCCCATCCACGGTGAACAGATGGAATAAACCTGCTATGGGTACTACCCTCTTGCTCGGCGGCCCTGCCGTGGTAGGAATCCATATGCACAGCGGGACTCTGCAGAGCGGCGCTCGGCCACCAGCGCTCCCCCTGCTGGTGATCCCATGGGAACAGGGCCGGGTACGGCAGCATTCTGGGAGGTCACTGGGGAGGCTGCTCGGCGTCTAAATTGTAGTGCAGATTGGGCTGTCTCCCACTGCAGCGGTAGGGGAGACAGGCTCTTACTGAAAGACGGGCAGCAGGTATCTGGCCCCTTCGTCGGCGTACGTGCCTCGGCCATGGACGAGCAGGAAGTGGCAATGGGCAGCCGGACTCTGACCCATCCTCCTCGACTGTGATCAACACAAGTGCCCCTACTCTGGGGCCCAGTGGTGTTTCTACATTCGTGTGCAGCGGGACGTCGCATCAGGAGACCAACTCAGTGGACAGAAGCGTTCCAGGAGTGGCTTCAGGACGGAAGTCAGGACTGGCAGTTGCTGGGATTTAGGGCAGGGGTTGGGGACTGTATTAGGGAGTTTGATGTCTTTGGCAGCAGGATGGGGTTCTGGCGGGGGGGGGGTCGCCATTACCGGCATGGGGTTTAGGGGGTTCCGGTTCTAACCCTTTTATTGGCAGGGATTCAAGAGCAGGTCAGCAGATGTGTGGGGGTGACGCTGGGGGGAGCATCGGACTAGCGGAAGCAAGTTCTGTATCAGTTCAGACGCAGGCTGGGGGGTCGGTTGAGGAGGAGTCAGTTAGGATGGATGACGCTTCAAAAGGGGAGGTTTATGTGTGCTTTGAGGGGCCTTTAGGAGCGCATTTGAAGCAGGAAGTGAGGGAGTGGAGTAAAATATTGGAGTAGGTTGATATTTTTTCGCTTCTCCCGCTTGAACGTTTTAATTTGGGTAGGTTAAAAAAGGACTATGGGAAAAAAGAGGATTACCGTCTAATCCAACGCACTTTCGCAAATTGGCTGCAAGCGTCAAAATGGGGTGCTGCCAGTGAGACTGGAAGAGATGGGGCCATTAATAAGTAGGTACCCAGATGGGGAAGCAGCGCAGTTGTTATGGAAGGGGTTCAGTTGCTGTTTTCGGATCCCATTTGTTCCTGGGGAAGCGTTTTTGTTAAAGAAGAATTTACATTCGGCCTATGAACATAAGGAGGTAGTAAAGGAGAAGCTCGATAAGGAGGTGCGGCTGGGTAGGATGACTGCTCCGTTTTGTGACCCTCCGTTGGGGGAGTTGCGTTTGTCTCCATTGGGTGTTGTCCCAAAGAAAAAGACAAATAAATTTCGGCTCATTGACCACCTGTCATATCCAAAAGGTCAATGATGGCATAGATCCCAAACTATGTTCAGTTGTGTATACCTCATTTGACGCGGCAGTTACTGTAGCTGGGTAAAAAATTGACATCGAGGCAGCTTTTCGGGTGTTACCGGTACACCCGGAAAATTTACACTTATTGGGTTGTTACTTGGATGGGAAATTTTTCGTGGACCGGTGCCTCCCGATGGGGTGCTCGCTGTCCTGTGCTTATTTTGAGAAGTTCAGCTCATTTTTGGAATGGGCAGGGGTGGACGCGGCGGGCTGTACTTCGATCATCCACTATCTGGATGATTTTCTGTGTATAGGTCCACCAGATTCGATAGTTTGTTCGTTATTGTTACATACGTTAGAAACGTTGTTTAAGCGTTTTGCGGTTCCTCTGGTACCTGGAAAGATCTTAGGCCCTGTGACGGAGCTTATTTTTTTGGGTACTGTTATTTATACCGAAAGGATGAAATGCAGGCTGCCGTTGGAGAAGTTAGATGACTTAAAAAATACGGTGCGGCGCTTTCGACGGGTGAGTAAGATCCAATTAGGGGACTTGCAGTCGCTGTTGGATAAATTGAACTTTGTTTGCAGGATAATGCAGATAGGCAGAGTATTTTCAAGGCGTTTAACAATGGCGACTTTCAAGGTGTCGGCCCCTCATCATTATATACGGCTGGGAAGGGAACTGCGTGAGAACCTTAGATTCTGGGGTTCCTTTTTGGAATCCTATAACCGGCAGTCTTAAATTTTGAACGACGCAGTAAATTGTTTGGACTTCGAATTATTCTCAGATGCGGCGGAAGGAGCTGGGTTTGGGGTGTATTTTGATGGGCAATGGTGCGCGGAAAAATGGCCAGACTCTTGGTTTTCGAGGGGATGGGTACGGAATTTAGCTTTGCTAGAGCTTTTTTCGATAGTGGTGACGGTTTTCCTATGGGGGGGGAGAATTTTCGTAATCGCAAAGTGTGCTTTCATTGTGATAATCTGGGAGTGGTCCAAGCGATCAATTCATTGTTGGCATCGTCACCCCAGGTGGTACTGTTATTGCAGCGTTTGGTCCTGGAGTGTTTGGCGCTGAATGCTTGGGTTGTTGCAGTGCATGTTCCATAGGAAAGAAACTGTATTGCTGATGCGCTTTCTTGTTTCCAGTGGGAGCAATTTCGGATGCCGGAGGCAGAGGAGGTCCCTCTCTCCTGCCCGACCATGCTGTGGGATCTGCTGGAGGAATGGTAGCAAGGTTGATACGATCATCGTTGGCCCTGAATACGTGGGACGCATATGGTAGGGCTTGGGGTTGGTGGATAGATTGATGTAACTCGTTGGGGGTGGTCAGGGACAGTGCCGCCGGTGATTTGGAACCTCCTTAGTTACTGTTTTTAGGGCACGGCAAGGACGAAGGTTGGTCGGTACAGGGTGGTCGCAGGTTTAGCTTTTGGTTTCTGCTTAAGGGGTCTGCTGGATGTCACAAAATTCTTTTTGGTGGCTCAGGCGTTAAAGGGCTGGAGACAACAAAGACAACGCAAGGATGATAGGCGCTTGGTTTCATTCTAATTGTTGTTGGACTTGGGCATGCAGGTGGAGATGGTGTGCAGGTCGGGTTTGGAGGTTGTGTTGTTTTGGTTGGCTTTTTCAGTTAGTTAGTGGGAGTGTCCGGAGACCGGGGGGTTTGTTACAGGAGGACGTTAACCTTTATCAGGATCGGGTAGAGTTTTGGATCAGAAATTTGAAGACAGACGTGAGTGGAAAAGGGTATAGGGTGGTTCATTTTGCTGTCCCGGGTTGTGCTATGTGCCCGATGCAATGTTTGAAGGATTGCCAGGCAGTTAGGAGTGGCGCGTTGGGTCCGCTATTGATGCATGATGACGGTTTCTTTTTGTCCTGTTTTCAGTTCCTAGCAGTTTTTCTGCAGTGTTTGAAACATCTGTGATTAGAGGGGGCGGGATATACCGGTCATTTCTTTCGCAGCCACTGAAGCAGGCGGCAAAGAGCAGGTGATGATGTGGTTAAGCGCATTGGAGGGTGGGAATCTCAATGATTTCTTTTGTATATCTGACCCTCGCGCATTTAAGTTGACGGGGGGGGGGGGGGGAGTTGTGGGGAGTTTTTGTTTTTTGTCGGGTTGTCGAACATTGGTAGTCGTCTGCGGAAGTGGATGTATAATCTTATCGGGGCTCTTTGTTCAATTTTTCCTCTTTTACAGGACAGCAACCGGCTTTAGTGTGGATTCTAGGCCACTCATTTTTTGGGGAGCCCTGAGAACAGCAGTATGACAGGATGGGTGACAGTTAGTTTTTGCAAGGGACTAGGCAGTGATCCTTTGGCTGGGAAAGAGAGGTATGGTTTGGGAAAGTGTGTTGCAGGAGATTCACAGGTGGGTGCATCTGGACAGGCCACCTGACGTGTTGTCTTACATGTAGGGGGTAATGACTTGGGGACTAGACCTTTCAGGGAATTGATTAGGGACATAAAATTCGACATGTTGCAGATTTGGTCGTTATTCCCAGGAACTGTAACTACAGACATGTGTGGCGTGGGACTCGGTCAGCAGGTCATTTGAACAAGGCACGGACAAAGGTGAATCAGGTGGTAGGGAGATTTATGTTGAGGAATGGGGCTGTGGCTGTGAGGCATGCGGAGTTGGAGCAAGGCTCCGGAGCTTTTGGCAGGGTGACTGGGTGCATCTAAATGCAATTGTTATGGATCTGTGGAGTCTGGGACTGCAAGGGGGTATTGAAACTGCCTTGGGTATTTGGAGGGATGCACATGCTTAAGGTATCAAGTATATGCGTTCTTGGTGACGGGAGGTCCTCGGAGTTGGTGGAATGCCAGGTCATGGAGGATGGGAGGGCTCCACGGTTGGGACTGTATTTCTATGGTTGGTATGTTGGGGCAGGGGATTTAGGTCCATCAGTGGTGCCTCCGAGCTGGGGCTCATCGGCTGAGGGGCAAAATTATGGAGTTTTAAGGGTTTTAAGTATAATTCTCTTGGCGCTTCGAGGACCTCTCTCGTCATTAATATATGTTCATACTTTGTATATGTTATACATACATTGGGTGTTGTCATATGCTGTTGCATATGGGTTGGTTAATATATATTTTTCAAGGAAAGTTAATAATAAGTATTTTAATAAACGGCTGCTGTGGCCGATTTAATCCAACCTGGCATATGTGTGGTTATTTGGGGGAATAGTGAAGGAGGTGGAGGGTAGATTTCTGGAGTGAGTGTGATAGCCCATACCTGTGTCATGTTCTGAAAGCCACTGTAAGAAATAGCACCATGTCCTTACACAGGTACAGGGTAATGGCATTTGTAATATCAATCCACGGCCGATTTATTTTGTCATACAGAGTGCCTTTAGAAAATGCTTTTAAATATTTAGTCTGCTGGTGTCTAGGGGCAGGGCCATCTTTTTTGTTTCCACTTGACTGACTGAGTGTTTGTGGAGGGCGCAGTTTTTGGCTATCTTTGTATTCCAAAACGTGCTTTGTTTTGAGGTGATAAAACAAATTAGTTGTATTCCCTGTCTACGCTATTATTCCCGCCCGGCATAGTTTGCAGATCTGCTCAACATCTGACTCCTCAAACCCAAACCAGGTCCATATGTCCGACCTCGCACCAGTCTTTTCCACGAGCACCTCCTCCTCCCCACGTGTAAGCTCCTTCATGCTTGCGAGTTGACCAAAACAGGCACAGCTTGATGACATCTAGGGCTGCAGGAAATGAGTATTTAGCAATTGAGTATTAATCGAGTACTCTAATAAGAAAAACCTTCTTAAACTAACTTTAAGAAAACAATATTTTTATTTATCAGTCCCATGCCATTTTATTTGCCATTATCCATATCCCCCAGCCAGCACCATCAGCTGTATGCCATTGCCACTATCATCATGTGTCCCAGCCAGCGCCATCAGCCCCATACCATTGCCACCATCCTCATCCATGTCCCCCATCCAGCGCCATCAGCTCCATGCCATTGCTCTTTGCAATCATCCATGTCCCCAAGCCTGCCCCATCAGCCCCATGCCATTTCCATTTGCCATCATCCATGTCCCCCAGCCAGCGCCATCAGCCACATGCCATTGCCACCATCATCATCCATGTCTCCCAGCCAGCGCCATCAGCCCCATGCCATTGCCACCATCATCATGTCCCACATCCAGCGCCATCAGCCCCATGCCATTGCCATTTGCCATCATCATGTCCCCCAGTGAGCGCCATGAGCCCCATGCTGCCATTGCTATTTGCCATCATCCATGTCCCCCAGCCAGCGCCATCAGCTCCATGCCATAGTCATCCACACCCCCACCCCCCAATACCCCCGGTAAATTTGGGTCCCTGCTAATATGCTTACCTTTCCTGCAGGGTGCGCGGCTAGCTGATGGAGTCCGCAGGAGACGGACAGCGTCTTCTTCCCAGCCAGCGGGCTGAAGATGTGTGCACGCAAGGCCCTGGCCAGTGCAGGGCAGTGCAGAGTCGGGAGGCCACGGAGCGGTGAGTGAGAAGCCTCTTCAATTCACTACAGCTCCGTGGTCATCTATCGCGATATAGACAAAATCTATATCGTTGCCCGAATTTATATAGTTCATATCGTATATCGTTTATATCGCCCACCCCTAGCTGTAAGTTCAGATCATAAGACCCACAGGTCTGATGGAATTTTCAGCCATAATACAGACCCCAATATATGCCCTGGATGAAGTCTTAGAACTCATGCACTCTAACTTTTCACAACTCCCTACAATCTCTTAGTTGTAAGGATCCACATTATGGAGATGTTAGAAGACCACTGGGCCTCACTGTACCTCTGTATGTCACCAATTTAATATTCATACATGAAAATAGAAATAAATCACTAACTAAAATTGTTGCATGTGTAGTATCCCAGAGGGGGCACTACCATTTAGACACCTAGCTACTGTCTCTAATAGCTAGCAGAGAATGTCATCTGTGTACTTAATTCCAGGTCCTTTGATACTCTGCCTTAATAATATTGTTATGCAACTGTTATTACATAAAATGTGCCTGGTGTCTAGCAGGTGGCAGTGTACCTGGCAGAGAGTACATTTAGATAGAATGAAACTTACCATTCCACTCTCCCCCTTTTGGACAAAAGTGAACTAGTCCTGTTTCCAACCAAGGGAGGGGTTGCAGGAAGCTGGGGAGTTGAGTTTTGGAGTGCAAAGGGACCAGACATGGAGCAGTGAGAGGAGCTTTAACTTTACCAAGTCTGGACTCTACTTACTCCACCAACTATATGGCTGTATATACAACGTTGCTTTGGTGCCACAGTATAAAAACCAAAGGGACTCTGTATGACTGGGCAGACTCTGTGTACACAGTTATGCATGGCTCATCATGAGGCCTTAGGGTAATGCAGTATACTTGTATAAATTGAAAGATGTTACATTGACACAAGGAGCTGTGTCAAAAAACTCATGGAAATACAGAGTATAAATATATTATATAAACTGATAAAAAATTTGCTTAATTCCATATTAAATGCAGCCCAAGTGTGTTATTCAATTCGTAATGTCAGCTTAAAGGGGTTGTGTCACCATTAAATGTTATTTTACTTTAATTCTGCATGATAATCTAGTTACTTTTGTGATTTATGTTCTGTTCCAAAAATGTTCCAGTTGTTAGATATTCTCTTCACTTCATTATAATGGTGCCTCCTGGTTTTTTACCTGTACAGTAATGTCACTGTGCACGACCACCTACTAAGGGGGTCGCACATGCTCAGTTCAATCTATCAGCTGCCACCCAACGTATCTACTGTTAGAAGCTGTGACAGTTACAGGGAGAGAGCTTCAGAAGAAAAGACAGGCTCCCTAAGTAAGGACGTTTCCTCTGAAAAAGGACACGCTCTCTGAGTTGTAGCTAGAAAGGGCTGCCTAGTGCCCACTGATAAGGTAAGACTCCTGAGCTGCAGAGAAACAATTAGAGCAATGTATGAGGAGATCTCTAGATCCATGTGAGATACAGGGCTGGTTCTAGCTTTGTTAGAAAGAGATTGTCATATGATGTCTAATTTTAATTTTTTACATTAATCATGGCATAACCACTTCAATTCAATGACTGGCACACTTCTCCATTATTTGCTAAACAGAACCTGTCATATTAAAACGTCAGTGCAATCTGCAGGCAGCAGGTTATAGAGCAGAAAGAGCTGAGAAGACTGATACAGTATATAGTTTTGTGGGAAAAAGATTCAGTGAAATCTGCTTTTGATTCATTTAAATTCCTGCTCATTCTAGGCTTTGTCGTAAAGGAGGCGGTCCTATCAGTGATTGACAGCTATCTCAAAAGCACAATCATACGGGGAAGGCTTTCAAACACAGAATAGGACTGCCCACTGGACTCCTAAGCCCAGAATGAGCAGGATTTAAATGAACAAAATGCAGGTTATACTGACTCTTTTCCCACAAAACTATATATCAATCTGCTCAGCTCCTCCTGCTCTATAACCTCCTGCTTGAAGCTAAGACATCATGTTCAGAGTGATAGGTTCCCTTTAACAGGGGTTGGCCCATGGAAAATATTCTACAGTTTTCAAATCAGCACTTGTATCCAAATACATTTTGTAATTGCAAGTAATCAAAAATTTAGCATAGCCATTGCATTATTTAATAAAATATATCTGTATAGCGCCACCTGCTGTTTTTTTTTTCTTATTTATTTGTCCGATTCACTGAGATGGCCGCGGATGCTCAGTTTAATCAGAAAGATATTGTCATGCACTATGTGATATCTGATTTTCACTTTTTACATTAATTGTGGGATAACCCCTTTAATCATGGGATAACCCCTTTAAGAAACGTGGGAAAAATCTCGTATTGCTTTAATTAATCTATACAATCTATCACTGCCACAATCATAAAATCAGCCAAGTTCGTTTATAATTTACAGCGCACAACAAGACCATTATTGTAGCTTTGTTATAGTTGTATGTATTCCAATTTCATTAGCACACAGGAAAAGCGACCAATCCAGGATCCTTACAAGCAAATATACAGAGCACAGCTTTCCTGTCGCTTCCACTGCTTGTTTTCTGTACTTACATTTATGAGACAAGAGCAGATCGAACGAGCGAGCCCACCTTCGAGCTTCTTCCGCAGTCAGCCGTCTGTGGGAGCGAAAGAGATACTTAATCCTTGACTGGTTGGTTCTAAAATACAGGGAGCAAGGAGAGAACTGTCTACAATAAGAAAATATATATTCTATATATATCAATAAAATAGTTAGTATATAGGAAATGTGAGAAAAAAATTAACTCCCTTAAAATTCTCTGAAATAAATGTGAATTTGTCATAATAAGTGAAACATATAAAACAAGACATTTCACCAGGCGCTATTGAACCCTTTCCTGTTTTATCCAAGCCATAAATGTTTTATTTTTCTGTTCACATAGCCATGTAAGGGTTTATTTTTTGTGGGACAAACTGTACTTTCTAATGGCACCCTTTACTATTGCATACGATATAGCGGGAAGCTGAAAAAAATCCAAATGGAATTGAATTGGAAAAAAAAATAATAATTATGCCACAGTTTTATGGGTTTCCCTATGCAGTAAAACTCACCTGTACCCTTTATTCTCCAGGTCAGTAGGATTATAGCGACACCATAGGTAGTCTAGTGGTAGGACCCAATGCCTGCCGAGATACCTCGACGGTGGTACAGATGGGCTCTGATATGTTCCCGACATAAACATGTTGGCGAAAATCTCAGCTTTTAACATCAGCTTGAGGGATTAGCCAGCATTGTCAGTTGCTTATCATTGTGGTGCACCTTTTTCAGTGAATTATGTATTTTTATATTTCCACCCACACATCATTCCATCTTGTGTAGGATGCTTTTGAGTGTATGTGGTCCGTGCCGGCATCCTCCATTGTATGCATTTTTAGCTGGGGATGGCCACTACCTGCGGACCACATGCAGAGGACCTGCTCCTCCAGTTACAGTGTTAGGGGTTTGAGCAGTTCCTCCCATTTAGGCCACTTTATTTTAGTGAGTTTATTTATGTTTAGTTTTAATATAGGGAAAAGGGGGTGATTTTAATGTTATTCTTTTATATTTTCAAAAACTTGTTGACTTTTTAAAAATTATTATTAATCCCCCTAGTAGACTTGCAATTATCTGATCACTTCTTCCTTAGTTCCGATCACTTCTTCCTTAGTCCGCAATTAAATAAACATGGGAGGTTCATTAGGAGATTCACTATGTTCCTACAGAGGGCTCCCTAGGAACATCACTGTGGCAGGCCTCGGAGCATTCCGAAGGCTCAGGGCTGCCACAGCAATTGAAGGGCTCCATTGATCTTGCGGGAGAGCCGTTTGAGCTTGGGGTCTTCCCTGTTCAGATGTTGTGGTTGAAATTGACCACGGCATCTGAGGGGTTAAATATCTGTGATTGTCATTACTGCCAATCATAGACATTGCCTCTGTCTGTGTAAAACAACAAAAACCTGGTGGCTATGGAACCTGGCCTACTCAGCTTCTGAACGGGAGTCCTTACTTCCACTGTACATGTATGGCGGTCCAGAAAGGGTTAAAAAGAAAGTTCATCAAACACATGATAACTTGGTTAAATCCTGAAAGGTGGTTTGGATGCCAAAAAGATCACTGCGGCCCCTTTGTGTTTTGTCTTATATGCCATAACCATAATCTCTATAAAATGATAAAAATAGAATTATACTCCATGTCCACTTCCAATCTAAAGCCTCCAATTGCAGCTTCTCATGAATCTTACGGGCAACAGAGTAGTAAAACAGGAGAATGCAAGGATACATGAACTTTCCTTCACACTACTTCCTTATCTGTTAGCTTCCTTGGAAAGATGTACTGAAGTAGGGGCATACTGAAGGTAAACTGAACCCTCGGACATTAAAGGGTTTTTCTAGCTGGGATAGCTGATCCGACACACCCCGCACTCCCACCAATCAGCTATTCTGGTGTAGCTCTGGCACTCCAAATTCAGCACCAGAACTACACAGCTCTGTCAACTTAGTAGTGGAGAGAGCTTATTACTACAGCGTTGTTCCCATTGAAGTCAGTGGGAGTAACACTATAGTGACAAGCTCTTTTCACTACACAACTGATGGAGCTACCTAATTCTGGCTCTGACTTCAGGCACTGGAACAGATGACCAGCAGGGGTGCGGTGTGTGAGACCCCAGCCGATCAGCAAGTGGTGGCCTGTTCTGAGATTATGGGCCCCTTACTAAACACTTTGTTTATTATGTACTTACATTAGTTTGGGCTAACAAAATGCATTTTCCAAGAAATAATGGTGGTGTCCGACCACCCCTCAAAAGATAAGTCAGTGTGGGCAACTGTTTAAAACAAAGACAACAACCTTTGCACCTTTTGAAAGCACCTACGAGGTTCCTATCCCGTTGCTTTCTGACCTCAGCGGACCAGAAGTGATGACATCTCATCTGTGGTCACGTTGACCACTGCAGCCATGCACAGGCCTTAACGGTGATGTGTCCCCAAGAGGCATGTGACTTCTGAGGCTCACCGCAAAATATGCTCAAACGCATTAAGGGTTGCACTGATTGCAACAAAGAAGAGGCCTTGAGGCTCTTGAACTGTCTATGACTACTTTGCCTTCTTTGGTCATTATCATTCCCTTTGCGCCAGAATTCTGGTGTGAAATAAAAAGGAGAATTTTTTTTGAAGAACAGGAGCAAATGAGCAGTTTGATATTTAGGTTTGTTGGAATAAAAATTCAGTATGCCTTGTATTTTATTCATTGAAATTCCTGCTCCTTTTAGAAGCCGTCCTATGAGTGATTGACAGTTGTCTCTGTACTGCATGCACAGTTACCCAGAAGGCTGTCACTGAGTGGGACCACCCACTGGACTCCTAAGCCCAGAATGAGTAGGAATTTAAATGAATTAATTAGAAGTTATTAATAATGAACTGAATTGTTTCCCTCAAGTCTTTATATCAATCTGCTCAGCTTCTCCTGCTCTTTAAGATTGCAGATTGCACTGCATTTTCAATGTGACAGGTTCCCCTTAAAGCAGTTGTTCGGGAAAAATGATAATTTTGTTAAGTTTGAATCTTTCATTTACGGAGATAGGCTGGGGACACTAGCAAAAAATAAATTATTCCTGGAGAACCCTTTTTAAAGGTGTAAAATATTTAGCAAAAAATGCACCGTGTTTACTAAAAATAGCACAAACAATAGCACAGCGGACTCCCAAAATTTCCATCTTGATAAATTCCCCCCTTTGTTCCCCCAATATATATATATATAATGTTATGTTCTGGGCACATCATGTTACATTATTTGCAATCTGTAGACATGTGTAATTTAATTAAATGGAAGTACATTTAATTATGATTGAGCCAGCAGCTACAAAGCTGATTTATAATGCATAATGCCATAAGGGGTTTTATATCTCTGTTCTTCCCTGTGATATTTGCCCTGGCTGATGCAATGTTTGCCAAATTGACTTTTGACTATAGTGCCCCTTTCAGCAAGGAGTCGAGCTCCTGTCCTGTTTTCCCGCTGACTTCTCTTTGAATTGTTGCCTATGATCACAACAGTCAGTAAGGAGACTACTTTGCATGGTCACTACATGGAGGGCATCATTTGGGGTACAAGGGGGTATTATAAAGAAAAATGCCCATTTTTATGGCAAATTGTATCTGTTACATATTGCTACTCAATTAAGCTTCAGTTTTCTGAAGTTGGCGGTGTTTTTAGTACTGGCAGTGGCCTTCCATCAATGTAGGCAGACCGCACAACTGCTATAGGACTGGGGAGGGGGGCTTCAGAGCAGAGCTGAACTTTTTCTTTCTGTTCTTGATGTAAAAAGCACTGCATTTTCACGAAGCCACCACCTGGGAGAGCTTAATGCATTACAGTACTAATGATTACAGTACCTGTATGAATTCCTTTGCACTGAGCTCCCCCTAGTGGTGGCTGCAGGCAGCCTGCTTTGTAGTAGAAGCTATATATCAGTTGTCTGGTCTGAATACATTGAGAAATAAGGTGTTCAGAATGAGTGCCATATTTTTGAAGCAACTGTTCCGCTTTACTGACATAGAAGTTGGATTAAAGTGGGTCAGGCCAAGTGTGACTTTTTTATTACAATTTCTTCCACAAAATAAAAAATAAAAGCTTAAATTCATTAGAAATGGCCATTGTACTTTTCATTGCCCAATTGACCATTAACTTTTAACCCAAGGAGGGATAATATTTTTAATGCTAAGCCACACCTCTAACTCTTTACACCCGCACAGAATAATGCCCCCATAGTGCCCTCACATAGTAGGTATGTCCTCTTACTGCCTTAACACAGTAGATTGCCTTAGTGCCCCCATAGAGAAGAATTCCCCCACAAAGTAGTTATGCCCCCTTGGTGCTCCCACACAGTACAATGCCCCAGTGCCCCCATACAGTACAAGGCTCTTTAGTGTCTAAACACAGTAGAGTGCACCTTTAATGACTCCATGCAGTAGAATGACCCCTATGGCACCCACAAGATAGAATGCCCCATTTAGTGTCCCCACACAGTAGAATGCCCCTTTTAGTGCCCCCACACAATGGAATGCCCCTTTAGTGTCCCCTAAAAGAAAATTACCCTTTTACTACCCCCTTACAGTAGAATTCCCCTTGTAGTGCCCCCACACTGTACAATGCCTCTTTAGTGCTCATACACAGTAGAATGTGTCCTCAGTGCCCCCACATAGTAGTTATGCCCCCTTAGAGCCCACACAAAGAAGTTGTGCCCCCATACAAGAAAGTGACCCCTTAGTGGCCCCACACCGTAAAATGCCTCCTTAGTGCCCCCACACAGTAGGTATACCCTCTTAGGCTCTAATACATGATACTAGATCCCATTCTAGATCATACACCAGATCTCGGTGTCCTGACAGAGTAAGTATAATCATACACACAGGCTTCAGCTAAATGGTTACTGCAACTTCACTGAACGCCTTCACCTAGTGTCCCCCCTAGTGTTTGGAGCATCACTTAAATTCAATTGGATACGTTGGAAACAGGGGCGTAGCTATATGGGGTGCAGAGGTAGCAGTTGGTACCAAGCCCAGGAGCCTGAGGGGGCCCAAGGACCCTTTTGGTGTATAAGAAGACACCAGTATTATAGAAAGCACATGCTGGTCAAGTTGCACCGCTCGCTGGAGAAAAGGGCTTAGATCAAAAATTTTGCATGGGGAGGTTCAATTATTTTTTTTTTTATTCATTCTTTATTTGTAAGAAATGAACAAACATAGCCAGAGACATCAATACACCAAAGCGTAAAATAGCAATGTACAATACAAGAAATGCAATAATATCAGATAACGACAGGTGAACCACAGCATAAATATAGGTCAGGGAGGGAGGTTCAATTTTTGCCTTAGGGAAGGGGGACCCAAGCTGAACCCTTGCAACTAGGCCAAGTTGTAACGTCACTAAGAAGAGTTCTGTGGTTGCTGCCCCGCAGAAGACAGATTGTGTAAAATTGCAGAAGGAGGCGGGCTAGGAGAGCAAAGTGTGATAATGATCTCACTTAGAGATCATTCCTCACTGCCTCCAAAAGATTGCTATAGCACATTACAGAGAGGAGGTAAAAGCGGAGATGACTACAACTCCCAGCATGTTAAGGTTGTTATTATGTGAAACAACTACAACTCCCAGCATTTCCCTGGCTCTTACATTAAATCCATGCTTCTTCATTTTCTTCTACTCCACCCAAAGCATGTCCCCTCATGTCACATAACATCATCAGAGATCCTTCACTACCTCTTTACCTCTCCACTGCTGAGATCTTCCCCTCCTGCACTGATCACATGATAGTGATGTCATCATAGGTCCTTCATCACTATTTTTCTCCACTGTTGAGCTCCACTGATCCTGTACTGATCCCATACTGATGACATCATCACAGGTCCTTCGCCACCTCTTCGTTGGTCCACTGTTGAGCTCTGCCCCTCCTGCACTGATCATATGATGGTGATGTCATCACAGGTCCTTCAGCTCTTGCTAAAGGCTGCTATCAGCCATTAGCAGAGCTCTCTTACTACCTATATATAGGGTGAGGGACAGCAATGAAAAACCAGGACTCTTTAGCAGAATCCGGCATCGTTTGGAGTGGGACCTATGTTAGTGATGCATGCATACCCGGGAACTGATACTAAGTTTACTATGGGGCCCTATGAGATCTGTGTACACCTCTGAGTACTGGGAGAAAATTTGTACTTCCTTTGGCTGCCATATTATCTGTTATCAGACGATATACTGATTTACAACAGTCTGTACTCTGCATCCCTTTAAACCTATATACTCACCTTAGGTTTTCAGGCAAATCTCTGATTAGCTTAACATCCTCTAGACCAGGGGTGCACAACCTTTTCTGGTTGGGGGCCACATTGTCAGCCTGAACCAATTCCAAGGGCCAAAAATAAAACTTAAAGGGTTATTACAAACTGAAATACTGTATTTTTGGCATATTGAACATACAGTATATATCATAAATGTCTAGTTACAGTTCTAGGACTCCCATCTAATAGGAGAATACATGAAAGATACATGTAAGAAGCCATAAGACATAGACCTACATGGCTTTTACCAGATGTTTGGTGGCTGCACAGAATGGTATCGAGGGCCGCAGGTTGTGCACCCCTGCTCTAGACCCACACATCAGGGCACGGCCTTACGGTCAGGTTTCTTTATGCAGTTTTGGAAGCCAAAACGAGGAGTGGATTATAAAAGGAGAGAAAGCATAAAAGACAGATACTTCTCCACTTTTTTGAATTCACTCCTGATTTTGGCTTCCAAAACTGTATCAGAAAACCTGACTGTGTGGCCGTACCCTTAAAATGTGGTCACTTTGGTTGGTAACACAAGAGACAAAAAGATTGTCATTTCACATAATTTTAGGGAAACACTATTTGAAAGTCTCTGTTCACTAATATGTTCTGAAAAACAGCACTACACATTTCCCTGGAGCATGTTCTAGCAGGAAAAACAGAACATGAGCTTAATACATAGTCTATCTTTATAGTACAAAATTGTAACTTATATGTACACTGTAACGTATTTAACTGTGCTCTTGGGTCTAGCGGCTATATTTTTAGGAGGTCCACTATCCACTATGACATTGACATGCAGGCGAAGAATAAGATCAGCAGACACTGTGCAAACAATGGGGGTCACCATCTGGCCGCAAAAAGTTAATTATATAAGAAAATAGTTTTTGCATTTCTAAATTTTGGTAATTTATGGTACTCTCATAAATAGAACTGATTCTGAAGAAAGATTCAGGCACTTGACACTTTTATTAAAACTGATATTCGTTATTCGTTTTATAGTATTTGACCAGTGCACATTTATATTGGTTGGGTAAGTCAATGAGCAAGTCTTCAGCTATAGAGATGCATTGGATTCTTTGCATACATATTTAGCTATATAATACATACAGTATACATGTGACCGTCAGAAGGGGAACACTTACTTTAGTGCTTGGCTGTGCTTGGCATCATTTTGTAAAGTTGAAAAATCACTTAGAGAGTCTGACTTCTGCGATAGGCAGCTAAGGTGAGTCCGGATTCCTCTGCTCCTGCTAAGAAAAGCAATGGACAAATTGAGGAAAAATATTGTACATGCATATAGCGTCATCATGGAGCAAAATGCAAATGCGACTAAAGCTACACAATGTTACACATTATTATTGTCTTAAATTCAGGCAGCTTAAAGGGTTTTCCAGGGCTTCAATGTCTTCTTAGGATAGGTCATCAATATCATCTCCAAGGAGGTCCATCACCTCCATTGATCAGCTGCTAGCAGGGGCCATGGCCACCAAGTTATGGAGCTGGGGGCCGACAACTTTGTACGCTGTGTAGTGGCCGGGGTATTGCAGCTTAGCTCCTATTTTAATGAACAGTATCTCAGCTGCATAAACCTAGGGACACTTCTCTTTCACTTCTACGTTAAAGCGGTTGTCTGGGTTCAGTGCTGAACCCCGACATACCCATAATTTCACCCAGGCAGACCCCCTGACAAGAGCATCAGAGCATTTCTGGGCAAGTAAAACGCCTGTAAAACGGCTAGGGCAGCACTAAAGCCCGCCCATCAGTGCAGGTGATGTCACTAGGCTCACTGCCGGGCGGAAGCCTTTGCCCGGCAGTGTGTTATTGTAAATAAAAGAGCCCTTGCCCTACTTGCCCAGAAATGCTCCGATGCTCTTGTCAGGGAGTCTGCCTGGGTGAAATTATGGGTATGTCCGGGTTCAGCGCTGAACCCAGACAACCCCTTTAACGTAGAAGTGGAAGAGAAGGGTCCAACATGTCTAGCAAGATGTGCCAAATCTATCACACAACATGAGCCACTGCGATAAATTGCACATTACGGCACAGGCAGCCCTAAGGAGAGCACGGTTCATCACCGAAACTCCAGAAAATGCCTTTGCCCTGCGCGATTCAGCACAGGGCAAAGGAGAGCATCGGAGCATGAACTGCTCCGATGCTCAAGTCAGGGCGGCGGTCTGGGTGAAAATGGGGATATATCCGGCTTCAGCTCTGAACCTGGACAACCCCTTTAACTTACTTTACATCAATATTTTTTTGCACATTTTAGACCAGTGCTTTCTTTTTTTAAAGTGGTTGTACAAGTTTGAGGACATTTTATTTCTGCCCACTCCAGCCTGTTGTACTTGTGAATCAAATCGTGCCCACCTATTCCCCACTGTTCTAGTCCCATTCCCTGTCTCCCTTCTGCAGTTTTCCAGTCCTCATTCTGTAAACTTCCGGGAGGGTGGGGTCACGTTTGCTGCTGCAGCCAATGACAGGTCTCAGCCTTGACGGGTCCCCAAGCAGCACTCCATTGATGGATCATGTGCCGCAGGGAGCAGGTATGATTTATTTCACAGGTAAAATAGGCTGGGTTTGACAGGTGAAAATGAAAAATTCCAAAATGCTGGACAATCCCTTTAAGCTGTTCCCCATTTACAGATTTTTTTTAAAACTGCCTAGTGAGAATAAAAAGTGTCTAAAACACATAATCCATTCTGGTGCGTTTAGATTTAGCAAATCTTCCTTCTCTTGTTCTTATTGTTTCAGCAGCACAGCTATTTATAGTCACATGGAACTGTAGGATTAATTACAAGATGAATTAAAGGCTTATTACAAAGTGGCACCAACTTGAAGGGATTGATCATCTTTTAGATATGATGGCTTATCCAGGTTAGCAATATTAGATCAGTGCAGCTGTTTTCAGCAGCCAATGATGCCAAAACCTAGACAGTGGACAAAGCTTGAAGCAGAAGGTTGTGTCGAATGTGTACTTGAGTCCTGCAGCTCACTTTCCCTTCACATGAATGCACCTAATTTATTTAAAGACGCATGCTTCCTATAAAGCGGGTGCACTTGGATTTGATAAGACTGAATTCTTTCAATGTCTGTTATGAGTAGTGTTGATTGCGAATATTCTAATTGCGAATATCGGCACTTCGAGAACTCGCGAAAATCTAGAATATAGTGCTATATATTCGTAATCTCGAATATTCTAGTTGTTTTTTTTTATCAGTACTACTGCTTCTTGCCTGTGGGCCAATGAGAAGGCTGCAATATCTTTGTCAGAGCTTAGCAACATCCCTAGCAACCAATAGGAAAGTTGCCTACCCCTTTACTATATAAGAACCTCCCCACCAGCCATTCTCTGCAGTTTGTTTGCAGTTCTGAGAGAGAGAGCAGTGTCATTGCTGTGCTCTGTGCTTTGCTGAGTCATCTGGATCCTTATTCAATTACATTAGTTAGTTAGTTCATATATATAATACAGATAGTTAGTGGGAGATAGTCAGTGTAGGTTAGATGGTGATACAGTGTAGCTGATAGGTTCCAGGGCAGGGTGTTAGGTAGTGATAGGGATTACTGTGCTGTGATAGGGATTAGTGTCTGTGTTAGACACAGTGCTGTGATGTCACAACAATACTTAGTGCACCAGTCAGTAATAGTTAGTAAGTAATAGTCAGTAAGTAAGTTGCACATATTGCGCAAAAAAATGCGCATCATTAGTGCCGATTTTAGAAAATCGTGAAAACTAATGACTGGAGAAATTCTAGAATTCGCGAATTTATTGCAAATATCATGCGAAAAATTTCCAAAATATTGTGAAAACTAATATTTCCTATGTCGCTCATCACTAGTTTTTAGCATCCATGTATTTGCCTTTCATAAATGATTCTAAGAGTTCATTCACTTGCAGCAGATTTGTTGCAGATATTGTCTCATTCCTGTGCACAGGGCTTTCAGAAATCAATGTGCTGCTGCTGAAAAAAAAACCTCTGTGTGACTAGATCCTATATTACTAAGGGCGGGTTCACATCACCGTTATGGATTCCGTTTTTGTTTTCCGTTATAACATAGTTATAACAGAATCCATAAGACGGAAGTCAAAACGGAAGCCTTTAAATTCCGTTTTTATCCGTCATAATAGAAGTCTATGGGAATCATAACGGATCCGTTTGGTTACCGTTATGCAAGACGGAAAACTAAGTCCTGTGGACAGGACTTTTTTTCCATTCTGCATAACGGAAACCAGACTGATCCGTTATAATTCCCGTAGACTTCTAGTATGACAGAAAGCAAAACAGAATGCCTTTTAAAGGCTTCCATTTTGACTTACGCCTTATGGATTCCGTTATTTTCTGTTATAACCATGTTATAACGGATAACAAAAACGGAATCCATAACGGTGATGTGAACAAGTCCTAACCAGTATGACTGACCTAATAACTATGTATAAAGGAAAGGTCAATACAGAGATCTATCTATACCAAGGATTGTGACTGTGACGAGGGAACATCCTCTACTTCTAAAGGATGGAAGGTTTCTACACAAACATAGAAGAGGATTCTTTATGGTAAGAGCAGTGAGACTATGAAACTCTCTGCCTGAGAAGGTGGTGATGGTGAACTCACTAAAATGGCTCAAAAAGGGCCTGAAAACATTTCTGGAGTGTAATAATATTATAAGTTATAGTTACTTGGGTTTTTGATTCAGGAAGTTGTGCTCATTGGCAGGGTTGGAGTCGGAAAGGACATTTTTTCCTAAAATTAGGAAATTGGCTTCTACCTCATAAGGTTTTTTTTTGGCCTACCTCTGGATCAAATGTTGTAAGTAAGACAATAGGCTGAACTGGATGGAATTATGCCTTTTTCAGCTTTATAAACTATAGTATTATGTTACTGTAAGCGCGTTGTGACTGTGCTTACTTTTTTTTCCTTGTTGTGAGAAGAGAAAATTTGCAAATTTGGTACAATTTTGTAAGCAACTTTTTAATTTTGGCATTGTTTGGCCAAAACTAGGCATAGGGCTGAACAACATATGTAGGCCTCTGCGTTTTCTGCAACTTTATTCCTACTAACCTATATACCTATAAATATGCTAATTATTCTCATAACTATATTAATCCTGCAATAATGTCAAAGTTTGATAGTTGATTGTTAACTGCAGTTGTTATAGTAGAGAAGCTTCTGTTAGTCAATTGTGTTCCCACCCTCTTACGATCCACTAACAGAATGAGACTTCCCCAAAAAGAGAAGACATCATCAAGGAGAGGGGAGTTAGATGTTCACAGCTGCAAGAACTGCATTATTATGTGGTTAGGTCATCTGATGGTGACACATGGAAAATGTTTAGTGAGACATCTACTCATCCACGTTCCACAAGTGTGTTTTACAATTAGAAGACATATCATTAGAAATAGTATAATTAGATATGCTGATTTCTCCAGATTATGAGTCAGGGGCATACATAGAACTGAGGGGGGCTTATAAGAAAGATTTAAATGGAGCCCCCTACCTTTGCTGGTGAACATCACCATGCTCCTAACCTTCTGGAATGGAAGGACTTGGTGCTTGTTTACCCCCATCTAATTCGCAAAACCTTTGGATAATTCCCCACAACCTTATTTTTTGAAGATCCTGTGCAGAGCGCATCTCTACACAGGGTATTGTTACCCAGCTGGGTCCCATCATTATAGGTTACATGTGTGGTATATATGCCGTTGTAAATAGAATCATTACATTTAAATCAGACCAATTTCCACATGTGTAATATAAGTCTACTACAAAGAATATTTTCAAGAGCTTTCAGCTAAATTACCAGTTTCAATAAAGCATTTAACTAAAACCATCTACATGTGCTTAACATGCCTACAATACAACCGCCTTTTATAAACCAAGCGCAGGGTGCTAGCTCTTTTTATGTCGCCCCTGCCCCCGTCCTCCGCCCTCCATCCTGTTCTGTATAGTAGATTATAAAATAATGCTGTGAGTACCATGTAAACTGTGAGTGTAGTCATTGTGAATATACTTTTTCTGTTTTTTTCCAAGCAAAACAATGCTCAGCAGGAATAAAGATAAGGAGGTGGAGAAGAGTAACAAAAAATACTAATACAAAGCAGTTTGGCATATAAACCAGAACAACCAAACAAGCTGCATACAAAAACACATAATAATACAATCCAGAGAAACTAGTGATAAAGTCATAACAAATGTGTTACTCAAACGGGAATGCAAATCTTTAGTGTGAATCATTGGTGAGAAAATAATAGAAAGGAAGGAGGGAAAGTCCTCAAAATACAAACAACCAACATGGGTCAAGAGAACCTTGAATTATAAGGTGAAAAATGAAATCTAAAATCTGCATAGAATCCACTATGTTAAAGTATACCTTGCCATACGGGCTGCAGTATCAAAAATAGAATCTTTTCTATGACCTCCTCCTCAAAACAATGAGACATGGTGAGAAGTTGTGGACACCTAGGGGGACATTTTCAACCCCTGTATGCCAGAAAACTGAAATCAAAAAGTTGCAAAGATTGTCACAATTTTGAGGCTTTTGTACCCTGTTTACCTTTAAAAAAATAAATAGGCAGAGCAGGTCTGATCAATTTATTATGTTGTACACCAGGACTCCCGCAGAAGCAGGGGAAGCAGCTGCTTTGGGGCCCAAACTCAGAAGGGGCCCATCCGGGATGAAGATTAAACGATTTTATTGTCAGGGTCCCCTCGACAGTATTATACAATGATGATATATACAGTGAAACTGAAGAAAACGGACGGAACAGCTGTTGGGCCTCGTTTGAAAGAGCTGTCTTGACTAGTCAAAGGAGTGGGGGTTGCACAGGAGGAGGGGGATTGAGAAGAAGTTTCTGGGGGGTGGAGGGGCCCATTAAAAAATTTGCAGTCATTTCTAGTTACGCCACTGCACAGAGATATGTCACAATTATTAAGAAGCTTTCACGTCCTATAATTGTCACACATTTAATGGAAGCGGGACATAGATTAAGACCAGAGTACAAAAAAGCTTTTGTGCTATCATAAGTGTAATTGCTGTTTGGTCTTTTAAAGCCTGGCATAAACAGCTCAGTAAATAATGAAATGAGACACATAGAGTTGGTGTGACCCTGTGTGACTGGCTACGTCTTAGATCAGAAAGCGCAGTGACGTGGACAATGGGGGAAACCATCTTTGATTTTCACAGCTGTCGGCATTATACAAATGATTAAAAATGCTATTACAGCAGCTCTTGAGCTAGTAACCACAAATTTTTGGAACATGTGGGTGTCCAAGTGCTGAGACCCACAGTGCTTACATGGAGTACTGTCTCACCTAGCTGCTAAAGACTGACTCAAAAGACGTTTCTCTTGTGGAAACCCCCAAAGCTGTCAAAGGGAATCTTACCTGCCGGGCAATGTTCCCTTAGAGAAAAAGTTATGCAAAGTAGCTCTTCTCTAGGAAGAAGGAACCTACTGTGGACAGCTTCTCTGTGTCTGATCTTTTAACAGGCCTTACACATAACTAAGGATATAATCTAAACCAGAATTTTCTCCATAAGGAAAAGACAGACAGTTCTTTTGGAGGTTTTGTCCCTTGTCAGAGTGAACAGGGTACTGGTTGGCTGTGTGAGATTTCTTTGACGTGAGTCTCAAGGAATAAAGTTTCTCCTCAAAACTGTCAGTAGATAGGCAATTTTCCTTCTCCCTAGATGAGAGATGCTTTGCATACCTTTTTTTTTCTTCAGAAGGAAGCATGTGTAGTACCCCAGACCTGGGTGAATCTGCAAATTGTTTTATTGTTAAGCATTGTTGTGTAATGTTATCTGTATTTCATGTTTTGGCCGTAAGTTCCACCAGAGGAGGTGTGAATGGCAAAAGTTGCCAGGAACGGGGGGCTTACTATCCTGTTCCTCCCCTCTTGTTAGAAGTGGGCTGGTCCTGCTTCCTGCCAGGAGGGGGAGTTTGAGAATAAGCAGGGTACATAATTACTAGTGTTGGGTGCTAATATTCGAATCGCGAATTTTAATCGCGAATATCGCCACTTCGCTAATTCGAAAAGATTTAGAATATAGTGCTATATATTCGTATTCGCGAATATTCTAGTTTTTATTTAAATCTGAACCCATGATCCCCCCCTGTTTCTTCCTAGTGGGCCAATTAGAAGGCTGCAATGTCTTTGTGTGAGCCTAGCAACATCCCTAGCAACCAATAGGAAACTTGCCTACCCCTTACTATATAAGAACCTCCCCAGCAGCCATTGTATGCAGTATTTTGCAGTTCTGAGAGAGACAGCAGTGTCATTGCTGTGCTGTGTGCTTTGCTGAATCATCTGGATCCTAATTTAATTACATTAGATAGTTAGTTAGTTAGTTAGTTAGTTAGTTAGTTAGCTTATATATATAATACAGATAGTTAGTGGGAAATAGTCAGTGTAGGTTAGATAGTGATATAGTGTAGCTAATAGATTCCAGTGCAGGGTGTTAGGTAGTGTGATGCTGTGTAGTAGTTCTGCTCTCCATACATACATACATACATACATACATTGGGCTGTGATGTCACAAGTTCACAACAATACTTAGTGCACCAATCAGTAATATGTAGTCAGACCTGCTAAAATGTGAAGTTGCACGTATTGCGCCCAAATATGCGCATCATTAATTGACGATTTGCGCAATCACTAATATATTGGAGCACTCTATCTGCATATAAGGCTATTGTAATGTTCTGCCATGCCAACCGTTTTATCCAGTCTCAGGAAACTTCTAGCAGCTTGTAAAATGCAGCAAAAGTGACCCACCCCTGTATTGCGCTTGCAATACGTCCATATTACATTGCCGATTTTCACAATCAAGAAAATAATGGCGAATTTGCAAATTTATGACGAATATTCGTGAAATATCGCGAATTCGAATATTGCACCTGCCACTCATCACTAATAATTGCCCTATATCTTAAGCAGACATTGCTTCACTTCAGAGCAGTGTTATATCTATAGGTTGTATAGAAAAAGCAATTGCATTTGCATTCTGATGCCTGTTCTGGATCGAAGGGCTCTCTGCTACATAAGAATATTATAAATGGTAGATGGTGATGGGGTCGTGGCACACCACACCTTAACTATAATGGTTACATTGACTGTTTTTTCTTCGGAGTGCTATGGTTTCCATATTTTGCAATGATGATGACTTACAAGCCTGCAAGTTGGAATACATGGCTGTAAGCTATATCTGTGCTGTAGATCAGCAATTTTGAGCTACAGGGCAAATTAATTTTAAATATCTCTGCTTTCATTGAGGAACAAAATGTCATAACCTGGTTCTTTTCTTTAAAAAGGAAATGCTGTAATTTACATTATTTATAGCTTAATGACTACAATGTCAAGTAAAGCTGGAAAGAGATATGAGATTTTGATTATGAAAGCCACCAATTGCATGTCTTCAGTGTCTATGTGATGGTCCCACTGTGCCTCTTGTTGTTTGGGAAGTAGAACAAAACAGGTTGGATTTTTATCTGCCCAATCCATTCTCCTCAGGGAGATAAGAAATGGCATGTCTGGCAGCTACAATGCCTTGAAAAAGTATTCACACCCTTGAACTTTTCCACATTTTTCACATTACACCCACAAACTTAAATGTATTTTATTGGGATTTTATGTGATAGACCAAAAACAAAACAGCAAGTATGTGTGAAGTGGAAAGAAAAGGATACATGGTTTTCCAAATGTTTATAAACAAATAAAAATAAATAAAAATCTGAAAAGTGAGATGTCCATTTGTATTCAGCCCCCTGCAGTCTGAAACCCCTAAATAAAATCCAGTGTGACCAATTGCCTTCAGAACTTACCTAAAATAGTAATAGAGTCCACCTGTGTAATTTATACTCAGTATAACTACAGCTGTGAAGACCTCAGAGGTTCGTTAGAAAACATTAGTAATTAGGGATGAGCAAGTTTTGAAGTTCGAGTTTAGGTATATACTGAATTGCGTTATGGATTCCATTACCACGGACCATAACGCAATTCCATGATGGAATGCATTCCATCATAATAGAAGTCTATGGGCAACATAACTGATCTATCCAGTTTTAATTATGCAGGAGAGGAGTAGGGCACAACTACAAACCTACCAAGACATTGCCGTCCACCTAAACTGACAGCCCAGGCAAGAAGAGCACTAAATAGAGAAGCAGCCAAGAAGCCCATGGTCACTCTGGAGGAGCTGCACAGATCCACAGCTCAGGTGGGAGAATCTGTCCACAGGACAACTATTATCTGTGTGCTGCACTAATCTGGCCTTTATGGAAGAGTGCCATGAAGAAAGCCATTTTTGAAAGCATCAGCAAGCCAAAAGAAGTCCCGTTTGCAGTTTGCCACAAGCCAAAAAGGTGCTCTGGTCAGATGAGACCAAAGTTGAACTTTTTTTTGTCTAAATGCAAAACGCTATGCGTGGTGGAAAAATAACACTGCACGCCATTCTGAACACACCTTCCCCACTGTGAAACATGGTGGTGGCAGCATCATCCTGTGGGGTTGATTTTCTTCAGCATGGACAGGGAAGCTGATCACAGTTCATGGTAAAATAGATGGAGCTAAATACAAGGCAATCCTGGAGAAAAACCTGGTAGAGGCTGCAAACAACTTTATACTAGGGTGGAGATTTACCTTTCAGCAGGACGACGACCCTAAACATAGAGTCAGAGCTAAAATGGAATGGTTTAGATCAAAGCATGTTCATGTGTTAGAATGACCCAGTTCCAGAGCTAAATCCCTTCGAGAATCTGTAGCAAGACTTGAAAATTGCAGTTCACAGATGATGTCCATCCAATCTGACTGAGTTTGAGCATCTCTTTAAAGATGACCTGTTGGGAGCTTCATCCTGGTCTAACGACAGGTAGCATGAAATCCTCACAGGCTCCATGGTTTATATTGGGCAATCCATGAAACAAATTCAAAACCTTTTTATTTGTGTATTTTCAGAAATCGGGGCCCTCCTTTTTATCTTTTCGACTGCAGGTCTTCTGATTTCCATTCTGACCTTCTGTCATCCACCTCTTAGACTGCCTGGTGCACATGGTATATTGGTAGTCCTAGACTCACATGAGCAGTGCTGGCCAATCTGAGAGCAGCAGGAAGTGTTTTGTACTACCAAATGCACAGTATGCACCAGGCAGTCTGAGAAGCAATGAAGACATTTTGGATAGCAGACAAGGAACTGGGGTATTGGCAGATCTGCAGCTGAGAAGGTGAAACGTAGGGCACCAAATAACTGTCCAGTTAATGTGAATATTCTTTCTTGAACCAGAGGGTTGCTTTAAAGGTTTATCATTAGGATAGGCCAACAATGTTTTATCAGCCTGCAGAAGTTCTCTGAATCTAGCATAGCTAAATAGTGCTGCTTGCCTGCAAGACCACATTAACTATAATGGTAACTGGCTGGAATCCGGCCGCTCCCCAGCATAAATGTTGAGGATCAGCTGGACAAAAACTGTTGCATGCAGCAATTTATGAGCAGCCAGATGCCTATTAGTTCCCATTATACGGATTATACTAAATTAAAGTGGTATTTTACCTACTATAAATGAAAAAAATAAAAGCTCTTTGCGCACATTTTTGATCAAACGGGTGTTGGGCCCATCTACCAGGCATCAAGGTTGCTTCTGCAGATGAGTCCCTAACACTTTTTGTAGTAAATATTGAGGGTAGCTGCCCCTTTTAGATTGAGCACTCCCCGCCCATCTGTCTGGAGCTTCTGAGCAGAGTATAAATGTAGCTGGTTCCTACCCCGCCCTGAACATTGTAGGCTTAGGTGAAGTCCAGGAGAGGCAGTTCTGTTAGTGTTAGGGACCCATCTGCAGAAGCCACCTTGAAGCCTGGTAGATGGGCCCGACACACGTTTGATCAAAAATGTGCGCAAAGAGCTTCTATTTTTTTCATTTATGGTAGGTAAAATACAACTTTAATTTAGTATCATCCCTATTTCCCAGTTTTATTGTTTTGTATGTGAAATGTTGTGCTGCCATACCTGTTTTTGTTCACTTCCTGCATGCTAGCTTTATGGATGTGCACCTGCAACTATGAATATCCCATTATAGTCAGTGAAGTCCAGTGGGCATGTGGCTTTATCCGGCAATGCGGATGTAGAAAACTTTGGCAGGCTGTTCTCAGCCTTTATACTGTATATTCTCTCCTTTTTTGATCCGCTTATGATTTTGGCTTCCAAAACTGCATGTAGAAACCTGACCGTGTGGCCTTACCCTAAGGCAGGGATCAGCAACCTGCGGCTCTACAGCTGCTGTGAAACTACAATTCCCAGCATGCTCTATTCATTTCTATGGGAGTTCACAGAAGAGCAGAGTAAGTATGCATGCTGGGAGTTGTAGTTTCACAACAGCTGGAGAGCTGAAGGTTGCCTACCCCTGCCCTAAGGGTACTGCAGCTGAACGCAACTCATATAGCCAAGTCTCTTTGTCAGTGTAAGCAATGAACAATGGGACTTGCAGAAGTTCATGCATCAATCAACCATAGGCCATCGATGTTAATCCCAGAGAAACCCTATAAAAAAGTTTTTACTGAAAATAGCACATTGTTACAGTTACATTCTGGGCTCAAAACTGGTGATAAAACATTAATTTGGAAATCTTTCTCTTAGAGGGGTATTCCCATCTAAGACAATGGGGGCATATGGCCTAGGATATGTCCCCATTGTCTGATAGGTGTGGTCCTATCACCTACACCGAGAACGTAGCGGGGAAGGGGGAGGCCGGAGGCCCCCTGGTTTCACTGGGTCTGGCCACCACCAAGCACTCTCCCCATCCTAGCATCCTAGCAATATGCCCCCATTGTCTGAGATGACACAACCCTTTAAAGTATTCTTCAGAGGCCATGGCTACAAGAACTGATTTGTTTATATCCAGACCATCAATTAATATGTAAAATGTTCCCTATTGTACCCAATTTTGGACATGTGAGTTACATTAGTCCCTGTCCCCGAGATTAGCCCCCTGGGATGGAAATCTGCAAAGAAGATATATGACAAAGTACAAGCTCAAAACATGCTTAATCAAATAACAATATACAAGAAATTCAGAAAATCCCTCTATTGTAATCACTAAACCAATGACCAGACTATAAACACTCGAGATCGGTTTCACAGGCTGCTTATGAAATTTTTGCTTACCACTACCATATATTCACACTATAGTATAGCCCTGGCACAGAGAAAACATAGACCAAGTCAATTACAATTTACTGCTCAAGAATATTGAGTCTCCAATACTGAACTACAGGAAATCAAAGTAATTATAGATTATGCATCATCAGTATTCAATGATTCAGTGTTTTGTCTCCATGGAAGTCAAATTCCACATTCCCCAGCTATAGCATTTCCAGGAAGGAACTCATTGATTCGTGATGATAATAGTAAAAGGGGAAATGCGCTCTTAACTCAAGAGACAATATATAATATATACAATTGTGTACTTAAAGAACATAGGCTTAATAGTGTAAGAGTTCCCTGTTCTCCCAGGAAAAGAAAAAAAGTGTATGTTGATAAATATGTTATGTTAGTGATATCTACAACAACATATTGAACGATAGGCAATATATCAAACAAAATTTTCCAAAAAGTACGCATACGCAATAGATGCAAATTACTGCTGTTTTTAGTTGTGCAGTTTTAATGCCCCTCAGAAGCTATATGGCCAAAAACCACACTGCAAAACTGTGCCAATTTGCAGTAAAACTGCAGGTTTTTGACTATGCAGCATACTACTGCTTCCTATGTGTACAGGCACCTTAAGGCCCCGTCACTTATGAATTGTGTTTGCTGTTTTTTTTTTACCACTAAGAAAATGCTAGAAAAACAAATGCCTTTTTATGGCATTATTTGGTGATTATTTTCCTGAATTGCGGGATGATTAAAAAGAGGCTAAAAAAACACCATTGTTATAACATGCTGTTTTTTAAAATAAACTCACACAAGTTGAAAAAATGCCATTATCACAAAAAAAATGCATGTGTGTCAAATTCCCAAACACTTGCAGTGAACAGCTGTAGTTGGTGTGATTCCTGTAAAAGAACATTCTGAAACATACATGTAAATGTCAAAATAGGGGAAAATGCCATAAAACAACTACGGTATGTTTGATTCCAGCCTAAAGAAGATTCAAGATGTGCAATTGTGCAATTTGCTGTCTGCAATATTGGCACCAACGGCCATACATTCGTGTGAATGAGCCCTAAGCAGCACAGTCAGTGGGGCCGGGAGGGGAGATGAGGCAAAATGGTTCTTTTTGTTTCCAGTACACTGCAGTATACCAATGTATAACAGCCAGATGGAGGTCAAAAGGATAGTCTTTTGACCTTCGTCTGACTAATAGAGCCCTATGCAAACATTAACATATACGTCTGAAGGTTTTCTGACGTAAAGGCTAAATGTACGGGAAAAATGTGATGTGAACCCAGCCTTAGTCATTGCGAAGGGCTTGAGTGGTTTTAATGTCATTAGTGAGGCCTATAGTGAGGCCTACATTGGGTGCCATAACCACCCACCTGCAGCCATACTACCTGCACAACAAAATACCTGGACAAACCCAAAGATGGGTTCACACATAGGTTTTTAAAGTTTTTTTTTTTGTGCAAATGTAAAAATAGTAGCTGGGAAATATGAAAAGCAGGACACACAAAATCCTTCTTTTAATCTACTGATGTTATGGCATGCTGAAGCTTTATGCATTTTATTTGATTTCTACTTGGTTTTCATTTCTCCTTCTCCATAGGGAAAAATTTTTTGAATAAAACTGCATATACACAAAGCCAGCACATAAAAAGGCACACCTTACCATAGACAAAAATAATTGTTAATAAATCTTAAGGATTATTTTTATATATGGTTAGGTGTAACTTTTGTTATGTGCGGACATTGTTTTTGTATATGTAGTGTATTTGGGGGTACTATCTTTCCTTGGTGAGAGAAAAGTACTCCCCAAATCCTGACGTAGGTCTCTCACCCAGTTAAGCCAGTACTCTCTGCACTGATGAGGGGCAATTACCCCATAACAGCTTTGTGCAGATGTGATGCTGGCTTATTTAACATCTGAGTCATGTCTCAAGGCATGTCTCTAGAATGGTTGCCTTACATATGGTGGCATTACACTGGGTTCAGACCTGAGCGTTTCTGAGTAGCGCATTTTCCGCGTGTTTTTGTCGCGCGTTTTACGCGCGTTTTTGTGCCCATTTTTGGCAATAGTAAACGCTCGTTTTACACGCGTTTGTGTGATTGACTGCAGTGTTGTCCAATGACCAAATATCCCTGTCTATATGAAGTTTGGCCAATCAGAGCTGGGGTTTGGCCTTTCCAGCATGTTGCAAATTCATAAACGCGCGTTCAAACACGCGTTTTCAGTGTCAAAAACGCGCAAAATACAAGCGTTGCGCGTTCCCATTGAAGTCTATGGGCCAAAACGCGTGACAAACGCCCCAAAAAAATCTCAAGAACTTGTTTATGTGTTGGGCGTTTTTTAGCGCTGTAAAACACTGTAAAACGCCCTGGCCCTGTCTGCAGCCGAAATCCCGTACCTGCGCCGTAACGGTCTTCAGTCGGCGCAGGTGCTCTGAGAGAAGGACGCTCGCTTGGCTGCTTCTTCTCTCAGAGTGCTTGCGCCGACTGTAGACCGATACGGCGCAGGCGCGGTATTTCGGCTGCAGACAGGGCCAGCTGGAGGAGGAGAGCGCGCTGGCCCTGTCTACCAAGAGCAGAGGGGGCGTTCCCAGAGCTTGAGAATGCGGCGGCTACCAGCAAGTATCCGCCCAACTTGCTGGTAGCAAAGACAATTTGCATATTATAAAAGTACGATTTATAGAAGATAGAAAACTCAAATAAAGGTATGAAACATATGTTTGAACTCAGCTGACATTAGCAAGTAGCTAATGTCAGCTACTGAAAATTCCATAAGTGGCGGTGACAGAAGCCCTTTAAGAGCTCATTTGCATCCCTTTCTTTTATGTAGTGTATTGGCACATATAGGCACCCCAAAACCACAAAAAAAATGCCATGAAACCGCATGCAGCTTGGAAAGAAAATGCAAGTGGTTTTTATTGCCGTTTTTATTAGTAAATAAATGCCAATACAAATTCATGCATCTAGAGGCCCTCAGGCCAGTTTCACATGAGCATATTACAGGTGGGATCTACAATGATGCTTGAAAGTTCGTGAACCTCAGAATTTTTCACATAAATCCTAAAAGTAGATAAAGATATTCGAATCAAATAAATTGGAAATATTACATTGATTTATTTATTGAGAAAAATGTTCCAATTTCACATGTCACATGAGAAGCAAAAGTATCTGGCCCTTTGTTTCAGTATTTGATGCAGCAATAACTGCAATTAAATGTTTTTGGAAATTGTTGATTAGTCCTGCACATCAGCTTGGAGGAATTTATACCACCTTACAAAAGAGCTTCAACTGTTATGAGATTCCTTCCATGAACTGCTCGGTTCAGGTCCTTCCACAACATTTCTATTGGATCAAGGTCAGGACTTTGATTTGGCAAATCCAAAACTTTGGAGGAGATATATCAAAACTGGTGTAAAGTAGAACTGGCTTAGTTGCCCAGAATCAGATTACACCTTTAATTTTTCATTTCCACCTTTGAATATGAAAAAATGAAATCTGATTGGTTGCTATGGGCAACTAAGCTAGTTTTTCTTTACAACAGCTATAATAAATCTCCCTTTTTAACTTTATATTTCGTTAACCACTGTTTGGTAGAATGACTTGTTTGCTTAGGGTCATTGTCCTGCTGCATGATCCACGTTCTTTTGAGATTCAGCTCATGGACAGATTGTGGGGAAAATTGGCTTCTACCTCAAAGTTTTTTTTTTTTGCCTTCCTCTAGATCAACTAGCAGGATGACAGGCCGAACTGGATGGACAGATGTCTTTTTTCGGCCTTATGTACTATGTATGTACTATGTCCTGGCATTTCCCTTTAGAATTTGCTGTGTTTCACAGATGAGATGAGGTAATTATGCTGGAATGCAGTGTTTTCCCTTCTCCAAACATAATACTTTTTATTTAAATCAAAAAACTCTATTTTTGTTTTATCTGTCCACAAAACATTGTTCTAATAGCCTTCTGGCTTGTCCAGGTGATCTTTAGCAACTTGCATATCGGCAGCAATGTTCTTTTTGGAGAGCAGCAGCCTTCTCCTTGCAATTCTTTCATGCACACCTTTGTTATTCCATGTCCTCCTGATGGTATCATTAACATAAATATTAGCTAATGAGAGTAATGTTACCTTGTGTTCTTTTTGACCTCAAAGACTTAATCTTGACATGATCTTTGTTGATCGACCTCTGCTTGGGAGGATAATAATGGTCTTGAATTTCCTCCATTTGTACACAATCTGTTTAACTGTGTGTAACATAGTAACATAGTAACATAGTATATAAGACCGAAAAAAGACATTTGTCCATCCAGTTCGGCCTGTTTCCTACAAGTTGATTCAGAGGAAGGCAAAAAACCCCTGTGAGGCAGAAGCCAATTTTCCCCACTTAAGGGGAAAAAAATTCCTTCCCGACTCCAATCAGGCAATCAGAATAACTCCCTGGATCAACGACCCCTCTCTAGTAGCTATAACCTGTAATATTATTACACTCCAGAAATACATCCAGTCCCCTCTTAAATTCCTTTATTGTACTCACCATCACCACCTCCTCAGGCAGAGAGTTCCATAGTCTCACTGCTCTTACAGTGAAGAATCCTTTTCTATGTTTGTGTACTTTGTGAACCTTCTTTCCTCCAGACGCAGAGGATGTCCCCTTGTCACAGTCACAGTCCTGGGGATAAATAGATGATGGGACAGATCTCTGTACTGACCCCTGATATATTTATACATAGTTATTAGATCTCCCCTCAGTCGTCTTTTTTCTAAAGTGAATAACCCTAATTTTGATAACCTTTCAGGGTACTGTAGATCCCTCATTCCAGTTATTACTTTAGTTGCCCTCCTCTGAACCCTCTCCAGCTCTGCTATGTCTGTCTTGTTCACAGGAGCCCAGAACTGTACACTGTACTCCATGTGTGGTCTGACTAGTGATGTGTAAAGTGGTAAGACTATGTTCTCATCACGGGCATCTATGCCCCTTTTGATGCAACCCAGTTATCTTATTAGCCTTGGCAGTAGCTGCCTGACACTGGTTTTTGCAGCTTAATTTGCTGTTTATTAAAATTCCTAGATCCTTTTCCATGTCAGTGTTACTGAGTGTTTTACCATTTAATATGTACGGGTGACTTGCATTATTCCTTCCCATGTGCATAACTTTACATTTGTCAGTGTTAAACCTCATCTGCCATTTTTCTGCCCAAGCCTCCAATCTATCCAGATCCCTCTGTAGCAGAAAACTGTCCTCTTCAGTGTTAATTACTTTACACAGTTTAGTGTCATCTGCAAAAATAGATATTTTACTGTGCAAGCCTTCTACAAGATCATTAATAAATATATTGAAGAGAATAGGGCCCAATACTGACCCCTGAGGTACCCCACTAGTTACAGTGACCCAATCTGAGTATCTACCGTTAATAACCACCCTCTGTTTTCTGTCACTTAGCCAGTTACTTACCCACATACAGACATTTTCTCCCAGTCCGAGCATCCTCATTTTATATACTAACCTTTTATGAGGTACGGTGTCAAATGCTTTGGAGAAGTCCAGATATACGACATCCATTGATTCGCCGCTGTCAAGTCTAGAACTTACCTCCTCATAGAAGCTGATTAAATTCGTTTGGCATGACCGATCCCTCATGAAGCCATGCTGATATGGCGTTATTTGCTTATTTTCATTGAGATACTCCAAAATAGCATCTCTTAGAAACCCTTCAAACAGTTTACCAACAATAGATGTTAAACTTACCGGCCTATAATTTCCAGGCTCTGTTTTTGGACCCTTTTGAATATTGGCACCACATTTGCTATGCGCCAATCCTGTGGAACATTCCCTGTTATTATAGAGTCCGTAAATATCAGAAATAATGGTCTGGCTATGACATCACTTAATTCCCTTAGGATACGGGGTGTATGCCATCCGGTCCTGGCGATTTGTCTATTTTAATCTTTTTAAGTCGCTGTTGTACTTCTTCCTGGGTCAGACAGGGCACTTTTAATGGGGATTTACTTTTACATTCTGCATTTCATCTGACAGTTTATTTTCCTCAGTGAATATAGTGGAGAAAAAAATATTTAATAGTTTTGCTTTATCCTCGTCGCTCTCTGCAACACCCCCTCATTGCTATGTAGAGGGCCGACTCCTTCAGATTTATATTTTTTACTATTTATATAATTGAAGAACATTTTAGGGTTAGTTTTACTCTCTTTGGCAATTAATCTCTTGGTCTCTAGTTTGGCAAATTTTATTAGTTTTTACATATTCTATTTTTTTCCTTATAGTTTATCAGTGCTTCCTGACTCCTCCTGTTTAAGTGATTTATATGCTTTCTTTTTGTCATTTATTGCCTTCTTTACGTGTTCCATTTATCCACATTGGTTTCTTATTGTTCCTTAGCCTTTTATTCCTATAAGGTATGTACCTCTCACAATTAGATGTTACAATGCTTTTAAAAATCTCTCATTTTATGGTTGTATTTTTATTTTTGAGGACTTTGTCCCAGTTAGTTAGGCCTATGGCCTCGCTTAGTTGGCTAAATTTTGCTTTTTTGAAGTTTGGTATTTTTGTTCCTCCCTTTAGAAACTCTCGTTTGAAGGATAATTGGAAGGTTATAACTTTATGGTCACTATTTCCCAAGTGTCCCCCAACCTGCACATCTGTTGTTCTATCAGGTCTATTGGTTTATACTAAGTCCAGTATGGCCGTCCCTCTAGTGGGGTCCTGAACCAGTTGGGAAAGGAAATTGTCTTTGGCTATTGCCAAGAACCTGTTTCCTTTTTGGGATGTACAGCTTTCAGTTTCCCAGTCTATATCTGGATAGTTGAAGTCCCCCATGATAACGACTTCATTATGATTTGCCGCCTCGTCTATCTCGTTTAGTAATAGATTTTCTGTGGACTCTGGTATATTAGGTGGTTTATAATACACTCCTATTAGTATTTTATTATTGTTTTTTGCTCCATGTATTTCTACCCACAGTGACTCCACATGTTCATGTCCCTCAGAGATGTATTCTCGAATTACGGGATTTAGACAGGACTTCACATAGAGGCAGACCCCTCCACCTCTCCGGTTTTGACGATCCTTTCTAAACAGATTGTAACCTTTTATATTAACTGCCCAGTCATAGCTATCATCCAGCCATGTCTCAGTTATTCCCACTACGTCATAGTCCTCCTCACACATCACTAATTCCAGTTCACCAGTCTTGTTAGTCAGGCTTCTGGCATTAGTACAGGGAGTGCAGAATTATTAGGCAAGTTGTATTTTTGAGGATTAATTTTATTATTGAACAACAACCATGTTCTCAATAAACCCAAAAAACTAATTAATATCAGCTGAATATTTTTGGAAGTAGTTTTTAGTTTGTTTTTAGTTTTAGCTATTTTAGGGGGATATCTGAGTGTGCAGGTGACTATTACTGTGCATAATTATTAGGCAACTTAACAAAAAACAAATATATACCCATTTCAATTATTTATTTTTACCAGTGAAACCAATATAACATCTCAACATTCACAAATATACATTTCTGACATTCAAAAACAAAACAAAAACAAATCAGTGACCAATATAGCCACCTTTCTTTGCAAGGACACTCAAAAGCCTGCCATCCATGGATTCTGTCAGTGTTTTGATCTGTTCACCATCAACATTGCGTGCAGCAGCAACCACAGCCTCCCAGACACTGTTCAGAGAGGTGTACTGTTTTCCCTCCTTGTAAATCTCACATTTGATGATGGACCACAGGTTCTCAATGGGGTTCAGATCAGGTGAACAAGGAGGCCATGTCATTAGATTTTCTTCTTTATACCCTTTCTTGCCAGCCACGCTGTGGAGTACTTGGACGCGTGTGATGGAGCATTGTCCTGCATGAAAATCATGTTTTTCTTGAAGGATGCAGACTTCTTCCTGTACCACTGCTTGAAGAAGGTGTCTTCCAGAAACTGGCAGTAGGACTGGGAGTTGAGCTTGACTCCATCCTCAACCCGAAAAGGCCCCACAAGCTCATCTTTGATGATACCAGCCCAAACCAGTACTCCACCTCCACCTTGCTGGCGTCTGAGTCGGACTGGAGCTCTCTGCCCTTTACCAATCCAGCCACGGGCCCATCCATCTGGCCCATCAAGACTCACTCTCATTTCATCAGTCCATAAAACCTTAGAAAAATCAGTCTTGAGATATTTCTTGGCCCAGTCTTGACGTTTTCAGCTTGTGTGTCTTGTTCAGTGGTGGTCGTCTTTCAGCCTTTCTTACCTTGGCCATGTCTCTGAGTATTGCACACCTTGTGCTTTTGGGCACTCCAGTGATGTTGCAGCTCTGAAATATGGCCAAACTGGTGGCAAGTGGCATCTTGGCAGCTGCACGCTGACTTTTCTCAGTTCATGGGCAGTTATTTTGCGCCTTGGTTTTTCCACACGCTTCTTGCGACCCTGTTGACTATTTTGAATGAAACGCTTGATTGTTCGATGATCACGCTTCAGAAGCTTTGCAATTTTAAGAGTGCTGCATCCCTCTGCAAGATATCTCACTATTTTTGACTTTTCTGAGCCTGTCAAGTCCTTCTTTTGACCCATTTTGCCAAAGGAAAGGAAGTTGCCTAATAATTATGCACACCTGATATAGGGTGTTGATGTCATTAGACCACACCCCTTCTCATTACAGAGATGCACATCACCTAATATGCTTAATTGGTAGCAGGCTTTCGAGCCTATACAGCTTGGAGTAAGACAACATGCATAAAGAGGATGATGTGGTCAAAATACTCATTTGCCTAATAATTCTGCACTCCCTGTATACATACATTTGACACGTTTATGTGTATTTTTTACCCTACATCTTTCATTCTGAGCTGTTCTAGTCCCCCCTTCCATTCCTCCCCCAGTCACACTACCTCGCCCCTGGTCTCTATCTGCACTATCTTCCCCTCCTATAACGTAATTACCCCCCCCAGTCCCTAGTTTAAACACTCCTCCAACCTTCTAGCCATCTTTCTCCCCAACACAGCTCCTCCTTCCCCATTGAGGTGCAGCCCGTCCCTACGATAGAGCCTGTAGCCAACAGAGAAGTCGGCCCAGTTCTCCAGGAACCCGAACCCCTCCTTCCACTCGTTAACCTCCCTAATCTCCCGCTGCCTTTCTTGTGTGGCTCGTGGTACAGGCAGTATTTCAGAAAATACTACTTTTGAGGTCCTTGCCCTAAGCTTTTGACCTAAATCTCTGAAATCATTTTTAAGGACTCTCCACCTTCCTCTAACTTTGTCATTGGTTCCGATATGGACCATGACCGCTGGATCTTCTCCAGCCCCTCCCAGTAATCTGTCAACCCGATCCGCGATGTGTCGAACTCTAGCGCCAGGAAGACAGCACACTGTTCGGCGATCACGATCTTTGTGACAGATCGCCCTATCTGTACCCCTAATAATTGAGTCTCCCACTACCAGCACCTGTCTGGCCTGCCCTGCTCTCCTGGTCCCCTGCTTACTGGAGTCTAAACACCTTGGAGTTTATTTTGTAACCTTTACCAGCCTGATGAGCATCAACAACTCTTCTTCTGAGGTCCTCAAAAATTTTCTTTGTTCGTGCCATGATACAATTCCGCAAATGGGTTCTTTAAATAAAAAAGTCACCCACACCTGATTGTTATCCCATTGATTGAAAACACGTGACTTTATTTCACCTTCAAATTATCTGTCAATTCACATACTTTTGATACTCACAGATGTAATATTGAATCATTTTCCTCAATAAATAAATGACTAAGTCTAATATTTTTGACTAATTTGTTTGACTTTATCTACTTTTAGGACTTGTATGATCTGGTGTAGTTTTAGGTCACATTTATGCAGAAATTTAGAAAATTCTGAAGGCTTTGCAAGATTTCAACTTTCCACTGTATATTAGGCCCCATTCACATCCGCAATTTGCGGAACGGAATTGCGGACCCATTCATTTCTATGGGGACAGACTGTGTCCCGATCGGATACGGAATTTTCTATATAGTTCTGGCAGTGTGCGGATCCGCAAAATGCGGAAAGCACATTGCCGGTGTGCGTGTTTTGCGGATCCGTGGATCCGCAAAACACATACGTACTTCTGAATGGAGCCTTACTGTGAGCTTTATTCAGTAATGCTGGAGTTCTGCATAATGCTGTGAGTTTGGTTCATGGTCAGATCAGGATTCTTGGCCATAATACAGCGACAAAAATGGACCCATAATGCACTTATGTGAACCTGGCTAGAGTGTATATCTATTTGTGACTATAGCAAGTCTACAGAAGAGTGGCCTGTGGCCACTGGGGAAAGCAGCCCTGCTGGTGAACCCTGGAGCATGCATGTACTGAAAGTGAACCAACTTCAACCTTCAAAATTGTAAATAAGGAACACAGGGATAAAAAGGTGAAGCTAGTAGATTAGATATTCAGGCAATGCAATGTTAAGTTGGGTGGAGGCTAGCTATAAATATGCTGCAGTGTAATCATGAGTTCCTTTTTTACTTCGATTACTACATGATTCAAAGTCAACACACATGGCTCATCAGTGGTGTGTGAACCACACCTTAATACAGATAGTCCTTCCTGTGGTCTATTGGCATAACTGGTAGAAGCGCATGTACCTATATACAGTGCTATATAGAGTAGTATTCTGTATCTAAGGATAATGGGAAAGTAACACATATATCTCTCATCAATAATCAAGAGGAGAACCTACAGAGAACAGATGCAGATCTATCTATCTATTATACTTTATGCAGGATCCACTCCTGTTTATGGCTTACACATACTGATGCAAAATTCAATGTGAATCAACAAGAGGCCTACACCCGTCAGTGGCTGGCCCCGCTAGTGAAGAATCCTCCCCTTTACCAGGCCCTGGCAATCCTATGCCTGAACCATTGCTCTGAGTAGTGGCGCAAGAGCAAAGACTCTGGAGAGGTGACTGTTCAGGTGCTTCTACCTGGAAGTGTTGCAGCGCATGTACAGTTGCTGCACCAGTATTGAAAGCAGAGCCTTTCTGCTTCCATCACTACTCGGAACAGTGGTACAGGCACACGAATGTCAGGGCCGGGTGACATGTCCGACCTTGTCAATCAAGTGGTCGGAAGGTATTCTTCACTAGCGGAGACAGCCCCTCTCAGGTTTTGAACTCTGGTTGATGAATCAATTCGCTCATCCCTACATTAAATCCCACATGTAAATGTCAGTTGTATTGCCCGTGACAATGAGGTTAGCAGAAGAAGACAGGCGGCAAACTCAGACTTTCATTAGAATAAATATCCTGACTAACGTTACCACCTCACTCCTGTCCGCTCTCTAATCACAGATGGCCACAGATAAGGGTCATGGTGCCAGAAGGAGATTTGTGATTTCACAGCTTGTGGCCTCAAATCTAATAATCTGTTTCTCTTAACCCTTTCAATTACTCGGATTTTATTAAATCCAGGAAGGGGGTAGCCATCCATTAGGCACAAACAGAGTACAGTCTGTTTTCATCCTGTCAGCTAGGACATGAAATTGTCATATTTTGTAAAATGAACCCAATTTAATTCCACGATGGAGTTATATAATATATAGGTTTGGCATGGCCTTGGCTTCAACGTGGTTATAGATTACTGAGTTCTAGGAGGGAAAATAATTTTTTGGTATATTTTCTATGAAATTGAGCAGAATATTCTACAGCGCGAGATCATTAATAAGAAATTCAAGATGCAGGGCCAATAAAAAACAGCTGGACCCTCCGCCCTGTGTGCCTTCTCCACCTAATGATTTGATGGCCACTTTATATCAGCATCTCCCCCGAGCAGCAGAACAATTAAGATAAATTACATTGATTTGTCAGCTTCCTCTCTTCATAAACCCGTGAACATAATTCCTATGCACCAATCGATCCCACCGGCTTTGCAGATTTTGCAGTAACTGCACGCGTGAGACTGATATTTCCTACTTTGCATAATCAATGTCCTCACAATGTCAGATCAAAGATCGCATTGATGACTTTTGCAAATTGCTTTTTCCCTCCCAGTTTACTTTTTCTTTTTTTTTTTTTCGTTGCCCACAGACACTGCAGTATATGATAATGTCTTGACTCGTATGGAGAACGCATACTGCAGAGGATCCTTGGATTTAACCATTGTCGGAGAGACAACAGGCTCTGTAAAGAGCAGGTCTTATTGATTGGTCTACCAAGATCATTCAATCATTTCTTCCAAGGACAATGTATGGCATGCAGATTATAGCAAAGCTAATATATCCTATCGAATATATAGGTGGCAATTCCAAAATGCACAGTCACCCACGTAATGTGCCCGGTGGAAGATGAGGATATTTCCCACCATGCAGAAAATGACAAAACATTGGAGGCTGTTAAACTCAATCCCTTTGATGATACCCCCCCTCCCCGCATGACATTAACAAGCACTGATGTATCATCACTGCTCGCTTCATTTGCTGCATATACCATCATTTACACGGATTGTGTTTCTTTATTCATTTCGCACAGACTGGGAGTTTATGGAGGAGGTGACGGGGGAGATGTATTGTAATGCAACATCAACAATGTCAGGGTTGGGACAAAACAGGACGGGAAAAGTGTGTGGGGGTTGGGGTGGGGGGGTCTCTTGATAATGATGATGAGTCTTACCCCAGATTCGACCCACATGGTCGTGGTAGTTTTTCTGTTTCTTCACCCCCCAATGCAGAATCCATATCATCGGTTGAACGTGCCGGACAGCTCAAGCTGAGAGAACGAAGCTTGGTGCTTTGATGCATTATCCAGAGAGTATAGACCCCCACCTGATAAATAATCCCCCTTACACCAAGCCTCCTGCCCTTGTTTGTATGAAGGCTCAATCCCAGCCCTGGTAATCCAACCAAGGCGTCTGTTCAAGCAATGTAACACATGTTTTGGTAGCTGCTTGGATCTACTATCATAGTCCTTGCCATCCCTTGTATTGACTGATGCTGAGAACTATTCTGCCTGCATGGGTACCAAAACACTAATAGTCACATGATGTCTGTGCTCAGCATCACCTCTCCGCCTCCAACACCCCTATTAACCGCACTCTTACAGTCCCAACCTCTGCAGTGAAGGATGCAGCTGAGGAATCAGATCTAAGGATTTTTAACCGTCTGGGGACTGCGCTCGAGGAGGCAGCAGTGTAGCTGCAGATGCATGACTTCAGATGATCATTGCAGGCATACATAGGGAGTCGTGGGTTCAAATGCTGAAAAAGTAAGACAGAAAGGATTAGAAGCAGGAAATCAGCTCACGCCCTGGAGATTAAATAGAACGTAAGTGTCAGAGGCACAATAAATGCAGTTTACACCTTTGATGTGTGATTCCACTGTGTTAAAAAAAGAAAAGAGTCACAACGAAACCGTGTTCTGTCTGCTATGCTGAGTGCAGATTATAAAACATTTATATGCATTTATAATCTGGAGAAATGGAAAAGCAATTATTCGCAAAATGCTAAAGAGTCTACAAAGGGAGGTGACTACTGAATAACCATAGGCATTGCGCCGAGACCAGGGCATTTGGGTAATAAAATAAGACAGAATTGCTATGGAGCCCAAGATGAAGAGGCTTCAGAAGACTTCTTCCTTTTGGCCTGTTTTAAGTAAGTGCTTTGCCCTACAAGAAATCGCAATGCGATGGTGCTGCAGAGGCATCAGTCACACCAAGGCTCTGGTGCCTGAACGGGGCCAAAAGTTCCTCTGCGCATATGGAGAACTCAGTACTGTACTTTAGAAGTGTCCTGGGATCAGATGGTATGGAGTAGAAAATCATTTTATGTAGGTACCTTTTTTTGCTTAGAGATTGTCCTCTTTTGCCATGGGGATTGTCTGTTGTAGGGATTGTCCTCTGTCCTAATGTCTATTTTAGTCTATATGAAGCAATTATTCTGTGTTTACAAGGCCATGTTTTGTATGATGTGAAGAATCATGCAATGTTTCATAAGGGTGGTGCCTTCAACTGCAGAAGCTTAGAGATTAGAAGGGGTTAAGCAATGTAGGAGAAGAGCTGGGGTGGCCTCACCTCACCTGTAATTAGCTGGGGTGGCCTTATCTCATTTGTAATTAGCTGGGGTGACCTCACCTCTCCTGAAATGAGCTGGAGTGGCTTCACCTCAGTAGCATAGAGTTAGCAGGCTGAATTTCTTTGTTCTTTAGCTTGGTTGCCTGCCCTTCACTACTTGGGTGCTTGCATTTGGAATAAAGCTTCGCAATGATCCAAGTCAGAGACAAAAAATGCATGGTGGCTCAGTGGTTAGCACTGGTGCCTTGCAGCGCTGGGGTCCTAGGTTTGACTCTGACCAAGGGTGAATTCTGTATGGAGTTTTTATGTTCTCCCCATGTTTGCATGGGTTTTCTCTGGGTACTCCAGTTTCCTCCAACACTTCGAAAACATACTGACAGGGAATTTAGATTGTGAGCTCCACTGGAAACAGCAAGGGATTCTAATGTCTGTAAAGCACTACGGAATAAGTCAGTGCTCAAATATATTAATAAAATAAAGGTCCACCAAAAGGTGTCCATGACCCAATCCCCCATTGCACCCCATTACAGAACCTATGAATGTCGACTGTATAGTTACATCGTAAACTTTATTATCATTGGTTACAGTCTAAAGCCGCATTTAGACACTGCAAGGAGCAGCTGATTATCGGAAAGGAAGTGTTCCTTCACGACAAACGGCTGCTCATTAAAGGGGTTTTCTGAGATATTTTTACTTATCGGTGTGGGTTTGACCGTCTCCGATCAGCTGTTTGAGAAGGCAACGGAGCTTGCAGTTGAACCGCAGCTTTCTCCAGCTCCAGCTAGGCCATAGGTCACATGGTCTAGGCACAGTTCAGCCCCATTGAAGGGAATGGAGCCGAGCTGCTATACCAAGCACAGTCGCTATCAAATGGACAGAAGGCCAAGACACTACTGCGACCGCCAATGCCTTCTCAAACATGTGATCACCAGGGTTCCTAGGTGTTGGACCCCCACCAATCATATGCTGATGACCTATCCAAAGGATAGAAAATAAAGAACATGTTTTCTTTTCTACAGATAGAGTGATGATGAGCCTGTCCACTAAAAGCCATGCATTGGGCTGGCACCACACATTCTTCTATTACACATTTTTGAAACCAGCACCTCGTTCTGAAAACTTTTGAAATTGAATTTAATTACAAATTTAGCATAGCCACTGAGTTATTCAATAAAATGTATCTGTATAGCGCCACCTGTTGTTTTTTCTTTTCCTTATTTATTGGTCCAGCTATCTAAGATGGCCGCACATGCTCAGTTTCATCCTTCAACTGCCTCCTGAGTTGTGATAGGGTGAGCATGGACACGCCCCCTGAGCTGTGATAGGGTGAGCATGGACACGTCCCCTGAGCTGCAGCAGAAAAGACACTCCCTGAGCTTCCAGCTTGATAGAAATCTAGCAGAGCAATGAATGGGGAGATCTGTGGATCCATGTGAGGCACAGGGCTGGTTCTAGCTTTGTTGGAAAGAGATTCTGATGTACTATCTGATGTCTGATTTTCATTTTTTACATTAATCAGGGTATAGCCCCTTTAAAAAAAGAAAAATGTGAACTGAGTTCATATGTATCATTACAGAAGTAAGTGATTATCGCTCAGAGGTCCAGGAAGTAAAACAGTTTTTTGAGGTAATTTTATGTAAACCAAAAACACTTAATCAGAACAAGAGTATTTCCTACGAAAAGAGCTGAAACGGAAAAAAAAATGTTTTACAACCTTCTGTAAGCTTTTAAGACCATTTATCCAATTGCTCAAACACCCAGTCAGTAAGAGGAAAGGCATGAAAGCAATATCAGAAATGTCTATTGGTAACATCTATTCTGCATCCTTGTTGGAGCTTTGCCAAGAATAATATAGTAATAGATTCAAGATGTATCAACATAATGCAACCATGGAAACTAAAGTTATACTTTCCGCTGATAAGATTATATCCAAAACTGCATAAAATCAGAGACTTATAAAACAAGCTCAGATTTTGAACTGTCTCTAGATCATTAGTCGAGACCACCAGGAGTTCCAGGTCCAGGTATGGCCTAATACTTTTCACCCTTTACAAGGTGATGAACATTTACTCTCTTACAAAAGTTTGGAATAATTTATCAAATTAGACACCCCATTCAAGGCAGTTTCTGGAAGGAGTGCTCACGTTTGGTTACAAACCAAGAAAGTAATTATCCAAAAGTGGACAACCTCACTTTATAAATGTGAAGTGCTCCAAGCTTGTGACAGTCCTGAAATTCTTCAAGTACTTTCATTAATGAGACAAAAAGAAGTTCAGAGAAAATGAAAGTAGTTCTTTAAAAAAATGTTAAATTAAATTCTGCCTCCAGAGAAGAAAAATCGTTCCTTAAGAGAAAAGTTTAAAAAAAAAGTTACTTGATCAGCCTGTCAAGAAACACCAATATATTCAAGACATGCATGGTGAAAATGAATGAAGCTTGCACTGAATCCGGACCCATTCATTTCTATGGGGCTGTGCACATGAGCGGTGATTTTCACGCATGACTTCTGCGTTGCGTGAAAATCGCAGCATGCTCTATATTGTGCGTTTTTCACGCAATGCAGGCCCTATAGAAGTGAATGGGGCTGCGGGAAAATCGCAAGCATCCGCAAGCAAGTGCGGATGCAGTGCGATTTTCCCGCATGGTTGCTTAGCAACGGGACCAGATCTTTATTATTTTCCCTTATAACATGGTTATAAGGGAAAATAATAGCATTCTTATAAAAGGGGTTAAAAATAATAAAAGTTAACTTACCTTAGCCACTTGATCGCGTAGTTGGGATCTGTCTTCTCTTTTCCAGCATCAGCTAACAACTAAAGGACCTGTGATGACGTCACATCACATGGTCCAATCACATGGTCCATCTTAGTGATGAAGTCCGGCTTCGGGTCTGGGTACCAAACATGGCGATTTTTCACACGTGCGTGCAAAACGCATTACAAACGTTTGCATCCGCGCGGAAAAATCGCGCATATTCCCGCCAATGCACCCGCCTCTTATCCGGGCGTCAAACATGACGCCCATGTGAAAGAGGCTTTAGACATTAGAGATGGAGATGCCATATTGTTGAAAAACTTTAACTAAGAATCATATTATGCATTCCATATGTCTACAAGTTAGGCCTCATGCACACAAATGTATTTTCTTTCCCTGTCCGTTCTGTTTTTTTTGCGGATCATATGTGGAACCATTTATTTCCATGGGTCCGTAAAAAAACGGAAGGTACTCCATGTGCATTCCGTTTCCGTATGTCCGTTTTTCCGTTCCGCAAAAAAATAGAGCATGTCCTATTTTTTTTTAGTTTGCGGACAAGGATAGGCATTATTTCAATGGATCCGCAAAAATACCGGATCCGCAAAAAAACCTATGCCATACGGAACGTCATCCTGTGCTCTACGCATCCGCATTTGCGGAGTGCGTCGCTGATCTTCCGGCCAGCGTCTCCGCAATAATATAGAGCATGTTCTATTCTTGCCCGCAATTGCGGACAAGTATATGCATCTCTATGGGGCTGGCGGCAAGGTGTGTTGCGGATCCGCAACAAACTACGGACGTGTGAATGGGGCCTTAGGCTGAGTTCACATCATCGTTTAGCCTTCCGTTCTTCTGATCCGTCAGAAGAAGAGAGAGAGAAAAAAAACAGGATCCTTTTAAACAGGATCCTTTTCCATCTGAGCTGTTTTTACTGGTCATCATTTAGAAAGCATCCTTTAACGGGCCATTTTTTTATTATCAAGTGAATATAGCCTAATTATTAGAAGCTTAGCTAATGAATGTCCTGGTTCATAGTTCCTGGTGGACTAGTAAGAGGGCAGCCTAGCCAACTTACCCAGTCCTTGAAACGTGTGCCCAATAAAAAAAAACAGTCACATATCCACAGTCCTGTCGTCAGGGGTGCGCCTAGCCTTTCTGCTGCCTGAGGCGAAAAATAATTCACCTTACAATGTTACAGTAGAAAAATGCCCCATTAAAATGAGCACCAGTACAAAAAATGCCCCTTTATGTGTGCCAGTATACAATACCCCTATATAATGCCCCCAGTAAATGCCCCTCAAGTGCTCCTCTCCCCCCTTCCCCATAATGCCCCTATAATGTACAAGTATAAAATGCCCCTATATAGTGGCCCCAGTAGATGCCCACATAGTGCTCCTCTTTCCCCCTTCCCCATAGTACCCCCCATAATGTGTTCCACTATAAAATGCCCCTACACAGAGCCCCCAGTAGATGCCTGTGGCGAAACCAACCTGGACACTGGGTGCTGGAGAAGTCTTGTTGCCCACCTTCTGCCCCAGGATTATGGCCCCTCTCATCAGCCCATGCTAAGCTTAAACCCCATGGCAATGTGACTGTGTTTGTGGCATCTGAGCGCTGTTCGGATATATCGAGCGCTCGGATCCAAGCCATCTGGGGATAGGCTGAATGTGGGGGTCCTGTTCAGCATAATAGGAGTTATGTATATTTGTGTATTTTTGTGTCTTTTCACTAACATGTGCTCAATGGAGTTTTGCCTCTGTCCTGGGAGATAATTGGATTACTTCCAGTTATCTCCAGTACAGAGGACTCTGTAACCTACTGCCAGCATGGCTTCCAGCCCAAACCAGTTCCACAAAGACACTTTTTACTCATTTCTGAACCCCTGGTCTAACTCGTACCATTTTTGGATATGTTGTTCCCCTGAATAGATTGATGATTAATATGTAATTTTTATTGAAATCCCATGCATAGTTTTGAAGTTATGAACGTTGTATAAAACTGTATATTTTCCTGCCAGTGATAATAAGTTAGTCCATTGTGTTTAGTAATTATATCACTGGCAGAGGGGAGGGAATGTGTACTCTGTGCGGGAGGGTCATTCCTTTGTTATTTTATGATTGGTTAATGTAGAAGTCCAGAGAGTATTCGTCTGGACTGAACATGGTAATAAAAGAGGCTGTATCGGCCAGTACATATGGTCTGCTTAACCCTCAGCTGAAGTAGTCGTTCGTTCTTGGGGGAATTGATGTATGCTGTCACAGTGCGACTGCCAGGAGTGTAAAACTGTTCCTAGGGTTTTTCCTGTTTGGCTGTATACTGTTTCCGGTTCGGGAGTCTGGAGCATTCATGCGCTTGCATTTCGCGAAATTGGTGCTTGCAGTAACTGCCGGTGTGTCTGAAAAGGGAATATCGCTGAAACGGAGTTGTGTGCGTAACGGTCCGTTACAATGCCCTCATAGTGTCCACCATATAAAATACCCCTTCTTTGTGCCCTCAGTAGATGCCCCCGTAGTGCCCCCCAATAATGTGCCAGTAAGAAGTGCCCCTAGATGCCCCCATAGCGATCCTCTCCTGCATTTTTTTTTATAAAAAAAGAAATAAACACTTACCCTGGGTTCACACCTGAGCGTTTTACAGTGCGTTCAAACGCGCTGTAAAATGCTTAACACATGAAAACCAATGCTTTCCTATGGCCCTGGTTCTCACTTGAGCGTTTTACAGCGCGTTGAACGCGCTGTAAAACGCCCGACGCATAAACAAGTACTTGAGCTTTTTTTGGGGCGTTTGTCACGCGTTTTGTGATTGACACCACAGTAGTCAATCACAAGAACGCGCGTACTAACGCGCGTTTCCTATTTGCAAAAACACGCTGAAATACGTGCGACAAAAACGCGCGTAAAACGTGCGTTTTTAGAACGCTCAGGTCTGAACCCAGGGTTATACTTACCACCATGCAGCTTTCAGCGATGCGATACAGGCCTCTTCCAGCCTGTGTCCCGTGCTGTATGGCTTAGGCGGCGCAATGACGTAATCTCGCCGCCTGCAACTGCCTCTGATAGGCTACGGGCACTAGGCCTGCAGTCTATCAGAGGAACGGGAAAGGGAGACGCCTCTCCCCTGCACCGCCGCAGGATCCACCTGTATACACGATGCAGATGAATAGAGAGATTAGACAACATTAGTGTTGGGCGCGAATTTTCAAATCGCAAATTTTAATCACGAATATCGCCACTTCGAGAATTCGCGAATATTTAGAATATAGTGATACATGTTCGTCATTTTTTAATATTCTAGATTTTTTTTCATCTCAACCCATGCTTCCTCCCTGCTTCTTGCTTGTGGGCCAATGAGAAGGCTGTAGTGTCTTTGTCTAACCTTAGCAACATCCCTAGCAACCAATAGGAAAGTTGCCTACCCTTTACTATATAGGAAACTCCCCAGCAGCCACTGTATGCAGTATTTTGCAGATCTGAGAGAGACAGCAGTGTCATTGCTGTGCTCTGTGCTTTCCTGTGTCTTTACATTAGATAGTTAGTTAGCTTATAGATATAACACAGATAGTTAGTGGAAGATAGTCAGTGTAGGTTAGATAGTGATACAGTGTAGATGAGGTTCTGCTGTCCATACATGCATGCTACATACATAGTGCTGTGATGTCACAAGTTCACACCAATCACTAATATGTAGTCAGACCTGCTAAAATGTGAAGTTGCACGTATTGCGCCAAAATATTCGCATCATTAGTGCCGATTTTGCAATCGCAAATATATCGGAGCACTCTATCTGCATATAAAGCTATTGTAATGTTCTGCCTGCCAACCATTTTCTCCAGTCTCAGGAAACTTCTAGCAGCTCAGAAATGTAGCTATAGTGACCCACCCCTGTATTGCATGCGCAATACTCGAATATTACATTGCTGATTTTCACAATCAAGACCATATTCGCTAATTCTCGAATTCGCAAATATATGACGAATATTCTACCAAGTATTCTCGAAATATCGCGAATTCGAATATTGCCCCTGCAGCTTATTACTCTTATAAATAAGCTGAACTCTTATAAATAAGTATTCTGCTCACAAAATGAGAATCTCTACAAGGTGGATTTTTGCTTGTATCGCTTGTGTTTGAGCAGCTCTGTCAGCGATTGTCATGCATTGTCAAGTTTCATAACCCAATCTCTTGATGTTCAGGCCACTGGCAGCACCTTGTCATTCCTCTGAAGAATCTCTGGATATTCACGGCTTCCATGCTTCACATTTAGGATGAGGTCTGTGTCTTCAATCACAATCTTTGCTTTCCTACTACATAACACTGTGTAAATGTACCAAAAAGTTGAAATTGTGTCCTGTCTGTTCCTACCGTCTTCATCTCCTATGAACATCACGAAGTTCCATCCGCTGACATTTAGCTGTCACTTTCTTCTTCCTCTAGTTCTACGGATGGCTGGTTTTATAGAACATGGGGCCACGGAAACACAATGTAAAGCCTCTCCCACACACTCAACATTTTTTTATTTAATTTTTTTTTAAAAGGGTGACTCCACAGGAGAGGGGTAAAAATCTTTTGCAGTTGCAACAGGTTGAAATCAGCAGACAAATTTTGCAGAAATAATTTAATATTCATTTTATGCTTGCAAATCAAGACAGAAAATCCACAGTATTTCTGCATCTGTGTGACACTACCCAACAACTGCATATATAAAATAATACCAGCCTACATCATCCAAATAATATTATGGTATACTGTACACACTTACAATGCCACACATTGCCTATACAGTGTTGTCATGCAATACTGCATACACAGTCCACCTAATACTGCCCCATAGATCAGGGCCGTGCAGAAGCAAAAAGATCTCTGATTTAATAGCTGTACAACTCCTCTTTAGTAGCCCTGTGCAGAATACTTTAAAGCTGATCATGGAGGTGCGCTAGCAAACACAGCCGCCAATAGCATTAAACGACCATTGATCTTTTCCTGCCTTTGCACTGATTATCCTTCTGATTGCTCGTAAACTAGGGTTATTATCTTGCAACACTCCATTGTATTTGGTTTTGTCATCCCAGATTGACCCAGGCTTGTCTTGACTGTTCTAGTGGCTTTTGTCTGGACTGGTGGCTCCTGGCATATTCACTCAGACATGAATGTAAAATGTAATGATCCTACCGCAAGTGCTTATTGTATTATCACAGAAAATCCCCTGTATATTTGCATGTACTTGTCTCTGTCTCCACATCATTCCCCCTCTGGCTGAATTCCCTAGCATTCTTCTTTCCTTGTCCTTTCTCTCTTCTCCAGTTTCAGCGTCTTACATTCGGTGGCTGGTCCTGCGTCATTGACTAACAATAGACAAACAGCAGCAGCTAACGTAAGCATTGCCAAATTAGACAGTAAGATCTGCAAGGCGGTTTTTCAACATAAAACTTAGTCTGGGAACAAAGAAGGAAATGTTTAAAGGGGTTTGTGTCACTTCAACAAATGGCATTTATTATGTAGACAAAGATAATACAAGGCACCTACTAATGTATTGTGATTGTCCCTATTGCCTCCTTTGCTGGCTTTATTATTTTTTCCATCACATTATACACTGCTCATTTCCGAGGTACAAGGTGGCCAGGACAGGAGCTGCTGTGCCTGTGTGCCTATGTGTGTTCCCACGGTACCAACCACCGGATAGGCAGTAGCTTTTTCCTTTTGTGTAGAACGCACGGCCACCGCTGCTGGTTGGCAGGGTGGTCGTAATCTCTGGGAAAAAGCCGGGTATTATGCGAAGCAGAGCTGCATGTACAGAGGATGAATGTTGGCTCATAGGGTCCCTGTGTCTTTACGCTACGGAGCCATAGGGTGTTAAGGAGTTATTCTCCAATAGAAGCCAAGTTTATTGGGAAAATATCTTCTAAAATGGAACTGAACATGCCAGGTTTTTTTTTTCTGGGTGTGGAACTACTGTGTCAACCAACAGATTTGACTTGGGGCCACTGCTAGGGTCTTTATCCTTGCAGACCCCTGTAGTCCCCCTTTAATCCCTGTACAGGGATCTGGACTTCAGAAGTTGTCAGTGATCAGGCAAAATCATAATCAGGGACAGGTCAAGGTCAGGGCCAGCAGAGTAAAAGCTTTATGGTAAACAGTCCAAATTTAGCGCAGGCAGCACAGGGTCAATACAGAGTACAGGAGAAGGTCTTGTTAAGCAGCAGAGGATCAATATCCAGAAAATGTGCATAAGTTGGTACACAAAGACAAACGAAATACAGCACACCTAGCAGGATACTAGTGGATTGACAGCCTAATTGGCCAAGCACTCTCTCATAGGGGAAGGTGACTAAAGTACCACAAGGTGGTCAGCAATAGGCTGGTGTGAATTAGGTGGCACATATGCTGGCCCTTTAAGACCACATGCATGCCCTACAGGCACAGGAGGTGAGGACTTGCATGTAGTCGCCAATCTGTCACGAGATTTTCTCCTCATAAGCTTCTGTACTTGTTTAGGAAGGGACTGTCGACCAGTTGCGGCCCACTTTCTAGGGATTGACAGTAGGGACAGGTAATTTAGGGTTCCCTGTTCCCTACCGTGACAGCTCTGCTATTTTCTGAACTCCCATAGCTACTTCTAGTTCCTGGTCTGAGACTTGGCTCTCAGAAAATGTCTTAGAATAACCATCCCTGGCTGGCTGAGGAGAGTCACTGATGCTATCAGTAATTGGCTGAATCAGAAGTCTAAGTCTGTCTGTCAAGTCCAGTGCCAGGAAGTGGAGAGTAGCGGTAACCAATTCGGCCTTTTGTTAAAAATGATTCCCTTGGAAAGTAAAAAGCGAAAAAACAATATAAATCAATATTTCAAAATGCATATGATTCACCCTAGGATAGATTTAACAAAAATCATCACTCAGCTGGCAATTTACACTTTATAATATTTATGAGCCATGCAAACAGCCTTCCCTTCAAGTGAGGTATATTATCTACAGTGTAAACTGAAGTGTAAAATGATGTACACAGTAATGTGGTTATTTTAGTAATTTCAGATGGCAATATTCCAATAACACGAAAGTTCAGATGAGGTGGAAAAATTCCACAATGCAAAGGGTAAAATTCTCTACAAAAATCTGGGTAAACACAATAGGTATTCTGTGGACTTGAACATCATGTGCATGCCATAGCATCTGCATTCATTTTTTCCACTGTCTTTGAATGGAATTTAAATACTCACTTTACATGTATTGTGCTATACTTTATTGCAACAAAGCGGATGTGGATCCACTGTGATACTTGAACACTTTTCGCTTGGAGCTACTCCTGAGTGCATTGTCTAAGTGGGTCCCTTGGTTTTCACCCTTTAAACCCTATACAGGGATCTGAACTCTGTTGCAGGGGAACTACTAGGCTGTTACCTTTTGGATTAGTCTCTTTTCAAGTGACTGCTGACCCATGGGGGCCAAGAGATGTTGGTGTAGGATCAGGCGAAACCATAGTCAGTAAAAGGCAGGGCAAGCAAAGTCTGTGTGATCCGATAAACAGTCCAAGGTCCGGGAGGGCAGCTCAGGACAGAATGGATATCAGGCAGAGGTCAACTCAGACAACGAAGGGTCAAATTCGGTACACAGTCAGACAAACATAGAAACAGCACAACTTTTCAGGACACTAAGTACCTTAAAGGGCTTATCCAAGAGTATAACGTGTCCCCCCTATGTGCCGGGCCCACCACATGGAATATACTTACCTGGGTCCCCGTGCCGCTCCTGGTCCCCGCACTGCCACTGTTGCTTCTCCTCATGCCCGGATAAACACATCCAGTGTCTGGGGAGCAGCCAATGGCAGGCGGGAGCCTCCCTAGCGTCACCCACAAAGCTAGGGAGGCTTGTACCGATCCTCGCCTGCAATTGGCTGCCCCACCCCGACACCAGATGTTTTCATCCATGTACGGGGAGAAGAAGCAGCGGCGGTGCGGAGACCAGGAACGGAGCAGGGAGCAGGGACCCAGGTAAATATATTCCATGTGGGGGGCCTGGCACATGGTGGGACACTTCATACTCTTGTATAACCCCTTTAAGTACCCCAAGGTAGCCAGCCATCGGTTGGGGAAGATTAGAATGTGCACACTGGGCTTTTAAGAACTATGGGTAGTGAGAAGCATTGACAGCAAGAGGCAGGAAATGGTACTCCAGTGGCCAGGCCCAAAGGGAAGAAGAAGAGGGAGGGCAGTGGATCTATGCTGCTGGAACCGGGAGCAGGTGAGCAGAGTGGTGGCCATGCCTGCTCGAGAGAGTGAACCAGCAGCAGGCACTATAATGGGGCATTGCCTAATAGAATGCAATACAGGTCTGTACTATGGAAGCAAAGGTTACTAATGGAAGGTGGTATGATAATTAAGCCTGCCCATTACAAAAATGTACAAATCTCTTTGATAACCTACAAAATAAAAAGAAAGTATTATCTGGTGATAGTGCCAAAAAGCTTTAAAAAGGACCCAGCCATTTAGGAGTTAATTAGAAAATTTCGTAAAGAACTTGGTAACTTTAATTGATGGCCCAAGGGGAAAATACAGACACTGAAATGAGAGTCAAAGCATTAGTAAAATAATTAGGTGGAAATCAGCCCAGTGAAACAGAATGAATGATAGTGAATCAAAAGCAGGTCTTGCATTCCAAGAAAACATTGTGGAAATTTCCAGACACTCTATTCCTCCACCTACCTACTATGTTCTAATTACATACTGTATTAAAATTTTCCTCTGTATGACCTGTGCTTAGGTAAGGCCAGGTACGTGGGAGAGCGTAGATCTGACGGCACATAGCACGAGTAGTCACTTCTATTCCTCCTTCACTATATTCCTTCCTCTTCCTTCTGTATATCCTGTTGTTAATGATGATATCATTTGGTCATTTCCTTCCGTATTTCCATGTCAAAAGTTCCAAGCAATCCAGACACCATTCCTCTACTTGACTTGTTTCCAAATAATCATTACATATATTCTTCCTACCTTGCCCAGTGTTACAACAGAAGATTTTATGTGTAATCTACAACACTGGAAAATGCTTTCTAGGCGGCGGAGCTCAAAGATGATCTCAAACCCTTTATTATTATTGATTGATTTTAGACAATGGAAATTCTGGTTAAGTTATTAGACACCCCCCTCATTCAATGAGTACCCTCTTGTAGTTCTTATTTCAGGCAGAAACAGGTCCATATTTTCGGAGTTTCCATGAGCTAAGTGCAATAGTTGTCTTAATGCTTCCTAACTATTCTAATTCTTTTTCTTAAAGTCAATATATTACATTTTAGTATATCTTATTAGGAGATTGTGGCATCTTCCTCTCCTTTGACTTATACTTTACGTTAGAGAGCTCCAGTAATAGGTTCCAGCAGATAAGCAGACCATACCATAGCTAACATAGCCATTCCCCTTCCAGGTCCCCATTCACCATAATGAATGCATCAATTTTTTTCCAGCAGATTGACAATATTTATGCTGGAAACCTGCTACATCCCCATCAGATGGGGTCCGGTGGTGCTGGATACGGTAACTCCAATAGTCTACTTCTCTTCCAGACCAGTCTACTGGAATTCCCCAATGCATATGTGAACCTAGCCTTACTCTTTCTGCAGACTCCCTGTTATTTTAAGAGACCTCCTAATAATTCCATCTGGAGTAAAACAATAAATTAGTTTCATCTGGCATTCAATAATAACATATTTCTTTGACCTTTCTAAAATTGTATGTTGTAGGACATATTATACACCTTTAATAAGTCCCACGTAGGCTTCATTCAGACACAAATTACGGATCCGCAAAATATGGATACTGTCAGTGTTGCATTTGCATTATTTGCAGATCTATTGACTTTATTGGGTCCATGATCTGCATTTCCGTCAAAGTATAGGACATATTCTATCCTTTAGTGGAACAGACATACAGATGTGGAAAGCACAAGGATCATCCATATTTGTATGTTCTTTCTTTAAAAAGATAGAATGGGTCCATAAAATGCGGACCACGGACCCACTGAAGTCAATAGATCCGCCTAATAAATTAGATTGGCACACAGACCGCATCCTTATTTTGCGGATCCACAATTTGCAGATTGCAAAACAGGTACGGTCGTGTGCATGAGGCCTATCTTTTCTGTGAAACACTACAGCATGTCAGAATAAAACAGTTTTATTTGTTGCCAGGGACCATGTTGAGATTTCATCCTATCTGTGAGTCGGGCAGCATGAAGTTCCTGACAGGTTCCCTTTAATTCATAGTGACAAGTCCAGATTCCTCTCCGCTTGGATGCCGTGTCCTTCCCAAGGGGATTCATTGTGACAATAATTCTTGCTGTGCAGCAATGTGATAAAAGACATTTTTTGCATAGTTGAAACTGAATGGAGGCGAATTTGTCCCTTTTTTATTTTAACCAATCTCTAAATTTTGGAAGATTTTTTTTTAGCTTCCTTTCAGCAACATATGATGCTTAGTAAAATAGAGCTATGACATTCTAAACTTTACAATTATCCAGAGCTCTGCACTGAATGGAAACTTTTCTGGTGTGTGTATCTGATTCCTTTGCTAACAGCAATACGTAACTCATTAACATTGTCGTGAAAGGTCACATGGTTGTATGCACAGTACATTGTACTACACGTGCATATTATTATTCCGTTTATGGCCAATCCTGATAACCCGGCATCTTCTATTCCAGATTAAAGGAGATATTGATGGCCTATTGTCCAGATAGGTCATTAATATCAGATTGGTGGGGAGGCTGACAGCCAACACCCCCAGCAATCAGCTTGTTTGGGAATGAAAAGTGCAATAAACTACCATATGTTTTGCCCTATAAGACACACCAGCACATAAGATGCACCTAGGTTTTAGAGGGGGACAATAAGAAAAAATATATTTTTCATTAGACCTCTGGTCAGACCACCAATAAGACCCCAATATTAATAAGACCTCAGATCAGACCCCCAATCAGACCTCCGCTCAGGCCCTAATGTGAATGACCCCCAATCAGACCTCAGATAAGAGCCCCATGCCTCTCATCAGCCCCCATATGTCTTATATTAGCCCCCATGTCTCTCATCAGCCCCCCATATGCCTCTCACCAGCCCCCAGCAGCCTCTTTTCAGCCCCCAGCAGCCTCTCATTAGCCCCCAGCAGCCTCATATCAGCCCCCATTGCCTTTTACCAGCCCCCAGCAGCCTTATAACAGCCCCCATTGCCTCTCACCAGCCCCAGCAGCATTATATTAGCCCCCATTGCCTGTCACCAGCCCCCAGCAGTGGTATATTAGCCCCCATTGCCTTTCACCAGCCCCAAGCTGCATTAAATCAGCCCCATTGTCTGTCACCAGCCCCCAGCAGCATTGTGTCAGCCCCCATTGTCTGTCACCAGCCCCCAGCCATGTTGTATCAGGCACTAGAAGCCTTATATTAGTCCCTATCAGCCTCATATGGAATAAAATAAAAAAGCACTTACCTTTCCCGCTCCGGACACCGCCACTCCTCTCCTCCTGCGTGATCCTCTTCCTCCTGCTGTTGGCTGTTCTGTGAACTGGCGCGCACAGTGTGAGGTCACAGAGCACCCTGACGCTGTGCGCAGCCACTGCACAGCCGACAGCCAAGGACCAGTGGTGAAGGCTCTGTACTTACCGCTTCCTGGTCCTCTGGTACTAATGAGCGCTTCCATAATGGAAGCACTCATTAGTATTTGCCCTATAAAACGGAGGGGCATTTTCCCCCCACTTTTGGGAGGGAAAAATGCATCTTATGGGGTGAAAAATATGGTATACAGTGGACAGAGGCAGAAACAGAAGGCTCCATCCACTGTGTAGTTTCTGGTGCCGTTGCAGCAGACTGCCTGGGAAAGAAAAATGAGGTTGGTATTTTTGGCCCAGAGGGTGGCAGTAGTACTAACAGTGGTAATTTTCCCTCTCTAGCTCTCCCTAGGGCCGAACAGTGACAATAGGACACACTCTTTCTTCCCTCTAAGAAAACCCTGATCTTGGGTCTCCTGCCTTGTGGAGATTAGGTTGCCTTTGGTGATACATTTTGTTTTCAGTGCAAGGCAGGAGGGCAGGTAAAATGGTCAGCGAATGGTGGAGGAGTCAGTAACTAGGCCAGTAGATATCAATAGGTCTCTCTTTATAAAAGTGAGGAATAGGAGTAATAGTACATCCAACAGTATCACGGCACAGTTACAAGCAGATCATAGATAAATTCCTCCTCTATAGCAATGTATAGATAGCAGCAATGACGAGGGTTGTGGTACTCCTTCTCTCTGTCTTTCTAAAGTCTCTTTGCAGAACCCTAGGCTGGCAATGAGGTTCTTAGTAGATATTTTTGTATCTGCCAGGCTGGGGGGTACAGAATTAAGATATGGTTGGCTGAACACTCTCAAAGCATGGAAGGGTACTGTATGCTAGCAAAGTTTCCTTACAGCAGCAAAGTCTCCTTCTGCCATAAACAAGCACACTACCTTGCTGACTGACTCCAGTTCACTGCCTTGCATATTCTGTACCTTCTAATTTCTTCCCTTTCTTTCTCTCTCTCTCTAACCTGGAGCACTCTATGCAGCAATTGTTCTTTAGCTGTAGAGGGTAAGATTTTCTGCGCTCAGGCCCTGTTCTGAGGAGTAAAAACATGTAGGTCTCTCATCCGTAGCTAGCTCTAGACTCTCCCTGACAGAACTAACCATGGGGCACATCCGGGTCCATCTCTTGGCAACCTATTGTGGTTTAGTCGAGGAGTTAACCCTTACTTATCAATACCAGGGCTGCCATCAGAAATTTTGGGGGAGAGGGAGAACTTTAATAGCGGTAGCGATAATCTCTGTGTTGTTCTTTACTATTTGTACATTCTTCACATTATCATTGGAGGGGCAGGGTCTCTGTGCAGTAAACAGAGGTCAGCCAGCAGGGATATCATGACCGGTCTGTGGGCTATACAGCCCCATCTACAGCAAGTTATGATGCCTTTCAAGGCATCATGACTTGCTGTAGATGGGGCTGTATAGCTCACAGACCGGTCATGGTATCCCTGCTGGCTGACCTCTGTCCACTGCAGACTGCCTAGTAGCTTGTGCCGAAAGTTGGAAGGAACTTGGTCTAGGGTCAGAGTCAGGTTTTCACTATTAACTTTTTGCATATTCACTAACACACTCACTTGCAAGTTGAAGTTGCATTAAGAAATTGGGCGGCTAAGTAAGTTGGGCTGGCACAAACTGGCGTGAGAGGCACAGGCCGCAGCTGAAAAAAAATCTGGCTTCAGCGCGGCCTGTGGAGGCATCGCAGTGACATCGATGTCAGTAGTACCTGACGTCACCACGACGACGATGGGCCTCCGCGCCGCACAGTACATCATGGCTCGCTCCTCCCCTCCACACTGTAGCTTCGGCCACCGGTCCCCTCCTCCCAGCGTGACATAACGTAAGTAGGAGTAGCTGGCCTGTAGCTCGCCTCCTGCCTGCTTCTGATCATGTGATGACTCCTCGTACTTGCGCACGGCCGGCCCGCACACACCCTCCTGATGGGGCCCTGATCAATACAATTTTGTTGGAGATGGAAATACATTAAATCAGACCATTTTACCTCATTTAACATTACGACAATTAACCTTTTGCAGTGACCCTATTCTTGGCTACTGTATCAGCATAGTGCAGCTCAGCTCTCTTTCTCTTAAATAGAACCTGAGCTGCAGTACCTCAGTTAGAGCGGTCGGTGTAGGACCCCCACCAACCTTGTATTGATGACCTATCCTAAGAAGTATCCAAGTGCTGCAAAAACCCTTTAATGCCCTTTAAAGTTGTATGTTGCATTAATAAAATATTTTGTCAGAGATAATCTAGGACAAGCCCTAAAGTGACTTAAAATAAGAAAAATCCTCTTATACTCACCCCTTTCCCCGGAGACATTCTTTGTAGTGCTTGTCTGGTTCTCCTGGCACTGTTTGTTCATAAACAGCAGCAGTGACATGCCAGGATACAGCACATGACGGCTGCAGCTAATCACTGTCCTCAGCAGTCTACAGTGATTAGCTGCAGTGGTCATGTGCCGTATATTGACACATCACAGTGCATGCGACATAAATGTTCACAATGGCTTGTTCACACAAACGTATGGTTTTGCGGTCCGTTTTTCACGGATCTGTTGTGTTTCCGTTTCCGTTCCGTTTTTCCACAAAAACAGGAACTTTGTAATCATTGCAAACACATGTGCAAAATGGGCTGGGCATAGCATTTCTACAGCATGGATCCGCAAAAAACGGATGACATACGGACATGTGTTCCGTATGCATTCCATTTTTTATACGGACCCGTTGACTTGAATGGAGCCACTGACCATGATTTGCAGACAATAGTAGGACCTGACTCAAAATGTTACGGAAAGGAAAAACAGAAATACGGAAATGGAATGCATACAGAGTACATTCCGTTTTTTTTTTGCGGACCCATTGAAATAAATGGTTCTATATACGGACCGCAAAAAAACGGCTCATATACGGAAAGCAAAAAACGTTCATGTGAACGAGCTCTAAATGTTCTTCCTCTTTCAGATCCCTCTCAGTCATTCAGCAAAACCTCTGAGGCCCTGACTTCTTCAATAGGAAAAGTATTAAATATTTGTGACTTGGAGGGGTATATAGAAGATGCAAAGGTTTCTATCAGCTCAGCTTCACAAAAATCATATTATTAGGGCTAAATTACTGTCAATAAAATGTTGACTGTTGTTCATATGGTCACAGATGATTTCTGTTTGTATTTCCAAACCACGTGAAGAAGGGACACGTCCCAACCTTTACTGCAACAGGAGCCTGCACATGGATTAGCCCCATCTAATGCAGCTAAAGCAACAGGCAGATGTGCAGCATGCGTTGGTAGACAGCTGTGGACAGTGATTGGATGCAGGAGTCATGTGCTGTATCACAGGGATGCCGGGGATCAGCTTTTCACTTAAAAAATCTGCTGTCTGAACATACCCTTAAAAGTCCTTGGCTGAGTGTGGCTAAATTCTACTGTGCATCAAATCCAGATAGAATATTTGTAATAGTAATGTGAGATAAGAAGCAACTTTCATTGCATGAATACTGTTCCATTTAAGTTCTAGACTGTTGTTTTATTGTTTAGCCACAAGAGGTCGCTGTTTCCTATGCACAGCTCACTCTCTGCTCGGATCACAATATGCATGAGAGGTGTGGTTAACAAGCTGGAGAGAAGACAGGAGGCAGTCGCCATTTTGTGAGGAGAAAAAAGACTGAGGGGAATCTCTCTACATCCAAGTGGAAGCGTTGGAAGCGTTCTTTTGTGACCAGTACCGCAGCCAAAGGGAACTGATCGAGTCCAGGATCCAAATGCTGACCAGGAGAGAGGACGCCTGCCAGGAGTACGGCTTAGAGATGGGCATCGGATTACCTGTTCTGTGGTACCGCACGTTTAATTGAAAGACTGATTGTTGGATTCGGTAGAAAAACCCGGGTCAGTAAAATTGTGCATGTATTACATTGTAAGAGTGGCATCTGAAGTATCAGAGACTGCAATTAGACCTGCAATTAGCTAGCTAGATAGATAGGGTCTATGTGTGTGGCGGGCTTTACAGATTGTGGATCATTCATTACAAGGACTTAACAGTTAAAGTTGTGTTTCGCTCCGGAGAGCAGAAAGGACCGTAATCTCCAGACACCCCAGCGTGTTTATCGGGAGTAATATATTAAGGACGCGCCACGTTACCAGTTTTGGGAAGGGGAGGGAAAACACTGTATAGGCTAATAAGATTGTAAGCTCCTGTGTTGCTCCGTGGGCTAGCCTGTATATTACACCCCAAACAATCGTTCCTGTACTTTAGGGTAATAACAGGTATGGCGAGGCAGTGTTAACTCTGCTCACAGTAGGTAAATTGTTCCGGCTACCATTATAGGGCGCCGTGCTGTGCAACTCAAGGGCCTCAGCTTCAGGCTGAGTGTATGTAACTTTATTTCATGCTAACTGTATTTTAGAGCTGTAGGTTATATTGCTGTGTATCAGTAAAGAAGTTTTTGTTTGCAAAAGCCGTTGTCTGTGTGGCTTTCCTCGCCTGTGACTTCGCTGTATCCTGGGGAGCCCACCACGGTACACGGCTTACAGTAACACAAAGTCATAGTTTAGGAAGTATAATTATACATAAAAATGTGCTTCATTCTATTCCATTGGGTTTTCCTAAAAAGTAGCAGTTCATCGATCCCTCGCTGATGCACAAGTCTCCTCAGCTTTCCAATATCTGCATCTGGGTCAAGACACAGCAAATGACAGAAGAAGCCCAATCAACTAATCCCTAGGTCACCACTGATTTACTTACTAGGGATTTCTAGACATTTCCTATGTGCAGAACCAGAGCAAGAAGTGCTGAACAGTGGAGACTGAAGCGGCATAAGAATGGAAGAGGCAGAAGATCAATGAGGTATGAAACTCGTTCTGTCCCATGGAAAACAATCTTTCCCTGGAAAACCCTTTTAAGAACTGTCTATGATAGGTCAGTGGAAGTTTGCTGTGTGGTAAGTCTAAATTGTAAAACGAACTCTAGATCTAATCTGAAATGCCACTCATTCCATATCAGTCATAGCTCAAAATACTAGAATGAGAGAGAGAATTTCCAGGCCAACTAAAGTACTTTTGATTCGGGTAGAATAGATTCATATCCGAATCAAATCTTTTGGGTGATTCAGACAAATCGACATGAAACGAATTTCAGGAAATTTGCTCGTCTCTACACTGAAGCTCTGCCGTTTTCTTATTCAGCACAAAGAACCGTGTCTACTATAGGTCACTGTCGTCATATCATTCAGCGTCACAGCATTGTAGGAAAATTGTTTTGTCACGGTATAAAAAAAATGAGCATGACCTACATGTCTGAGAAGTATTCCTAACCGTCACAATAAAGGAAGTTCTCGGATAACTAACTGAACATTTTTTTCCCCTGCTTCCTCCAAATTTATTTTGCAAGCTTAGAATTGTTGATGGCTGATGCCCCCTGATGAATTTACGCACCACAATAAACAATGTACTTCTTTGTAATAATTTAAGAGAATATTAAAGGACACCTTTGACCTTGCAGGCATAAGGCGGAAAGTATCTTGGCTAGTCGCCTTCTATTATTGAACACATAACAGGAAGTAACAATGTATCAACATATTCACAGCAAACAGTCTGGTTTTCTTATATTGCATATGCAAATCCATTTCATGGAGTGTAGTAGCGCCCCCAGTTGATTCCCCCATAACGCTCCTCTCCCCCCTTCCCCATAGTGCCCCCCATAATCTGTGCCAGAATAACATTCCCCTATATAATGCCCCCAGTAGATGCCCCCATAGTGCTCCTCTTCACCCTTCCCCATAGTGCCCCCTCATAATCTGTGATAGAATAAAATTCCCCTATGATGTCACATTTTTTTTATTATTCCCTTTCCTGTTCCAAAGTTAAATTCTGTTTCATCTATCCAAATTATATAATGTGTTGCGTAAACAATACATTTCCATCTATGTATCTACTTTACATGTCATTTTTTTAAAATATTCTCTTCCTGTTCCAAAGTTAAATTTAGTTTCATCTATGCAATTTACATAATGTGTTGCGTAAATAATACATTTCCATCTATGTATCTACTTCTACCTTCAGGTCAGATTACTCAGCTTTCAGTGACTAACCAGAGCATCGAATGACAGCAGTCAGTAGTTACCATTCTGGTATAGTCAGATTTAATTTTTACGAGGAGAGAATCATTGTGTTAAGTCTTTTTTATTTGTAGCTGATCCAACTAAGGGTCCATTCACACGTCCGTTGCGGAACGGATCCAGACCCATTTATTTTTTAATGGGGCCGCAAAAGGAGCGGACAGCACACAGTGTGCTGTCCACATCTGCACTTCCATTCCGCAAAAAATGGAACATGTCCTATTCTTGTCCGCAGACACGGACAAGAAAAGGCATTTCTTTAAAGTGCCGGCCATGTGCAGTCCGCTAAATGGGAACGCACATGGCCGTTGTCCATGTTTTGTGGATTCGCAATTTGCAGACCGCAAAACTCTTGCGGACATCTGAATGGACTCTAAGTTATAGGGGCATATCATTCACTTTTTAAACAGAGAGTTCACATCACTGTTTCATTCTCCGTTCTTCTTATCCGTCAGAAGACCAGAAAAAAACATGCTCCTGTAAAAAAAAGAAAAAAAAAGAATCTTGTGCATCAGTTATGCACATTTGGCTTCCGTCAGAGGTGCACCTAGCCTTTCTGCTGCCTGAGGCAAAAATTAAAAAGGCAAATTCTCAACCCAACCTCTTTCCTCCTAACATTTTTACAGCACCACAAACAATACAGGATAATACAGCGCCCCATACCTCTTACATCCAGTGATGTCTCCTCTGTGTAGATGTTCTCTTTTCTCATCTTCTCCTTCAGACCAAATCACCATGATGATATCTTTAAGCCATATCGCGTCTCTGCAGAGTTTGACAAACAGGCATCTTACTTTCCTACTTTTCCATCCTCCTCCCACCTTCTGAACACCCCATCCTACCAACCCCAGTACCGTGCCCACTGTGCTCCCAATACTATACTGGAGAAACAGATAATAGTGCCCTTACATGGCCCCCAACAGTACTAATGTCCGCTCTGTGCCCCAGAAGTAATAATGCTCCCATGGAGCCCATACTATAGTAACCATGTTCCCCATACACCCCCAGTGGTAATAAAGCTTACTATAATACCCCGCAGTAGTTATAATTCTCCTTAAAAAGTGTGAGTAGTAAAAAGCCCCTTATAATGTGCGCCAGTACAAAAAATGACCCCATAATGTGTGGCAGTACAAAAAATGCCACCATAATGTGTGCCAGTACAAAAAATGCCACCATAATGTGTGCCAGTACAAAAATACCACCTCTGTGTCCCCGTTAGAACCAATGTCCCCATAGCGCCCCCATAATGTGTGCCAATGCCCCTACTGTGTGCCAATACAAAACATACCCCCACTTAGTGGCCCCAGTAGATCCAGAGTCCTTATAGCCCCATAATGTGTGTCAATGCCCCCTTGTGTTTGCCAGTACAAAAAATACCCCCTCTTAGTGTCCCCAGTAGAGCTAATGTCCCCATAAAGCCCCCTCAATGTGTGCCAATATAAAATACTCCTATATATCACCCCCAGTAGATGCTCCCATAGTGCTCCTCTCCACCCTTCCTCATAGTGCCCCCCATAATCTGTGCCAGAATAAAATTCCCCTATAATTTTCCCTCAGCTGATGTCCCCATAGTGCTCCTCTTCACCCTTCCCCATAGTGCCCACCATAATCTATGCCAGAATAAAATTCCCCTATATAGTGCCCCCTATAATATGTGCCAGAATAAAATTCTCTCATATAGTGCCTCCAGTAGATGCCCCCATAACCCTTTTTTTTTCTACAATGGCTACGTTCCATTCCGCAAATTGCGGAACAGAACGCAGAGCAGCTTCCGTGTTTTGCGCATCCGCGGTTTGCGTACCGCAAAACACATACGGTCGTGTGCATAAGGCCTAAGAAGGACTTTTTTTAATCTAAGAAAAAATTGCTCAAACTGATGCTAAATGTGCTTATCTGATGCACAGGATCTTTTTTTTAATTTTTATTACAGGATCCTGTTTTTCGTTTTTTTTCCTGTTCTTCTGACGGATCAGAAGAATGGAAAAAGAAATGGTGATGTGGACTCTCCCTTAACTCCATAGTGACCACCCATACGCATTTTTACGGCGTTCACTAAGGGACCTTAGACTGGGCCGCCGCGTTTTTACGGCGGCCCAGTCTAAGTGCTGCACGGGTCCCCCACACATGAGAGCCGGGGCCCTGCTCTAACAGCCAGGATTGGCAGGAGTGCCGATATGGGTTGTTTAACCCTTTACATGCCGAGCGGACTCTCTCTGTCTTCCATCAGCACCCCTCAAATGCGATCGCGGGGTGCTGATGTGTTGGGAAGCCTTACCTGGCTTCCGGTCAGGGCCCCGAGCCTGTCTTTAGTTATTTCCAGCAGGCTGTGCCTCTCTGGCGCAGCCTGCTGGTCAATGTTAGAATAGCATTGCTATTGAAATGTAAGGCATTATAGAGATAATGCATTACATTTTAAAAGCAATCAAAATACTGTATGTTATAGTCCCCTTGTGGGACTATTAAGTAGTACAGAAAAAATAGAAAAAAAATACCCATTTATTAAATAAAAAAAATTCTGTAAAATAAAAAAATATGATTTTTTTTCCCATTAAAAATACACTTTTCAATAAAAAAAATTGCAAAAAAAAATATCCCTCATATGTTTGGTATTGTCGTGTCTGTAGTGACCCGTACTAGATAAATATCAAATAAATCATCCCCTGAACGCCGTAAAAAATAAATTAAAAAATAGACAGAATTTCTAATTTATTATTAGTTTCCACCGAAAAAAACGTAATAACAAGCGATCAAAAAGCGGCATTTACTCCAAAATGATACCAATGAAAAAAAAAAAGTCGTCCCGCAAAAATCAAGCCCTCAGACAACTCCATGGAAAAAAAAAAAAAGTTATGGATCTTGGGAAGCGGCAATGCAAAATCTTTTTTTTTTTTGTTAAAAAAGGGGGTTTTCTTGCAAAAAAAATTGTAAAACGTAAAAATCGATATGTATTTAGTATCACTGTAATCGTACTGACCCAGAGAATAAAGACATTATGTTATTTGTACCGTAAAATGAACGCCGTAAAATTTATAATGTAAAAACGCAGTGGCAGTATTGCTATTTTTCCCCATTTCCCTCCCAGAAAGAGTTAATAAAAGTTAATCAGAAAGTTATGTGTACTCCAAAATGGCACCATTAAAAACTACAACTTGTCCTGCAAAAAACAAGCCCTCATACAGCTATATAGAAGGGAAAAAAAAAGAGGTATAGCTCTTGGAATGAGACGATGAAAAAAGGAAGAAAAGCGCTTGGTCATAAAGGCCCAAGGGCTTTTCTGGGACTAAAATATTGATGACCAATAGGTTATGAATATCTGATTGGAGGGGGTCAAACTCCTGGCACCCCTGCTGATCAGCTGTTTCAGCACTCCTCTTTCAGCACGGCCTCTTTCTAGGACAGTGATGTTGCGGTCATCAGTCACATGGCATAGGTGCAGCGTAGTCCCATATTAGTGAAGGGCCTGCGCTGCGATACCAAGCACTGCAACTATGCAATGTACAGTAATGTGCTTGGTACACTGTGAGGAAGCTGCAGTACTTACAGGAGGGGCGCCAAGTGTCGGATCCCTGCCAATCTGATATTGATTGCCTGTCCCGAGTATTTCAAAATTCTGGACAACCGCTTCAATATAGTTTATCATCGCCTTGCACTATATAGTGTCTTGTGGCTGGTATGATATAAGCAGCATACATTGACATGTACGGTAAAGTTCAAAAGACAGTAACTGAGAGATCGTGCAGTGTGACACAAGCATAATGCACTTACATTCACCTTATCTGTGCTTCACTTTGTCAAACCACGTGTAATGACATTTAGAATCTTGCGCCAGTAAACCTTTCCTTTCTTTTTACGTTTCCGTCAGAGTTTATTTGACAGCATACGTGGCAGTGAACTATTCCCCTCTAGCATGCCTTTGTGATATTTGGGACAACAAGTGAATACTATTGTGCTGCTCTTCAGCCTCAGGTTCTGAGATTCTTGCTGTGTGGTTGCATAATGCTGTATATCTGCCCCATGATATTTGTTTGATTGCATTTAAGACTGGCCATAGACATAACATATCATTCCAAAAATGTTATTATCGAGAAACAAATCTGCTCAGTTGGTCGGAACATTTGTCATTCAATCATGTATGTGTCATTTCTTATATGGCACAAAAATGCTTTCACGCGTATATATATATATTTTTTTTTACAGCATCCTGTTTTTTCTTTTCTTTTTTTTTCTGTTCTTCTGACGGATCAGAAGAATGAAAAAAGAAATGGTGATGTGAACTCTCCCTTAAAGGGCTTTTCTGGGACTAAAATATTGATGACCAGTCCTGGAGAGGATCAAGACCAATGCCCTCTTCAAATGCCCTTATCAGGCATACTGAACTACGGGCTATTAAACTGCCTGATGTCTGGACAGGATGAGGGCTGATTGACGATAGATAGGTCAATTGGTGCTCATTTCCACTGGGCTATTACGCAAAATGATGCAAGGTGAATAGGGAAGGGATGGTGGATACCACAGTCATTGCTGACTCATTCAGTTCTATTAATTATTGGCAGCACATCCTTGATTACATAGGGAGATGCGCTGACAATAATCATGTATAGACAAGGTGAGGCAATCCCCTCATACTGATGAAAGATGCCAATCAGATGACAAACAAGCCTTTGCTAGTGACAATTGAACACTGTAATGAATAAAGAATAATATCAAAACACCTCCCCAAAGCAATTTAACTTAACGATCCAGGAACAAGTTGGTAACTAACAATGCTTTTTCTAGCATAATGGAGCACCATGTGACAAGGGCAAAATGGATAAAGTGGCTTGGTCAACAAAAGATTTAAATTTTGGATCTATGGCCTGGAAACTCCCCAGATCCTAATCCCATTGAGAACCGCTGTGATCAATCCTCAAAAAGTTGATGGACAAACAAAAATACAGAAATTGTGCTAAAACTCCAAGAACAGATTAGACAAGAATGATTTTATGGATTTTGTTTAAACACTGTGTCAAAAACTGGAAAACACCACAAGCGTGGAATACAATTTGAAGGCAGCTAAGATACATGGCAAGGCAAACAGTGACATGGACTTAGAACTTGTTCAGACTTGGATCAACACTTCGGGAACCTAAACATACAGAGACATGGACTTGTAATCTGTACAGACTTGGATCAAGACTTCTGGATCCCAGACATACATAGACACGGACTTTAAATTTGTTCACACTTGGATCAAGACTATTGGAACCCAGACATACAGAAGACCAGTCCAAACAGTAACAACTGCAGGGTCCAATGCACACATGAAAGTAACCTCTGGAGCCAAACATACAAGAAATAGCAAACAGACCTAGTGATGACTTCTGGATAGAGATGAGCGAACATTTAAAAAAAGTCCGTTGTTCGGGGTTCGGGTGGTGGTTAATTGCGCATCCCGTTATGGATTCCACAATAGCGCATATGGAATCCATAAGGGGCGGCTGCCACCAACCCGAACTGTAGAACAGCTGAAGGACCTGGCGTGACGTCACTGTCATGTGATCAGTGCAGGGGGCGTGGCTCAGCACGGATCAAATCCCGTGCTGAGCCACGCCCTGCACTGATCACATGACAGTGACGTCACGCCAGGTCCTTCAGCTGTTCTACAGTTCGGGTTGGTGGCAGCCGCCCCTTATGGATTCCATATGCGCTATTGTGGAATCCATAACGGGATGCGCAATTAACCACCACCCGAACCCCGAACAACGGACTTTTTTTAAATGTTCGCTCATCTCTACTTCTGGAACCCAAAAACACAAGGCAGGAATAGGCAGACATAAGGCAAGACTTCAGGAACCAGTCTTCAGGAATAGGCTACTGGAAAAGGTTACAGGAACAGGCTATAGGAACAGACTACAGGAACAGGCTTTGAGACTTCAGAAGCAAACATTGTTGCACAGGAGTCGACAGCCAGGGTCAGGCCACACACTTCAGACAGAACAGACAGGGGGGTAATCCCTACAGAGCCAGACTGGATAGACATGTTACAATAGAGCTATTCACACCCACAAGTAATCTGTGGCCAGTACGCAAACAGAGGCAAATGTGTACTATCATCCAGACACATGGCTCTAGATACTCATCCACAATGTATGGCAACCAGCCCACACAGAATACAATGGCATGCAGTGAACAGATATTGAAATAGTACTCCACCTTACAGACACTGACAGGGGTGCAGTTCATACCCACAAGTATCCGCGGCCACTACACATTGAATAGACATAGCTGTGCGCTGCCACACTGACACATGGGCCTGGATAAACAACCACATTATTCAGCAAACAGCCCACATGGCATACAATGGTGAAAAGTGAACAAATGGGTTGCCATCAGTCACCATTTGACCCAGAAGCTGATATCCAGCATTCCTGGCCAAATTGCAGAAGTCTTGAAAAAGAAGAGTCAACACTGGCGATATTAAGTTTTTGCATAAACAGATCTAAAAACCGTGAAGCAGCAAACTTTGTGAACAGCAAATATGTTTCCAATCAAAACTTTTGCCAAAACTGTACACATGAGAAGTTACTGCCTAAGGTGTCTGGCTTTCTCCTCTCTCCTCTTTCAGGATATACGAATGCTTGCTAAGTTTGCATGGTCCGGAGAGATAGATGTTGGCCAAATGAGCATTCGGCAGACAACTATCTAATGTGTATGAGTGGCTCAATAATAGCAGTTCATTTTGAGGGTCCTCAGTAGCTGGAGTTCTATGAAATTGACTCCAGAGCACAAGCAACCAGAAAATAGGTTACACAAGCTACACAAGCTATACCCGTTCTACCACCCAACAGGATCGGGATATAATATATACGTTCCACCCCCTGTACAGGATCGGGATACAATATCAAATCAAGTGTTCATTTCTGTGGTGAGTGTACACGACAATGCAAGACTGTTAGAGCTCCCACCAACTATGTACGATTTCGAATACTGGTGCCATCTTATATGGCCCCTCAGGCAAAAGGACCAAAGTGCAGAAGCTAACTTTGTAGCCTTTATGGTATCTAGTGAGGAAGCATCACAATGACTGCGTATGATACTGTATGTCACTGTACCTTGATACTGTCAGTTTATAGCTCTGTAGTCAATGGGGGCTATGAGAGTAGATTCTGGTTGCGATCTTACTATTCTAAAAGAATTTATAGTTGTGGAACACTTAAGTCCCATCAGCATTTCTCAATGGCAATAAAGGTTGTTATTGTGCATATATTTCGGAAGACATCTGCTGGTGAAGAGTGGGAGCTTGAACTAACAGACAGAGGCATTGATGTGTTTCCGAAATAACACAAGAGGGTCTTAAAGAATGTGAAGATAGTGTTGACCCACGGCACATGTGACATACAGACTGTGAGGACTAGCTCATTTTGATGTGAGGACAAGCTTCTAGTATATACTTAGACATTTGTCTATTTATTGGTGTTAAAGCATACCTATTTCAGCACATTAATACCGCTTTTTAACACCTAATATCTGGAGCACGGAACAGGCGCATGCGCCATTATAACCCTTATGTTTTGTGACGCTATTAGGGCTCACGCATGCGCCTTTAAGTATCAAGATCCTGTCTGCCAGTACTACGGTTGCCCGTAATACGGAGCGGGCACATGCGCTGTAGGTGCGGCCATACTAAGTGACGAACCCGGGCTTGACTCAGCCTTTTTCCTAGATATCCAATGAACACAGGCTTGGGGTGGGGCGGTGCACGTGTGTATCATACACGGCCCTGATAGACGCCAAGCCATTACAGACAGGGTATTTAAACCTGCGGTGGGAAGACATCTTCGCAGCAGGACAATATCCATTGGCCTTTCATCATGCAAGCCACCGTGCTCTTTTTATTGGTCCCCTGATGAACCAACATATTTAATAGAGGAAACGCATTTGCACTTTTGAAAACTGGAGATCATACACCACATTGGACAACTGACTGCAAGAATAAACATCATCTCTGATTGGGAACAACTGGATAGGTAGGGATTCCTAGTAAGGGCACAGCCACCGATAAGTGGGGCCGCCCCTTTCGGTGCGATTACTCCGCTTTTAGGCAGGGACAGTACAGAAGTACAGAATGCCTAAAAGCGGACTTTGTGTATTGTCTTATTGCTCCTTCTCAATCATCTGGAGGACCGACCACAAGTTTCTGCAAAAAGCAATCAAGTTCGTGCAGCAAGTATCCAAGTGACCCCAACCAGGCAATTTGATGAATGCAATCCTTTTACCATAGGTGTCTAAGGTAACGTGAGTAACCACATTAGTGGTAATAATTGAGCATTATTGAATCTATACATATGTCCCATATGTTGATAATGATGTCCGCTCATTTATATTGATATTTATGTTTTGTCTAATAATTTTTTGTTTGTGGGGATATATTTACATATTTTAGATATCGTTAATAAATGCGAAGTTTCAAGGGTAATTATTTTTTCAGTGACATATTTGACATACAGACGGGTACAGGCTTAAAAGGAAATAAGTGAAGAAAACCAGTTCTAGCTGCACCGCCGAGGGATATTTATTTTAATCTTTATCTGGAAATGAAAGCTTACGTGCTATTTTTAGAGACCGATGTATAACTGATGTATGACTTCTGACCTTAAGGCCATGAAAAATGAATTTGATCTATGGGATTATGTCACAAAAGAGCACAGTCATTTACTTCAGATAAAAACAGGGAAATGAAAATAATGGATTTTGGATTTGTATAAACTAACAATAATGCACTGCCATATATCATGCCATACAGGAGGATTCAGTAACTTTGTGCATTACAAAGATAGCCCCAGTGATGTAACCAGGGCCGGTGCTATAATAAGGCTGACCAAGCGGCTGCTTTAGGGCGCATAGAAGGGGGCCCAAAATGAACTTTTTTTTTTTAAATCACTTTCGTGATGTGATCATGGGGGGGGGGGGGTGCCAAAATGTAGCTTCGCTTGTGCTGGCAAAAATCCTTGCACCAGCCCTGGATGTAACCAGAGTCTTTTGGGCCCTAGAGAACTTTGGATTGGGGCCCCTTCACCCAGAAGACAACAGGCTTAAGCTCCCCAACCATTAGCATACAGTCACCCAGCATCCAGCTGGTGTACTTTGTTACAGTACTCCCCACTTTTTTGGGTTCCTGTGCAGCATCAGCCAGCCACTTAACTTGCATCGTGCACAACATTGTGTATAATGCGAGCAAGACGAGAGTACCCCCAGCTGCTGCATTGCTGCCTGAATGTTCAATGCAGCGAAGCGTGGGTCTCCTACTCCACCCAACTGAACACTGCCATGTTCGCACAACATTGTTTATGTGCATGCCGCAAGCGAGAAGAAAGCCTAGCGCTGCCGAATGTGCCCTGAGCCCCTGGGGAACAGGTGCAGAGGATGGGAATGGTAGTGGCCCTGATGAGATGTAATGTCACAGTGTACTTCCTCAGGCCAACAGTCCCTGGGATTCGGTGCAGTAAAACGATGATATGTAGGAATCAAACAGATGTAGAAGAATAAATGTTTTTCTTTACTGAGTGCAAAGGATGATTTAAAGTACATGCAGCTGTCGTCTGTACAAGGTGAGCTGTCTATTCCCAGCTGGTGAGGTATGGTGGCACACAAGTCCTTCTCCCTCTCCTGATTTCCCTTCGCTAACAGCAATAAGCTGGCACTTTTGGCTATAGCTGACCAGTTGTAACATAGTCACATAGATAATAAGGCTTAAAAAAGACATCTGTCCATCCAGTTCAGCCTGTTATCCTGCAAATTGATCCAGAGGAAGGCAAAAAACCCAGTGAGGTAGAAGCAATTTTTCCTCATTTTATGGGAAAAAATTCCTTCCCGACTCCAATCAGGCATCAGAATAACTCCCTGAATCAACGACCCCTCTCTAGTAGCTGTAGCCTGTAATATTATTACACTCCAGAAATACATCCAGGCCCCTCTTGAATTCCTTTATTGTACTCACCATCACCACCTCCTCAGGCAGAGAGTTCCATAGTCTTACTGCTCTTACCGTAAAGAATCCTCTTCTATGTTTGTGTTCAAACCTTCTTTCCTCTAGCACAGTGATGACGAACCTTTTAGAGACCGATTGCCCAAACTGCAACCCAAAACTCACTTATTTATTGCAAAGTGCCAACACGGCAATTTAACCGGAATAATGAGGTTTTCGTTTAGAAAAAACAACTCATCCATTAACACGGGCCGGACTGGGACTTAAAAGCAGCCCTGGCACACAAACCTCACCAGCCCACAAACATAAAATGGCTACACAGCGATGACCTATGTATTATACTGCCCTGTAATTCCATATCCTGGGCAGTATAATACATAGGTCATAGTCTCCTTACATACATCCTCCATATACTGGGCAGTATAATACATAGGTCATAGTCTCCTTACATACATCCTCCATATACAGGGCAGTATAATACATAGATCATAGTCTCCTTACATACATCCTCCATATACAGGGCAGTATAATACATAGGTCATAGTCTCCTTCCATACATCCTCCATATACAGGGCAGTATAATACATAGGTCATAGTCTCCTTACATACATCCTCCATATACAGGGCAGTATAATACATAGGTCATAGTCTCCTTACATACATCCTCCATATACAGGGCAGTATAATACATAGGTCATAGTCTCCTTACATACATCCTCCTTATACAGGGCAGTATAATACACAGGTCATAGTCTCCTTCCATACATCCTCCATATACAGGGCAGTATAATACATAGGTCATAGTCTCCTTACATACATCCTCCATATACAGGGCAGTATAATACATAGGTCATAGTCTCCTTACATACATCCTCCATATACAGGGCAGTATAATACATAGGTCATAGTCTCCTTACATACATCCTCCATATACAGGGCAGTATAATACATAGGTCATAGTCTCCTTACATATGTAGCATCCCCAAGTCAGGGCAATGTATGGAACTAACCTGGGGAATGCCAGTGATGGAGAGGCCGGCACGCTGTTCCTCTGGGGCACTCTCTGGGTTCTTGCGGGACACAGCCAGGTGGAATGTGAGGTGCCCTTGGTGTTGTAGTTTAACGTGCCTATGGCTAAGTCCCTGATATGTCGTGACGCCAGTGCCAGTAAACGGTGGCACACCGTATTTATAGTAGGAATAACAGAGGTGCAGACTTGTAACTTGAAAACAGAATTCCAACTTTACTGAAAACCGTAGAAAATACAGCAGGCAACCTCTTAACACAGTTCTTGTTGCAGAGAATAGACGTTTGTACAGTCGCAGTTACAGCAGGCTTACATCCAGCAAGGTATAACAGAGGGAAAGACAACAGGACTTAGAATTGCAGGTGAACCTTACTTTCTTCCTGACTTGTCCTGACTGGAATTGATGCTTCAAGGCCCCAATGCCCTACTTCTGGCTTATATCCTTGAATCTCCAGTAGACAGTGTACCTCCTCTTGGCATTTAGTACCTCTTGCTCTAGGGATTGCCTCTGCTTGACTTCTGCTGACTTCGCTTAGGCCTGAGACATGTGGCCTTCACAGACTCCAGGGTCTGCACTCCTTCCCAGGCCCAGGGCCTGGTGTAGACCTCACAGGCTCATGGCCTGGAGTAGACTGAGCTGAGCTGTCTGACTGAGCTTTCTTTCCCTGACTGGGCCTTATATAGACTAGGGCTACCTAGCTCCCTCTAGTGACTAGAGCTGGAATTACATCCCTAGCCGGCCTGCACATAGCACATTTCACAGTAACAGGGAATTAAATACAATAAATTACATTGCATGGTACAAATAGGACCTTTACCAGCCTCCCCATAAATGAGAGGAGCGACAGCAGCCAAGTGACCCTTCTGTAGTGACGGGCAGTACAACTCCCGTACACTACATACCCCGCTGCTTTAAGCTGAGTACGCCTCGTACTCTACCAGGGTACCGCCCAACTGGAATTTTCACCTGAAAGAGACAAAAGAAAACATGCAGGGATACATACATATCAGTAATCAATTCCATCTGCATTGACAATTATGATCAGGTCCAGCTGGTTGACGGAGAAGTGCGGTGACAAGGGGCGTCGTTCTCTTTCTTCAGGATAAGGAATGGAACTGGGGCGCTGACCTGGCACAGCGGATGTTAGGGAATACCAGGATAGTCCATGACAATGAATGAGTCCATAAAAGCGATATCTCAGAGGCTCGCACATAGGAGTCCATCTCTGGGCACATAGACTTGAATAAAAATATATCTTGAGTAATAAATACGGTCAGCAGCACATACATAAAATGACAATACAGGACTCTGACAATACCAGGGCCATGTTATCCTGGCAAGTCCTGCGTATTATTAAAGTGCTGACATAAAAGCCCTTTTCAACCTGAAATGGGGGTTAAAAGGGGATAAAGTGCAAATAAAAGCACAACTTGGATTTATTAAAGTACTTGACGCCAAAATGGTAGCAGCAGGCAGGATGTCCCGGAACAGAAAGAGGCAGGCTGGGAGCAGTGGTTCCACAGTGGCAACTTATCTTCACAAACATGCCACCGGCCGTGGGGAACTGGCAGCAAGCTCCACCAGCCTGGCAAACTTAAAGGAACAGTTCCTGCAACATGTATGATGTCCCTGTGAGGATGAGCAAAAATGGCCTAGCAGGCCTGCTCACAGGTACGTATCAAAGGATCCCTGTTCATCAGAGGTAGTGCAGCCCTGTGCTGCGGGTAGTCTGGGCCATGCACCAGGGCCACTTGGAGGGGGTGCCCACCAAACAGAGTGGGCTGGAAACATCTCCGGTATTGGGCCTACCCACCTCACTGGCCCGCTGGGTTGCGGACACATAGGAGCTGCTGGTCTCGGGACACGGGCCGGCGCTGGGGTAGACACTTCCTCTGGCCGGGACATAACGCCCCCGTCACGACGTACTCGGCTCCTGGAGTTTGTTAGCTTATCTGTTTTCACACTAACTTTGAGCTGCTCATTATTAATGGTAGGACCCCGGGCTACAGGTTCAGGATGCACAGGGGGCACAGGTGACTCACCACTGCTGGGCTGCTGCGATGCTGCACGGGAACTTGCCACTTGACGCCGGCCGTCCAGATGAACTTGCAATATAGCGATCCGCTCCTCCAGGGCGGCGATGTCACTGCTGGATTCCGGCACACTTGCAGCAGGCTCCAATACTTCCTTTCTGCTTGCACAAGTCTGCGGCCACTCCCCCAGACTCGGGAGTTCTCGCCCAACTTCAGGCCCGCCCACATTGTAATCCACGTACAGGGGCGGCATCCCAGGACGGTTGTCTCCTCCCTCTTGGAGGGTTTTGGCGCCAAATCTTCGCGCCACTGAGGACAGTGATGGCGCAGGAAGAAGTCCACAGTTCAGGCGGCCATCTTGGGCGCCATGATGCATCAATTCAATGACAGCAAGCAGTGGTAGTAAAACAGCATAAAAGTCCACAAAAATGCACTTTGAAGTGGCGATTTTCTTCCTCTTGATAGCGCAACACTGCACAGCGCTTTCTGGAGGTTTTAGGGACACTTTTCTGTACGTTTTAAGTCCTCAAAGTTTACTTCAAATAAACAGGCGTTTTGTCACTTGGCAAACTGGTTAAGGCACAAAGTTCACGTTTTTGCTCACAGTCCGTAAAACGTGCGTATCCTGTTCGTGACGCCAAAATGTAGCATCCCCAAGTCAGGGCAATGTATGGAACTAACCTGGGGAATGCCAGTGATGGAGAGGCCGGCACGCTGTTCCTCTGGGGCACTCTCTGGGTTCTTGCGGGACACAGCCAGGTGGAATGTGAGGTGCCCTTGGTGTTGTAGTTTAACGTGCCTATGGCTAAGTCCCTGATATGTCGTGACGCCAGTGCCAGTAAACGGTGGCACACCGTATTTATAGTAGGAATAACAGAGGTGCAGACTTGTAACTTGAAAACAGAATTCCAACTTTACTGAAAACCGTAGAAAATACAGCAGGCAACCTCTTAACACAGTTCTTGTTGCAGAGAATAGACGTTTGTACAGTCGCAGTTACAGCAGGCTTACATCCAGCAAGGTATAACAGAGGGTAGAATAACAGGACTTAGAATTGCAGGTGAACCTTACTTTCTTCCTGACTTGTCCTGACTGGAATTGATGCTTCAAGGCCCCAATGCCCTACTTCTGGCTTATATCCTTGAATCTCCAGTAGACAGTGTACTTCCTCTTGGCATTTAGTACCTCTTGCTCTAGGGATTGCCTCTGCTTGACTTCTGCTGACTCGCTTAGGCCTGAGACATGTGGCCTTCACAGACTCCAGGGTCTGCACTCCTTCCCAGGCCCAGGGCCTGGTGTAGACCTCACAGGCTCATGGCCTGGAGTAGACTGAACTGAGCTGTCTGACCGAGCTTTCTTTCCCTGACTGGGCCTTATATAGACTAGGGCTACCTAGCTCCCTCTAGTGACTAGAGCTGGAATTACATCCCTAGCCGGCCTGCACATAGCACATTTCACAGTAACAGGGAATTAAATACAATAAATTACATTGCATGGTACAAATAGGACCTTTACCAGCCTCCCCATAAATGAGAGGAGCGACAGCAGCCAAGTGACCCTTCTGTAGTGACGGGCAGTACAACTCCCGTACACTACACATACATCCTCCATATACTGGGCAGTATAATACATAGGTCATAGTCTCCTTACATACATCCTCCATATACTGAGCAGTATAATACATAGGTCATAGTCTCCTTACATACATCCTCCATATACAGGGCAGTATAATACATAGCTCATAGTCTCCTTACATACATCCTCCATATACAGGGCAGTATAATACATAGGTCATAGTCTCCTTACATACATCCTCCATATACAGGGCAGTATAATACACAGGTCATAGTCTCCTTACATACATCCTCCATATACTGGGCAGTATAATACATAGGTCATAGTCTCCTTACATATATCCTCGATATAGAGGGCAGTATAATACATAGGTCATAGTTTCCTTACATATATCCTCCATATACAGGGCAGTATAATACATAGGTCATAGTTTCCTTACATATATCCTCCATATACAGGGCAGTATAATACACAGGTCATAGTCTCCTTACATATATCCTCGATATAGAGGGCAGTATAATACATAGGTCATAGTTTCCTTACATATATCCTCCATATACAGGGCAGTATAATACATAGGTCATAGTCTCCTTACATATATCCTCCATATACAGGGCAGTATAATACACAGGTCATAGTCTCCTAACATATATCCTCCATATACAGGGCAGTATAATACATAGGTCATAGTCTCCTTACATACATCCTCCTTATACAGGGCAGTATAATACATAGGTCATAGTCTCCTTACATACGTCCTCCATATACATACACATATTACACTGCACCTCATGTATAGTCCTGTATATTACACTGCACCCCATGTATAGTCCTGTATAGCAGTGTTTCCCAACCAGAGTGCCTCCAGCTGTTGCAAAACTACAACTCCCAGCATGCCTGGACAGCCTTTGGCTGTGCGGGCATGCTGGGAGTTGTAGTTTTGCAACAGCTGGAGGCACACTGGTTGGGAAACACTGCTGTATAGTATACTGCACCTCATGTATAGTCCTGTATAGTGCACTGCACCTCATGTATATAATACTGCATCCAGTGTAGAGTCCTGTATATTGTAGTGCATCTTGTGTATAGTTATGTGTATTATACAATAATCCAATGTAAAGTATCAGAAATATCTTTAAAATGTCGTTTTATTGTAAAAATGTTACATTATAGATAAATATCTGCAGGCACTCCAATCATCTCATACACAAGGTATCACTCCCATCATCTCATACACTAGGTATCACTTCCACAATCTGCAATTTATCACTCCCATCATCTCTATCTCATACATAATACATCACTCCCATCATCTCTCACATAAGGTCAGAGTGACAGTAAAACTGTCCTTGTTGCCCCTAGTAACCAATCACAGCCCTGCTTTCATTTTTCAAAAGCAATTTTAGAAAAGAAAACTGAGAGGTTGAGGGATTTGGATGACGATGGGGCCGATGTGGTGAAATGGGCAAAAAGAAAACGGTCTTTGTTGTCCATAGCGACCAATAGCAGTGCAGCATTTTCCAAGAGCAGAATCCAAAATGAAAGCTGCTCTGTGATTGGCTGCTAAGGGAAGTTCTACTTTTAGATGGTTTCGTAAATCTGCCCCATAATTCCACCTCTGGGATCATATATCCTATCACTCACCCCAAAATCTATAGGAAGAGAATGAACAGACATGAAGAAAATTACAGACAAGAAAACGTATATAGATGCTGTGATATTACAAAAATTGTCCCTAGAACACTCCTAGGGGCCAAGTGTGAGCCCATCACATTCAAAATGGCCGCTATCATGCTAAGGCACTTCTTGTGATGTCATCATTAGAATGCCGCCGTCATGCTTGCCCTCCCCCCCTCCCCCCCCCCGCTATGTCTTTTACTTGTGATGTCATAAAGTGGAATTATGACGTAACAATCAGGGGGTGTGGTCTAATCCTATAAATCAGGGTCACGCCCCGACATCAGTGTCAGTTTCTCTAGCTGGCTGTCACTATGGGGAAGTCTAGGAAGAGGAGGAGATTGACTGTTCCTGTGGTGAATGCTCTAGAGAGTATGGATATCGGCCCACGGCAGTATCCAGATGATGAAGACATGGAGTCTGTCCACGAGGATGATAGGATGGATGTTGGCCCTCGCCAATATCCTGATGATATATCAATGAAAGACCTTCAGGGGACCACCACCACCATCAGGGCCTCACTCCCCCGGAAGAGAAAGCGGCCATCGTGTATCATCTGCCGCCGGCTATAAGATCTGCCGCTAGGCCCCTTTATAACATCTGCCCCTCGGCCCCTGCAATAACATCTGCCCCTCAGCCAAATACCATCTGCTGCTTGGGTCCCATTTACCATCTGCGGCTTGGGGCCATTTACCATCTGCGGCTTGGGCCCATTTACCATCTACCCCTTGGGGCCCATTTACCATCTATAGATGGTTTTTACCATCCAAACCATCTGAAATTCCCTTGAAGATGAGAGGAGCTGCACCTGGTCCGGTAAGTTTGGCCGCTTCCCTCCGTCTTCTCCTTGTGTATTTGTAAACTGTTTTTCTTATGTGGATATTTGCTCTTCTAGGATCCAACTATAAAACAACATAAGGAACCGTCCCTGAAATTCTGCCAGAGGTGCGACCCCCGACCTCCTCTCTACAAGTTAGCGGACATGAATCCAGCCAATCCTGAAGATGGAGCCACCGCCTCAAAGAGCCAGAGCCGCAAAAGAATGCACTGAAAACCCAAAATGTTTCATAATAAACAGTTTTTGTTTTAAAGAAAAAAAATGGTGTTTTATTTCTCTTACTTATCAAATTTCACAAATTATACTCAGCCCTTATATTCTATGTTTAGAGCTGGAGCCAGAAGTTACCAATTTTCAAAAGTATATTATTTAGTCACACATTTTTGCATTAAATCTGTGTGTACCAAAGTTTATGCTTTTTAGTATGCCAGAAAACTAGTACAAGTCTCAAAATAAAAAAATCCTCCACAGGTAATCCACTAGTAATATCTCCCTTAACAGTATGTTCCTAAAGTGTGAGCCCATTACATTAAAGATGGCCGCTCTCATGCTGAGGCACCGCTTGTGATGTCATCATTAGAATCCTGGAATGGTCACACTTTTTGTGATGTCATCATTAGAATCCTGGCACGATAATGCTTCTCGTTTCCATAGAAACACTATTTGTGAAGTCATCGGCCACGGAGGCTGTCATAATCAGTGGCCTGACTCAGGGGCATAGCTAGGGGTTCAGCATCTGTCACCTGAGTGGCCCCCAATCCATGTAATGCCACACCACGCCTACTAGTAATACAGCTAAATAGTGACTGAATATTACCACCGTACTGGTACTAAACAAACCACTGTAGGCAGATCAGTATTACCCCCATACATTAATAACATAGAGACATAGTGTGTGAGGCTGAAAAAAGACATCTGTCCATCCAGTTCAGCCTGTTATCCTGCAAGTTGATCCAGAGGAAGGCAAAAAATACCCATGAGGTAGAAGCCAATTATCCTCATTTACCATTCAGGCTATTAGAATAACTCCCTGGATCAATGACCCTTTACCAGAATTCTAGTAACTATAACCTGTAATATTATTACACTCCAGAAATACATCCAGGCACCTCTTGAACTCTTTTAGTGAACTCACCATTACCACCTCCTCAGGCAGAGAGTTCCATAGTCTCACTGCTCTTACCGTGAAGAATCCTCTTCTATGTTTGTGTACAAACCTTCTTTCCTCCAGACGCAGAGGATGTCCCCTCGTCACAGTCACAGTCCTGGGGATAAATAGATGATGGGACAGATCTCTGCACTGACCACAGATATATTAAAACAGTTATTAGATCACCCCTTACTCGTCTTTTTTTTAAAGTGAATAACCCAAATATTTCAGGGTATTGTAGATCCCTCATTCCAGTTTAGTTGCCCTCCTCTGAACCCTCTCCAGCTCTGCTATGTCTGCCTTGTTTACAGGAGCCCAGAACTGTACACAGTACTCCATGTGTGGTCTGACTAGTGATTTGTAAAGTGGTAGGACTATGTTCTCATCACGGGCATCTAAGCTCCTTTTGATGCAACCCATTATCTTATTGGCCTTGGCAGAAGCTGCCGGACTCTGGTTTCTACAGCTTAGTTTGCTGTTCACTAAAATTCCTAAGTAATTTTCCATGTCAGTGTTACCCAGTATATTATCATTTTAGTGATGAGCAGCATAGGCAATATTTGTTTTGCGATATTTCGCAAATTTTGGGGCTAATATTTGCCATAATTTCGCAAATTTTAGAATTCGCAAACTCTCTCTAATTATTTCTTGATTGCGAAAATTGGCAATGCATTATGTGCATATTGCTAGCGCAATACAGGCGTGGCTCACTTTTGCTACATTTGTCAAGCTGCTAGAAGTTTCCTGAGTCTTGAGAAAATGGTTGGCAGCAACTTTCGTGATTGTGAGGAAGAACTCCTGATCACTGTAACTAATTTTACATTATAGCACTGTTTTTAATTACATTTCGCATGCATGGCAGAACAATAGCTTTATATGAAGATAGAGTGCTCCAATATGTTCTCGATTGCGCAAATCGGCACTGATGATGCGCATATTTTTAGCGCAATACATAAAAATATCTTGCCTCCGCTCCGCCGACTCCATGTCCCGATCCTATTCTTCACTATACGAGTGGCATGGCTCGCATAGCGAAAATAATTCTGTCAGCCCGATTTTCGATACTGAGATTTTGGTATCATCATATTAGTCTCTATTATCTCATAAAAAATATACTAGTTTTACCCCTACCTGTCGTTTCATTACCTTCTTAACGTGCCCAAGGGGCATGCGCCGATGTTACACACGTCCGGGCTCGATTAGGCTGCTGCCAGGACACCGCGAGGGCCATCACGTGTGAAACATTGGCGAATGCGCAGGATTACCCCGCACTGAGAAAAAAAAAAAGGCCGGAGAGGAGTGAATAAATTAACAGCTGGGCGGCGCTGGGCTCAGAGATCAGAGGCGCGGCTGGGCACAAACGGCCGAAGGGACAGCCCATTGGGCACGTTAAGAAGGTAATTATCATATACATAAAACCTATTTTTAACAAAAATGAAACGACAGGTGGGGGTAAAACTAGTATCGAAAATCAGGCTCGCAGAATCCCTTGAAGGACTTACTTGCTTGCTCCTCCTCCCGACCTCCCCTGCCTTTTGCATACGCGGCACGCCGTGAAGTCACCCGGAGGCACTGCAACGCTAGGGTGAGCTGAGCCCCGGTGTGTGGATTTTTTGTGTGTGTGTTGTGGTGGAGGGCGTGATTGCATGCTAGGGTGTGGGAAGGCGGGATCCAGGGGGCCCAAGTAAATTCTTGCCCAGGGTTCAATCAATATTAAAGACGGCCCTGGTTGTGACATCACTAATCCACTAAGACACTAATCCGTATCACAGCACAGTAATTCCTATCACACTACCTAACACCCTGCACTGGAACCTATCAGCTACACTAAATCACTATCTAACCTACACTGACTATCTCCCACTAACTATCTGTAATATATATATATATATATATATATATATATAAGCTAACTAACTATCTAATGTAATTGAATAAGGAACCAGATGACTCAGCAAAGCACATAGCACAGCAATTACACTGCTCTCTCTCTTTCTCTCTCTCTCAGAACTGCAAAAAACAGCAGAAAATGGCTGCTGGGGAGGTTCTTATATAGTAAAGGGGTAGGCAACTTTCCTATTGGTCGCTAAGGATGTTGCTAAGCTCAGACAAATATATTGCAGCCTTCTCATTGGCCCACAAGCAAGAAGCAGGGAGGGTACTGATAAAAAAAAACTAGAATATTCGTGATTACGAATATATAGCGCTATATTCTAGATCTTCGCGAATTCTTAAAGTGTCGATATTCGCAATAAAAATTTGCGATTAAAATATTCGCGATCAACACTATTTAGTATGTAAACTGGTGACTTGCATTATTCCTTCCCATGTTCATAAACTTAGATTTGTCAGTGTTAAACCTAATCTGCCACGTCTCTGATTAAGCCTCCAATCTATCCAGATCCATCTGCAACCGTACTGTCCTCTTCCATGTTAATTACTTTATACAGTTTTAGTGTCATCTGCAAAAATTGCTATTTCACTGTGCAAGCCTTCTACAAGATCATTAATAAATATATTGAAAAGAATAGGGCCCAATACTGACCCCTGAGGTTCTCCACTAGTGACAGTGACCCAATCTGAGTGTGTACCGTTAATAACCACCCTCTGTTTTCTATCCCGAGCCAGTTACCCACATACAGACATTTTCTCCAAGTCCAAGCATTCTCATTTTATGTAGTATCCTATTATGTGGCACAGTATCAAATGCTTTGGCGAAGTCAAGATATATTACATGCCACAGTCAAGTCTTTGTAGAAGTAGTTCAGCTGATTGTAATGCCACCTTTCACTTAGCAATCTTTTTCTTAATTATGGAGAAGAAGTACTTTTAATCCCTATACAAATAAGGGGAGTTCACATCAGCGTTCGCAATTCCGTTATTGCTTTCCATTATTACAGGGTCATAACGGAAAAAATGAATTTTAAGACGGAATTCAAAACAGAAACCTTTAGAGGCATTCTGTTTTGATCCGTCATAATAGAGGTCTATGGACAAACATAACGGATACATCTGGTTTCCGTTATCCAGGACAGAAAAGAAAGTCCTGTCGACAGGACTTTTTTTCCGTCATACTTAAGGAACAAAACAGAATCCTCATTTGTGCCCGTAGAAATGTATTAGGACGGGGCAAAACAGAATGCCTCTAAAGGGTTCAGTTTAGCATTCCGTCCTTAAATTCCGTTTTATTTCGTTATAACCCTATTATAATGGAAGAGTATAATGGAATTACGAATGCTGATGCGAACTCACCCTGAGCAGTTAAGTGCACTGAGGACAGACCCAAGCCACTCTGTGCACCTTTGTTCCTTCTGTTTCCTCTGCTTGCCGGTCTCTCTCCTTCATGATTGACAGGGACAGGTTCCTGTAAAGTCATCTTCTCTGGACCTGTTAATCATGAAGGGGAAGGAGGGGCTGGCAGAGGAAGCAGGTCGAGTAGGATCACTTTTTAAGATCATTCAGCACCAGTACATTAATTCTCAAGGTGAATATGTATTCTTATACAAGCAAATACCTATTTATATGATTCAGCAACATGGGCTGAGGATCGAGCCAGTTCTTAGTAACAACGGTTCCTACAAAGTCTCGTTCCTAATAACCGACCCATGTAAATGTGCCGCTATTTATCTAACAAATTAGCAAAACGCAAATTTTTCGGGTGAGGTGATCAGATATGTGCCACATTAAATAATTGATGATCGCCGCAGGGGAATGCAAACTATTTATTCTCAATTATTGCCCTGTTTACCAGCCCATATAAATAGGCACTTAAAAAGAGTGTTCCAGGATGACTAATGGTAATATGATTTTTAACACATATGCTCATGTAGTTGCTTGCCCCATGTACATTTTTCTCCATTGTTTCTCCTCACCCGCTCAATATGTAAACCATGGTTTGTTTCCATCCTGTATGTAGAACTTCCTGTTGCCGTATCCAACCAAACCAATGATGCACTTCTTCCTCTGCCACAGCTCCAGCACCACTGATAACACAGCCCAGCTAGTTTATAGCTCCTCCCACCCAGCTAGTTACATAGACACGCCCCTATCGCTGCCCCACCCATGGACATAACATCACAGGAAATAAGGAGGAACTGCGTGGACATGGTCATGTGACCACAGCCCAGAACTGGCGATAGGAGCAATAAAGGTAAAAGAAATACATTACAAAATTACAGCTACCTTCATAAATGATTATCTTAAAGGATGGTGAGGTAAACTGGAAAACCCCTTTCAATCTCAATCAGCCATATTTTTCTAATCCTGGAGAATCTCTTTAATCATTTGAAGTCTCGTTAAAATTTAATTGTCTGAATTCTTGATCTAGAGAACAGCAAAGTACCATGAATTATAGTCTACCATGATTTATATGCTTTGGTAGGTCCATTGACTTTATAGCAATTTTGCTGAACAGGAAGACCAATTTAGGCCGAGTTCTCACTTCAGTTATTTCCATCAGTTATTGTAAGTAGCGCTGAGCGAACTTGTTTTTTAAGTTCTGCGTCCAAAGTTTGGGTTCGGGTTATCGAAGGATCCCGTTATGGATTCCAAATTCCGTTATGGTCCGTAGTAGCGGAATCCATAACGGGATTCTTCGATAACCCGAACCCAAACTTTGGACGCAGAACTTAAAACACAAGTTCGCTCAACACTAATTGTGAGACAAAACCAGTAGCGAAGTCTACTCGGGGACAAAGTAACAGGAACACTTTCTTTGGAAACCCTTGTAAATTATTTTATATGCACTATAATACTGCTAAAAAAATCAGTTGATGCTTTTCAGTTGAACACATCATAACGAAAGTGGGAATATCCTTTCTTTTATATTACGTTAGTGAATTATTAAAAACTTACAAGGCCAAACAGATCAATCCCAGGGAAAAGCCTCTTAGTCTCCACTGAATCTATAGAAGAAAATACTTAGTGGACACCCACATGGAGGTAAACATATGGCATGAATCATCAGAATCCACAGGTTCACGGACAGGAAATAACTGTAAGAAGTTGTTTTATTGTTCTGGTGAAAGCCCGGAATACGTCTGAATAACCAAGGACATCATTTCCTGGTTTCCTGTCTACTACTGAAAAAGATGATTTCAGCTCATTGACCAAGGCAAACCCTGATGATATCAATTCTTCACTACAAGGCATTGATGGCTTTTTAAGATCAATACCAGAGATGAGCGAATTTATAAAAAATCTGATTTGGCAGATGGCAGCAGCAGCATGAAGAGGCCACAGAGTGACCCAGAGACAGAGTATTGAGTTGGCAGCAGCATGAGGAGGCCACAGAGTGGCAAGGTGACATAGTGTGGAGGTGGCAGCAGCAGGATGAGGAGACCACAGTGTAGTGATGTTGCAGCAGCATGAGGAGACCACAGAGTGGTGATGTGGCAGCAGCATGAGGAGACCATAGAGTGGTGAAGTGGCAGCAGCATGAGGAGACCACAGAGTGGTCAGTTTGCAGCAGCATGAGGAGGCCACAGAGTGGCAAGGTGACATAGTGTGGATGTGGCAGCAGCAGCATGAAGAGACTACAGAGTGGCACAATGACATAGCGTGGAGGTGGCAGCAGCAGCACAAGGAGACCACAGAGTTGCCCAGAGACAGAGTCTTGAGTTGGAAGCAGCATGAGGAGGCCACAGAGTGGCAAGGTGACATAGTGTGGAGGTGGCAGCAGCATGAGGAGACTACAGAGTGGCACAATGACATGGTGTGGAGGTGGCAACAGCAGCATGAGGAGCCCTGAGTGGTGAGGTGGCAGCAGCATCAGGAGACCACAGAGTGACCCGGTGACAGAGTGGGGAGGTGGGTGGCAATAACATTACCCGCTGATGATGATGAGTGTAAGAAGAAGCACTTGGCAGTAGCTGAGGCAGGTAGCCAAAAGAAACCAGTCTCTTTTGTCAAAGTGTTGTTGTGGCACCATGGATGATCTAGTCTAATGAATCAGGCATTGGTGGGTGGAAATCCTGGCTGATCCACGCCTAAATCATATTAACAAAGGCCAGTCTCTCCACATTTTGGGTGGACTGGCAAGTTCTCCTTGGGGTAACTATGGACCCCGCCGCACTAAACACCCGCTCTGATGCCACACTAATGGCCAGGCAGTACGGCTTTTCCAGTTTGGCTGCCCAGTAGTCTAGCAGAACTTCAATGTGGGGTCGCAGGGTGCTGTCCAAATATGCCATCACCTGCTGGTTCAGGTTCTGTTCCAGGTCTAGCTTCTGGTGGTGAGTAGTTTCTTCAGTAGGCGGGTGAAGAAAGATGCTAATCAGTGACTCTAGACTCAAGCTGCTACTGATGGTGCTGGGACTGCTCCTACCCCCAACCCCCACCCCGCCACAGCAGCCATGGCAGTGGAACAAGTACAAGTGACTCGGGACTCCCTGCCTCCATCTCCACTGCATACTGCAACGGTGTGCCTGGGTCACCTGCCTCGTCTTCCTCATCTTCCTCTTGTTCCTCCGGCTACTCCTGCTCATTCTCTCTTGTCACCTGTGTAGACTGTGTAGAAAAACTACCCATTTCACTACACATTGCTTGTGCTACAATGTCCTTCTCCTCCTCCAGTTCAGCCCCCACAGAGCTCATGGGTTCGTGAGATGTAGGCGCCACATCTCCAGTCCCCTAACCAGTCAGATTTACCAGCATCTGTGCGAGGATATGAAGCAGTGGAATGACGTTGTATATCCCTGTAGTCCGGGTGACTGACTAACAACGTGGCCGCCTCAAAGGGCCTGAGCAAACGGCAGGTGTCACGCATGAGCTGCCTGCCACTGGCTGACATTGAAGTTACACAGGGGAGTAACTTCAATTTTACTGTCCGCTTGGATCATCAAGAAATCGTTTATGGCCTTTCTCTGTTCGTATAGTCGGTCCAACATATGGAGGGTGGAATTCCAACGGGTGGAAACGTTGCATATCAGGCTATGTTGGGCGACGCCTTCTGCTGCTGCAGCTCAAGAAGGGTGTGCTTTGCGGTGTAGGAGTGGCTGAAGTGCATGCAAAGTCTCCTGGCCATTTTTAGGATGTCTTGCAGATGGGTGGAAGACTTCAGGAACCACTTGACAACCAGATTAAACACTTGCGCCATGCAGGGCGCATGGCTCAGCCATCCTTGACACAGCGGCGACACCATGTTCTTCCCGTTGTCTGTCACAATGGTTCCGAATTTGAGTTGTTGCAGAGAACTCAAGTACTGTCTGCACGTCACTGATGTCCTTCTCAACAGTCTCTGAGCCAGGAGCCTGACCGCTTGCAACACCAGCTCCCACGTCACTTTCCTCATCACTACTTGCCAGCCTATCAGAGGAAGCGGTGGATGTCTGCTCCAGAACTTGGCTGGGCAGTAGCTGCTGACTGTCCTCTAGTAGCTTGTCCTCGCTGTATAGTGGAGCGGAGCCCACAGCATATAATACTTGTCTGATCAGAGAAGACTTCACCCGTGAGTCCAAACCTTTCCCAATGTGGGAGCTTTTACACATAGCATCTTTGCAGCATGCATGTAAAAATTTGTATTTTTGAAAACGATTTATGGAACATTGCTAATCATTATCATTAATCAAGATGGTTTTATTAGGCTGGCAACAGCAAAAATAATTGGCATTTGCCTCCCTGGTAACACCAGGATGCTGCTGTTTGGTTTTGTACCTGACTGGTCATGGAAATAAGGGTTCCCTGTTGGTGTGGCTGGGGGTGCGCTGTCCTCCTAGGCTGCAACACTTCTGCCCTGTGAGTTCATGCCTGCACCTTCTTTGACACACACACATCCATCCCGTATGCGCTGTGATTGAATGGGGATTGCGGTGCATGCACAGTCTCAGATTCCTACAGACTCCACATTTGTGTACCGCAATCCCCATTCACCCATTCATGTCACATGCGCAGGATCTCAACACGCCGCTGGTGTCAACCCAAGGACGGGCATGACTTCACATGGTAGAGGTGTTACGGTCTTGTGGGAACAGAGGACCCCCTACCCCCCACACCTCTTTTGACACTCTGGGCCCCCATAAGTGTTTTACTTAAAAAATATTTTTTTTAAGCTAAATAAAGGTTAAAGAACAGATTCTATAAAGGTATGCAAGGTATCGATACATCAACATCTATTCAGCTATGCTGGTGATTTCATATGCACAAAACATATGACAGATGCACTTTATTTGTGTTGTAAAAAATTGCTTTGCGTTGTGTTTTCATTTTCTATAAAAAGGCCCATTAAAATCTTCAGCACCAGGCCCATGATGCTCTTAATGCGGCCCTAAATGTGCATCAATAAAACAACAGCCGTCTGTGTAGAGCGTTTGCTTATAGTAAGAATTTGTATCTGGTGCAGTCATCCAGCGATTTATTAAAACATGATAATTTTGTCATCTTACAGTCAAATTACCATCAAACAGTCTGGAGACTGATAGAGAGAAGACATGAAAAGCTACTCAAAATTCAATAAATCATGATAAGCAAATTTTATCAAATCCTTATGTACATCATTTTGCTTTTGAAATGGCAGCAAACAAGCAGTTTGAAAGGCTTCTTTCCTAAAGGGTTCTTTTGAAGTGGCCTCTTTTATCCTTCCATATCTTACCCTTGCTTATGTAGTATCACCAACAAACCCATAGGGTTTAATAATTACTCACATCGTTCCTCTTGCTCATCCTTTATGGTTCCCACCATTTAATATCCCTATTTCAGACAAAGACAATAAGGCTAACATCATAGCAGGCCAACTAAATTAACATTAGAATTTGGGAGAGTATCCTTCAGAATATTATGACAGTGCCATGAGTTGGTATTTTGTAACACATCTGTAAGTGCAATGAGCCCAGGAGAGGAGAGAGGGTAGGAGAAATAGCCAGCATGGTGGTTGTAGTTGTTACTCACTCTGAAGCTCCACTGGGCCAAGCAGTGATGAGATAGGCTCATTTTTCTTCCCCGGGTCCTTGGGTTTCTCTTGCTTAGGTGCAGGTAGGTTAAGTGCATGGTCCCTTGGCAGTAAATGATGGTATGTTTTTTTTTTTTTACTGAAGAATCAACTTCAGGTACAGCACAGTTCTCAGCATGTATGGCCTGGCAGTTCTTACAAAATATGCAATTTCCATAGTTCTCACTGGTTATACGGTTGCAAAGGTAGTCAATAGGCTAAGATGTTTCTTCAGAGAAATTTGCCTCTAGCATAAGCATCCAGTAACAGGGGTGCAACACTTCTCTTTAACTATGCAACCAATGGGCAGCATATGTCAGACTTAAGTCTGATACATTTTCATAGGTTGTTGTACTCAGTGAGTACTACAGTACTACTCACTATAAATGGTACGAAAGGTTTCCACTGCAGTATATAGTGTAGTGAGCATATCCAGATTCTGCCTTTCTTAAGTCTATGTAGGTACCAGAAGACTTAGATCTCCTGAACAGGTTTTGCTGCAGAGCCTATAATCTTTTATAGTCAGTTTATCTCCACAGAGCTTTTACACGCACCTTCTCTCAACACTAGAATGCTTTTCAGTGTTTTCTTTGTCTCTTTCTTTACTTTCTCTCCGTATATTTGCTCCCTTGGATGGTTCACTATCCAGGGCTTTCTGCATCTGCTCACTTCACTGTCTAGACAGTGACTATTAACCATTTCTCATTATGAAGATAGTGTAATAGCTAACTAGTGATGGTTGCTAATGGCCTATTAACTCCTTCCATGCCAAAAACACAATAAATGCATATATCACAAAAAAGCACATTTATAACCCTAGTGCAGTATACCAGTACTGAAGTAATGGGACACTGCATATGCACAAATGCTATGACAGGATACAGTACAATACAGTACAGTAGAATAGAATAAACAGTGCTCCGTAGGACAACCGTACAACCATTATATCTATATTTATGAACATTATTCGACATGCCAACAGTGTACTTGTGAGTTCAACTATACAGAACACTTTGGACCCTCTCCAACCTCTCAACATTGAGATTTCACATGAAAGGTTCATATACATTGCCATATCATGTGTATACTTCGTGTGAGGCAACAAACAAAGTCCTTATGGGTCCAATATTTTATATCTGTAGGCACACCCTTGTTCTGAAGTACAATGTCTCTGTGGGTTGCTTTCCCTTAGAAGAAAAGCTATTGTGAAACAACTCCTAAAATAGGGACACTGTGGGGGGATTTATATGGCTGTGTTAATTATATACTAGATAGTGGCATTATATACAGTATGTGTACTATATGGTGACATATATACAGTATGACAGATTACACTATGCACTGTAACTCCTTGAAAAATAAGAAGTGTTATGAAGCGGATGTGGATACGTCACTTGAACAAATGTGTCTTAGCTACTCATAAGAGCATTATCTAAGTTAATCCCTATACAGGGATTAGGACTCTTTTGCATGGAAACCACAAGGCCACTACCTCTCGGAGTAATCTCTGTGAGGCTGACCCACAGGGGTTAAGATACACCGGTGCAGACCACCAAGAGATCAGGCAAAACTATAATCAGGAATGGGCCAAAGTCAGGGAGCACCCCAGCAGCACTACTCCGCTGGCCAGGCCTCCTGGGTAGGTGAAAGAGAAGCAGGTGGGTCCAAGCCACCAGGATACAGGAGCGCTGGAGTGGGAAAGAGATATGGTGGCCATGTCGACTGGAAGAAGAGAAGCAGTGGTGGACAGAGACCACTGACATAATAAGAAGGCTCAGTACAGATAAGTAAAAATCTAAACCATGAGCAGTGAATGGACAGTCATGTTTTAGGTTTCAAGATCCCTTAATTATCATGGTTATGCCTGTAACTTATTATATTGTATGTTGAACTTTCCTATTCTAAATAAAGATTATTATTACTTTCCTATTACCTACATTTGGCTCATGCAAAATTTTACCCATGAACCTCTTCACATTCTTGACACAATACCTTGTACTTCTGGTAACCTGTACCCATCATGATTTGAGAATAATCTCACTGTCCTTTTAAAATAACTATTGCATATGTCTTTCCAAGGCAGTTTCCAAGATTTTTATTTTGTTTCATAATGTTGCTATAGTGGCAGAAATATAAGTTTTACTCTCTTTCTTATCACAATCTCTGTCCTTTGGCCAAAAACGTTTTGACATCTGTTATTTTCATTCATCCGGTAAGATCCACAATATGGAAGATGCCAAGCTGTTCTTTTGACCTTGAAATTCTATTCTTTGGACTAGTGAAAGCCCACAGTAATTGACATGGCTTTATTATCAAGGAGGATGGTAAGATGAAATACACCACAATGTGGAGGTGGCGACAAAAAAAAGGACTTTGAATCACAAGGTGTTTTTGCTCTCAGCCACCTACACAATATGCCAGCTTGAAGAGTCACACAAATGTAAATCTATCTTAATGTAACCCATACCTGTCAGTCATTGTCAGGAGTAATAATAGAAGCTCTATTATAAGATTTGTTTCTCACTGCCTGGAACTTGTTAAACTAAAGCTCATCAGAATCTCCAGCTAGGCCATGTTATTTTGTCAAAAAGAAGTTGATTCTTTGATGAATTTTTAAAAGATCAGTTCAAGGTACTGTTGGTGTACAATTGTGGCCAAAGGTTTTGGAACTGACAAAAATGTTGGCTTTCACAAAGTTTGCTGCTTCAGTTTTTATGGTTAATTTGCATTAACTCTAGATTATTAAGAATGATCAGATGGATTGCAATTAATTGCAGAGTCATTCCTTGCCATGCAGATCGATTTTATTATAAACCCACATTTCCACTGCATTTAAGCACTGCCACAAAATCACCTGCTAACATCATTTCTGTGATCTTCTTGTTAGCTCAGGAGAAAGTGGGAACGAGGACAAGGCAGCTGATATCACACTGTTATGTTTACTGAGTCTTCATAATTGTCTTCTTCTGTTAACCATGGTTACCTCCAACAAAACATGCAGTAATCATTGCTTTGCATCAAAAGGGTTTCATAGACAAGCACAATAGTGCTTGTAAGACTGCATCTAAAAGACCGCTCAACCATTTATCAGATCATCACGAACTTCAAGGAGAGAGGTTCAACTGCTTTGAAGAAGGCTTAAGGGCCCTCAAGAAAGTCCAATAACTGTCCAAGCAAGAGGATTCAGCTACGATATCGAATCACCACCAGTGCAGAGCTTGTTCATGACTGGCAGCAGGCAGGTTTGAGTGTATCTGCACGCACAGTGAGGCAAAGGCTTTTGGAGGATGGCCTGGTGTCTCTCTTTTTGCACCCTAAAATTGTATTTGCTTTGCTGCTGCAGTCTGGCATTGATTATAGCTGCTTACCTTACCTGTAACCAAAATACACAAGTCCTCTTGTTCAACATTAAAAATTATCTGTCATGTTCTGGCCCATGCTTCCATATAGCAGCAAGGATTCCACATGGCTCTGTTAAGACACTACCATGTACTGGATGCCTTGGAATATGTTCATGCAGTTTTGATGTAGTATTTGCACCCCTTACAACTACCATCTAACTAGGAGGGCACCCTAAACAGTAAGGATTTATCCTGGGGTCTGTGTAACTTCAGAGGATGTGTATTTGCCAGTCAAACCTATTTTCCCTTTTAATAAACACATTGCTGTATCTGTTAGCAGCAGCTGGTTTCCTTACACCCTCCAGACAGCGGTGTTTGCTTTTGTTCCCTTGGATACCACACAGTAGTCCTCATAGACATAAATGTATCCAAAACACAGCACATTTAACGAGGCGGATGATCACAGCAAAGTTTGAAACTTTCGTAGTCAATGTGTCATTTGTCACTGTGTTTATACTTACTGACATATTAGTTTTGTTCCTTGTACTTAGTATATTTTTCTCCATAATTCATTCTACCCGGGTGGATGTCATCAGCACGTAATGTTTATAGCTTCTTTACAAATTATTATTTCAGGTGGTCGCATTTTCTTTGTGTTCAGCTGTAGCTATGCATGTTTATAGCAGTACCAGTACACACCATATATGTATAGTATATACTCTAATACTGGATCTACGTGGTCCGATTTTCACGAAATGCTTGTTCATTGGGTGAAAGGATCTTTGGTGTGGACACCTCAACAAACAATGACTTTGTATGAGGACAAGCAATAGCAGTAGCCATCACTTGTCCTCATACCGGTCACTCCATGTAAAGCTGTTCATCTCCACTGAAGAGCAGGCAGGTATCGGGAAAGAATGCTTCCTTTCCAATAATTGTCTGCTTGCTCGGTGCATGTAAATTTTAAGTGTTTTCAGCATTTCTTGGTATGACCCTGGTCTGTAACATTGAAGATATTAAGGCACACTTACGCATGCCGAGCTAGCAGACAATTTTTGGGAAGGAAGTGTTCCTTCCTGAAAACTGCCTGCTCATCAGTGGAGGTAAAGATATGAATTTACATGCTGCAATAACCTTTACTGTAGGAGGACGGGCAATGGCTACTGCTATCGCTAATCCTCATACAAATTCAGCAGATCGTGCTGTGTAAACACAAAACGATGATTGAAGTGTCCGCACCTAAGATCATTTCTCCCAATAAACAAGCTTTTCGCTTGTTCAACGGGTAACCTGTGGCACCTTTACACGGGATGATTATTGGTTCCAGACATCAGTACGAAGGTTTGGTCCCAATAATGGTCCCAAAAATTGTTATAGTCTATCTAAAGTACAGTCCAAGTGAAACAGCAAACCCAAAATGCCTTTTCATTTTCAAAATGGATTGCTGAAAGTGGAATAATAGAATTTCGAAAATGTTTGTGTCATTTTCAAACTTCTGTATCATAATTCCAGTGCTAGACGGCTTGATTTCCGAAAAATGGGGAATTTGTAGCCAATGTGCTGCTCCGAAAATGAAATGCCACACACCCCAAAACGAGGTACTGGTGCATATAATATGATCGCAAGTTTTATCATGTGTAATTTTGCAAACGATCTGGAACCCAAGGCTTAAAAGGCCATGCACCTCTTACACTGCCCATACATATGAGATATTTATCTGCAGACCAAATGCCCATACATATGAGATGTTTATCTGCAGACCAATGGCAGATCCAACTAAATTTGTTGACATATTATATTTATGTGGTAGTTATACACTTAAAAAACTTTTAGCAGATGTTAAGTTGGTGATACACTTTACATCTATCTGCCAAACGTGGTTGACCAACAGCTCAGGGAGGATATAACGTATATGTAATATATGCAGCTGCTCAGGGGCCTAGAAGTAGGGGAGGGGCCAACTGCCACCTTGAGGGGCCAATCACCTGATGTCTTTGGAAGGCATAATTTTGCATGCATTTCACACTGCAATTCACGTGACCGTGGTTTATTGCTGCAAACAGCACCAAGAAAGGACATATCTTTTCTGACACTATTGCATCCATAAACCATGGCCTCCCATTAAAAACTGTGGGAATTGAATGTTATGCTGATGCTGCAGTTTTTTTGCATATATTCCATCCCAAAATCAGTATATAGATGTTATGTGAACAACCTTGAAAAGTTGCTTTCTGCTGCGTATAATATTTTATGTAATTTACTGAGCTAATTAATTTTATTGTCAACGATTTGTGGATTCTTGAAGTTGCCCATACACATTACATAGCTGTCATACAGCTAACTCTCCTGATTCCCCCATACACATGCCCACTCAACTCAGCTGACCATACACATGTCCAGAATGAGGAGAGGGGAGACAGCAGTTGTTGAATTCCCGTGGAAGTGGATTATTTCTCCGAGATCAAAAAGATCAGGCTGTTGAAATCCAACTGCCTAGTCCATATCTACCCTGACATCTGCCATCAGTAGAGATTCTGGAGGCTCCAATACATTTTAGATGGTTTGCCGGTCCAGCTGAAATTGGATTTGGGCAACATTTATCTAAGGTTTATGTCCAGCTTTAGAATGATATTATGGGGTGCACTATAATGAGTGGTTTGAGAGCAAGAAGCCCTTGCATGGAGACATTTCTCCTCTGTGTGTTCTCGCTATTCCAAATGACCCGCTATAATGTCAATCTACTCAGCCGAGCATGCATGTGTTCTAAATCTGGAGAAAGTCAGTGCCAGATACCTCTGGTTAATCTCCTTTGAGAATAAAGGATTGTGCATGCCTGACCCATTCACCAAACATCTGCCATCCAGGAAGAGTCAGGGCACCATCTTACAGATTAGATGGTCAGCTAGTCCTGGGTTTGGCTAACAGTCATCTCATGTGTATGGCTTCCCTTACTAAACTAAGTTGGATCTGCCAATAATCTGCAGAACAATATCTTATGTCAATGGCCAGCACTGTTAGCCATCAGGGTTGGACTGGCCCAGCAGAATTCCAGTGGATCATCCAGTGGGCCCAGACTCTAATTCAATAGTAGGTCCTAAAATTTCAGGAAAAAAAACATTTGGAACTGCCTTTGGAGATAATAACTTGCCACTAGAGTTTATTTATTCAATTCAAAACCTTGATGATATAGGGGATGGACCCCAAGAAAAGTTTCCTCTGGTGGGCCCAAGAAACCCCATTCCAACATTGATAGCCACAATAGTCAAGAGACACTGATAGCCACACTATCAAAACTGTAATTTCTCATGTAGTGCCCAGAATGCAAAGGTAATACCTATAATTCCAACTTCATACTAGCATTTGTAATGCCAACCCCAATCGGGTAAACTCTTTGGTATTTGGCATTATTGGTTCTCATTATTCTGTCTATATTATTATGTTTATCTCTAATAGAATAAACTAGAATGTTTCTGATCTAATGTCTTCCATTGCACTTACTGCTAGGTGTAACAAGACTTCCTAGCATTATCTATGTAATTAAACTTCTAAATATTTCCAGAAAAATCTGGAAATCAAATGGATTCCAATTTGTCAATGTTGTAAGTTTATAATTGTCTCTTCTTATGATTAATGTCAAGAGATTGCAGCATTGTTTAATACTTTTCCATAAAAGTTGAATTTAAGTATGAGCTTAGGTAAATCGGCCTCATCTGACCGCAGTTCATTACTCATAGGGAACGTCAAGTATGATTTATATAATGGAACTGGATGATCACCAGTATGTTTCCTATTTTATTTGCCAGCACCAAAAGCAGGTCAGTGTCAGTATTGACAGCAGTATTTTAAATTAATCTTCTATTAAATTCCTGGCACGAAGTCCATTTAACAAGGTAAATGCCTGCACGCACCCATGCTGTCCTGCAAAAACAAACAGTTATCAAATGGGGTGGACAAAGTCTTCAATAACAAAAATCTAAGATCAAAGTTATTACTGTTTAGAACGCAAAAAACCTCAGGCTGGTTATATACATTACATGAGGCAAAGATGAGCATTATATGACTAAATATCCAATGTGAATAAGGTCCAGCATGTCAAGAAGGATCCAATGAAAAAGTTCAGACTTTATTATCCAAAGTTAAAAACTCCAGCTTGAGTCACAATATAGTCTTAACAGTTTAGAGGTTTTGTATTAAAATAATCCTTGATCGTAGCTATGGATTATTTTAATTTGAAACATGTAAACTATTAAGATTGTATTATGACTCAAGCTGGAGTTTTTAACTTTGGATTATAAAGAGTGAACTTTTTAATTGGATCCATCTTGAAGTGATGGACGTTGTTCAAGCTGGATTCGGGCCAATTTTCTCCAGGTCTTTGGTGCACCCAGAAGATTCATTACCATGTGAAGGGGAGATGGAATCTGTTGTATCATTTAAACATCATAGCCACTAGGTTTTGGAGGATTACTACAGAGATTCACATCCACCACAAAAAAATATTACAGGAGTCAAGCACTGATGTTTATCGATGAGGTCTAGTTCTCATTTTCAATACAAATTCTTTGATGGGCTTTGGCTTGGTCAGTGACATTGTTCTACAGAAGTAACCATTTTAGTTAGAAATCTAGCTTTGTATAATCGAAAAAACACAGAATGCTCTGGAATCTCATTTCATGGAAATAAGGCCAAACTACGACCAACAGCTCCAGAGGAATGTTCGGTTTTTATCAGACAGTTGGATTGGAATCTCCTTCTGGCATCCACCATGTCCAGATGGTGAAACATGCTATAGTACTCCAGTGCCCGATGGTAACACAGCAGTCACTGCTTGGCATTTTACATGGTGGTTGCCTTGTATGTCATGTAAGCCTAGTAAATGAAGATCTTTGTAAATGGTTCTTGAGTCGATGGTTCTACCAGGGACAGTTTTGAACATGTTTATCTGCATTCAGAGCAGAGAATTTTATGTAATATGCATAAAAACTAATCCTGTACGTTGCCCATGTTTCACTGTAGGCTTGGCTGCATTGTTTAGACATGACTGGTGGTACCCATAGGTCCTGTCAGTATCAATGGGCACTAGCAGGAGGTTTCCCAGCTTCAGGATGGGTCAATGCAGAGCCTGATGTTGTTCTGGCATGCATTGTAGCACTCAGTGGTGCATAATGATGTTTGTAAGAAAGGGCAAGAGAGGCTATAAAAAGGAGAGTTTCAGAAGAAGGAGTGCAGTCATGACCGCATGTAATGCATAAAAGATCCGCTGTTTGAGTGTGCAGGGCTGCAGGACCCATACAGCCACCATGAAACTGCCAGTGGGCTGAAGAATGCTGGTTGGGTCTGTTGGTCAATATTTTTTTGTGATGGTTACAAGATAACTTGCAATTGTTTTCCCATAGCAAGACACTTAAGTTGCAACACAATTACAATTTTTTCTGTTGTTGTTAAGTGGACATACACATTAGATAAATGTCTGCCAAACCCACTAATTTAAGTACTGGTCACTGGCCATCTGATGTGTATGAGGTCCCTAACTCTCTCTCAAAAGCAGGGTTGGCAGTGGGAAGGGGTCTGGGGCCAATCGTGGAAGCCCAGTGGGTCAGTATTCCAGAGTTTATATCACAGTCATCATTTATCCCAAATTTACCTTAAATACAGGGTGTACAAAACACCTCTGACATTATTTAAAGGGAACCTGTCATGGTGAACATGATAAGTTAGCTGCAGGCAGGATATTATAGAGCAGGAGGGGCTGAGCAGATATATAGATTTTTGGTAAAAGATTCAGTAAAACTTGTAATTTATACATTTAAATTCCTGTTCATTCTGGACTTTGAAGTCAACGAGGCAGTCCTATCAGTGATTGACAGCCTTCTCTCTATATGACTGTGTATACACAGAGAGCTTACAATCACTGATAGGACCCCCTCCTGGACTTCAAGGCCCAGAATGAGCAGGAATTTAAATGTATAAATTAAAAGTTTTACTTAATCTTTTCCCATAAAACTATATATTAGTCCTCCTGCTCAATAACCTACGGTCTGCAGCTTAGATTACATTTTCATGGTGACAGGTTCCCTTTAAAGCTGTTATGTAAGTAATCTGCCCCTGATTAGCAAAGGATCAGGTGGATACCCTACATATGTTTTTTTTTTGCTTTTTTGTGCTTGATATTGTGCACACAGACATACAGTGTTTATGGAGGCCATTAGAGTGTGTGTTGGGACATGCTGCCAAACTGACGATAGGTAAACACGAAAAGACAACCAACTGGGCGATTACAGTATAAGGCTGTATGCTGTCTACCCAGCATCTCCCCCTCATGTAGGGAACATATTAACAAAGTCAATATCATTCTCCAAATGGAAAAGGGTATATATGTCTAAAGGCGCTCCCCCATGCAATTTAAAAAACTATGGGCTCCATGGTTAGACGCCAAAGGACTAGCCACATCATCTTTGACTTGTGACACAGGTCACGTCTGTGCCCTTCCCTTGCAAATTATTAAACTATGACATGTGGATAGAGAATCATATTATTTGCGTTCTATGAGTACCCTGATAAGCATGATTATGGTTAACCTATATGAATATGTGAATCTGAGACCACATTGCTAAACACTTTGTACAGTACTACTTTGTAGAGGAAGGACGTGGAGGATTTTGTTGGGGGGGATTTATTTCTTTGCATTGTGTAAACCTGAAAAAAGTTCAATAAGCACTATTTCTTCTATCCTGACATGTCTATTATGGAAAAAAAATATACGGTGTATATATATATTTTTTAAACTTTGCATTTTCTTTTCTTAGAACTCTGCATTATGGCATTTTTCTGTTATTCCTGCTAGACATGTGGGAATATATTGACAACTGTATGTTATGTATCAGTGCCAGACTGTGAAGGGACATGGGTAGTGGTAATTTGACATGGGTAGTGGTAATGCTAAATTTTATTCAATTTATCCATAAATTTCCAAGTGTTATACATGGCAATATGGCAAATACAAAAATGTACTAAAATTAACAAGTCAGGAGAGCTGCTGTAACAGATTTCTTTTAAACCTCTGTAACTACTTGCCATAGAATTCTTGCAGTACGATATAGCATTTTGAGGTCTACAATATAGTACGTCAATCCTAATATTGGACACTATTTCAGAAAAGACGACTCGTTGAGGATATTATGGTCAGGGCAATGGCTTACTCATAATGTACAAGCGCATGGCAGAAAATAGCAAAATCCTAATTACATTCTGCGCTCAGCAGGAACACTCCGTAGGGCACATATTGTAAGTAATGTAATGTTCGGAAAGTTATTTGTTGCAAAATGCTTTGTATTCGAATGACTCCTTTTAATACGGTAGTTGTTTAAGGTCAGGCTGTGTGTTAGAGTCGAATGAGTAATAGATGCAGAGATTGTATTTGCGTTTGGTACATATTCTTCTATTAGACACCGTCCAGATAGTAATAATGTGATACTGTCATAAGAGGCTAAAGAGATCTGCATTGATCCTTTTGGTATCTGCGGTACATACTGATTGCTTTGCCGTTTAAGCACTGGGCAGCTCTGAAATAAATAACGTTACACAAGAGAGCTCTTATAAAGTAGAGAGGAGGGATTTGATTTTGAATCCCTTTCAAGATGACAGTTCAAGGGCATTTCTTCATTACAAACTATGAACGGATATAAAAAAAAAAAACGACAAACCTTTTTATGAGTCAAATGTGCAGTAACGATGCTGCTTTAACCTGTACTTACACTTTTAAAGGGTTAAGCCGCAGGCTAATGAGCACGGTTGGACTGGGACCTTTAAGTGGCCCTGGAGAAAAAACTAAAACTAAAGTGGCCCCATGTTGTAGACGGGTCTAAATTGACAGAAGGTGGGGAAACATAACTAGGTGGGTTCAGCAATACCACAGCGCAAAATACCATCCCAGCAGAACCATAAACCACAGTGCAGCACAACATATTGCCCAAAAAGATGTCCCAATGTGGTGGCCATCAATAGCTGACATTTTCTGTCCTCCTCCACCAGTCGTCCCTGATTAAGACATGGAGATAGGGGCTTAGGAGGCGAGGTGTGGGCCACAGCAGTTCAGGAGCACAGTCACTGGCCGAGTACCTGATTCTCACAGAGTTAATTACCACTGAGATCTTATTATGTACCCGGCCAGCAGTAGAAAAGAGTGCGTGGGTGGCCTCGCTGGGCATCAGTCTGCAGGAAATTTAAGGTCTATGGCCAATCTACCCCTGCTCATGAGAGTTAAAAAGGTTGTCTGCTCACAAAAAGAACTTTCATTGTTTCAACAGGCAAGATTGAAGCAAGTTACTCATCAGTCCATTTTAAATTTTGCTTACAACCACCAATATGACCCAAATCAAGTGAAAGTTACTATACAGGCTCTTCTTGAAACGTCATGAAGTCCCATCTGATGATGACATGGTCATTTCTTCAAGGTTCACTGCATCCCTCCCATTATGAATAAATGGGGCAGGAGAGTGAAGTATGCATCCCAATCGAGTATGAATGAACTTGAGGGATACAGAGAGAGAAGCTTACGTGATCAGAAATGGAACGTCATGCAGGAAGCACTGGAGCGTACCTGTCACTTGGCTGTGAGACCTGTTTACATGCAAATTTTAAAAATGATTCCCATGAGTAAGTTGCTGCAATTCTGCCTACAAAAAGATGGAAACTTATTTTTCTGTGAATAACCTTTAATATATTAATAAGGGGCCATATAGACCATCATATCAAAACAATGGTGAAAGCCTTTATGCATAATTATTTTTTATTGCAAAGTCTGAAAAAAAAAATAGCATCATGCTACACGAGAAGCAAATTGTTGGACCAAGATTTCCCTCAGATTCACTAATTTCAATGGAAATTCTCATGGAACTAGCAGACTTGATATGACAAGATATAGTTTTTCAGTGGGTACTGTGTCCTTTCTGTTGCAGCTTTTTCCCTATGACAACTCTGGGAATGTGTCCTTTCTGCTGCAGCTCTCTCCTTATCACAGCTCAGGGGCGTGCATAGAAATAAAGAGGCACCATAGCAAAACTCAGAACTGGGCCCCACACCCAAATATAAAGTAAAATGATTGTAACTGACGGATCCACCAAAAATACGGATGATGTCCGTGTGCATTCCGTATTTTGAGGAACAGAACAGCTGGCCCCTAATGGAAAAGTACTATCCATGTCTGTAATGCGGACAATAATAGGACTTGTTCTATTCTTTTGCGGAACGGACATACGGAAATGGAAGGCACACGGAGTAGCTTCCGTTTTTCTTGCAGACCTATTGAAATGAATGGTGCGGCATACGGTCAGCAAAAAAAAAACGGAACGGACACGGAAAGAAAATACTTCATGTGCATGAGCCCTAACAGTCAGTCAAAACAGAAAACTGGACCAGCACAACTTGTGTAACGTAGTGTGTTACCTCCCTCTTCAAGCAAAAGCAGAATTTAAAAAAAATTGCAAAATAATGTACTTTTATTACACAAAAAATAATCAAGCAGACATTTAAAAACATAAAAAAAACACATAAGCTGTGTTAATCACACGCAAGAGGTTTGCTATGATAGGCACAACCTTTGTGACCAGTAACCCACAAGAAATAATAAATATAAATGCAGGCTGCTATACAAGATAATGATAGCCACAATAGTAGAATAAAGTGCACAGTGCAAAAATATAAAGATAAATCATCCAACATAATTCAAATATATGAATAAGATAAAAAAATAAAATATATGAGAAAAGGTGTAATCAAATATAACAAACATATAGCAAAATAGTAAGATACAGACACCCGTATGCAGCCAGGTTAAAAGGAGAGTTCTCATCGCCATTTCATTTTCCGTTTTTTGATCCATCAGAACAACAGAAAAAAAACTGGTTCTTGTAAAAGAAAAAAAAATGGATCCTGTCTATCAGTTATGTACATTTGGCATCCGTTTGAGCCATTGCCATCTGAGATCTGTTTCTTTAGATGGAAAAAAAAAGTCCTGCATGCAAGACTTTTTTTTTTCATCTAAAAAAAAAGAATCTCAGAGGGAAATGGTTCAAACGGATGCCAAATGTGCAACAGGATCGTTTTTTGTTTTTTTACAGGATCCTGTGGGGTTTTTTTTTTTTTTTTTGTTCCTCTAACGCAGGGATCAGCAACTTCCGGCACTCCAGCTTTTTAGAAACTACCACTCCCAGAATTTTTTTTTCACTTTCTCGGGAGTTAGAAGAGCAGATGAGCATGTTTGCATGCTGGGAGTTGTAGTTTCACAGCAGCTGGAGTGCCCAAGGTTGTTTATCCCTGTTCTAACAGATTAGAAGAATGGAAAATGAAGCGGCGATGTGAACTCTCTCTTAGTGGGCTGAGACCAATTTTTAGGACAAAGTGGCTGCAGCGCAATACATCGCCCTAAGCATCGCCTTTGTTCCAGTGATCAGCGAAGTTACAGCATTCAAACCCGTTCAGTCCTAGGGTGGGTTCACATCGGCATTATTGAATTCCGTTCTAGGAATATAGCGTAATTCTACGACGGAATGCAAAACGGAAGCCTTTAAGAGGCATTCCGTTTTGCTCCGTCCTAATACATGTCTATGGGAGCACATAACGGTTCTGTTTTGCATTCCATCCTAGAATTCCGTTATAACTCTGTTACGGAACCTGTAACGGAATTCAATAACGCCGATGTTAACCCGCCCTTAGTTGTCAACGTCTGTCCTCCTTTACAGGGGGCAGTAGAGGAATTTGGATGAATGCAGTTTGCAGAACCACAAAAGACTTACATCAAACTCTACAAACCAACCAGTCTGGAAAAATTGACATTCTAAGACACTTATCCATTCCGTATTCTGTATTGTTTTATAATGTCAGCGGGAACCTGTAATTGGATAAACATGGCGGTTTAGTAAAACACTGGATGCATTATACAGCATATAATTTGTCGCTTCTCATCCAGGAAGATTCTATTCGAGGTTATATACGAGGTTCCACAATCTATGAATGATAACCATTGTGATCCATTTCCTTAATGCTTGATAGACAAGGGGAATCCTAATAATATATGTGGCATTTTTTCAAATGTTTTGGCAGATATCCCTGGCCTCAGTTTTCATAAACTTCTCATAAGATCCATCAACTCCAAAGCTTCCTCACTTCAAACACTTGTCATAAGTTTTGTATCTCGCTTTTCCTGGCTGTCCCTATTACCCAGTGGCGTGCCAGAGTAACTTCACATCTTCCTGTAAGAGCAGACATTGTTATATAGGTTGTGTAAGTGATTGGCTTTCAGGGAAGGGAACGCAGTCAGTAACTGGCAAAAAAAAGCTTATTTTTCATGAAACTTTTCCAGGTTCCCGATATGTGTTTTATTGCGTGAATATAATAGATGATACAGCTTTTCGCTCCAAAAACACCAATCCCAGAGGTTATTCAAGAGATTTGATGTCTCCTCATTTTCATTGTTCAGTGAGAAAAAAAACGTGACGGTGCCACCTAAAAAGTTCCTGAATTTAAAGGGCTTATCTCAGACAAAGGCACTTTTGCATGTGGCGATGCCCATGATGTGTATTTATTTTTAGTGTTTATCTATTTTTATTTTTATTTTAAGGAAAGGGAACATTTTTAAATGTAAAAAAAATATATATATAAATCAAAAAATAATATATATATATATATATTTGATATATGATCTGTGGGACTGGCCTGTTGAAGTAAGGGCATTGACATGCGCCCTCGTAGTAATGCAGATAGCGGTGGCCATTTTTAAATAGGGCATATCAGGATGTCATGACGTCTGAAACAACGCAATGTTTGTCTCAGACGCATGCGCATTAACTCTGTTGAGACGCCAAAGCGGACCTGCCGATCATTCCAACTGTGAGACTATATTATATCTTTTTTAACCACACCAATTATGCACAGGTGTCACACTTAATTAATTGTTTTAGAATTTATATGAATTGAAGTTATGGCACTGTATACTGCACGATTTTATATATTATATATACATTAACACAGATGATATGTATTGCACATGTTGTGGATATGACTTTTAAGCATTTTTAAGTACTTTAATGGTCACTTTTATACCAGATTATACTATTGATTGATTGATTATGCACTTTATTGATATGCCTTTATATACCTCACTATGGCACATGCTTTGTATGGCTTGACAAAGACTGCACAGCAGTCGAAAGGTTGCTGCATCTTTGGGGAATAAACAGACTCACTTTTTTCACCTTTATTGGAGTGCTGCCGTGCCTTTTCTACTACTATATATATTTATGAAAAGTACAGATTGCCCCGCCAAAAAATTAGCCCTAATGCAGCTCCATACAAATAAGTACAAAAAAGTGATAGGAGTCAGAATATGGCGATGAAACTGAACGGAACTAAGGATGCAGACAGCACACGGTGTGCTGTCTGCATATTTTGCGGCCCCATTGAAATGAATGGGTCCGCACCCGTTCTGCAAAATTGTGGAACGTATGCGGAACCAGAATTATGGACTTCTGAATGGACCTTAAATGTGATTGTGGTTGGAAATCTAATTCTTTGACTACTAGTTTGATCGGGACTGTTTTGGACTGGTCTTGTGTTCTACCTTCCATCATTTTGGCATACAGATTGTGCCAGTTATTTTTATTCTTTATTATTATTTATGATGCTCCAGATGTATGTACACCATTCCATAGAAAACAACTGTCTCAGAGCGTATTTTGCTTCAGGACGGAGAGGATCTGAGTGGATAGCCGGACATAGGTGTTGGAGGCTTTAGATGTTTGTTCGTCATTGACTCTCATATACGCCTATATATGAGTTCCAATAAAAGAAACATAGGAGGAACTGCTGAGGACATCGCCCTGTAGAAGTCAGCAATTTGAAGTATTTACACCAGGATAGGTTTTAAATGTTGGATTACCAAGGATCTGACCATTGGAGAAGGCCCAAAGTCAACAATTTAGCTCTCTGAGTGGAGCAGTAGTGCACACATCCACAGGTCCACAGTTCTGTTCACTTCTGTGGGACTGACATAAACAGTGATGGGGTGAACAGAGCGGTGGACTCATATGTCCCCTACTGCTCTATTCAGAGAGGGGACACTAATGGGGTCATTTATCAAACTGGTGTAAAGTAGAACTGGCTTAGTTGCCCATAGCAACCAATCAGATTCCTCCTTTAATTTTTGACAGCTCCTTTGGAAAATGAAAGGTGGAATCTGATTGGTTGCTATAGCAACTAAGCCAGTTCTACTTTACACCAGTTTGATGAATGACCCCATAAATTGTCAAGATTCGACATTTATCACTTTTTAATATTTACCTCTCAACCAATTTTTTTGGGGGGAGGGGGACTTGCTAAGAGTAATGTTTCGTAATAAAGTACACTGACATTATATATACCAAAATTATTGAGGTGTCCACCTTTTAATAATTCTGGATGTTTTGTGAATATTTGGTAGAATATTTGTTATATATTCGCAAGTTCACGGTTATTTTCTTGATTGCGAAAATCGGCAATGTAATATGCGCGTAATGCGTGAGCAATACAGGCGTGGATCACTATAGCTACATTTTTCAAGCTGCTAAAAGTTTCCTGAGACTGGAAAAAATAGTTGGCACAGCAGAACATCACAATAGCTTTATATGCAGATAGAGTGCAATTAATGATGCGCATATTTTTACGCAATACATGCAACTTCACAGTTTAGCAGGTCTGACTACATATTAGTGATTGGTGCACTAAGTATTGTTGTGAACTTGTGACCTCCCAGCACTATGTCTGTAGCATGTATGTATGTATGGATAGCAGAACCTATCACACTACCTAACACCCTGCACTGGAACCTATCAGCTACACTATATCACAATCTAACCTACACTGACTATCTCCCACTAACTATCTGTGTTATATATATATATAAGCTAACTATCTAATGTAATGTGACACAGGAAAGCAGAGAGCACAGCAATAACACTGCTGTCTCTCTCAGAACTGTAATAAACTGCAGAAAATGGCTGCTGGTGAGGTTGTTATATAGTAAAGGGGTAGGCAACTTTCCTATTGGTTGCTAGGAATTCGCGAATTCTCGAAGTTATGATATTTGCAAAATATTCGCGCTTCGAATATTCGCGCCCAACACTAGTGAAAACTTTAGTTAAGGTTTCTTTAGAGCTGCAGAAGCTCTAGCCTTTGTAGTAACTGAGAGTTCATGCCGGGAAATGCCTTTGAGTTCATCGTAAATATACATGTTCTGTTCTATCAAGTAATGCTTGTTTTTTGGTGGATTTATTGCACTGAATATTTATAAATGTTTCATCTCTTACCATCATCATATTTTAGTTTTATAACCAGAACCTGTCAGCTCACAATGGAGAACTGTTTATCTGCCTGCAGGATATTGCAGATCGACATCATAGGTTCCCTGAACTCACTGAAGCTCTGTGCAATGCAATCTGTGCGATATAATCTGCATGTTACTGCTATAACAACTGTTATAAGAAGGCCAACCTACACAAGTACTGTATTTTCTGACGTATAAGACTACAAATCTGCAGAAGAAATCCAAGGGTTAGACTCGGGATTACTGCAGTGGATTCTGTGGCAAGTACCTGTCATATTTTTCCGCCATGTATGTCCACAATGTGAACATGCCTTTAGGATTCTGCATTAAAAAATCTGCCGCAAAGTAGAGTACAGTGCATGTCAATGCATGCGTTGAAAACAATTGCACCGATCTTAGAGGTTAAAAAAGGGTGACATCTGACTTTTCAAAATTATGGCAGGCTTTTGTGGGCACATTCTGGCATCCATAATACCTGACTTTTAATAACTTAGCTGGCACAGTATAGAAGCACATGGCAGCTGGTTACAGTGGCAATGAGGCTGCCGGGGGCAGACTGGCCATAGACCCTACAGGGAATTTTTCCAGTGGGCTGATGCCTCAAAGGGCAACCCGAGCCCTCCTCACTGCTGCTGGCTAGGTACATACTACTTGGGGCACTATAGGGGTCAATATTAGAGGAAGTCCAGGCAGCAAGTAGGGCTGGCTTGGTGTTGTTGCCCAGATCCCACCGCCACAGAATGTGGCAGTTATTGATGGCCAATACAAAGGGACAGCTTCAGGGGAGGATTTTTGTGCTGTATTGTGGTATTTGGGTCTGTGGGATAGTATTTTGTGATTCACTGGGGTATTGCTGACCCTGCCAACATGTATTGGCCTCATCTACTTGTGTTGCCCCACTTTAAATTCCCAGTCAGCCCTGGTGGCTGAAAAAGTCAGAAGCAGCTCATCTGCTAAAAGTTAAAGAGGAAATGGTTCATGCTAGTCTATCAACTACTTCTTCAAAACTATTCTGCCACAGCCGAGATGCACATAAAAAGGAATTATGCACTCCTATAATATACAAGGTGGTCCAAAAGTATGGAGACATCTGAATAAATGGAAAATGGTGCTTGTGAATGCTATCTTGTATGTGGAACGTTGATAATAGAAAGGGGGCAAATCTGTGAGGGGCAGGGTCCAACAGCACAGCCATTTTGAACCTGAGTCATTGAAGCAGATTTCAATGCTTGGCACCCTAACCTTGGCACAGTTGGAAAATTGCTTGGCAAATTTTACCAACAGGTTCTGTGTTGGACCTGCCAGATTTGGAATTGCTATGACACATGTTCCTCAAATTCAACATGGTGTTTGGGATCCTCCTCATTGAGATGATGCAACAACTGGATGTTGTACAGGTGCCGTTTGTGCGTAGCAAGTATCAGCTCGATGACGGTTTGACGTCAGGTGCTACAATGTGGGCACTTGCCGAAGAACGCCATAATGGCCATCGCTGTTGCTTCGCCTGTGGCAGTTTTGTTATGTCCACTTTATTGCACGTCCAACACAAAACTGGCAAAATTTGGCAAGCAATTTTTGTGCCATGGCGGACGGGAGGTCAGTTAGTGTGCTGAGTGTTGAAATGTGCTGCAATGACTTGGGTAATGCGTACCCTGGAGATCAGCACAATCTCTGTCCTCTTCTTAAATGTTAATATCTTAACCATATCTATGTCTGAAAGAAAGAGAAAATTGTTAATTACTTTGTCAGGAATCAAGCTACGTCACATTTAAGCACATATTTGGATTCCACAAATTCTCCACTGGATACATACGTAACATGCACCCCTTTCCATTTGAAAAAATTCACTTGGTTTAGGGGGGCAGCTTTCAAAATGTCGGACACCGCCCTCCCAGGTGTCTCCATACTTTTGTCTCCACCCTGCACAACTAAAATATCTGAAATCAACATGAGTGTCCTGTTTTTGTCAGTTTCACATTCAGATGCTTTGTTTTCAAAGTTTCATGGTCACAGTATTTTTAGAAGGGCCACGTATTTCTGTTTTGCACTGCTGGATCAATGTGAACAGTTTCCATTCTATTAAGCCATGTTATGCTCTTTTCAGTTATATTTAGTTGTATTTACAAAGCTTTTCAACTTTAAACAATCTATCAGCCGTCCTCTAAATTACAGCAGTAATGAGCTCTTAGCCTCACAATAGCATACAAGCCAGGGTCTTGGAAATATGGAAATACAAGAACACCCAGTATAGTAATTATTCAATGCTTTGTAGTTTAAGTCGTGGACGGGGAGGGCTCTCCAGTATACAGCAAGGACACACGGGTTGATAAGGAAACGTTGTACTTTTATTCCTAACAAATCAAACCCAGCAAACACCACAGAAACAACAGTATGGCAATATATGTATTTACAGTTCTGGGAGCACTCATCCTGGTGCTGCGCCACTCGCCAGAATATGTAGTGAAAGGTGTTTCCCAATCTAACTATAGGCAAGACCATGTGTATGACTGCCAGAACTATATTATCTCCCCTCAGCGTCATAGATCCGCTGTAGTGTCTGCAGAGTCATCAGCTGGTGGCACAGCATGGGGTTCACAAACTTATCACCCGGCAGAGTATAAGACTCGGACCTGCCAGAACCTCTATAGACCAAACCACCACATAGCAATACAGAAATACACAGAGTACCTTATACTCCAGACGCGAAGTCACTGTTCCTTTCCGGCCGGACAAACCTAACGCGGTGGCATGCACAGCAGAGCCTACAAGTCGATACTGTGCTGCAAAAAAGAACAAACATAACTGGTGGCGCACACAGCAGAGCCTATAAGCCGATACAGTGCCTCTGAGTCACCAGTGTAGGCCTACACAGCAACAAGTTGATCCTCTACCTTTAGCATGCTGTTCACGACTCATCTGATCCGGATCTGCTATGGCTCACGGTGTCGGCAAAACCCTTTCTTCCTGAAGTCATCACAGGGAACCTCCTGCTACTGATATCAGTTTCTTTACGGATCCAGAACTCCAGCACATCTCCTCAGAGAAACAATCCTTTACACTGAATAATCTCTCTCAGACTCCTGCACCACAGGTCCTTGTCTTTTCTGTTCCCTTCACTGAACACCCTTTTCTCTCCCCTGCAGCACAAACAGAGTTTCTTACTTCCTGCAGCCTTAGAAGACAGTCCAGCCCAGCTCACGAGGGACACAGCGCCATCTGGTGGCTGGAGTTAGGACTACTGGCAATAACAGTCTATAAGTTCCTAACACTGAACTGATGCAGCCTGTGTGTTTCATAGGAGCAGTGGTGTTGCTAGGGCTAGTGTCACCCGGTGCGGTAGAAAATGGTGTCACCCCGGCGGCAATCTGTCTGCTTAGCCCCGCCCCCCCCCCCACGTCAGCTGTCTGTTTACTCTCCAAACCCTCATCCATGTTATCGCTTGGGTTCAAATTATAGCACCCCCAGCAGGCCACCCCACCCCAACCCCCGGCGGTCTTTCTTCTGTCTGCTTAGCACACCCCCAACATATTTGCATACAGAAAAACAAAACAAAAACACATACGTACCTCCATGGCAGCGATGCGATGCAGGCCTCTTCTGGCCTGTGTCCTCGAGCAGTACGGCTCTGGCGGCGCGATGACGCCATTGCGCCGCTCAGTGCTGCCTCTGATAGGCTACCGGCACAAGGCCAGAAGCCTATCAGAGGAACAAAGAAGGGAGACGCCTCCCTTGCCCTGCTGTAGTGTTTATCTGTATCGCGATACAGATGAATGTAGGGAGATGAGTGCTTCCATAATGCAAGCGCTCATCTCAGGTGGTGTCACCCAGGGGCATAGCTAGAAATGACTGGGCCCCACAGCAAAAATTTTATGCCCCCGGATCTCCCACCGACACATACCATATTGGACCTCCCACCCATTCCAGAGCTTCCACCCAAACACCTCTCCAGGACCTCCCATCCCAACATCCCCACATCCCTCCCTAGATCCCCCTCTAAGTGTCCTGCACACATCCCCCTATCAGTGTCCTCCACACATCCCCATCAGTGTCCTGCACATATCCCTCATCAGTGTCCTGCACACATCTCCCCATCAGTGTCCTGCACACATCTCCTCATCAGTGTCCTCAACACATCCTCTATCAGTGTCTCTGCACATATCCTCTATCAGTGTCCTGCACACATCTCTATCAGTGTCCTGCACACATCTCTCCATCAGTGTCCTGCACACATCCTCCATCAGTGTCTCTCACACATCCTCTATTAGTGTCTCTGCACATTATCTCTCCATTAGTGTCCTGCACACATCTCTCATCAGTGTCTCTGCACACATCTCTCATCAGTGTCTCTCCACACATACTCCCATCAGTGTCTCTCCACACATCTCTCATCAGTGTCTCTGCACATCATCCTCTATCAGTGTCCTCCACACATCCTCTCATCAGTGTCCTCCACACATCCTCTCATCAGTGTCTCTCCACACATCCCTCATCAGTGTCTCTGCACACATCTCCCTATCAGTGTCCTCCACATATCCCCATCAGTGTCCTCCACACATCCTCCATCAGTGTCTCTCCACACATCCCTCATCAGTGTCTCTCTACACATCCCTCTATCAGTGTCCTCCACACATCCCCCATCAGTGTCCTGCACACATCCCTCCATCAGTGTTCTGCACACATTCCCAGCAGTGTTCTGCACACATTCCCCTTCAGTGTTCTCCACACATCCTTCATCAGTGTCCTCCACACATCCCCTCATCAGTGTCCTCCACACATCCCCTCATCAGTGTCCTCCACATATCCCCCATCAGTGTCCTGCACACATCCCCCATCAGTGTCCTCCACATACTCCCCATCAGTGTCCTCCACACATCTCCCCATCAGTGTCTCTCCACACATCCCTCTCATCAGTGTCCTCCACACATCCCTCCATCAGTGTCCTCCACACATCCCCCCATCAGTGTCCTGCACACATCCCCCCCATCAGTGTTCTGCACACATTCCCCATCAGTGTTCTCCACACATCCTTCATCAGTGTCCTCCACACATACCCCCATCAGTGTCCTCAACACATCCCCCATCAGTGTCTCTCCACACATCCTCCCCATCAGTGTCCTGCACATACCCCCATCAGTGTCTCTCCACACTTCCCTCCATCAGTGTCCTCCACACATCCCCCATCAGTGTCCTCCACACATCTCCTATCAGTATCCTGCACACATCCCCTCATCAGTGTCCTGCATACATCTCTCATCAGTGTCCTGCACATCCTCTCCATCAGTGTCCTGCACACATCTCCCATCAGTGTCTCTCACACATCCCTCATCAGTGTCCTACACACATCCCCTATCAGTGTCCTGCACACATCCCCTATCAGTGTCCTGCACACATCCCCATCAGTGTCCTCCACACATCCCTCCATCAGTGTCCTCCACACATCCCTCCATCAGTGTCCTCCACATCATCTCCATCAGTGTCCTGCACATATCCTCTATCAGTGTCCTGCACACATCCCCATCAGTGTCCTCCACATACCCCCATCAGTGTCCTCCACACATCCTCCCATCAGTGTCCTGCACACATCCCCTCATCAGTGTCCTCTACACATCCCTCATCAGTGTCCTCTACACATCCCTCATCAGTGTCCTGCCACATCCCTCATCAGTGTCCTCACACATCCCCCATCAGTGTCCTGCACACATCCCCCATCAGTGTCCTCCACACATCCCCTATCAGTGTCCTCTACACATCCCCATCAGTGTCCTCCACACATCCCTCATCAGTGTCCTCCACACATCCCTCATCAGTGTCCTCCACATATCCCTCATCAGTGTCCTGCACACATCCCCATCAGTGTCCTCCACACATACCCCCATCAGTGTCCTCCACATCCCCCAATCAGTGTCCTCCACATATCCCTCATCAGTGTCCTCCACACATCCTCCATCAATGTCCCCACACATCCCCCATCAGTGTCCTGCACATCCTCCCATCAGTGTTCTGCACACATCCCCATCAGTGTTCTCCACACATCCTTCATCAGTGTCCTCCACACATCCCCCATCAGTGTCCTCAACACATCCCCCATCAGTGTCCTCCACACATCCCCCATCAGTGTCCTGCACACATCCCCCATCAGTGTCCTCCACACATCCCTCTCATCAGTGTCCTGCACATCCTCCCATCAGTGTCCTCCACACATCCCCCATCAGTGTCCTCCACACATCCCCCATCAGTGTCCTCCACACATCCCCATCAGTGTCCTCCACACATCCCCCATCAGTATCCTGCACACATCCCCTCATCAGTGTCCTGCACACATCCCCCTCATCAGTATCCTGCACACATTCCCCCCCATCAGTGTCCTGCACATCTCCCCATCAGTGTCCTCCACACACACCCCCATCAGAGCTTCATATTAACCTGCTGTACTAATATTATGGCTAAAAACCTCAGCAATAGTTTCCCATATATATATACTTTATATATATATATATATATATATATATATATATCAGAAGTATAAATATATATTATCATACTTCTGATATACATGAATGCATAATTTAACCTCTATTTCTAAAAGGTTTTCACCAGGACTAGAACTCCCAACCTTTCACATCAGAGGCGAGAGCCCTAACCACTGAGCTATGGAGCTTAATGTTAAACTGTGCTGGAAAAACCTTATAGTAGTGTATCAGGTAATAGGTATTTCTATACAGCAGAAGTATCATTAAATAAAAAAAATAAATGCGTAATTACTATATAGTAATTACACATTTATTTTGTGTCATGTTTTTTTTTTAAAAACTGAAAAAAAAAATATTAAATTATACTTCTGCTGTATGGGAATACCTAATACTTGCTAGACTACTATGAGGTTTTTCCAGCTTAGTTAGCTTAGTGGTTAGTGTTCTTGCCTCTCATGTAAAGAGTTGTGAGTTCGAATCCTAGTGGCAACCTTTCAGAAATAGAGACTAAATTAGATTAAAATACATTGGGTGTTCCCCAGGATTGTCAGTATGCTTGGGCACATCTAATTTAGCCTCTATTTCTGAAAGGCTGCCACCCCCTTCATGTTCATAGTGTAGTGTACGGGAGTTGTACTACCCGTCACTACAGAAGGGTCACTTGGCTGCTGTCGCTCCTCTCATTTATGGGGAGGCTGGTAAAGGTCCTATTTATATAATGCAATGCAATTTATGGTATTTAATTCCCTGTTACTGTGAAATGTGCCATGTGCAGGCCGGCTAGGGATGTAATTCCAGCTCTAGTCACCAGAGGGAGCTAGGTAGCCCTAGTCTATATAAGGCCCAGTCAGGGAAAGAAAGCTCAGTCAGACAGCTCAGTTCAGTCTACTCCAGGCCATGAGCCTGTGAAGTCTACACCAGGCCCTGGGCCTGGGAAGGAGTGCAGACCCTGGAGTCTGTGAAGGCCACATGTCACAGGCCTAAGCAAGTCAGCAGAAGTCAAGCAGAGGCAATCCCTAGAGCAAGAGGTACTAAATGTCAAGAGGAGGTACACTGTCAACTGGAGATTCAAGGATATAAGCCAGAAGTAGGGCATTGGGGCCTTGAAGCATCAATTCCAGTCAGGACAAGTCAGGAAGAAAGTAAGGTTCACCTGCAATTCTAAGTCCTGTTATTTTACCCTCTGTTATACCTTGCTGGATGTAAGCCTGCTGTAACTGCGACTGTACAAACGTCTATTTTCTGCAACAAGAACTGTGTTAAGAGGTTGCCTGCTGTAATTTCCACTGTTCTCAGTAAAGTTGGAATTCTGTTTTCAAGTTACAAGTCTGCACCTCTGTTATTCCTACTATAAATACGGTGTGCCACCGTTTACTGGCACTGGCGTCACGACACATCAGGGACTCAGCCATAGGCACGTTAAACTACAACACCAAGGGCACCTCGCATTCCACCTGGCTGTGTCCCTCAAGAACCCAGAGAGTGCCCCAGAGGAACAGCGTGCCGGCCTCTCCATCACTGGCATTCCCCAGGTTAGTCCCACACATTGCCCTGACTTGGGGATGCTACATTTTGGCGTCACGAACAGGATACGCACGTTTACGGACTGTGAGCAAAAACGTGAACTTTGTGCCTTAACCAGTTTGCCAAGTGACAAAACGCCTGTTTATTTGAAGTAAACTTTGTGGACTTAAAACGTACAGAAAAGTGTCCCAAAAACCTCTAAAAAGCGCTGTGCAGTGTTGCGCTATCAAGAGGAAGAAAATCGCCACTTCAAAGTGTGTTTTTGTGGACTTTTTATCATTCTGCTTGCTGTCATTGAATTGATGCATCATGGCGCCCAAGATGGCCGCCGGCGCCATTGGACTTCTTCTTGCGCCATCCCTGACCTCAGTGGCGCGAAAATTTGGCGCCAAAACCCTCCAAGAGGGAGGAGAAGACGACCTGGAGGTAACGCCTTCCTTTGAGGATTATAATATGGACACCGCCTACCCTATACTGAAATACCTAGGGGGCGTGCAAGAAACGACGGGGTGGAGCCTGCAGGAACAGTGGCTCACCCTGCTACGGGGCTTCCTACCGTGAATCAGAGGGATCCGGAGCCGTAGTTGGAGCAATGGAGGCGACCCCAGGAGCAACTAAGGAGCGCCCTGCGCCCCCAGCGTATACTCCCAGCGACATGGCCCAGACCTGTCCATGGCCACAAGCCGAGCCCTGCCGTTTTCACCCGCAGCGAGAAGGCTTCCTCCCGCGGAACCCCGCGTGGTCGGCCCTGATGGCCGAAATCCGAGTGGCGGCAACTTTAAAAACTACCACTCAGAAGAAATACTTCGAGGAAGTCACCAAGCGGATTTATGAGGACTCCAGGGACAGCAAGCCCCAGCTCGAACGCCGCACCGGAGTCGTGCTAGAGTTTGACAAGGTCAGAGGATTTGGATTCATCCAAGAAACCGGCACCAACCGGGACTATTATGTGAATCGCCGGTCCGTCAAGCGCAGCTATCTCCCAGGGCGACTGCATAATCTAGCGGTCGGAGAGAAAGTGGAGTTCACTCCCGCGGAGGGCCTGCGAGGCCCATATGCCACTGCGGTGACCCGTCCAGGACCGGTACCGGAGGACTGGGAAGAAGCAGAAGATCCGGTGGAAGCAGAGGACCCGCCGGGACCCATCCGGAATACGTACCAGGAGAAGAGTTCCTTTCTCGGCCCGAACATCTTCTGGCAGCCGACGATCCTGGACAAGCCTCCCAGTCCTTATCCTCTCCAGAGCTGCCGCGACGAGAGAAGACAGCCGCTGATTGGGCGCGGATGGCCCAGTTCAGTGAAGCGATGGATGACCTGCGGAAGAACCGCCATGATAGAACCTCATCTGAGCCTGCTGCAAGTGTGCCGGAATCCAGCAGTGAGATCTCCGCCCTGGAGGAGCGGATCGCTTCCTTACAGGCTTACCTGGATGGCCTGCGTGCAAGTGACAGAGTCTAAGAAGGCAGCGCAGCAGTCCAGCGGTGGTGAGTTACCTGTGCCCCCTGTGCATCCTGAACCCGTAGTACCAAGTCCTACCGCTAACGCTGAGCCACCCAAGGTCCGTGTAAAGCGGATAAATTGACATATGCCAGGAGCCGAGTCCGCCTTGACGGGAGCGTTATGTCCCGGCCAGAGGAAGTGTCTACCCCAGCGCCGGCCCGTGTCCCGAGACCAGCAGCTCCTGTGTGTCCGCAACCCAGCGGGCCAGTGAGGTGGGTAGGCCCAATACCTGTGATGTTTCCAGCCCATTCTCTTTGGTGGGCACCCCTCCAAGTGGCCCTGGTGCATGGCCCAGACTACCAGCAGCACAGGGCTGCACTACCTCTGATGAACAGGGATCATTTGACACGTACCTGTGAGCAGGCCTGCTAGGCCATTTTTGCTCATCCTCACAGGGACATCATACATGTTGCAGGAACTGTTCCTTTAAGTTTGCCAGGCTGGTGGAGCTTGCTGCCAGTTCCCCACGGCCGGTGGCATGTTTGTGAAGATAAGTTGCCACTGTGGAACCACTGCTCCCAGCCTGCCTCTTTCTGTTCCGGGACATCCTGCCTGCTGCTACCATTTTGGTGTCAAGTACTTTAATAAATCCAAGTTGTGCTTTTATTTGCACCTTATCCCCTTTTAACCCCCATTTCAGGTTGAAAAGGGTTCTTTTATGTCAGCACTTTAAATATACGCAGGACTTGCCAGGAAGGTGTTTCCCTGGTATTGTCAGAGTCCTGTATTGTCATTTTATGTATGTGCTGCTGACCGTATTTATTACTTTAAAAATTTTATCCAAGTCTATGTGCCCAGAGATGGACTCCTATGTGCGAGCCTCTGAGATGTTGCTTTTATTATGGACTCATTCATTGTCATGGACTATCCTGGTATTCCCTAACATCCGCTGTGCCAGGTCAGCGCCCCAGTTCCACTCACTATCCTGAAGAAAGAGAGCGACGCCCTTGTCACCGCACTTCTCCGTTAACCAGCTGGACCTGATCATAATTGTCAATGCAGATGGAATTGATTACTGATGAGTATGTATGCCTGCATGTTTCTTTTGTCTCTTTCAGGTGAAAATTCCAGTTGGGCGGTACCCTGTTGGAGTACGAGGGCGTACTCAGCTTAAAGCAGCGGGGTATGTAGTGTACGGGAGTTGTACTACCCGTCACTACAGAAGGGTCACTTGGCTGCTGTCGCTCCTCTCATTTATGGGGAGGCTGGTAAAGGTCCTATTTATATAATGCAATGCAATTTATGGTATTTAATTCCCTGTTACTGTGAAATGTGCCATGTGCAGGCCGGCTAGGGATGTAATTCCAGCTCTAGTCACCAGAGGGAGCTAGGTAGCCCTAGTCTATATAAGGCCCAGTCAGGGAAAGAAAGCTCAGTCAGACAGCTCAGTTCAGTCTACTCCAGGCCATGAGCCTGTGAAGTCTACACCAGGCCCTGGGCCTGGGAAGGAGTGCAGACCCTGGAGTCTGTGAAGGCCACATGTCACAGGCCTAAGCAAGTCAGCAGAAGTCAAGCAGAGGCAATCCCTAGAGCAAGAGGTACTAAATGTCAAGAGGAGGTACACTGTCAACTGGAGATTCAAGGATATAAGCCAGAAGTAGGGCATTGGGGCCTTGAAGCATCAATTCCAGTCAGGACAAGTCAGGAAGAAAGTAAGGTTCACCTGCAATTCTAAGTCCTGTTATTTTACCCTCTGTTATACCTTGCTGGATGTAAGCCTGCTGTAACTGCGACTGTACAAACGTCTATTTTCTGCAACAAGAACTGTGTTAAGAGGTTGCCTGCTGTAATTTCCACTGTTCTCAGTAAAGTTGGAATTCTGTTTTCAAGTTACAAGTCTGCACCTCTGTTATTCCTACTATAAATACGGTGTGCCACCGTTTACTGGCACTGGCGTCACGACACATCAGGGACTCAGCCATAGGCACGTTAAACTACAACACCAAGGGCACCTCGCATTCCACCTGGCTGTGTCCCTCAAGAACCCAGAGAGTGCCCCAGAGGAACAGCGTGCCGGCCTCTCCATCACTGGCATTCCCCAGGTTAGTCCCACACATTGCCCTGACTTGGGGATGCTACAATAGCACTGACTCCATATATGGACACAACCATATATGGAGTCAGAGCTGGGATTCCCTGTACAGCATCGCGGCTTCAGGCAAGTGCAGTGAATAAATTATCTTCTGCCGACACTGGTGGGTGTCACCCCATCAGTGGTGTCACCCGGTGTGGCCCGCACCCACCGCACCCCCCTCGCAACGCCACTGCATAGGAGCACCCTGCAAAAAATCCCAGTTCACATGAAGGTCCACATAAGGGTATATCCTCACCCTTTCATAGTAGTCCATTTATCAAAATGTACGCTGTGCAGTGATATAATTACAAATTATCTTTGAAGTGCAAGCTGTGTGTGCAAATAGTGCAAGCTATGGTCTAACCTCAACTTTTATGTCTGTTACCCTAGTTAACAACACCAATAAAGCTGTATGGGTCATACCATAACAATAACTCCAAACAAGGGTTATATATAGTAGTATCACAATATTTTATTATACAAAAATGACATGGAGTACATGATTGACATAGCACAGGACTCACATGATTAAAAACATTTAAAATTAATACTGTACTGGTGATATAGGGTAGGCGCACAAATTCATATTAATAAATAAAGTGCAAAGTGCAAAAAGATGACAATAATATTCAGTAATATAGGGGTTAGCAGGTCTAATATCCAAAAAGTTTTTTTAAAGGACTATTAAGTAGAAAACCATGTGCATATATAGCACGGTATCTATTGTTTCTAAGTCACAAGAAATAAAGTATAATATTAGATAATCAAAGGACGCATACTAACCGCACCAAAGGAGGCGCCAACCAATATACCACCAGCACAAGCCCCTTTACTCATATAGTAAATATTAATGTTCTGCAGTCTCTGAGTACATTTACAATTACTACTCTTGTTATTTATGTAAATCTACTTTAGTACTTTTCCTATCATCAGCTGGTCACACAAAGTAATCCAAATATTAAAGGGGTTTTCTGGGACTAAGAGTCGGGATGACGATCTAGCAGGTTGTCAGGAATGAATCGATCCTTCACGACAATCTGCTTATCGCTAGTGGAGGAGACCGGTGCATGTAAAGCTCCTCCAGAGTATGGGGAGGAGTGATCATTGTTTCCCGGCAGCAAATCGTGTTTACACAGCACAATCTGCTACTGGGAAACAATGATCTTTTTTGCTGCAGAAAACATTTAATTACTAGATGAATGAGCATTTTGCTCGTTCATCAGGTAATCGGCGGTTCATTTATACAGCCAGATAATTGCAAATGAGTGTTACTAGTAATGTCGGCCCATGTAAAGTGTCCTTTAGATATTGATGACCTATCTTCAGGATAAGTCATCAATATCTGATCGGTGGGGGTCTGACACCCGAAACCCCCAATGATCCCGGGCAGCCATCGGAAATTATGTAGTGGATATGGAAGTCTCCATCCACTCTGTACTTTCCAATGCTAGTGTACTGTAGCCCAACTTCCATTCATTTAAAAAGGATGCTGAGCTGCAGTACCTTGATATAGTCACTACACAGTAGACATAGCTTTCTGCCTCTGGCTTCATACATAGTGTAGTTTCTGGCACCGGCAGCTACCAGAAAGAGCTGATTAGTGGGGGTGCCAGATGTCAAAACCCAAACCGATCATATATTGCCAAACCATTAAGTAGTAGGTTATAAATATTAAAGTCACAGAAAACCCCTTTAAGTCTAGGCTAGGATCCTAACTATTAAAATTAATGTTGACTTTCCAAAGTCGAAGATTTCTTTGGAAACGAGCAGTGTATAATGTGATGGAAAAATGAATCCAGCAGCAAAGGAAGCAATAAGGACAATCACAATACTTTAGCAAGTGGCTTGTATTCACTTTCGCTACATGAAGTGACACAACCCCTTTAAATCTACACCAGCGAGGACGCTGGTGTAGATATAGGTCTGTTGCATGGCCTGCTGGAGGAAGCGCCAAAGTTATGTATAGGCCTGTGCCTCCACACAACTTATGCTCTTCCTCCAGCAACACAGACAGACTAAAGACCACCATTGAAAACACTGGTCTTAATAAATGAGCCCCTCAGAATCAGACCGTTTGCTATGACACTAGAAATTTACCCTGGGGCTTCCCATTTCTATTTATCATATTTGAGATTTTTGCACACCTTGTTTTGAGTCCACCTGTGGTAAATTCAGTTGGTTGGACATGATTTTGAAAGATACACCCCTGTTTATACAAGGTCTCATAGCTGACAATGCATATCAGAGCAAAAACCAAGCCATGAGGAGGAAAGGACTGCCTGTAGAGCTCAGAGATATAAGTGTAGGCATAGATCCAAAGAAAAATATAAGTAAATTCTGCTGAACTGAAAGTCCCCAAGAGCACAGTGGCTTCTATAGTTCTTAATAGGAAGAAGTTTGGAACAAACAGGACTCTTCCTGGAGCTGGATCCCCTACCAAAATAAGTAATTGGAGAAAAGGGCCTTAGAAAGAGAGGTGACCAAGAACCCAATGGTCACTCTGGTTGAGCTCCAAAGATCCTGTTTGCAAATTATAGAAACTTCCAGAAGGTCAACCATCACTGCAGCATTTTACTAATCTGGGCTTTATGGCAGAGTGGCCTCTCCTCAGTAAAAAACAAACAAACATGAAAGTCTGAAGTTTGCAAAAAAGCACCTACAGGACTAAAGAAACAAGATTCTCTGGTCTGATGAAACCAAGATTGGGCCACACTTCTAAGCTTAATGTCTGGAGGAAACCAGTGCTCAATACTATCCCTACAGTGAAACATGGTGATGACATCATCATATTGTGGTGGTGTTTTTATGCGACAGGGTCAGGAAGACTGGTCAGGGTTGAGGGAAAGCTCAATGGAGCAACTTAAAGAGATGTTCTTAATGAAAACTTGATCCAGAGTGCTCTGGATCTCAGGCTGGCGTGAAGGCAGTGGCATACCTACAATAAAGGCAAACCATGGAGCTGCTATGGGGCCCAAGGGAAAAAGGGACCTGATAATTAAACTAGATAATAGTCTATGAATATGCTGACAGATTCCCTTTAAAGTGAACATTTCAGCATACATTCATCTTTAAAAAATCATAATCTGTACCAACTGTTGCATTACTCATTTTGTACTGAACCTGGGTTACAATTTGTTTTATGCTGAAATCTAACAGCATTCTTGTAATTTCAAGACTAAAAAAATTGATAAAACTGTAGACTTCAAATCATAAAACATGTGGGCTCCCTCCTTAGGACTCTCTCTGGGGAGGAATAATTGCAGCAAAGATCAGTGGTTTAAAAGGCATTTTATATTTAGTGTTATCAAGGCTGTAAGATGTAAATATTGACCCATGCCATTCACATGGTCTCTCTCTCTCTTTAAAAAAAATTTTTTTAATAGAAAAGTAAACAATAAATGTCAATACAAAATATAACATCAACATTAATATTTCTATTTTCCCCTTTTAACCCTTACCCTCCAATCCCTCCCAGCTCCCCTATCTTTGCGATGCATCTCTCATCCCCCCATCAATAAGACGGGAGGGGATATTGAGGAGGTGGAGGCCAGAAAACTTAAAACTTCCAGTCTCCCCATACCCTAATCAATTTCTTTGTTTATATAAAATATTTTCATATCTTTTGATCTTGTTCACAAGGTTTAAGCATAAGTTTATACTTGGAGTATTAGATGAAAACCAAGCCCGTGCAATCAAAAGTCTCGCCAAAAACATTATTTTGGTCAAAAAAATCCTTTTGTATTTATGGCACCATACCTTGGATAGGTCACTCAGTATCCAGCATTCCACCGTAGATGGAATCGCCACTTCCAATTTTTGGGTAATAAAGTTATGTGATTCCCCCCAGTATTCTATCAGTTTTATACAAGTCCAAAACATGTGTAAATAATCAGCCCTGGGTGATTCACATCATGGACAATTAGAAGTGATTCTTAAACCACATTTATTAAGCCATACAGGTGTAATATAAATTCTATGCAAAATATTAAATTGAACCAAAACGTGATTAAAATTATGAGACACTAATCCTAAATTCACCAATATATTACCCCAATCATTTAATTGAATCATTGTGGAGTCAATTCCCCAGGACTTTTGGCCGGGAGAACGTATATTATTAAATCTTGCTTTAAGTAAACATTCATAAAGTTGAGAAATCTTAACCTTCTGTACTGCATTCCCTATCAAATTATTCAAAAAAGTGAAAGTGTCTAACTCAAGAAAAAGTGTTTCCTTTATACTAGAGAGCGCTGAATGTAGCTAAAAATACCTAAACCAAGATAAATTAAGTATATTTTCTCTTCGTGCTAACTCCAAAAACAGGAGTATTACCCCATTCTTAACCACCTGTGCAACATACAAAGTATATTTTTGCCAGTACTGATCCCCAGCCAATTCATCTAAGGCCTGTAAATGATAATTATACCAAAGGGGCCTACAACAAAGGGATCCCTTTATTCCCAACCAATCTTTAAAAGTACTCCAGGACTTATTAAATAGCTTCGCAGCCAGTCTATAGTCCTGTTGGAGATTAATTAATTGGCCAGATTCCAATAAGTAAACATACTGTCATGGGGAAATCTCCTCCCCAAGGTTCTACAGAGAGAGCTTTTCTCCCATTCACAAAATAACCATAACTGAGAAGCTAAGAAATAGCCCTTGAAAAAGGGAAGGTTGAGCCCTCGCTGTTCCATGGGCTTGTAGAAGTATTCCAAATTTAAGCCTTACTCACTTTCTCCCCCAGAGTAAATGATTAATAATTCTCTCAATTAATTAAAAAATAACTTATCTTCAATCCATATTGGGGAATTCCTAAGGACATAGGGTAATTGGGGCAAAATCACAATTTTCACTAAGGATAATCTTTTAGGTCTAGATAATGGAAATCAGGGCCATATTGTTATCTGTGACTTCAATTTGTTATCAATGGAATCAGATTTAACTGTAAAAAAATCTTCAGTCTTGGGAGATACTATCATACCCAAATATTCAAATGAGTCAGATATCTTCAAGATACTTGAAGTCTCCTCACTGGGGAGTTCTAGTCTATCTAGAGGCATAAGAGTGGTTTTTAACCAATTAATATCAAGACCCGAAATATCGCCAAAAGAGTTAACAGTTCAAATAAGTTTAGGGAGTGTAGTGTTAGTGTGTTGCATATAAAATAATACATCATCAGCATATAAGGAAATACGATCTTCTACTCCTGATATCCCGAACCCTTCAATCTGGGGATCCTGTCTAACCCTAGCAGAAAGAGGCTCAATATAAATATCAAATAATAACGGAGAGAGTGGTCATCCTTGATGAGTACCTCTATTCAAAGAAATACACCAAGTCATGATCCCATTGATGTTCAATCTTGCCTTAGGGGATTTATACAAAAGCTCTAACCATGTTTATAAACCTAATACCAAAGCCCATCTTCTCTAACACCCTCCAGAGGAATCTCCACTCCACCCTGTCAAAGGCCTTAGAAGCATCTAAAGACAGGATGGAGCGAGAGAGACCCCGGGAGGGCTGTATATTGGCAAACAGGTGTTGCAGATTGCAATGAGTGCCTTTATTCAAAATAAATCCATTTTGGTCAGGATATATAATTGACGGAATAACCTTAGCCAACCTTGTAGTAAGAATCCTTGAAAGAAGCTTAACATCCGTATTCAAAAGAGAGATCAGCCCATATGGCCCAATATTTAAAGGGTCCTTGTCTTTTTTCAATATTTCTATTAATACAGCTTATGTCATTGATTCCGGGAGGCTACCGTCCTTTATTGACTCAGTGAATACCTTCAAAAGACGAGAGAGAATAACCTCCCTACTGTATATTTGCGATTAAATTCATATGGGAATCCATCCAATCCAGGAGATGAGTTTCCTACACAGGCCTTTATTGCAGCCTCTAGCTCCTGCAGGGAGAACTCAGCCTCAAGAGAATCTCTTTGTAAATCTGTAAGAACTGGAAGAGAGATGGAATCCAAATACGAATTAATCACTTCATCAGAAACATCATTGTCTGCTTTATATAATTCTGAGAAATAATACACAATGTTTTTTTAGTACCATCCTGATCTTCAATAAATTTACCTTCGGACGAGTGAATACTAACTATGTATTTTTTTGGTCCTGATTTAAAATCACCCTAGCCAAAATTTTCCCTGGACGACCTGATTCAGAAAAACATTTTTGTCCCCTAAAAAAGAGCCTTTGCTGGGCCTTATCCAAGAGAAAGTCGGAATACGCCTGACTTGTCTTCTGCATATTTTCCCTATTTTCATTAGTTTTTTTTCCTGGAAAACTCGTTTATACCAGCAATTGCTGCTTCTTGGAGATCGCTCTCTCTTTCATACCGTATCTTTTTCTTAAATTAGAAATATTACTAATAAACACCCCCCTCATAAAGGCCTTGAATGCATCCCATACCAAATGGGTCCTTGCCGAGTTGTAGTTGCTATCCCAAAAAACTCTATCTCCTGTTTAATCAATTCATATTATCCATTATGGAAATCCAGTGACGGTTCAATCTAAATGGGGGATTTATACTGTGGTTATTATCCACCATACATACCTCAAAAGTGAAGGGTGCATGGTTCGATAAAGCCCTAGCTTCATATTTCAGCCGTTTAATATATTTCAAATAATTTCTATTTATCTGGGCCAAATCTATCCTGGACATAGAATTCCCAGATTTACTTACACAGGAAAATGCTCTTTTCCCCTTCCCCAAATATCCCCATACATTCAAAAACCCAGATTCCTGGCAAAAACGTGCCAAGGGGGACCCTTGAGGCGAGGTATAAATATCGCCCGCCATGGAAATCCTATCCTTCTCTGGATTAATAACACAATTGAAGTCCACAATCACTATGGAAAGACATTCAGGCCACTGCTCCATAAAAGTTAATAAAGAATTAAGTATATAAATAGAAAAGGGGGGAGCAATATAAATAAAGACCAAGATACATAATTTCCCATTGAGGTTTCCATAGAGAAAAGCAAATCTCCCCTGCTTATCGATGGAGGATGCCCAGCAGACAAAATCAATTTCTTTATGGATTAATACTGTCACTTATCTAGAATAGCTAGTAAAAATGGAATGATAGGTCTGCACAGCCCATCCCCCGCCGAGACGTGGGATTTCCCTATAAGTGAAATGGGTCTCCTTTAAACTAACAATCGCTGGGAGATGTCTCTGAACCATATCACAGACACCCTGTCTTTTTAACTTATCACCAAGACCCCGAACATCCCAGGTTAAAATTCTACCCAACATCAATCAGCCAACAAATTCCCGTATTGAAAAAATCCTTACAGTTCCTACCCCCTGCCCCTCCAACCTGAGAGACACATCGCAATCCAACCCACAAACTATAGTCCCCCCCTACTTTCTTGATCTGCTACATTCCTGCAACAGATTTCTCAACTAAGACCATCCCTCCTCCTCTCCCCCACCACCATCAAAAAGATACAGAAAAGAAAAAAAATTCAAAAGGGATAACTGCTCAGATATTATTCCGATCTAACTAGTCCACCACAAGGTCAGGAGTATCAAAGAAGTGAGTCACATCCTTAGAGAAATTTTCCATTGCATAAGAAGGGAAGGCACTCCCTTGCCCTTCTCAGAATCATATCCCTACCTAGTGAACAAGTATCTTGGCGAGAAGTATCCTTGGATGCCTTCCAGGGGTTGGTTTACCCCCCAGAACCTGATGGGCCCTCTCTACAAAAAACAATGGGGAAAAATGCTCTTTTCCAAACGTCTCCAAAATTAAAGACTGTATCATATCGCCAGGGTTATCTCCCTCCATGCCTTCTGGTAGGCCCACAATTTTCACATTGCATCGCTTTGACCTGTCTTCCAAATCCGTCATCTATTTTTTTTTAAGGTATTACCCTCCAATCTCAAATTAGAAATTTCAGTTTTAAACATTTTGACTTCCTTCTCCAGGACCCCCACAGAATTTTCTATAGTAGTAACTTCTTCCTGTATCTTTGTAAGATTGTCCCTTATCATGACCACATCAGGCTGAATTACCCCAAGTTGTGTTGAAATATCTTTTATTAGATCTTCATTTTTTTTTTACCACAGCCAAGATTTTCTTTAGTGGAGAAGATTCATCCTTAGGGAAGTCATTTAGTTCCTCTCTCTCCGCCTCCTCCTCCTGAGTGAAATCCCACAATAGTTCTATCGATCTGGGTCCGCCATTTTTTTTAGCATTCAAATCATGAATTTTTGAGGACTCTACCGGTTTCTGGCCCATTTTGAAAGATGAATAATCGACGGATCACCTATTTTGCTTGGGGGCCATAGTCTTCCTTTTTTTTTTTCCTCTAGCTGTCTTTTTCCTTCTCCTTTTGCTGTCCTTTTTTTTTTCCCCTTCTTTCCTTTTTTCTTTCTTTTCAGTCCCAGTCTCTTTAAACCAAAACAATATAGGCAAATATAATCAGACTTATAATAGACCAAAAATAAAAAAAAGGTGAAAAAAAAAAAAGCAGGAGCAATTCGTCCAACGCAGAGTCAGCACAAGTCCAATATTAGATGCAGGGAGATAGCGGGTAAAACGGAGTACAAGACGACGAACCAAACACAGGAGGGTCGGCAAGGTATACACAAGGAGCAGGGTGGAAGGTGGATTAGACATACAGGCAGGAATGAACACGAGACAACATCACTTTAAACCTCAATCTAGAAGCCAGCAAGGAGCGGAGGATAAAGAACACATAGGGGCAGAGAGCGGAAAGTGGAGAAGCCAAGGGAAGCCAGAGGGTACCGGACACATCAGACACCCGCGAAGCACCGACCGAAGACCAGGCAACCACGGCACAGCAGCACGGAGGGCACTCAAAAGATTCCGGCGCATTCACAGCCTCCAGGGCCAAGGAACAGACGCATTCCACAGATCAAATAGAGCAGTGCAGGGTATGCAGACGTGGGGATGTCGAACAAGAGGAGAGTGACGCGACGTAGCCGACCTACGTCACCACGTCACACGTCTCTCTTTTAACTAGTCCTAATTTTTCATTGTCCAAACATGTTGCAGAGACACCATGTGATTTGGCAGCAGGTTCAGCTTTTATTTATTAGTTTTCCATCTTATCTGAGATGAAATGCAGCTGTACAGACTATGTGACATGAAAGCACCTTTATAATCTTTGTATTTTTATTTCATAAACTGCTGTCAGTGCTTCATCGTATTCACTCATAATAGTTCACTGCTTGGCAGCACAGCAGGATCAACAAAAGAGATTTGGTAAATGGCTCTTCATTATATTTCCCTTAGCCACTTCCATTTGATTTACTGACAATTGCATTCTATGTTTAGTAAGGATTAACAGTAAATCCATATTCCTGGCATCAATGTTAGAGAGATGTTTTGTTTTATTATAGGGACAAAATGGTAAAAAGTAAAAAAATAAAATAAAATGAAATGGCTCCAAAGGGGATTGTTGTCATAATCCAACCTTAAAGGGGTCGTATCTGTCATGTTCTACCGTGGTCATATGGACCCCTAGAACATCTATCAGGAATACAACAACAAGGCAAGTAATCAGACAAAAAGGCAGGAACCAAAACAAAACAATGAGATGCGGACATGAAAGAAAGCTGGAGCAGCAGGTAAGGATATAGTGGCAAATAATACCACTGGGCCAAACCCAGACTGTGGAGACTAAGTGAGCTCCGTTCTTCACAGTGCCCTTGATGATGGGGATGAACTTAGCTGAGGGCTCACCGGTCGCACCCAGGGACGTAGTTATAGGGGGTGCAGAGGTAGAAGTCGCTACCGGGCCCGGGAGCCTGAGGGGCCCAAAAACCCTTGTGCCACATAAGAAGACACTGGTATTGTAGAAAGTGTATGCAGGTCAAGTTACACCTCTGGCCAGGGGCATAGCTACAGGGTAAGCAGAGATAACAGTTGCTACCGGGCCCAGGAGCCCAAGGGGGCCCAAAGACCCTTGTGCCCCATAAGAAGACACTGGTATTATAGAAAGTGCTTGCTAGCACGAAGGCTATTTGCTTTTCTGCCCCTGACCACAAAGCTGAGAGAACATGACAGGGAACTGAACCTACAGTTAGCACACAGAAAGCTGCAACTACACGTAGCTTATTGCAACCAACATCCACGTAATCCACCGTAGCCAGTATGCTAGAGCTACTAAAGCGAGTACATATAGCAACCCCGTGACACAGTGAACTACACTGTGACAATATCTGAATTTAAATTTCCTTTTTACTCACCTATTTGGAAACCTCCAGCAGGCTTTTCCCATTTATCGTTTTCTACGCCTGTTTTAGGAAGCAAGGAAGCAGGCGTAGATTTAGACTGGAGGTGGATGCGCCGGCGCCTCTACATAACTTAGGCGGATCCACCACCAGCTCAGGTGTTATTAAGACTGGCGTCTAAAACATCGTCATAAAAAATGAACCCTATATTCCTTACTCACTAGCTTTATTTTAGCTCAAGCTCAGTTCAGTCCATATCTTTTGATCCCTTTTATTATGGGCAGCTTTGTCATATAATAACTACCAGTTTAGAACGTGTTGAGTCTCCCCTCTTTTGAGGACTTCCTGTGAACTACATGTCTACATGACTACAGCAACATCAGCAAACAGGACTACAGAAAAAAGTTATAGACATAATTCTAAAGGGGTTTTGCAAGATTTTTATACTGATGACCTATACTCTGGACATGTCACCAGTATCTGATCTGTGGGGGTCCAACACCAGGAAACCCCACCGATCAGCTGTTTGAGAAGGCAGTGCCACTCGCAGCAGCACCGCGGCCTTCTCTCAGACCATTTCAATTGTGTTGAGCTGTGTCTAGGCCATGTGACTATGGAACGTCACATCACATGGCGTAGAAAAAGTTGCGATAAAGCTGTTGCACTACAAGTGAGCCCCGATGCCTTCTCAAACAGCTGATTGGGGGGATTAGAGATGAGCTAATTGAAGCTGACGAAGTGGAATTCGATCCAAATTTCAGGTAAAATTCAATTCACACCGAAGCTGAATTTTCTTGCGATTTGTGGTAACGAATCGCATTTTTTTCCTAAAATGGCTGCTACACGTGTGAGGACATGGGGCAAGGAACTCTGGGAAGGCGGGATCATCCATAATGCCATGCATGCAGCCAATCAGCAGCCAGCCCTGTGATGTCACAGCCTTATAAAGAAAGTGGCCATATTAGTTTCTGCCATTCACCAGCGTGCTTAGTGCAGGGAAAGACGTGTCTGCAGGCGCTAGGGACAGTGATAGGAAAGACTTGATTGTGGTGAAAAACAACGATTTACAAGTGCAGGAAAAGATTACTCAAGGCGTAGGGAAAGGATAGGGAGGAATCATTCCACCAGCATTTGTGTTGAACAGGGTTCAGTCGGGGAGGTGACAGCCTGGGTAATAGGAACAAACCGATTGCACCTTGTTGCACTGACTAGGGATCCAAATTGCTATTATACAGCTCTGTAATTCCAGCAAACCATTCTTGTTATTGGGGTGCAAGTGTTGTTTAATACAGCTATTAACAGGGTTTATTACAAGGAAATATTTCTATGTTTTATTTGCCCTAGTGCGGTGCAGTTATATGTTCTAAAGCAATTTTCGGCTTGTATTAGTGGGAAAAAAGGGCTTATTAGCCGTTGTGTTGTGAAGGGCGAAAATTACAACCCATTTTGTCGTGTATTAGTGACAACAGTAAAGTATATTTCCCGCTCAGCGGTGCATTTATCTGTTTTAAAGCCCTTTTTTCTGTGTATTATTTGACAAAGGAAAAATATCTTTGCCGCTCAGTGGTGCAGTTATTTCTTTTAAAGCCCTTTTTTCTGTGTATTAGTGGAAAAAGAAAAAAAATATTTGCCGTTCAGCGGTGCAGTTATCTGTTTTAAAGCCCCTTTTTCTGTGTATTAGTTTAAAAAAGGAAAAATATCTTTGCCGCTTAGCGGTGCAGTTATCTGTTTTAAAGCCCTTTTTTGCATGTATTAGTGGAAAAAGGAAAAATATATTTTCTGCTCTGTGGTACGGTTATCCGTTTTAAAGCCCTTTTTTCTGTGTATTAGTGGAAAAAGAAAAAAATATTTGCCGCTCAGCGGTGCAGTTATATGTTCTAAAGCCCATTTTTCCGTGTATTAGTAAAAAAGAAAAAATATCTTTGCCGCTCAGCGGTGCAGTGATATATTCGGAAGCCCTGTATGCAGTGTATTAGTGGCGAAATAAAAATATATTCGCAGTCCAGCGTTGCATATATCTGTTAAAAAGCCTTTTGTGTAAAAGTTGAAAACAATTTGGGCCTAATTGACGTTCTGCGCAGGTAGAGGTCGCAGCAGAGTAAGGGACCGTGGCAGCGAGAGGGCCAGTTCTTGAGCCTGTCAGTGTCTGCCAAAGTGCACGGCAGCACCGATGTGTGGAGCTGTAACTACGGGCAGGGACAATATATGTCCTTTATGGCCCATTGGGTAAATGTAGTTCCTGCACACCAGCAACTTGGCCAGGTGACGCCGCTTCCGCCTCCACATTGCCACGCCGTTGGTCCTGCGACAATGTACGCCTCTGCCTCCTCATCCTCCACCGTGTTCTTAGCCTCCACTGCAGGGGCAATTCACAGGGGCTCTCCAGCATACCGCATGTGCAGGGCACGGCGGTGTCACGCTGTTCTGCACCTCGTTTCCCTGGGCAAACTGAGTCACACAGGGGAGAAAATGCTCCGTGTCCTTCATCAAGAAATTGAATCCTGGCTTTCTCCGCAACAACTCAAAATCGGAACCATTGTGACCAACAATGGGAAGAACATTGTGTCGGCGCTGCGTCAAGGAGGGCTGAGCCATGCGCCCTGCATGGCACACGTGTTCAATCTGGATGTCAAGTGGTTCCTGAAGTCTTCCACCCATCTGCAAAACATCCTAAAAATGGCCAGGAAACTTTGCATGCACTTCAGCCACTCGTACACCGCAAAGCACACCCTCCTTGAGCTGCAGCGACAGAAAGGCATCCCCCAACAAAGGCTGATATGCGACGTTTCCACCTGTTGGAATTCCACCCTCCATATGTTAGACCAACCATATGAACAGAGAAAGGCCATAAACAATTTCTTAATGATGCAAGCGGACAGGAGTACTCCCCTGTGTAACTTCGATGTCAGCCAGTGGCAGCTCATGCGTGACACCTGCCTTTTGCTCAGGCCCTTTGAGGATGCCACGTTATTTGTCAGTTGCCAAGACGGGATGAACAATGTAATTCCACTGCTTCATGTCATGGAACACATGCTGGTAAATCTGGCTGGTCAGGGGACTGGAGACGTGAGCCCTGTGAGGCTGAATTGGAGGAGGAGGAGGAAATTGGAGCACAAGCAATGTGTAGTGAAACAGATGGTTTTTCTACACAGGTGACAGGAGAGGAGGAGCAGGACCAGCCAGAGGAGCTACAGGGCGATGAGGAAGATGAGGCAGAGGACCCAGACACACCGTTGCAGTATGTAGTGGAGATGGAGGCAGGGAGTCCCTCCAAGTTACTTGCACAAATGACCCGATGCATGCTCACTTGCTTCAGTAGTGACAGCTGAATGGTCACCATTCGACAGAGGGATGACTTCTGGCTCTCCACCTTGTTGGACCCTTGCTACCGGTCCAAAATGGGGGCCTTTTTTACACCCACTGAGAGGGAAGACAAACTGAACTACTATAGAGACATCCTATGCAGTCAGTTGGCCGCTGCCCATCAGCGCCATTGTCCATCCTCTCGCAGGTCCGACTGGGGGGGCTGTCTGCACTCACGTTCCACTTCCATGGCTGCTGGAGAGGGAAGGGGTGGGGTGGCAGAAGCATGTACTAACTTTATCAGCAGCAGCCTGAGTCTAGAGTCGCTGATGAGCAGCTTTCTTCACCCGCCTAGTAAAGAAAGTACTCACCAGCAGCAGCAGCTAGACCTGGAGCAGGACCTAAACCAGCAGGTGGTGGCATACTTGGACAGCACCCTGCCACCCCACATTGAAGATCCGCTGGACTACTGGGCAGCCAAACTGGATTTGTGGCCGCAACTAGCAGAGTTTGCCCTGGAAAAGCTGTCCTGCCCGGCCAGTAGTGTGGCATCAGAGCAGGTGTTTAGTGCGGCAGGGGCCATAGTTACCCCAAGAAGAACTCACCTGTATACCCAAAATGTAGAGAGACTGACCTTTGTCAACATGAATGAGGCATGGATCAGCCAGGATTTCCACCGACCAATGCCTGATGCATCAGATTAGATCATCCATGCTGCTTCACCCAAACCTTGACAAAAGAGACCGGTTTCCTCTGGCTACCTGCCTCAACTACTATTCTGATTCTGGCACCCACCTGATGCCACACATTTGATGCCAAGTGCTACTTCTTACACCCCCCATCGTCAGCAGATACTGTTACTGCCACCCACCTCCACACTCTGTCATCGTGCCACTCTGTGGCCTCCTCTTGATGCTGCCTCCACCTCCAGACTCTATCATTGTGCCACTCTGTGGCCTCCTCCTGATGCTGCTGCCACCTCTACACTCTGTCGTCATGCCACTCTGTGGCCTCCTCCTGATGCTGCTGCCACCTCTACACTCTGTCATTGTGCCACTCTGTGATCTCCTGATGCTGCTGCCACCGCCACACTCTGTCATTTTGCCACTCTGTGACCCCCTCAAGTTGCTGCCACATACTTGAGTTATTTGGTCAGTTATGGCCCCGTGACTGCCCAAATAAGTGAAGTGTGCAGTGATTCGAAGAGTGACGCCTGTCATCTGCATGTCATATAGACTCACAGTATTATTTCACTACCAAAGCAGACTCCCTATGCGTGTTCCTGCAAGGCACAGTGTTCTACACCACTGTAAAGGCTCTGAGCAGCCAGGAAGTAGCCGTTTTTTAACGCAATTCACCGCAAATCAATACATATATACTATACATATGTATACAGCATGGACAGTTTCATGCATATTAATATTTAGTTAAAAGGAAAAGAAACAAGAATACCACAAGGAAATGCACACACGCCTAAATATAAATGCAAGCTCCGTGCAGACGATGCCCTGGTTTGAACCCTGGATTTAGTGCTATCATGTTGTCCATATTAATCTCTTCCACTATCTAGAGATTTTATCCACATTTTTGCTGTCAATTAAATTCTGTATATGGATGTGAACATTTTTAATAACAAGTCTGCCTGTCTTATCCTTAAAGTGGTTTTCCATTTACTGCCTGCTGAAACATTCCTTTGCGCTGCCTTCGATGTCTCCATCTTCTGGTCCCCGCACTGTTTACATCTGGTGGTGCACGGGTCACATGCACTGCTCCAGCTAATGACTGACTTTAGCGGCTACAAGCAGCTTGTCACCACTGAAGCCAGTCATTGGCTGGAACAGTGCATGTGACCCATGCACCACCGGATGCAATCAGTGCGGGGACTAAAACATGGCGACAGCGGAAGCAGTATGAATGACTGGAGTAGCGTGGAGCAGGTAAGCATGAATCTTCTGTTTTACCTAGCAGGTTGCAGACACTTGCTTAAAAATCTTTATAATTGGAAAACCTCTTTAAAGTGGATCTGTCATCTTAATATGCTAACTGATGTTATACCCATCTCAAACATTGATGGCATATCATTAGTATATGCCCTCAATGTCAGATAGGTGAGCATCCCACCTCTGGGACCCACTACTTTCCCTATAATGGGGCCCCCAATGTGAAGGAGAGCGCCATAAGTATGCACAACATGCTCCCTGTTCACTGCCATGGTGTCATGAAAGGGTAGGGAACAGTGCCGTCCAGTGCTCCACCACTGCACTTATAGCCTACAGCTGGACGACAGTCCCTTCTTAGATAAGTGCAGGGGCTTAAACCAAAATGGAAATGAGTGGAAAGACAGAAACAGGTGAAAAGCAGACATGAAAAACTAGACCAAATCTGGATTCAAAATCAGATACAAATACACAGTAAAGTGAAATAACGAGAAACCGTCAGAGACAAAATCAGCAGGCACAAACAAGGTCACAATAAGCAGAGTCAAATACCAAGTCACATCAGAGACAAAATCAGTAATCAGAGGCAATGTCAAATAAACAGACAAAGGTCAGGATGAGAAAACCAATTACTCGCAGCAACTGCCTGTTTAAATAGCTCACCCCAGGAAGCATGTGATGGCAGCACAGAGTCTGATTGGTCCGGAGTCCTGGCTCCCTGATAGTTTAAGCAGCCCTACTGTTAGTGGGGCTGGCTGCCATAGCAATAAAGCGACACCTGCGACGCCGCTATATCGCGGCCAGACTCGCCGTGGCAGGGCAGACAGGTAAGTGCATGACGTGGAAGTTCCGAAAATAGCCAAGAGGTGCCCTCGGCTGTTTTGAGACATCCCATAGCATTGGGTAGAGTGGGGGTGTCCTTTACTTTGGTGGGCCTGTTCTGGAGATAGTTTGTGGGCACCAATCTGATACTGATGGCATATCCAAGTGATATGCCATCAATGTCTGAGGTAAGAATTCCCATTTAAGCTGAAAGATGCACTTTCATAATAGCCAAGAATTATTATTTATTCAAAAATTAATTCTTAGAAGAAACAATATTGGCATTAGCGCCAGCTCTGCAAGTTTACATGTCAAAAGATTAACATTATTCTGTTTCTAATCCTTTTCTCCCTGTCAAGGGGTTGATGCTTATGATACGTGGGTTGAGTGAAGAGCAAATCTAACATTCTTAGAACCGACAATGCTAAAAATACCGTGTTCTGCTTGTGGCACTGAGGGGGAAATTAGGAAAATGTTAAGAGTACAGGGGTGGAGGAGGGGGGACCTAGCCTGCAGCTTTTTTATGGGAACCAAATCTGAAATAATGAATAGCGACACTGCTGTAAATGCCCGTGCTGGATGGAAAGCCTTTCTACTGCAAAGTTATTCACGAGAAAACCCAATTTACCAGTTATAAATTCTAAGGAATAACTGCAGATATCGCTTTACTCAGCCATAACGTTGCATCTTGATTATAATAGTTAAATGGGGTAATTTATCAAACTGGTGTAAAGTATAAGTGGCTTAGTTGCCCATAGCAGCCAATCAGATTCCTCCTTTCATTTTGGACAGCTCCTTTGGAAAATTAAAGAGTGAATCTGATTGGTGGCTATGGGCAACTAAGCCAGTTCTACTTTACACCAGTTTGATAAATGACCCCAAAAATGTTTATGTACTTGTTATAGAAGAGCACTTTTTCAAAAATCCAATTGGAGTCTAATCAATTCAGGCTCCAATATATTTGACCAGAATCGAAACTGCCCCATTGCCTAGAAAAATGTCTCCCTCTTGCTCTCCATTCTCCCAAATTAAATCACACAAAGCTTGGGTTTGCGTCCACCGCAGACAGAAATACAAGTGAATATACAGGGGGTATGCAAATAAGCTCTTAACAAGCTCTGCCTCTGATGCTACAGCTATCCTATAAGTCAATGTTCGAACTCTTAAACAAGCCTTGACACATGACTTGGATAATAATTAAGCCAGCACCTCATCTGCAGACAGCTATTTCGGGGTGATTGCCCCTCATCAGTGCAGAGCAAAGTACTGGCTTAACTGGGTGAAAGGCCTAGGTCGGGAAGGTTACATCTGGTGACATTAGAGGCAGAGCTCGCTAAGAACGTATTTGCATACCCTCTGCCCAGAATCCCAGAGGACTGTTACCTGGCCAATAAGATTCCTCACACAGATTAGGCGCTCTCCATAAGGAGATAAGTGTATAAATAGAAATTCAACCCAGAGTTGGCTTGTTTTAAATAAAATAGCTGTATGTCACATAACTGAATTATTGCACTTTATCTAATATGGGACCAGAATGTGATTTTATAAGGTGTACATGGTGGAAGGCGCAAATCAAGCACCCCATGGGTCCTGGGATGTTCTGAAAGTCTGCCATCCACCACTTCTTAGCAAACAATAAATACTCCTTGCCTCAATCACCTGCCTCCTCCCATGATCTGCGCTCCCCATCAGCAGCAGCAGGATACTGTGACACATCTGCTGTGTAGGAGGAGCAGAGGCTGATTCCCAGCCTTCCCCGCTCTTCCTCCTACACAGATCAGCAGGACGATGTGTGAGAACATCGTGCTGCTGCTAGGGTGTTTGGCAACCGGGGCGGGTCCTTTCTCTTGCACCCCCCCCCCCCCAAATACTTACAAAAAAAATTGTAACCCCCTCACAGTAGTATTGCCCTCATTGTAGAACCTTCACAGTAGTTTTGCGCAGAAGCGTGCCCCCTCACAGTAGTTATGCCCACATTGTGCCCTCTCACAGTAGTTATGCCCATACTGTGCCCTCTCACAGTAGGTATGCCCTCTCTGTGCCCTTTTCACAGTTGTAATGCCCTATCTGTTCCCCCTTCGAAGTAATAATCCCCATTGTGACCCCTTCATAGTAATAATCCCCATTGTGCCCCTTCATAGTAATAATCCCTATTGTGCCCCCTTCATAGTAGAAATCCCATTGTGCCCCCTTCACAGTAATAATGCCCACTGTGCACCCTTCATTGTAGTAATGCCCTCTGGCTCTGTGCCCCCTCCATAGTAGAAATGCCTATTGTGCCCCCTTCACATTAGTAATGCCCTCTGTGCCCCCTCCAGGGTAATAAAGACCTCTGTGCCCTCTCCATAGTAGAAATGCCCTCTGTGCCCCCTCCATAGTAATAAAGACCTCTGTGCCCCCTCCATAGTAATAAAGTCCCTGTGCCCCATCCAAAGTTATAAAGTCCTCCGTGCCGCCTCCATAGAAATAAAGACCTCTGTGCCCCCTCCATAGTAATAAAGTCCTTGGTGCCCCCTCCATAGTAATAAAGTCCTTGGTGCCCCCTCCATAGTAATAAAGTCCTCTGTGCCCCCTCCATAGTGATAAAGTCCCCTGTGCCCCCTCCATAGTAATAAAGTCCTCTGTGACCCCTCACACACAGTAACTACTCTCCTAGTCCCGCTCCTGAAGCTCACAGTCCTCTCTTCCCTGCAGGCACAGATCACGCTGCAGGACAGTGTGGGTGGAGCTTATGCAGATTACCGGGCTGCAGGCTCCACCCACACAGGCCGGCAGCACGATCCGTGCCTGCAGGCTCATTGGTGGAGCGGAGAGAAGTCTTCCTGCTTCACCATTATGTGCGCCGCCAGCCTGAAGGAGGGGAGGAGCGTGGGGAACTGAGCGGTGAGTGACATGGCCCAGCTCCCTACACTACAGCAATGAGCGCTTCCATCTGCATTGATGGAAGCGCTCATTGCTTCTGGCCTCTGGCAGCTGTGCTGTGGGCCCCAGCACTTGCCCGGGTATGTCGGGTGCTGATGCCGAACTTGGTCCTAGGAGCAAGAATTGTCCACACCCGAACCCTACCATGGTGACATAGCCCATGCAGCTTGCTCAGTAGAGTTGGAACCATACTCCAATTCTTCTTCCTTCTATCTGCTCTGGTATTTTAGCACCAGTTCCTGTCTTCAGTATCCCACTTCCATTAAAAAAAATAAAAAATCTGATCTCTTCGTATACCGATAACACAAACTTGGCCTTTTTGGTGGGTTGTGACACAATAATTTTTTTTTTTTTACTTTCTGACTGGAAACTGAACTGGATGAATATGGAATTCTTCTGTACTGCTAGACATTTTAACTGCAACATTTCCCAATACATAATTAACTTTTATATCATGGAGAGCTGTAAATTATTAGCTAATTTATCTCTATTTACTGTATGTGGAACTCGATTATAAAATTGTTTGGGTAATAGTTGGATAATGAGAAATAATTTAATATTTTCCGTAAAACAGACCGGAACACAATAGTAAAATTTTACTACCAAGGAAAAAAATATTTTTGGATGGATTGCAGCATGAGTCACTAAACAGCAGCTGTCCTAAGTAAACCACTTATTGTGTATTGCACACATCCAGATGTAAAGTACTTTACGTTAAGGGTCCATTCACATGTCCACAACTGTTTTGCTGTCCGCAAATTGCGGACTGGAAAAACACAGACATCGGCCATGTGCGTTCCGCATTTTGTGGACCGCACATGGCAGACACTATGATAGAAATGCCTATTCTTGTCTATGGCTGTGGACAAGATTAGGACATGCTCTATTTTTTTGAGGGGGCCGTAGAACGGAAGTGTGATGATGGGAGGGGATGCATGGTGTTGGACCTCCACCAATCACTTAGAAAAGGCTGAATAACCCCTTTGATCTGATAGACATAACTTGCTGCCTCTGCACACCAATGCAAAATGTATGTAATGCTAATGAAATGGTAAAATGCAGAAGTGACATCGGGCCCCATCAAACTCCAATGTCCTGGTTTGACTACAAATAGAGATGAGTGAAGTTTTGGAAAATTCAAATGGGCTGCTTCGACGAATTTTACAAAAAAAATATGTTTTGTGACAAATTACTTCGTCATGAAGCGCATTTTTTTGTAAGTAGAGGGTGCAATGACAAGGATCTGTGAAAGCGCCGCTCCCCATCACTGTACCCCTCAGATGCCGAGTAATAATACAGTGTAAAATTAAATCATACTTACCTCATCCATTTGCTCGCAACAGGACTGGCCGCCGCCATCTTGCTTGTAGATCTTGTGCGAAATATTGCACGGACTGAGATGACGTCATCAAGCCAGCCAGCGTAGTGACATCATACGTCACCATGCACAGGGTTTCGGCCGAGATCTTCAAACCGACCAGTGGCAAGCAAATGGAGAAGGTAAGTATGATTTTTTGTGTTTTACACTATGTCATGTTAAATCAATTCGCTACCAGGAAGCTTCGTGGAGAATCACGTTTTTCCTGAAATTCGGATAAATTTCCACTTCGTTGGAATCGATTCGCTCATCTCTAACTACAATCTCTACATCTCCTATGGCTCCTTAAAGTAAGTATTACCATTGATTTCCTCTGATCTATTGTGTATACTTTTATAGTTTTATATTTTCAAACCTATCCCATCCTCTGTTGTGTACATAGAATCAACTCTTTTGAATCCATTATGACTCTTCTGCCCCTCTCTATCCATATATACCGTGTGTCACTTCATCAAAAGAAAACTCTAGAAATCAAGCTCATGTTATGGATTGTGTAACATACCAGACAATTATATGAAGCAGTTCATAAATATGCTTCAAAATGTTTAAAAGGAGCTTATAGGCATCATTTTCTGCTTTAAGTAGTATGAAGCCTATGCATCTGTTGCTATGATATTGAGACAAGCTTTGTAATGCTTCGGCTGCATCGCTGAAAGCTTATACATAATCTTGTAGAAAGTTCAATTTCACATATTCAAAACTTGGAAGGGTGACTAAAGAGAAGAAAGAAAAGGGAGAAATAAAGTAAATTATTAAGTTGTGAGTTAAAGGTGTACTGTAGTCTTAGCAAGTTATCTCTTTTCCCAGGAACGGACAGGGAACATAATGTGGCCCTGAAAAAAAAATACTAAAAGTGTCCCCTTTTTGTAGTTGGGTCCAAATTGATGGATACAGGGCCAAAACAAGTTGGCGGGGCCATTAATACCATATTGTGGCACATTATACCACCCCAAAGAGACAAGAGCACTTTTTGTGTTATGTAAATGAACCTCCAAGGTGCCCAGAGGGGTATTATTCTTCTTCTCTGGAACCCAGTAACGCCCCCCTGCAGTGCCCAGCCCACCCTAATTTCCAGCCCAAACACGCCTCCTCATCAAGAAATATCCTCCCACAGCCGAGGTGAACAGCGCTGCCTGCTCCACTACGTCATCAAATACATTCCAGATACGCCCCTTGTTTCTTCCTTTCAGGCCAGCGGAAATCTTGCGTAGGCACAGTACCGCCGACTGCCTGCGCCTGTGCCTTCATAAAGCTCCTCAGGGCAACAGCCTCAAAAGTGTCACTGGGCATGCGCCGAGTCTAGTGACGTATTCTAATCGCTGTTGCCTCAGGAGCTTTATGATCGCCCAGGTGCAGGCAGTCGGTGGTAGTGCACCTGCGCGAGATTTCCGCTGGCCTGAAAGGAAGAAGCAAGGGGCGTATCTGGAATGTATTCGATGACGTAGCGGAACTGGCAGTGCTGTTCACCTCGGCTGTGGGAGGATATTTCTTGATGAGGAGGCGTGCTTGGCTGGAAATTAAGGCGGGCTGGGCACTGCAGGGGGGTGTTACTGGGCTCAAAAGAAGAAGGATAACACCCCTCTGGGCACCTTGGAGGTTCATTTGCATAACAAAAAAATCGCTTTTTTATCAAAATGACACCATGAAACGAAAAAAGAAGACCACAGCTGGAAAGAAGGTAGTTTATTGTACATGGCAATGGTGACAGCTTTATATGCTAATACCTGGTGACAGATTCCCTTTAAAACATAGTCTGCCGATGGAAAGTAATTTTTTCTTAGGTATTAATATCAGTTGAGAAAAGGTAACAGCAGCAGTGCTGACACCTAGTGGTAATGGTGATGGGAGATTACGGTTTACTGGAATCATTTTTTTAAAATCATATTTAGTATTACATGAATTCTGATAACCATGGTCCCGGGGGTACTATTTCTCCTCATGGAAAGCACCTAGTAGATGTAAGTGGTCTCATAGACCAGGCAATGCTCCTCTGGGAAAAGAGCTCTCTTTTCCAAAATGAAAAGTAAGTTGAGCCTCTAAAGCCACTAGATATTAGATAGCTATCCTATAAGTCAATGTTCAACCTTTTAAACAGGCCTTGAGACATAAGTTAGGAATATAGCTAAGCCAGTTGCTCATCTGCAGATAACTATGGTCAGGAGAGATAGTGGTTCATATTTACATATTGATAGCCCATCCTCAGGATAGGTCATCAATATGAGATCATCAGAGGTCTGACTTGCGGAAGTCCCCATATCAGCTATTTGAGTAGGCTGCATCTCTTCCCTGTGACCCACAGCCTCCTCTTAGCTTACCAAGCACAATGCCATACATTGTATAGCGGCTGTGCTTGGTATTGCCACTCAGTTCCATTCAATTGAATGGGGCTGAGCCACGTCTAGGCCATGTGACCAATGAATGGTCCGAGAAGAGGCCTAAGTGCTTGTGAAGCGCCAACTGCATCTGAGTACAGCTGATCGGCAGAGGTCCCAGGAGTCGGACTCCCACTGATCTTATATTGATGACCTATCCTGAGGAAAGGGGTTGTCCATGATTTGCATAGGTCATCAATATGTAAGTCCCTGAGAACCCCTTTAAGTAACTTATGGCTGTATAATGTTTGCTTGCTCTTACACTATAAAACATTAGTGCAACTAACACGACATCCGGCACCCTCTATAGACTTTCCTTGTCCCTCATTTTAATACTTATGGTTAAAATTGCACCAAATGATGAAATAATATATAATTTGGGGGTCTAATATACAATTAGGAAGCATCAAAAAATTGGACATTTTAAGAGCAAATAGGGACAGATGGGCTTGGGATTAGTTTATTTTAAATTGACCTAAATGTGGATGTGACTTTTGCTTATGGTCCAGCTGGTATGTCCTGTGTACAGTCATCTTCATGACATATTCTGTTATATATATATATATATATATATATATATATATATATTTATAAAGTCTTCTGATTAAATTCAGATGATAATTTGTTTTTAACTCACTGAAAAAAAAACGGTGGAGGTCATATCTATTTTTGTCAAATTCAAAAGGGTAACATTTCTTATTCAAGCAGTTTGCCTGCAGGCTGTGTTATATAAGATCTGAGATTCTTTCTGTCTCATGAGAAGTGAAAAGATAGTGAGGCTTTGTTGCAGAGAAAATGCCCTGGATTTTGTGAAATATTTACTGTGGATAGTTAATTAACTTCAGAATAAAGGAAAACATATGTTTCTAAAGTTTCCTCCAAAGTTCTAAGTAATGAGGGCAATAAAGTGCACAATAAATCCCTATGGGACATTCATGATTATGGAATATTCTCCAGTAATGTCCAGAATAAGGGAAACATCATAGCCTTCCAAGAATGTGAAGGGTACTAAACTTAGAGAATGCTGGATCCCATCATAGACAGTTCCAAAATGTTTCCATTGAAGAATACTCATTACTCAAATAAGGTTCAAGAAGTTTTAGACCACTATACTGTATAGTTTCCTAGGAGTACTCATTCAAGGGATTCTTCCACCTTCAACCATTCATGACTGGGAACTACAGAAATTGGGTGACACAGAAAATCCCGATCTCTTTGTAACTTGTCATGAACAATGGTAACTGCGTACCTCACTGTGCTATACTGTTTCCATAGCTCTCATTCACTTCTATGGGAGTTACAGAAACAGCACAGCGCAACACGCTTGGCTGTTTCCATAATTCTGGCCACCCTGACCACTGCACAAGATGGACATTCCGTTCTCAACCGTGAATAATTTAGTTGGGAATGTCCATTTGAAGAGTCACTGTACTTTCATACAGTTTCATTTAATAGAGAATGGTGTAACTAGCCAATTTCTAAATCCCTTCATTTAACCCATTCGCAATAGGAAAACATGGTTCGCACGTGCAGTGGGCGTCATGGCCGGCAGGTCTCCTCTGTTTCAAACAGCAGAGACCCACAGCTAATTACCGTGACCGTGCTTCCGGGTTAATTCCAGGTTTCTTACCGGCATCCTCTGAGGCCAATGGGGATACCGGTAATTGGTTTAAATGCGCTTAGCCTTGCTGAAGAGGCTGAGGGCATTGAAGCAGCAATTCTTATTTTGGGCACCAGGAGGCAGGCCAGCATAAGAAATAGTCAATAGTCAGTAATAAATGTATTTTAAAAATCCATGATTGTTCAAAATTAAAAATTAAAAAATAGATTTTGTACGCTCAAATACGAGATTCAAAATCATTACAAAAAAGTTTAAAAAAAACTGTTAAAAATATACAAAACAATTTATAAAATATAAAAGTTTAAATCACCCCCCTTTCTGTATAATAAAATAATACATAAATAACAAAAAATATAAAAATCATGTGTATCACCATGACTGAAATCGCCTGTAGTATTAAAATATAAAAATATTTTTCTAATACGGCAAATGGCGTAACGGTAAAAAATGAAAAGTAAGTTGAGCCTCTAAAGCCACTAGATATTAGATAGCTATCCTATAAGTCAATGTTCAACCTTTAAACAGGCCTTGAGACATAAGTTAGGAATATAGCTAAGCCAGTTGCTCATCTGCAGATAACTATGGTCAGGAGAGATAGTGGTTCATATTTACATATTGATAGCCCATCCTCAGGATAGGTCATCAATATGAGATCATCAGAGGTCTGACTTGCGGAAGTCCCCATATCAGCTATTTGAGTAGGCTGCATCTCTTCCCTGTGACCCACAGCCTCCTCTTAGCTTACCAAGCACAATGCCATACATTGTATAGCGGCTGTGCTTGGTATTGCCACTCAGTTCCATTCAATTGAATGGGGCTGAGCCACGTCTAGGCCATGTGACCAATGAATGAATCGCTCGTGCAGTGGGCGTCATGGCCGGCAGGTCTCCTCTGTTTCAAACAGCAGAGACCTGCCGGCTAATTACCGTGACCGTGCTTCCGGGTTAATTCCAGGTTTCTTACCGGCATCCTCTGAGGCCAATGGGGATACCGGTAATTGGTTTAAATGCGCTTAGCCTTGCTGAAGAGGCTGAGGGCATTGAAGCAGCAATTCTTATTTTGGGCACCAGGAGGCAGGCCAGCATAAGAAATAGTCAATAGTCAGTAATAAATGTATTTTAAAAATCCATGATTGTTCAAAATTAAAAATTAAAAAATTGATTTTGTACGCTCAAATATGAGATTCAAAATCATTACAAAAAAGTTTAAAAAAAACTGTTAAAAATATACAAAACAATTTATAAAATATAAAAGTTTAAATCACCCCCCTTTCTGTATAATAAAAAAAATACATAAATAACAAAAAATATAAAAATCATGTGTATCACCATGACTGAAATCGCCTGTAGTATTAAAATATAAAAATATTTTTCTAATACGGCAAATGGCGTAACGGAAAAAAAAATGAAAAGTAAGTTGAGCCTCTAAAGCCACTAGATATTAGATAGCTATCCTATAAGTCAATGTTCAACCTTTTAAACAGGCCTTGAGACATAAGTTAGGAATATAGCTAAGCCAGTTGCTCATCTGCAGATAACTATGGTCAGGAGAGATAGTGGTTCATATTTACATATTGATAGCCCATCCTCAGGATAGGTCATCAATATGAGATCATCAGAGGTCTGACTTGCGGAAGTCCCCATATCAGCTATTTGAAAAATGGCTGTAAAGTTATGACCACTAGGGGTCTTACGTCCACCTAAGTTGCAGTCCACTGCCTGTTGTCAGGCAAGATCCATCCCTAATAACAGAGACTGAAAAGATGGCTGAGATCATAGCCAGATGAGATCCTGAGCCTGATAAAAGTTTTGGGGGTCAGAATATAGTGATCTAAAAAAGACAATTTTTTTTTCAGAGTTTAAATTTATTTTTACACTATTTAGACATAAAGAAAACTATACATATGGGGTATTGTTGTAATTGTACTTACCCAGAGAATGAAGAGTATGGGTCAGTTTTGCCACGAGTGGAACGCCATGGGAACAAAACCCTTAAAACCGTGGAGGAATTGCATTTTTTTTCCCCATTTGGAATTTTTTTTACCGCTTCCTACTACATTTTATTAGAAAGTACAACTTGTCCCTTAAAAACTAAGCCCTCATACAGCTATGTGAATGGAAATATAAAAACGTTATGGCTCAAGGAAGATAGAGAAGAAAAATGAAAATGCAAAATAGAAAAACTTCCGGTATCCTAAGGGTTAAAAAATATGCCTGCATCCACATGAAAAATGGCTGTAAAGTTATGACCACTAGGGGTCTTATGTCCACCTAAGTTGCAGTCCACTGCCTGTTGTCAGGCAAGATCCATCCCTAATAACAGAGACTGAAAAGATGGCTGAGATCATAGCCAGATGAGATCCTGAGCCTGATAAAAGAACTACTTCTACACATCTTCTGAAGATCATAGGAGCGTCCTGCTTTTCTGTAAGTTTCATTTATCACTCCCTATCAGCTTTCTGAGCTCCCTAGAACAAAACAAACATAGTGGGAAGTAAGGGAAATGATGTCACTGCATACAGTTTTGGCAGAAGGGAGACACCCCCTGATTTTGAGTGAAATGCATCTAGCTGTGCAGCTGAAACAGGGATTAACATGGCTGAAAGAGACTTTAGGGAAGCCCAAACATAACTGTTCCTTCACAGTTATGATTGTATAAAGCACACACTGGTATGCTTTATATTTCTTATTTTTTATTGATGCCTATGGCACAAATGTTCACCTTCTGCTTTCTGTGTCAGTGGTTTCAAAAAATGTTCCTACAACTAGAATAATTGTGCATTTATTCAAAGAACAACTGGGCACTCTCGTATATCTGGAAATCAATAATTTATTGCCCTGTTAAAAATACCAATTGACGACAACAAGTATAGCAGCAAATCCACTAAAAATGTTTAATACGAAAATAATCAGGCAATGTAGCAGCACAGTCGCCAACAGAAATCACTCAAATTGTGCCGGTTCGCGTGTATCGATCAAGTATTCACTGCGGGGGAAGTGTTGGCCCACAGGCAAATTGTATAGAGATAGCTCACAAATAGTACTGTCCGTTATATGGTTCAAATGCCAGGTTAAAGGATCATCAACGGTGATAAACTTGAAGAGTCTCTCTGATAATTGTATATAAGGAGTAAAATCACATAGGCTGTATCAAGCGGCGTCCCACTCCTGAGACAGTTCAGCGGCGTCCCGCTGTATTTCACTATAGTAACTGCCGGCGTTGTACAATAACCTTCATTGAAAAAAGAAGGCCACAGTCTTACCAGGGAGAGCGTCTTATACGGAGCCTGTGAGTGTCCCCGAATTATTCCCGTCTGAACTCCCCACGCCGGCGTCTCACGTGATTCTCTGCAGGTGTCCGGTCCCACTCTGGAGCGCCACAGCTCGCTTGGCAGACGGAATTCACTTTGTATAGGGTCACTATCAGCTCTCCCTAGTAAGACTGTGGCCTTCTTTTTTCAATGAAAGTTATTGTACAACGTCGGCAGTTACTATAGTGAAATACAGCGGGACACCGCTGAACTGTCTCAAGAGCGGGACGCCGCTCGATACAGCCTATGTGATTTTACTAGAGAGACTCTTCAAGTTTATCACCATTGATGATCCTTTAACCCGGCATTTGAACCATATAAGGGACAGTACTATTTGTGAGCTATCTCTATACAATTTGCCTGTGGGCCAACACTTCCCCCGCAGTGGATACTTGATCGATACATGCGAACCAGCACAATTTGAGTGTTTTCTGTTGGCGACTGTGCTGCTACATTGGCTGATTATTTTCGTATTGCACATTTTTTGTGGATTTGCTACTATACTTGTTGTTCGTCAATTGGTGTTTTTAACATGGCAATAAATTATTGATTTCCAGATATACGAGAGTGCCCAGTTGTTCTTTGAATAAAGTTTTTGTGTGGAGTGGGTGGATCTACCAACTGAGAGCACCTCCAATTTGTTTACTAGCTGTCCTGGTGCGACACTTTTCCTCCATAATTGTGCATTTGCTATTGCCTATTATGAGTGATGACTCATGTCATGGGACCTTACAAAATAAAACAGTATAATTAGAGATTTATAAATTGTAATTATACATTTTCAAACACTATCGGTATTGTGTTGGTGTGTTAAGATTGTTAAATTATGATGGTAACTTGAAGTTTTTTTGGATGGTATTTTTCGGGAGTTAAACATTGATGGCCTATCGTTAGGGTTTCATTGATGGGAGTCCAACCCCTAGGAAAACCATCAGCCATCAGAATGTAGGGCAACTACTTGCCCTTTAAGCAGAGAAGTAGGAAAAGAATTGAAGTATATATTTCTTTTACAGCAAAGTTTCTGATGCCCACGGTCACTCTGTAATAGACAGATATACTGCAGATGTCTTCTTATACTTCAAATGTCACTGTTCCTGCAGAAATATCACTAAATACTAACACAGCCAACTTTGTATGTAATCATACTGTAGACATCCTAGTGGACTTGGAGGTGAAGTTGGCATTACTAAACACAATATTGGACTGGTCAAACAGAGTTCCAGAGTGTCCAAGATCTGTCACAAAAATTGGCACTACAATAACTTGGCCTCAAAGGTCTAGCAGAAGACAACCTCCATTAGAAGCATATTTTGAGCCAATCACTTGCTGCTAGGGAATACTTATTATCTAATAATAACATGGCCGATGTTTACAAAGATACGTTCACAATTAAATTCAGTCAAAAGTGCACATAGATTAATAACAAGCCCTCAGAATCAATTTCTCTGCTAGGTGCAAGGTACTTCCATTCAACGTTTGTCTATCAGAATCAGATCTAAAAAAAAAAAATTAATGTAGACAATAACAGCAGTCACTAAGGATAGCAGTCTCATGTAATAATTCATTGATTTACTGTAAGTTCTCTCTGAGGGATGTGAGTCTATGGAAGCACTGGTTACTTTTCGCCCTTCCTCAGAATCAGATAAGACCAATAAGTCTGCTCAACACAGTAAAGTCATGCAGGAAGAGTAGTGGACATTGTTTCTAAAGTAGGAACTTCTCGGATGTTCTGCTGCGTTAACAAAAGTCTTTACGGGAACTCTTATTAGAAACAGTGCAATGAAGCACCTCTCAAGGGTTGTGCATGAAATTCTCCCTTATATTGGCCTCCACTAGATTCCCTCTTATACTCCTATATTATGCCGTCATCTAGAAAACAGAAGGCTGCAGCATGCTTGCTGTGAGTAATTACTGGTAGCTGAATCAACAATCGGGCAGGCTTTTACTGGAACTTTTGCAGGACACGTGGAAGTTTTACAGACATACTGTACAGCCTTTTAGTAACATTTGTATAAAAGTGGTTCATGATTATAAAACACTCACTTCTATCCATTCTATCAATTATATTCATTATAGATCTATTCATTATAGATCTTCTGATACACGAAACCACTGAACTGTGGCATTTATGTTCATGCAATGTCCACAGTGTGCACAGAGAAAAGCAATAAAGAGAAGCCATATCTGCCCTTTATACTTTCTCTCATTTTATGATCCACTCCTTATAATGTGTGCCAGTACAAAAAATGCCCCCTTGTAACGTGTGTCACAAAAATATCCCCTTATAAAGTGTGCCAGTGCAAAAAATACCTCCTTACACGCGACCCCGGGGACAAGTGTGGCAAGGCCGAGGGAAATAAGCGCTTCTCAGGATTGCGATACAGTTTAATGCTGTGGCCCTGTTTCCACTGGTAGGCTTCAGGCCAAGAACATGTAGCCTATTGGAGACTGGCACAGGTGGCACGATGACATCATCATCATCGTGCCGCCTGAGCCAGGCAGCATAAAGAGCGGGACACAGGACAGAAGAGGCCTGCACCACATCGCTGACAGTATTTTAGTTTTTCTTTTTTCATTTGGCACCATGCTGTTGGGCCACTATAAGGAAGGGGGAGCACTATGGGGGCATCTACTGGGGGCACTAAATAGGTGAATTTTTTACTGGCATACATTATGGGGGCACTATGGTGATATTAGCTCAACTGGGGCACTAAGAGGGTGAATTATTGGTACTAGCAGACAGAAGAGGGTATTGGCAGACATTATGTGGCACTATGTGGACATTGGCTCTACGGGGGCACTAAGAGGAGAGGGGGATTAGGGGGATTTTTTGTACTGGCACATACTATAAGGGGTCTTTTTTTACAGACACCCATTATAATGGGATTTTTTTTGTACTGGCATGCCTTATAAGGTGCCATTTTTTATACTGGCGCACTTATAAGCGGGCATTTTTTGTACTGGCATACATAGGGGACATTTTTTGTAATAGTGCACATTATAAGGAGGCATTTTTTGTACATTATAAGGGGGCATTTTTCTACTGGCTCACAATATACTGTAAAAGGATATTTTTTGTACTGGCACACATTAGGGGACATTTTTCTACTGTTAAACATTATAAGGAGAATTATTACTACTGGGGGCCTCTGGGGAACATGATTAATAATATGGGCACAGTGGGAAAATGATTACTGTTGGGGACACTGAATGACTAAGTGCACTCTGGCAGAGACATATTTGTGGGACTTTTGGGACCCTGGCATAGTATCAGCTTAGCACAATTATTTTATGACACTATTAGTGTCAGGGGAACTATTTGCTTGAAACAGTTATTATTTAGGGCACTGTGTGGCAATAATTATTGAGGGGGCACTATCTGTGTGGTACTAGTATTTTCAGAGGCATTATCTGTTTCTGCAGTATAGTATTGGGGAGAATAGTGGGCACAGTGTTCAGAAGGTGGGAGAATGATGGAAAAGTAAGAAACTAAAGTGTCTGCGTGTTAAACTCTGCAGAGACAAGAAATGGTTGAAAGAAATCATCATGATGGTTTGTTAGAATGGAGAAGATGAGGAAAGAGAATATCTACATCAGAGGAGACATCACTGGATGTAAGAGGTATGGGGCACTGTATTAACCTGTATGTTTTGTAGTGCTGTATGTAATGTTAGGAAGAAGGGGGTTATGTTGAGAATTTGGCATGGGTAGTGCTGTTTCAATTTTCACCTCAGGCAGCAAAAAGGCTAGGTGCACCCCTGCTTACAATGTGCGCCAGTACAAAAATATCCCTTATAATGAAAATGCACGCCTTATAAAGCGTGCCAGTACAAAATATACCGTCTTATAATGTGTACCATGACAAAAATGCCCCCTTGTGTGTGCAAGTACAAAAAAAAAACCCTTATAACATGTGCCAGTACAAAAAATGCCCCTTATAACGTGTGCCAGTACAAAAAATGCCCCCTTATGTGTGGTAGTACAAAAAGCGCTTCCTTATAATGTGTGCCAGTACAAAGTATGAAGACCCGGTCCCCATAGACTTTAATGGGGTCCGTTTGGTGTCTGCCAGAACATGATTTTTGAGCAGAGACGAAAGTACTGCATGCAGGACTTTCATGTCGGCTCAAAAATCATGTTCTGAGCGGACACCAAACGGACCCCATTAAAGTCTATAGGGTCTTTAGGCTCTGTTGGTGTCAGTTAGGTGTCAGTTATGTACAGCATCCATCCTTTCTGTTCTCCTGCTCCTTAAAGGAGCCTGAGAACGGAAAAGACAAACGGTGATGTGAACGAGCCCTAAGCCAGTTTTCCTTTGCACCAGTCTTGATAAATCTCACACAATGATTTAACATAAAGATAACTAAAGTTAGTATGACTTTAAAAGAATATGTTAGGGACTTTTGTTATCTGCTACCCCCGTTACAAGTAGGTGTGAACGGGGCCCAAAAGGCCACACAACATACCTGAGCAGTCTATGGATAAAATCTTGTTGCACTTCTGTTCTGCCTATGTTACAGCAGAAAATTATAAATTCTCTTTAACCTTTATTGGAGAGTGGTTCAGCAACCTCCACACTCCAGATCCTGCGAAACTACAATTCCCAGCATGTTCCATTCTCAAGAAGGAGAACAGCCAAAAAGGTGTGGGAGTTGCAGTTTCACAACACCTGGAGTGCCAGAGGTACTCTGGCACTCCAGGTGTTGTGAATCATAGTAACATTATTTTATTCTTGCTATTGCTTATATTGTACTTTCTTTATGCCAATAAGATTAAAAAAAAAAAACACTATAATTGCCAGCTTTCCTAGTCTAAAAATATACTACATTACAACATACTGTTTTCTGAGTTTCATTTTTTTAAGTTTTAATTCTGCAGATTGTTCTGGTATTTGATGCCACCTAGCGGTAGAGCGACCTACTAGCAGTTTGGAATATACTTGTTACTTACATAGCTGTTACATTTGCCCTTTCTGTGTGTAAATGGTGTGATCATGCAAAAACTGCTCTCATGCAAGTGTGCAAGTGGGGAAATTCTGCCCAGCACTGGCCAGCTTGCCTCACCAGATAATGCATCTGTGCTGACCCCCGAACTATACAGATGGCAATGAAGCCACCTGGACACTTACTGTATGTCATGTTGTCATATTATGTTGCAGGCTGTTAATCTGCTTTTTTAATATATTACTGTTATATTTTATACTGTAATGGTGGTCTTAACGCAGCAGCATGGAGAAACAGGAACGTTGCACCAGAGGGGTCCATGATAGGTGGATCCATAGTATATAGGAGGTGTTTTGAACATAATTTGAATATATACATATGCTATGTGGTACTGAGGAATGTAATGGTTCTGCCAAATACATACAGAGCTTAAATGGAAGCTATCGTCATAAAATTACGAATTGTGTATAGGGTACCTGTTACACTATACATGCATTTCTGTCCATGGGCATTGTAGCATAGAGCAGGAGGAGCTGACCATGTGAAGGCGTTGGACCCAGAACTGTAGCGGCACATGCATAGTCACTGCTCCAGTAGCAGAATTGATTCATTAATGGATCCTGCCAGACTGCTGTTGTCATTTGGGCCTGCTGGGGAGAATACCCTGAAACTTTCTCTGTTGCGGTGCACCCAATTTCCCTGGGAACTGACATTTTGGCTAAAGTCTTTTCAAAGTAGCAGTGGTGAAGATGACTATCTATAGTTGGCACTAAGATATCTCCTTCATAAGTCCCAGTCACCCACAATGTTAACAGTCTCTGACAGGCACTCCAAGGTGGCGGTATCTACATCCTCTCAACCACACATACTTAGTGTACCCTCATAGTCATGGTAAGTCCTTCCTTAGAGCACATTTCACACTATTTCTCATGCAATATTGCTCACAGATGGCAGACAAGCTGGTTAAGATCACAGGCCAGTTTAATGAACAGGTTTCAGCTGCTCTCAGGATGTGAGGTGACAAGGCAACCTTTGGCTACCCATAGCTCTGGCTTCAACTCCTCTGCATTGCTCAGCTACTGTAAGACTTTGTCCTATCTAGGCCCTGAGGTGAAGCACCTTAATGACTAGTGACATTATGAGTCCAGGTGCCTTAGACAAGCATTACCTCCACAGAATTATCTCATGCACAGTCCCTCTGTAGTGGCTGCTCTGCCCTCTATACAATTCTATTTTTCTTCTCAGTGGATGCTGCCTGGTGAATTCTCCTTCACTTTCTCAGCTGTCTGTTCCCTCCTACTCACAGACCTGCTTCAGCCTAGCTCACCTTAATACACACTGACTTGCCAAACAAGAAGGGGCCAAACCCAAGGGTTGGGCCTGCCTGTGCCCAGCAACTATCTCCAGGCAGGGGAATTTAACTCCATATACAAAGCCTCCAGGACTATAAACAGTAAAGCAGCAATTTAGAATGAAAGCAATCACACAATAGCAGCAATTTAACATATGAATAATTTTACACTTTAACAGTGATCCATACTCAGTTGGAATCCTGTTTCTAGTGGGGTATCACATGAATCAATATAGGAAGGGTCATTGTTATTAATGGGGTACCAAAGGGGTTGGTATTGGGTCCTATCCTCTTCAATATATTTATAAATGATCTTATAGAAGGATTACATAAAAAAAAAAAATATATATATATATATATACATACATTTTTTGAAGACTGTTAAACTGCAGGGGCTTACTAGAAAAGGCTGGGCCCCATAGCACATTTTTGACCTTGCAGCCCTCCTTTCCTAGTCCTTTGCTGGACAAGATGAGGAGTTAAGAGTTTACAGTATCCAGCCCAGGCCCTATATGCCCTTTTAGTGCCCCACAAAGTAGTTATTCCCCTTTGTGCCCCCGCCCCTTCATAGTAGAATGTTCCCTTAGTGGCCCTTCACAGTAGTCATACCACTGTAGTATCCCCTCACAGTAGTTATGTCCCCTTAGTGTCCCCAACAGTAGAATGGTACCTTAGTGCCCCCTTCACAATAGTCATGCCCCCTTTGTTCCGCCACATGGTTGTCATGTCCCCTTAGTGCCCCCTCACAGTAGGTATGCCTTCTAGTGCCCCCACCCAGTAGTTATGCCTCCTTAGTGCCCGCATACAGAAATTAAGCTTCCTTAGTGCCCCCACAAAGTAATGAAGAGGAGTTAAGAGTTTACAGTATGCACCCTAGGCCCTATATGTCCCCTTAGTGCCCCCACATAGAAGTCACCCATACAGTAGAATGCCCCCTTAGTGTGCCCACACAGTAATTATTGTCCCTTAGTGCCACCACATAGTAGTCATGCCCCCTTTGTGCTCCTACAAAGTAGAATTCACCCTTAGTGCCTCCACACTGTGGTTTCCGCCCTTATTACCACTTATAATAGTGTCGCCCCCTTACTGCCTCCCTTACAGATGTGCTGGCCCCTTAGTGTCCCCCTTACCATAGTGCTCATCCCTTAGTGCCCCCTTACAGTAGTACTGACCTTTAGTATTGCCCACTTAGTGCCCCACGTACAGTAGTGCTTCCCCTGTAGCACTAATAGAATTAAAAACAATAATGATCCCTTAGCCCCATTCCCCCAGTGAGCACAGCACATCTTATTCTCCCCAGCAGGAGCTAAGAAGTGATGTCATTGCAACTGCTGGGCTAAGTAAGAGAGTGCACAGCCACCGGATCATCCATGGCACGTGCGCTCTTCTACTCAGCCCAGCAGTTGTGAACATGTCACTGTATCACACCTGCTGGGGAGGTTAAGACCAGGAAATGAAATATGGACCCTCAGGGATGACAGGCAGTCAGGGACGTCTTTAATATTGATTGGACCCTGGGCAAGAATTTACTTGGGCCCCCTGGATCCTGTCTTCCCACACCCTAGCATGCAATCATGCCCTCTACCACAACACACACACAACCTTATCAATAGTGATGATCGGGAGGTGCCATGTTCGATTTTGCGATATTTTGCGAATATTCGATTGAATATTCGTCATATATTCGTCGAAATCGAATATTCATAATTATACTATTTGTCGCGTATAATATGCGATTTAATTATTCACGTGTTGCGAATAGAACTTTGAACGGGGTATAAAGACAACTTTTCTATTGCTTGGCTATCTAGAATTAACAAATAGAATGAATATAGCGCTATATTCCCTATGTTGGTTAATTCTAGCAAGCCAACCAATAGGAAACTTGACTGTACCCAGCTCTAAGTTGGATGCGCAATGTGAAAATATTACTTTGCCTATTTTTTCAATAAATCGAAAATATTACTTTGTCTATTTTTTCGATAAATCGAATATTTATTGATGAGTGACTCAGTACTCGATTTATTGCAAAAAAAAAAGAAATAAATCGGTAGTAATATTTTCGCATTGCGCATCCAACTTAGAGCTGGGTACAGTCAACTTTCCTATTAGGATGGCTTGCTAGAATTAACGAATATAGAGAATATAGGGCTATATTCGTATTCGTCATATTCGTTATTCTACCCAGCCAAACTATAGTAAAGTAAGTTGCATATATCCCGCTCTAAGTTGGATGCGCAATGCAAGTAATATTACTTAATATTCTAGCATTGCGCATCCAACTTAGAGCTGTCTATAGGCAAGTTTACTTGGCTTGCTAGAATTAACAAAGATAACGAATACAAATATAGCGCTATATTCTATATCTTCGTTAATTTTAGCAAGCCAACCAATAGGAAAGTTATACCCCGTTCAAAGTTCCATTCGCAGTACGCGAATATTACATAATGTAATATTCGCGTACTGTGAATGACACTTTGAACGAGCTATGACTTTCCTATTGGTTGGCTTGCTAGAATTACGAAGATAGAGAACATAGCACTATATTCTAAATATTCGCAAATTAGCAAAGTGTCAATATTCGTAAAAAAAATCTCTATTCTAATATTCGCGCTCAACATTACTCATCAATACAATGCACAGGAATATGCAGTGTGTGACTATATCATAGCCAACCCACTGCTTTCCCATAGGGAAGCATTGGGAGGCTATTGAGCATGCGTGGCTTCATAGAGATGCTTTAAATCAATGCATTTCTATGAGGAGTGTTTAGCGTGAATGCCAGTGTTGCACATTGTACAATACTGGACTAGGAAGCACCTCTAGTGGCCGTCTGATGAGTGGCCACTAGAGGTGTTCCTGGCAGTAATGTAAATACTACCTTTTTTTCTGAAAAGGCAGTGTTTACATTAAAAAGCTTGCAGAGACATGCTATAGACAACCGAACTACTATGTTTAGCTGTTGTGGTTCTAGTGACTATAGTGTCCCTTAATATAGAGAAAAAAAAAGAATCAGCACAAAAGTATCAAATAAAATGGCTGTATCATTATTCTAAAAATTAAAAAAGCCCAACTTCTGACACAAATATATAGTATTTTGCAGATTACTGTACAACTACTGTACTACTAACCCCTCCATCCACCCATCCCTCTCCCTTCTCCACTCCCCCCTTCTTGAACCTCCCAACCCCACCCTTATTCACATAAAACAAGTAATATACTGTATATAATATAGCTTACAGTGGATTACTGAAAATGTTTACAGCTCTGAAGACTCCAGCAGGCTCAGGATCAGTGCTCTGGGCAGCGGGGATCAGGGCTGGAAGTGGGCACTGCTCTGCAGTTCAGGAAGGAGACGGGGCTCGGCTCACCCTAGCGTTGCAGTGCCTCCATGTGACATCACGCCGGGTGTCGTATGCAAAGAGCAGGGGAGATCGGGAGGAAGATCAAGCAAGTAAATCCTTGACTATGGGAGCCATGCTGCTCGCATAGTGAAGGAAAGGATCGGGACACAGAGCTGGCGGAGCGGAGGCAAGATATTTTATGACGATGTCATTGAATTTGTGGGCAGTGACCAGCGACAGTAGCATAGCGTGGGTTGCCAGCACCCGGGCAAGCCAAGTATTGTGCCCCCACCCATAACACGTGGCCACGCCCTTTTTTTTACAGATAATGTAGTAGAAATCACTTGCAGTCATATGTAACACCACAGATAACACAGTGATAACTCACTGAGTACAGATAATGTAGTAGATGGGTGTGAGCCCCCAGAATTCAGAAAACGCACAGTCTGGGGCCAGGCTGCTACAGTGTGGGCCAAATTCTATATCCACCCCCCATCACTACAGAACATCACTACAGAACATACAGGGTAATACAGCGCCCCATACCTCTTACAGTACATCCAGTGACGTCTCCTTTGATGTAGATATTCTCTTTCCTTGTCTTCTCCTTTCAGACTTTCAGACCACCACATTTTTTAGCCATTTCTCGTCTCTGCAGTTTGACAAAAAAAATCTTAGTTTACTACTTTTCCATCATCCTCCCATCTTCTGGACAAATCATCTTACTACCCCCAATACTGTGCCATTGTGCTCCCCAATATTATACTGTAGAAACCGATAAACCCCCTGATAATACTAGTAAAACACAGATAATGCCTCCTTCAATAATTATTGGCACACAGTGCCATAAAATAACTGTTCCCAGAAAATAGTGCCCCTGACACTAATAGTGTAAACATAACGTCCCCCAAAAATAATTGTGGTAAGCTGATACTGTGCCAAGGTGCCCCCACAGTAATAGTGCTCCCAAACGTCCCACCAATAGTAATAATTCGCTGCTAGAGCACACATGGTAGTAATAGTGCTCCTACAGTGCCGCCAACATGTCCCACTGTGCCCCAGAAGTAATAATGCTCGCATAGTGCCCATACAAGTAATCATGTTCCCCATAGACCCCCAGTAGTAATAAAGCTCATTATAATGCCCCCCAGTAGTAATAATTCTCCTTATAATGTGCCAGTGCAAAAAATACCCCTAACTAGTGCCTCCAGTAAATGCCCCCATAGTGCTCCTGTCCCCCTTCCTCCTAGTGCCCCCAATAATGTACCAGTATAAAATGCCCCATATATAGTGCCCCAGTAGATGCCCTCACTGTCCCCCATAATTTGCAAGTATAAAATACCCCTTCTTAGTGCCCCCCCCCATAGATGAGCCCATAGTACTCCTCTCTCCCCTTCCCCATAGTACCCACCATAATGTGTCCCAGTATAAAATGTCCCTATACAGAGCCCTTCATATAAAATACCCCTTCTTTGTGGCCTCAGTAGAAGCCCTCTTAGTGTTCCTCTCCCCCCTTCCGCCATAGTGCCCCCATATAAAATACCCCTTCTTTGTGGCCTCAGTAGATGCCCCCATAGTGCCCCCAATAATGTGTCAGTAAAAGTGCCCCATAGATGCCCCCATAGAGCCACTCAATAATGTGCCAGTTACTAGTACCGTATAAAAAAAGAAACACTTATACTTATGTCCATCAGGCTGGCAGCGATGCAGGCCTATTCAGGCCTCTGTCCAGCGCTGTACGGCTCCTGCACAGGCCTCTGATAGCGCCTTTCCCCTGCCCCGAAGTATCCATCTGTATCGCTGCCCTGAGGACAGCGATACAGATGACTATGGAAGATGAGTGCTTCCACAATGGAAGCGCTCATCTCCCTGTGCCCTGCCGCCGCCACCAGCCACTTGTGATCAGGGCTGTGCCGCCTGAGGCGATCGCCTCACTTTACCAAATGGGCAGTGCGGCCCTGCTAGCGCCCCCTGGAATAATGGCCCCCCACGCTACGCCACTGGCCAGCGGGGCTCAAGAGGCAGCTGCCTTGGGCCCCCCAGGAGGAACTGGGCCCGGGGCAGCTGCCCCTTTTGCCCCACGTTAAAGACAGCCCTGCAGGTCTTCTAAACAGAAGCGGCAACGGGCATTGACTGGAGCGGGCAGGTGGCCAATATTCCTCTGCACAGGTAAGAACAGCTTTTGGGAAGTGGGAAGACAACCAGAGAGCAACAAGGATAAACAACTTAATCAACAACAAACAACAACAAAAAACAAAAAACGAATATTCGAAATAGTGACTATATAGCGCTATTCGTATATTCGCGCTCAACACTAGTGATGACTTCTGTGACATCAGGAGAGGTAAGTGAAGGGATAGAGTCACTGTGAGAGCAAGTGTAATGCTGGGAGTTGTAGTTCTCCTCTCTTGCACCACCTCCCTGCTTGGTTGAGGGAGTGATGTTATTTACATGGGACTGTATGTTAGGGCTGAAGGGAGGAGTGTTATTTACATGTGGAGAGATGTTATTTACACGGGGTGGGCATCCGACTTTTTCAATTCCCATGGCCTTTAAACATCTTGGGTTCCCTTGGTGACATTGTCTGGACACTGCCGTATCCCTTTTGTTCTCAATGTCACCAAGGTGCTCACCAAGACGTCAACGGAATTCTCGCCTGGTTTTCCCTATATATTCATTACCATATTCACACGTAATTTTGTAGATAACACCTTGGGTCCTACAGCTCATAAAGTCCTTAATAGAAAATGTTCGTTTTAGGTTAGAGCTGTAGAACGTTTTACCTGTCTGTATCATAGTACAGGCTATGCAGTCACTGCACCTGAAACAACTGGTCGGTCTACAATCCAACCATGTGTTCCCTGCCGGGGGACAGGTGTAAAATGGCTGTGGACAAGGGTATCTCTCAAACTATTGCCCCTTCTAAATGTGGATAATTGTGTATCACATTCCTAATATCACAGGATATTAGGAATATAAAGCAGTGAAGTAACATTGTACTACAGCCATTTACGTGGTGTAGAAAAAATAAATATACATACGTACCATTAGCCATTCTGCGGTGAATTGTGATTGGTATATTTCGTTTTTTGGGGTGTAGTTATAGGAAAAAGAATACATCTTAATTGACCTTCTGCGGTGAATTGTGATTTTTTTTTTTTTTGGGGGGGGGAGTTTATTAATCAGAAAAAAATATATATATGTCTTAATTTCCATTCATTGGTGAAGTAACATTGTTTTAACTTAATTCTTTTATTATACAGTATGTCAGACAGACAGGTGACAGACTCTTCAAAGGGAACGGGAAGTGGGCAAAATGTTTCCGTCGCAGGCAGCAGAAGAAGGGGGGGGGGGCAGTAGAAGTCACAGCGAGAGGCCTGAGTGAGCTCTCGGTGTCATTTAACGGTTTTGTCTTGACCAGCAACCCAGCGGTGCTTGAATGGTTGACTTGATCTTCGACTTCATCACAAGTGACATCAGACACCCCCAGCCAAGAGTCAGTGGGTTCCTCTGACATAACGCTTAGTTGGCATGGCCTGGGAGCAGGCCCTCTGCCCCCACCTGTCCTGAACCTTCCTCAATCATTTTCAATTCCTTCAGTGCGAGAAGTATTATATGCCGTTGGCTTGGCTCCACTTTTCAGCAGAGACGAGGTGTACTAGAGGACAGTCAGCAGCTACTGCCCAGCAAAGATCTGGAGGAGACATCCGGTAGGTGGGCAAGTAGTGATGATGAGAGTCGTGTGGGAGCAGATGTTGCGAGCGGTCAGGCTCCTGGCCCTTATACCGTTGAGTGGGACATCAGTGACGTGCAGACAGTAGCAGATAATGATAATGTAGCTAGTCACATTTAGGAGCCGGGTGAAGAAGGGGATTCGTCATCTTCAACAGGAGAAGAGGGTGGCAGCTTACGCGTGAGGCAGCGGCTGAGCCAGCAGGGTAGCAGCGTGGCAGTGAGTCAGCAGGGTGGCAACAGTGGGAGGTCGGGAGCAAAACGTGCCAACGTAAACCACCCACTTTGAAGGAGGCTACCGCCCTGGAAAGTTGCGGTGCAGGGGTTCACGAAGGCAGCAGTAGCAGGCAGTCAGCGCAGAGTGTTGGGGGGAAAAAGGCATACTTGGCGGTGTGGCAATTTTTTGCTAGGCCCCTGGAGGAGGTGAACATGGCCATTTGCCGAATTTGTGGGCAGAAGGTGAAGCGTGACCAGGGTGCCAATGTTGGCACCACAGCCCTGAGACAACACATGCAGCATCACCATAAAGTGGCCTGGGAGAACCATCGCTTCGATGTGGTGGTCCAGCCTGCCCCAGCAGCCACTGCATCACCCAGTGGCACGCACCCAATTTCATGCAGTCAAGGCCCCACCATCTGAGTTGAAGAGAGCTATCTGTCCTTCCCATCATCTGCTGGTCCTGATGCTCCTGCTCCTTCTCCTCCTACTCCTACTCCACGTCAGTCATTGCATCAGCAATCGATCACCGACGCGATTGCCAAAAGACAATCGTATGCGTGTACTCATCCAATGGCGCAGAAGCTTAATGTGCTCCTTGCCAAGTTGTTGGTGCTGCAGTCCCTCCCTCTGCACTTTTCAGAGAACTGATTGCTTGTGCCGAGCCAAGGTGGAGAGTTCCAAGCCGTCATTTCTTTGTGAATAAGGCAGTACCAGCCCTGCACAAATATGTAGAACAGAAGGTGGGCCAGTCCTTGAGCCTGTCGGTGTCTGCCAAAGTGCACGGCAGCTCTGACATGTGGAGCTGTAACTATGGTCAAGGACAATATATGTTCTTTATGGCCCACTGGGTAAATGTGGTACCTGCCCAGCCACACCGGCAACTCGACCAGGTGACGCCGCTTCCACCTCCATGTTCTCACGCTGTTGTTCCTGCGACAATGTCCACCTCTGCCTCCTCATCCTCCACCGTGTCCTCAGTCTCTACTGAAGGGACAATTCACAGTGCCCCTTCAGCATACCATATGTGCAGGCTAGTTTGCCTGGGCAAACAGAGTCACACAGAGGAGTAACTGCTCCGTGTCTTTCATCAAGAAATTGAATCCTAGCTTTCTCCTCGACAACTCAAAATCAGAACCATGGTGACCGACAACGGGAAGAACATGGTGTTGGCACTGTGTCAAGGAAGGCTAAAACATGTGCCCTGCATGGCACATGTGTTCAATCTAGTTGTAAAGCGGTTTCTGAAGTCTATACCCCATCTGCAAGACATCCTGAAAGTGGCCAGGAAACTTTGGATGCACCTCAGCCACTCGTACACCGCAAAGCACACCCTCCTTGAGCTCCAGCGGCAGAACAGCGCCCCCCAACATAGGCTGATATGTGACGTTTCCACCCTATATATTTTGGACCGATTATATGAACAGAGAAAGGCCATAAACGATTTCTCGATGATACAGGCGGACAGAGGTACTCACCTGTGTAACTTTGATGTTAGACAGTGGCAGCTGATGCGTGACACCTGCCGTTTGTGCGTGCCCTTTGAGGAGGCCACTTTATTTGTCAGTCGCCAGGTCTATAGGATGAACAGCGTCATTCAACTGATTAATGTCCTGGAAAAGATACTGGTAAATCTGGCTGGCCAGGGGACAGGAGACGTGGTGACTATATCTCAAGGCCACATGAGCCCTGTGGGGGCTGAACTAGAGGACATTTGAGAACAAGCAATGTGTAGAAAAATGGGTCTTTATTCTACACAGGTGACAGGAGAGGAGGAGCAGGACCAGCCAGAGGAGCTACAGGGCGATGAGGAAGATGAGGCAGAGGACTGCAGTATGCAGTGGAGATTGAGGCAGGGAGTCCCTCCGAGCCACTTGCACAAATGGCCCGATGCATGATCACTTGCTTGCATAATGACAGCCAAATTGTCACTATTCGGTAGAGGGATGATTACTGGCTCTCTATTATGTTAGACCCTCGCTACCGGTCGAAAATGGGGGCCTTTCTTACACCCACTGAGAGGGAGGACAAACTGAACTGCTGTCGAGACATCCTATGTAGTCAGTTGGCCGCTGCCTATCTGCGCCATCGCCCACCCTCACGCAGGTCTGACCGGGGGCTTCTGAAGAAACACCAGCCGCAGCAGCTAGACATAGAGCAGACCCTGTGTTGGTTCTTAGACATAGAGCAGAACCTGAACCAGCAGGTTGTGGCATACTTGGAATGCACCCTGCGACCCCACATCGAAGAGCCCCTGGACTACTGGGCAGCCAAACTCAATTTGTGGCCGCAACTGGCCCAGTTTGCAATGGACAAGCTTTCATGCCCGGCCAGCAGTGTGGCATCAGAGCGGGTGTTTAGTGCGGCTGGGGTCATACTATTTTGATGCTGCCACCTGCATGATGCCACACCTGCTGACAGGTGCCCCTACTGCGAGCCACCATCTTCAGCTGGTACTGGTATTGCCCCCACCTTCCAATCTGTCACTGGGCCACTCTGTGGTCTCCTCATGCTGCTGCCACATCACTACTCTGTGGTCTCCTCATGCTGCTGCTACCTTAACACTATGTCACTGGGCCACTCGATGGTCTACTCATGTTGCTGCTACTTCACCACTCTGTGGTCACTGGTCTCCTCATGCTGCTGCCACCTCAACACTATGTCACTGTGCCACCCTGTAGTCTCCTCATGCTGCTGCCACTTTACCTCTCTGTTGTACCCTCTTGCTGCTGCCACATCACTACTCTGTGGTCTCCTCATGCTGCTGCTACTTCAACACTGTCACTGGGGCACTCTTTGGTCTCCTCATGCTGCTGCCACTTCACAAGTCTGTGGTCTCCTCATGCTGCTGCCACCTCAACACTATGTCACTGGGCCACTCTGTGGTCTCCTCATGCTGCTGCCACTTCACCACCCTGTGGTGTCCTTATGCTGCTGCGCCACCTCAACAATATGTCATTGGGCCATTCTGTGGTCTCCTCATGTTGCTGCCACCTCACCACTCTGTCACTGGGTCACTCTGTGGTCTCCTCATGCTGCTGCCACCTCACCACTCTGTCATTGCGCTACTCAGTGGACTTCTCATGCCGTTCCCACCCTCCCCACTCCATGATTGGGCTGCTATTTTGCCTTTTTGGCCTGGTTGACATAATCATTTATTTAACCCTTCTTCTGATCGGTCAGAAGGAAGGAAAAATGAGACGCACAACAGTTCCTGTCTATGTAGCAGCTGTAAGGCCTGTATGACATGGTCCCTATTTTGCATCAGAATAGGCTTATGATTTGGTAGCCAAAAGTAGGACTGGGTATAAAACACAGAAAACATGCAAATATTCCATTTACGTGTCATCTCTGTTTTAGATCCACTCCTGTCTTTTTAGGGGGGCTTTAGCAATACTGATGGATTACTAACTAAATGCTGTCCAAGTGAAGGCGGATGCTCCAAAGACAGGATCCGTTTTTTAGAGGTTATTGTTCTGACGGATCAGAGGAAGGGCAAAATAATCAGTGACGTCAGTTATTTGGTCAGTTTTGGCCCCATAACTGCCCAAATAAGTGAAGTGTGCCGTGATTCTAAGAATTACTCCTGTCATCTGCGTGTCATACTGACTCATAATATTGTTTCACTACTACAGCAGACGACTCCCTATGGGTGTTACTGCAAGGCACAGTGTTCTACACCACTATACAGTCTCTCTGCAGCCAGGTAATAGCTGTTTTTTAACGCAATTCACCATGAATAAATTTGGATCAAATCAAATCTTTTCGGAAAATTTGGTGAACCGACCGATTAAAATTTTTGAGAAATTCGCTCATCTCTATTTATTTTAGGTAATGGGTGGCTGGCCTTTTTTCCGTTACCGTCATCAGGGTCTGTGATGCTGAATCATTCAGGTCACTCTGCTGACTTTATGCGCTATAACTTTTGGGAAATCTGTATCTTGACTCTGCCAATCTTCCTGGACTAAGGTTCTCACAGGAGAATAGTATCAGGTTCCTGGTAGGAGCTCTGACAAGTGCTTCCTTCCTCCACACTGTCTGGACTTGAACTCCCCTCCTGCCAGGAAGTAGGACCAGCCCACTCCTACCAAGAGGACAGGAACAGGGTGATTAGCCCTGTTCCTACCAACCATTGCCAATCACACCTCTTCTGCTGGAATACACACCTTAACATAACAATACAATACATATTAAAACATTTGCATAGACCCCTAGGTCTGGGGTACTGCATATGTGTGGAAACTAGAGTACTTAGGGGCACCTACACTTATATGAAAGAACCTAAAAAAATCTCTAAATCAGGACACTGCAAGTCTAAAGTTTTAACCCCTGAGTATCCATGGTCTCAACACCATACAAGAAATATTGTTGTGCCTAGACATATTAAGATAATTTTTATATTATGTTAAAATGGAGACACAATGATGGGGCAACATTCTAGTCTATTTTTTGGAAGATTCAACTCCTATTATGTTAAAAGCTTCAGATAAAATTATTGAAATAGTCACTTAAGGTAAGTTTAAGTTGCTGTTTGGCAGCTTCTAGTTCAGTATTTAAGAAGGAATTAAGAAGGTTTGTTCTTTTGTATTCACTGTTTGTTCTTAGAGCCAACACTCTCTTCAAAGCTTAAGCCCCAAACTGATGTGCGACTTCAAATAAAGCCACTTAATCCCATGTATAAATAAAACATGGAGGTAATTGCACTTCATGTCCAGGACCTGCCACCTCTCCTGACATGTGTATTCTAGTAAATAATTTCTCGAACATTCCTCTTATGATTCGTATGTTGTGCTGTTCCACTTTTCCCCTGTTATTACTATTAGAAGTTTGTCAATAACTGGATATCAACTGGATTCTACCCTTGGGGGCATGCCTCTACACCAGGGTTTCTCAACCCCGGTCCTCGAGACCCACCTACCCGTTTGGATTTGAGAATATCCCACAGAATAAATACCTGTGGTAAGTCCTGATGCATGGACACTAATTATATCACCTGCTCAATACTAAGGAAATCCCAAAAACATGACTTGTAGGTGGGTCCCGAGGACCGAAATTGAGAAACCCTGCTCTTCACAGTTTGATATTATTCATTGAGTCCTGGCTATGTCAGACTGTGCAGGGGCACACCCCTTTGGAAAGAGGAAAGGTAACAACCAGATGACAATTTATAAAAAATAAATCTTCTTATAGGAATAACAGAGGAACAATACAACAGATAAGATGGCACAATTTTGCTTTTCGTGTAATATTATTTACTGAAATAGAAATGTCAGGATAGGTACTTTTTAAGTGGAGGGTTTATTCTGTAATGGAGAGAAGGTTATTGATTAGCAGTAGTTGAAGTAGGATGAAAAGCAAAATCTCTACAACCTTCTTTTGTGTGGTGAAAAAACATAGAAGCAGAAGAGTAACAATTAGGCTGCATTCACACGAGCGTGATTTCCGCGCGGGTGCAATGCGTGATGTGAACGCATTGCACCCGCACTGAATCCTGACCCATTCATTTCTATGGGGCTGTGTACATGAGCGTTTTTTTTCACGCATCACTTCTGCAACGCGTGTAAATCGCAGCATGCTCTATCTTATGCGTTATAAACGCATCCGCAGCCCCATAGAAATGAATGGGGCTGCGTTAATAACGCATTGCATCCGCAAGCAAGTGCGGGCGCGTTGCGTTTTTCATTGATGGTTGCTAGGAGATGTTGTTTGTAAACCTTCAGTTTTTTATCACGCGCGTGAAAAACGCATCAAAACGCATTGCACCCGCACGGAAAAAACTGAACAACTGAACGCAATCGCAGGCAAAACTGAATGGCTTTGCCTGTGAAATCGCACAGTTTTCACTGAACGCATCCGCAACGCATCCGGACCTAATCCGGACACGCTCGTGTGAACCCAGCCTTATAGATCAGCGAAGTGAGCTTCGGATGCTACATTCCAAGCCGCTTCACAAAAAACTTTGTTATAATACTGTATAGAGACTTTGTTGAGTAACTTCGGTAATTGATTATTACAGTGAAAAAACACTTCAAACCTCTTAGTTTGGTTCCAAGGTTTTTCATGGAATAATCAACTAACAAAGTTATTCAACAAAGTCACTCGCGACTTTCTGAATAACTTACTTCGGCTCATCAGAGCCCGTACATTCTAATACTGTATGGAGACGAATCTCTGTACAGTTTTCTAACAAATCTTTTAGGGGGGGGGACTTCGAATGTAGCATCCGAAGTCGCTTTGCTCACCTCTAGTAACAATTATGGGGCCCTATAGCTAAATTATCTACTAGGATTGCTTTCGACAAAAAGAGTTCAGAACATGAAAAATTAGTGAGGTCACAGTGGTGGAATAATGCTTGTAATGTCTGATTTACTGATCTATGATAATCCCACGTGATGCCGGAGGCCACGCCTAATTTAAGATCAGGCGTATACCTCAATATAAATTAGGCACAGTGTTCGGCAGTCCATGCGCCAAAAAAATGGTGAAAGGTTAGGTTCACATCACCTTTTAGCTTTCCGTTCTTCTGATCCGTTACAAGAACAGAAAAAAAACTGGATCCGCTATTTTGAGATCCGTCAGAAGTACCGGTAAGTTATTTATGATGCGAGAAAGAGTCCTGGGAAAATACTTTTCCTCCTGATCTTTGACAAACTGATCATAAGCGCTCATGCACACGACTGTGGGTTTCGTCTGCATCTGATCCGCATTTAGTGCAGATTTGTCAGCCCATTCATTTCAATATGTGGACAGCACACTGCATTCCAAGGCCCCGCAAAAATAAATGAATAGAACATGTCCTATTCTTATCCGTTTTGCGGACAAGGATAGGATGATTGTGAATATTTACTACTTACGCATATACATACACTAACTACATATGAGAAGTGATACATACTCCGTACATGCATCAAAAGCACACTTACTACATACGGTAACACAATACCGCATATACTTTCACGGAGTACTGTACACGTGTACCGTATGTGCATTCAGTACAATGAAATGCGCACATTCAGAAATATATATGGGAAGATAATCTATGGTGTCATTACAAGGGTGTTTTTATCACATCATGTGACATGTAATAAGAGATGAGCAAATTTTTGGTACATTCGACTCAGCTGCTTCGATAAATTTTACAAAAAAAATAGCTTCGTCACAAAGCGCATTTTTTTGCAAGTAGCGGGTGCAATAACAGGGAGCTTCGAGAGCACCGCTCCCCATCATTGTACCCCTCAGATGCCGCGTTCATACAGTTTAAAATTAACAGAAAAAAAATTAAATTAAACTTATCACCTCCATTTGCTCGTGATGGACCGGCCGCTGCAAACTTGCTTGAAGATCTTGCGCAAAATCTCTCACAGCTCAAGATGGTGTCGTCATATGTCACCACGCACAGGATTTTGCCCGAGTTCTTTAATCAAGATGGCGGCCGGCCTGTCGCAAGCAAATGGAGGTGGTAAGTTACTTTTTTTTTTTACGCTCATCTCTAATCATAACTTTGTGTCAGTCAGCTTAGCTACTATGACATCACAGCTAGTTGGAGTCAGACAAGCTCTGGGGTGGATATACCGTACAATATATAGTATAAACCTGTATTATCGGCTATGTGTGACAGGGCCTGGATAACTGGTTTAGTTGCTCATAGCAATCAATCAGATTCCACCTTTCATTTTCCAAATGAGCTCTGTAAAATGAAAGGTGAAACCTGATTGGTTGCTATGTGCAACTAAGACAGATTTCATTTACACCAGTTTTGATAAATCTCCCCAATAGGTTTTTTACAATAGTAGTCTGTAGTTGGTGTGTGCCCTTGTGTCTGCTGATGTGATATTATATATGAGGGGTTCAGTCAGATAACTGTGGCACCACAAGTGGGTTTCCCCAGGTAAGCTGATGTGACATCACAAGTAGGATTCCTCTGGTAAACTGCTGTGACATCACAAGTCGGTTCCTCTGGTGAGCTTCTGTGATATCACAAATGGGTTTCCTCAGGTAAGCTTCAGTGACATCACAAATGGGTTTCCTCAGGTAAGCTTCAGTGACATCACAAATGGGTTTCCTCAGGTAAGCAACTCCTGACATCACAAGTGGGTTTACACAGGTAAGCTGCTGTGACATCACAAGTGGGTTCCTCTGGTAAGCTTCTGTGACATCACAAGTGAGCTTCCTCAGGTAAGTTGCTGTGACATCACACGAGAGTTCACTCAGGTTAGCTGCTGTGACATCACAAGTGGGTTTACTCAGGTAAGCTGCTGTGACATCACAAAGAGGTTTCCTAAGGTTGGCTACTATGACATCACAAGTGAGTTTATTAGGGTAAGCTTCTGTGACATCACAAGTGGGTTTACTCAGGTTAGCTGCTGTGACATCACAAGTGGGTATATTCAGGAAAGCTGTTGTAACATCACAAAGGGGTTACCTAAGATAAGCTGCAGTGACATCACAAGTGAGTTTCTTCAGGTAAGCTTCTGTGACATCACAAGTGAGTTTATTAAGGTAAGCTTCTGTGACATCACAAGTGAGTTTCTTCAGGTAAGCTTCTGTGACATCACAAGTGAGCTTCCTCAGGTAAGCTGCTGTGACATCACAAGCGGGTTTACTCAAAATTGCTGCTGTGACATCACAAGTGGGTTTCCCCAGGTAAGCTGATGTGACATCACAAGTAGGATTTCTACTTGTGTCGGCTCCCCGCTCGTTCTCCTGCACGCCTATACTCCTCTGCTTAGCTCCATCAATGTCAACATCCAACATTAATATCAATGGAGCCCAGAGGAGCATCGGAGGCCTGCAGGAGAAGGATTGGGGAACAAGTTAAGGAGGAAGCAGGAAGCAGATAAGTCATCTTCCCTTTGCAGGTCCAGCAGAATGGGGGACAGTTTGCCAAAACCCGCTCCCCCCCCCCCCATTCTAGTGACTAGAGACAGTGCTGTGTGTGACTGTTTGTACCTCCTCGTTTCAGCGATCAGTGGAGGTATCGGTACCCACTTTGATTTTTCACTATGATAAATCAAAACTTTTGTTTTTTAAATTACAGTAACACTTTAAGGTTTTTACATTATGGAGCGCCCATATTCTTATCATTTATATCATAGATATCAGATATCATGTATATCATAAATCACTGGAGGCGATACTATTAACGGGGTTCTCTAGGGGTTTAATAGCTACTGACTATACTAGCTACTGCTGCCTTTTAACATATTGCACTGAAACAATAGACTGTGTGACTGACACATCTGCAATGAAATAATATCATAGTTTCTGGGGTTTTAACTCCAGTCTGTTAGGCTATAGTTTCGCAAAAATGTGTGTTTGCAGACTGGTCACAGTCAATTCTTGGATAAGTTGCAACAATCACCCACATTTTTTGAATTATTTTAGCTTTCCTGGAAATGGTCTTTCTTCAGGGCAACCTTTTCAATTTTGGAAAAGGACTTTTAATTCTTGTACAGGGCCTGCTAGGTATAACTGCACCACAAGATGGCAACAGAGAGTATACAGAATATAGAAAATAAATGCACCGACATTCAGGGGGAACTCTTGCAAGACCACAGTCATTTTGAGCTCAATCAACTTTTCTGTTTTTTTGCTGTCCCAAGTTATACGTTTTTTGTTCATTTTTTATAATCATAATCAAACTGTATAAAAATAATAATAATAGGCTGCAGAAGTTACTAAGTTATGATTTTGAAAGTAAAACATATGTTAAGTAAAACAAATACTTTTCTAAAATAAATATATAAGGGTTAGCTACATTATGTTCTTTTAGTATACAGGAAGTACTCAAGAAATGTAAAGTCTTAAGCATTTTTTTATAGATTTTTTTTAAATTGATTTTTACATCTTAGGCCTGTTTCACGCCTGCGGTAAAGAGATCCAACAGGCTGCTCTAGCAGGGAACAGCCTGCTGTATCTTTCTGCATTCCGACATTACTGTCCAGCCCCATTCATTATAATGGGGACCGGCAGAGATCTGGCCATAACCCGGCAAATATGCTGAGAATTGGACGGAAAAATACCGATGCATGCACTGGTTTTCATCCGGCCAATTATTGGCATGGTTGCCAGGTAGTAGCCAGATGTCTGCCAGTTACCATTATAGTGAATGGGGCAAGCGAGTGTCAGTTAGCGTCCGGCAGTGCCGGATCCAGACAACCCTGGCAAGGTGCCGGAGATGTCAACACAAGTGTGAAACAGGCCTAAGGATTTATAGAATATCATGAATTCTTGATTTTAGGTCCTTTTGGGAGAATGGGAGCCTTGTTTGCAGATTGGTGGCTGCTGCAGTCTCTATAAAGTTTTCCATTGCAATCCATAGAATGTAATGCAATTTGGTGAGTGAAAGACAACTGCAGCATGTGGTATGGGAACGCAACCAAACGGAACGGAATGCATTTTGCAGCATTATGTTCTGTTCAGTTACGTTTTGTCCCCATTGACAATGAATTGGGACAAAACGGAAGTGTTTTTTTCCGGTATTGAGACGGATCTCAATTCCGGAATATAGAAACGGTAGTGTGAAAGTAGCCTAACTGACAACAATGCAGGTCTGTACTTCTGAAATGTCCTTCATGGTCCTAAGTACGAGAACCTTAGGAAGCAGATTCTCCTCTACGTTCTGTGTCAAGTGGATGGAAGCTAGTCTTCACCCAATAGATCTTGGAGAACTGCAAACTATTACATTTACTATGCACAGCGGGAAAACTGCTAAAAAATGCCATATACATGTCATACAGTGGCCAGATATAGTTTTATTCCTCATGCACAAACATAGTACTATCGATTAATGCAAAGTTTTAGTTAGGCTTTTAAAAAATTCTAAAATCATACAGTTTTCACACCAGCCTAAAACATGTCTAGACTCCCTGTTCTTTGAGAGCAGCAACATGGGTCATTGACTTCTATTGGCAGTGTTTTCTAGGCATGCTCTGTACATAGGTTAGGATGGTGTAGATAAGCTGTGACATCACACATTGTCAATTGTGGATCCAGCGTTATGTATACAGAGGTGATATTTATCATTGTTATTCTTCCTGTGATGATAATGTGATGAGAAAAGTGATGAAAAGACACCTATACAGAAAAAGTCTCAACATATTTGGCCAGTAGAAAACTGCATGATTTTAGTTTGGATTTTTTTTTTTAGATAGAAATAAAAAATAAAACATTCAAAAATTATACTGCTTATGGAGGGGCGCTCTTTATTATACAGACACTATTCTTAGATACTCCCAAGGTGCTTGCGTGGCTGAATTTTTCAAGACAAGGTACAATGTCCTGTAATTTGCATTGATTTTAGCTATTTTATAAAGTCTCCTGTATTAAAAGCTTTATTTGGAAAGCATAATAAAACCAAAAAGTTTGGATTGGATGGATTCGAAGGAATGCAACAGAATTTTCCACAGCAAAGTCAACAGCAAGCTATATAGGGAAAATCTATGTGAGCAGCAGATTTTTGGTTTTTATATGTGCTCACATGCACAACCACCCCTCAATTCACTATTGTGGGACTTTCAAAAATAGCAGAGCACTGGTAATTTTCTCCACCTAAGTTATTCTCTTTCCTGATTACCATCCAGTTCCGACACCATGATGACTTTTCGAGGCCCCAACTTGTCTCTGCAGACTTTGCCACTGAGATGTCTTCAGCTTCTTGCTTTACCAACACATTGGCAACAAATACGTATACTAACACAAAATCATCTTAGTGCCACATACTATACCCTCAATATAATGGCAGCATACACTGTTCACCTAAATACTGTCATGTCACATGCTATGCCCCCGAAAAATAAAGCACCACACACACACACACAGTGCTCTTGATGGTAGTGCCACACACTCTGTGCCCCATGTCGCATGCTCCATGTCCTCAGTATATAGTGCCCACTATACATAGTGTCCCCTTTATATAATGCCAGAATTATATAGTGCCTCTTCCTCTTTAGTGCCTCATGTTCTACGCCCTCCTATAGTGTGCCTCGTGTTCTGTGCCTCCTATAGTGTGCCTCATGCTATAACCACTTCTGCACAGGCCTGCATCTGCGGAATGTTACCACCGGCATCAGAAAGAAAAAGGCTACAAATAGCGCAGCAGGGAACTACTGGTTTCCTACCTCGCAATTTGGCACTTTTTTTTATAATTTAAGTGTTCAACGTTCTGCAGAGAGGCCATTACAGAGATCTGCAGAATGTTGCAGCTGTGGCATGTGCCTGCCCTTTCACAGTAGTTATGCTGCTTAGTGGCCCCTCATAGTAAGAATGTAATGCTAGTGCCCTCACACAGCAGAGTGCCTCTTAAGGATCCCTCAGAGTAGAATGCCCCCTTTGTGTCCCTGAACAGTATTTATGTCTCCTTAGTGCCCCACAAAGGAATTATTCCCCATAGTGCCCCCACTATTTATGTCCCCTTAGTGCCCAAACACAGTAATTATGCCCACATAGTGCCCCTCATGCACTAGTTATGCCTCTATAGTGTCACCTACTAGTAGTTATGCCCCATTAGTATCCACACACAGAAATTATTCCCACATAGTGCCCCCATGCACTAGTCATGCCCCCATAGTGGTGCTCCCCTCATAGTAGTTATGCCCCATTAGTGCCCGATACAGTAGTTAAGCCTTTTAAGTGTCCCCAAAGAGTAAAATGGCTCCTTAGTGTCCCAACACAGTAAAAGGCCCCCTTGGTGCCCTCGAGTAGTGATGCCCACTAGGTGCTCCCATCTGATAGTGCTGTTCTCAATCCAGTAGTTCTGTCCCTTAGTGCCCCTATCCAGTAGTGCTGCCCCTTAGTGCCCCCATGCAGTAGTCCTGCCCCTTTAGTGCCCCATCCAATAGTGTTTCTCCCTTAGAGCCCCCAATCCAGAAGTTATGACCGCTTAGTGCCCCCAATTTGTAATCAAGACTATTTGCATAGTTATTTCATTTTTTTCATTTTGGATAATTTGAAGAAATAAAGAAATTGGTTGTGAAGGTAAAAGAAGCTTTTAAGGTTTACGTTTTAGCTACGGTAACAAGTCTTTTTTTTTTATAAACCTAATCCCAACCAAACTACTCTGGGCCACATGCCACCCAGGCGCCTTGCTACAATCCCGACCATACTATCCTATTTATGTATTGTAATTATGTAAAAATCTAAAATCTCAAAATCAAGGTCTAGTAGCAGTTTTAATGCAGACAGTGTAAGTCTTGGTGCATATCTTGTAAAAAATGATATGTCATGAGGTTTCACTTAGTTTGTTGACTGAGTAAATGAAGATACTGCTTGGCAGATGATTAAATGTCAGCTGTTAAGGTCAGCCATTACAATACTGCCTGATCTACAGATGCTAAGGTCTGTTGAACCTACAAATAACACAGAAGCTGTTTTTTATTAACTATCACCCATCCTATATTAGTCCTGTGGTCAGTGAAAGCCGGTATTTCTTCAACTAGGCAGCTTCAGCAAATGTTCAAACCTTATATTTTTTATATAACGTATTTTTTTAATAATGGACCATTAATTTATAACACCTGCATTGGTAGTTAGGACACAGGTCCTTCAATCTTTCTCAGATCAATTATGACATTAATTGTTAGAATAACTGTAACCATCAATGCCACTTGACATTAGATAATGCTACTTCCATATCTGCGGCATTGTGATCAGGTCAGTCCCAACAGAGAATGCCGGGATGGCCGGACACAAACGGTAGCATGCAGCAGTTTCTGTCTGGCCAATTCTCTGCATTACGTCCAGATCTCCGCCGGACCCCATTATATTCAATAGGGCCAGCGGGCATTTCGGTTGCATCCGGCAGTGCTGGATCCGGAGAATTCTGTCAGACTATTCCGGCAGGGATGTGAGAGGAGTCTAAGCACGTATCTGTTATAGTAATTTTCCCTTACCCCGCGCTCCCAAGCACGTGTATCAGCTCCTTTGTGTAAGGAAAGGCCGCACTATTCCAGTAATGAGATAAGATGTTTCATGGTTGAGATCTGTTGAGAGACCGCCCTCTCAGACCCTTTCTTTATTTACATAGACCAAGGGATAACAAATAGGAAGTGGGCGGGCCCAACACCTGACCACTCCCTTCAGGTACAGTACAGACATACAGGAAGTGATGACACACACACCCACAGAAAGAATACCACAACATGTCTCCCAGTCACCACTAGGGGAGTCTTGTTCAGCAACGATCAGTGATCAATGCTCAACAAGGCTCACCAGGATTCTCATGTGGGCCTACTTATAGGAACAGCGTCACCATCTCCAGCGGTTGATCAGGCACACTGGAAATAACGAATGCACGTTCCTTTCCGTATATTGTTCTCTTAATAAATGCATACACGCCAAGCCAATAAATCCGCCCTTTGGGCGGGGGCCCCAGCCGGCATCTATCCATTCGCCAAGAAAACACTGCTTGCTGCGTCTCTATATCCGCAGCAAGATATCCACTTCCAGTGGTTTACACACTGAGAGACACGATGACAATATTAGAAAACACATCATAATAATTTCCACAACATATCCCTTTGTAAAATGCTGACATAGTATCTGCCATTACTAACATAGTTTGATTACTCTAACTGTAAAAATATTTAACATATTTTGAAAGAGATTATGGCACCAAGATAGGGGAAAAAGCGCTCTTATGGTTTCTCCTTCATGGTACTGATTGTTGGTGATTCCGATGGTTGGAATCCCAGTGATCAAGTATTGATGGCTTATCCTAAGGATATGTCATCAGTGTTAAGCAACGTTTTGGTCTCCGCCTTCAAAGCGCAATGCTGACAGAATGGAAGCAAACTGATGCATTCTGAATGGATCCTTTTCCCATTCAGAATGCATTAGGGCAAAACGGATCCATTTTGACCGCTTTTGAAAGCCTATGACGGATTTAAGAAACAGAATTCCAAAACACAGATGTGAACGTAGCCTTAGAATCAATGTACAATTGAGGTACTTCCAATTGTAACATTTTCAATAATCACCTCAACATTCCAAACTGGAAAAATTCTGCTATTTATTCACATAATAATTGTGTTACCACGGTACAGAAACCACATCAAAAAGTTTACCTTCATACTAATTCCTCTCCATCAGTGACGGATTAAAAAGGCCTCGGGCTGCTCTGAAAAATTGCTCCCCCTTCTCCACCACTGACCTGCCATGTTGTTGGTACAGTCATCTCCACCATTCTGTGCCATTCTGTGCTAAGTGTGTATATCATTTTCCTAGTGAAAGAGCTATGTCCCTACGAACTTAAGGTGTCCAATCATTGCTGGCAAAATCAGACTGTGTGAAGACTCATCCTCTTCACAAAGGGAATGGTAATACGCAGTTGTCAATTATACCCGGGCTACATATAGACTTTTTGTAGAATAAAGTAATTTACTATAACAGACATGTAAGTTGACATAAGGCCAAGTAACTTACAGGTGATGTTTTCTCTAATTATAGATTTCTTTCCTTTTCTTCTCCATTTAGCCCAGACCGCCATAACACCTTCCCCTGATGACTGAAGAGTTAAGTGCCAAGACCACTGTTGGCCATCACTTCTGCTACCATCCCTAGACTCTACAGCAAGTGTGCACAACCTTTTTTTGTCTGAGAGGACACATGAATTGTTACATGGCTCTATTTCAGGAGACCGCAAAAAACATGCTGATCGGCGCTTGTTTGCATCGGCCTACTGCACGCGGTGATGCAAAGGGAATGGGGAAGGTCATTCCTCTCTAATTCATTTCTGCAGATTATTGACAGCAATTCCTTAATTACACAGAGAGATGTGCTGCTCATTCCTCCCAACTTCTGAAAAGTCCAAGGGGCAACAATCGCAGCGTCACATTAGGCACGCTGGGGCAATTGTTCCTTGTATTAAGCCACGGCCCTAACTCCACCCAATACCTATCTATACATACCAAATTCAGTCCACTTAGTGACCTCACATAATATAATTATTACATGCTTTTGCCCCCAACATAGTACTGCTGCCCCCCACACAGCAGTTATGCCAACATTGTGACCCCACACAGTAGATATGCCCCCTATGTGCCCCCCACACAGTAGTTATGCCTCCTTTGTGCCCCACACAGTAGCTATGTCCACATTCCTTCAGACAGTAGACCTGTCCCCCCTTACAGTAGTTCCCCTGTACTGTTAATAAAATAAATAAAAAAAACGATAATACTTAGCATTATTCCCCTGATGATCGGAACACATCCTGCACTCCCCAGCAGGTACGATGCTTTTGCCTTTGCTACGCAGTGTTGGAGGAGTGCACAAGCTGATTGCCTGGCCTGCACACTTCTCCTACCCAGCCCAACAAGGCAGATGTGTCATTGCATCGTACCTGCTAGAGAACGCAGGCCAGTAAAGGGTAAAGCAGGGCTCCCTTCACTATTGCATTCAACTGTATGTGCATCCTCTGATGCAGATGCAGTAGAAAGCAAAACATATCACAGCCATCCCGGGACCGTTAGACAGCCACCAAAATCTGGAACTGTCCCGTTGGATCTGGAATGGTTGGGAGGTATGGTGCTGCCTATACCTGCATCTTTCCTTAAAAAATGCAGATCAGCTGAAAAACAGGGCAGTTATCAGGAATGAGGAATTCTGTCAGCTAATTTTAGCATATAGAGCTCTTTCCTTGTGCTGCTAGAGCTCCATTAGCATGTCCGTAATATACATGTGGCATAGTTAGGAAAACCTTGCTAATTAGGTCAGTAAGGAGCCCAAGGGGCTATTACCAGAGATTCAGGAGCCCAGCACTGCCCATTGTGAAGGAGCCCAGCACCACCCTGCACCATCCAACTTCAGCTTAAAATAATGAACTAACTCTAAATGTCGGTAATGTCGGTAATGTCGGTGCAGTAGAATGTGATGCACACAGTAATATATTACACCTGCAGCCACAGTAATTGATGCACGCCAGAGCTTTAAAGGGAACCTGTCACTTCTACTATGCTACCCTCACTGAGCATTTCTAAATGTTTATTGTGCTGCCCTAAACACATAAATTACACTTTTAATTTCATCTGCAGCCAAATTAAATAAGTATTATGCATATTGTACTTCCCGCCTTTTATGCAAATTAACATAAAAGAGTCATATCTCACTTGTGTGACCAGAGAAGAGTCAAGCTCCTCAGCTCCGCCTAAAAAACGGCCCTATAGATAAAATCTAGCAGATTCGCTGTCATTCAAAGTCTAGGGGGAGGGAAATAGGCTGGGAAAGCTTTAGAGGGTGATATAATAGGACATGTTAGTCCTGAGAAGTTTATGTATGGATCGCTGGTAACTATAACACTGGGTTCAGACCTGAGCGTTTTGAAGCCTAGCGTTTTCTGAGCGTTCAAGACTGGCGTTTACGCGCGTTTTTTTCTAGCGTTTTGTTAAATAGTGTAGGCGCGTTTGACGTGCGTTTATGTGATTGACTGCATAGTTGGCCAATGACCAATGATATAGTTTGGCCAATCTGAGTGCTTTAGAGGTGTGAAATTCCATGGTGGCTGATTCAGCATGTTGCAAACTTTGTAAAACGCTCATCCATAGGCGCGTTTTACGCTGCACAAACGCCCGAACAACACGCCTATCGCGTTTTCCCATTGAAGTCTATTGCCACCAAACGCTCGAAAAGCGCCCGAATTAACGCGAACATACTTGCTTATGCTTCGGACGTTTTTAGGCGCCTTCGAACGCGCATAAAAACGCGCAAGTGTGAACCACCCCCATAGGAATGCATGGTTCCTGTACTGTTGTGCGTTTTTTTGCGCGTTCGAACGCGGCATTTTACGCGAAAGTGTGAACTGAGTGTGAAGGTAGACAAACCTGAAGGTACATTCAGTTTTATATGTGAAAATATGGTGACAGGTTCCCTTTAAAGATTCATTGAGTTATGAAGCTCATAGTTGGATCTTTAACCGTGGCCTAATACTGATGCTATGTAACACAACAACTAAGAAAAGCCATTCTATGATAAATTTTGCTCTACTGCACAATTTAACAGGGCACAATATTTAATCGTGGCCTAATACTGACTCTATGTAATGCAACAGCTGACAGAAATCATTTGTTATTATAAATTTACTTTTTATCCCTTTAGGGGTCCCAACAAAAATATTTATAAAACTACTTCTTTATTTGTACCTTTAAAATTAAACCTACAGACGACAGATCATGATTGAACTAATAAAACTATCAGGGACTGGCCATATATGATCTATGAATTGCTGGGAGGACTGGGTGGATGCTTTATTTATCTGTGTATTAAAGGATGGTATTACCCTATTGTGTACACTGTGGCTATTTGTATCACCACATGCAAATTGATCACTGCCAGCGTTCATACAATGTGACTATTTGTGTTACCATGGAGAGAAATCCATTCAGTATGCATCAGGATGTCTTCAGTTCAGTCACTTAACAGGGTTTTGGCCGGAGATAATACCACAGCATGCTGTAGTATTATATCCATCCAAAGTTCCAGAACATATGCCGGAATGCCAGATCCAGCATTAATTTTCATTGCAATGCATTAGTGCCGGATCCGGCATTAAAAATACCACAATGTCAGATCCAGCATTCCTGTCTGCGCATGCGCAGACCTTTAAAAATGTGAAAAACAAATCAGTCAGAAAAAATGACATGCGTTTGTATACAGTTTGCCTGATCAGGCAGGCAGAATCAAACAACGCAAGAGTGAAAGTATCCTAAGCATGAATTGTGCAGTAGGTTAACAAGATAAATGCGGCGATATATTAGACCACCTGTTAATACTGAGTCTGGTGCACAGTAAGTATACTGTATATACTGCATATATTAACCGATTAAGTATGAATGCTGCAGCAAGTGAACAAGATAAACACACCTATATATAAGACCACCTGTTAAGACTGAGTCTGATGCATAGTAAGTCTATGAATAACAGAACAAATTAATTTTGCATGGCGAATCAGGTGAACAAGATGCACAGGGCAATTACACTCCGCCTGCACTGTCCCTGCAGTCTCCCTATGCTCTACCTACAGTCTCAAAAAAACTCTCCCTATGTTCTCCCTGCACTATCCCTGTACTCTCCCTCTCCAATATGTCTTTTTTAACTGTTTTCTGCAACACTGTCCCTAGCACAAGAGCACTTGTCACGTCTCTCCTTACAGTCTCAGCTCACAGTGAAATGGCGGAGACCACGAAGGATGAGGCTTTTTATAGTGCTATGACATCACAGGGGCTGTCTATCTGCTGATTGGCTAGCTGCATGAAATTATGGGTTATATCACGTTCCAGGGTTTCTTACTTTCACTTTGTAACACGTGCAGCAGCCATTTTTAAAAAAAATGCTATGCTAAATTCGGCTTCGCTGTGAATTTCATTTTTCCTAAACTTCAGATCGAAGTCCACTTCAGATGCTTTGATTCACGCAACACTAATGGTCATGTGACCATGTGATGATCCTTCTGCGGGTCCTGCTGATCATTGCCATGATTCAAGGCAAAAGCCACAGTACTTGCTATGTTGCTCTCGAAATATACCTCTTGCTCCCTTTTTCCAATTTGTAAATGTACCAAAAATCTAATTTAATCCACACTACCACCATATGTAACTTAGCAATTTCAAGTCAAGAAGGCCTATGCTTTCCTCCTCGAAGTCAAGTTTTCCCCACCCAAAGTCCACCTCCTGCACCTTGATTGATGTTTGCTATCTCAGAAGGTGAGGAGATGACATTCCCTTTGATAGGGAACATCAGTCAAGGTGCAGGAGATCGGTTTTAAGTTGGGAAACCTTTAAAGAGGAAAGCATCAGTCTCCTTGACTTGAAACTTCTAATTTGCATATGGCAAATAGTTACGATTTTTGGCACATTTAAGGGAACAAGAGGCACTGTGCGGGTAACATGAGCATATTGCAAAGGTACTATGTGCAGTTTATATGACAAAAAATGAGCTGACAGGTTCCCTTTATGCAATTTCTCACTTATCACTGACTAGCCAAACCGATTTCTCCAAAAAACTAATAGAGCATGTATCATACATAAAGGAGAAATTTATTTGGAATAGCAAGTTTGGCTGCATTCATATATGGTAGCTTCAGAAGCATTAGTAAAGATGTACTTTAACAGCTTTGGCACGAGATCTAAATCCTTCTGCATATACAGTTATGCTTAAGAAAACATTACATTTAATCCATCCATTAGGAAAGTTTCCTTAGCACTTCATAACCCCCGTGTCCCCACCTACTTTATTTCTGAACCTAACATATAAAAGACAGAGCGAGGTAATCAAATTTATCACAACCCATAACATTTTGTGATGGGTTATAGTCTGTTTGATTTCTCTTCTAGAATCCTAATTTCAAAACTGGCTTTGGAGAGGCTATTCTACCCAAAATGGCAGCGTTTCCAATCCTACAGGATTGCTCAATAAGGTATATATTCAGTAGCTGTACCTGTTCAGTGACATTCTGATAATAATGAATATCGACTCCCTGACAATGTGTGGCCTGTTAGTGATGTGACCCTACAATCATATACAGATAGATGTATATTTATATGTTTTCCTTAAATGTACCTTCTTTTTACAGACTGAAGCTGCTAATATTCCTTCTGAGTCTTCTGTACTTTGGCAAATCAGGTATATTTTTTATCTAATAATAATGGGCTGCAGAGCGTTATGTACTCAAAGTGGTGGGCTGCTTAATTTTATAGTATAGCGTTATGGGGGATACATAGATCTGCATTTAACAGATTTTCCAATCAGTAAAGGTGGTCAGACTTACATAGGGAGATGTCCAGCTCAACAGAGATACATGATGACAGTCTGGTAAAGCTTGTGAAAAAGTAAGGTCATATACCTTGTTCGGGCAACTGTAGTTCCTCCATTCACCATAGCATACCGAGCTGATCATTCTCAGTGGGGAGAAGGGAATAAGCCACTGCCAGACTTTACTTGCAATGATCAATCTCCAACGGGTATACCGTACTGGGAATGTCAAAATCCAAAATGCCTGATCCTTCTTTCTCTTGACATCTTCCATTGAGTAAATATGGAACATTTACCTACATACTAGATGCCTGGCCCAACTGAAGTTTGCAGGTTGGATGAGATTTATTTTGTTGTGTATAGCAGTGGCGTAACTAGAAATGACTGGGCCCCACAGCATATTTTTAAATGCCTTCCCCAGTAACCCTCTCCTTCCATGTAACCCTCACTCTTATGGCTACTCAAGATCACTCTCTCAGACCAGGCCAGGCAGTCGCTCGGTCCATTTCCTACACGTATATACTGTATGTCATGTCACTGTGTATAGTGTCGCTGTATATGTCATTGTACTGTAAAATACTGTTGAGGGGCCCTGACAATAAAATCTTTTAGTCTTCCTACTGGGTATTTTCAAATTCTAAAAAGAAGTCTATGAGAAATAATGCCGTACCCAGAGCATTTTGCATTTTGAAGACCCCAAAAACGGCACAAGTCAAAATGTTTTAATGTTAGACTTCTTAATATTTTACTATTGACTTTGAGATAAGATATGGCTACAGAATTTTTGACCTAAAAAAGCCATGAAAAATGCCAATAAGAACGCCACAAAAAAAAAGGCAAGACGCCATGTTCGCTTTCAGCATGAAAAAGATTTTTAAAGTTTTAACCTTAATGGCATACAGTATGTCTTCACTTATATTAGATTCAGCTGCACTACCAGACTGCACAGCCTATGGACAAATTTAATCAGCACAGAATGTTGGACCTATTTAAAATGTTTAAAAAAGGCTCATACTACTGAATAAAAAAAACTAATAAAAGTCTGTACATTATGCAAAGAAGATGTGGTCTTTCATAAATAAAATAAAACCTTTTTTTAAATCTATCTATAATTCTGTTTTTCGATAAATTAGCAAATATTAGTTGGGCTACTTTCACACTGGCGCCTGGTGCGGATCCATCATGTATCTGCACAGACAGATCCGCACTGATAATACAACCACATGCATCCGTTCAGAATGGATTCGTTTGTATTATCATGAACATGGGCAAAACGGATCTGTCTTGAACACCATTGAAAGTCAATGGGGGATGGATCCGTTTTCTATTATGACATATTGTGTCATTGAAAACGGATCCGTCCCCATTGACTTACATTAGATCCGTTTGGCTCAGTTTCGTCAGACGGACACCAAAACGTTGCAAGAAGCGTTTTGGTGTCCGCCTCCAGAGTGGAATGGAGGCGGAACAGAACCAAACTGATGCATTCTGAACGGATCCTTATCCTTTCAGAATGCATTGGGACAAAACTGATCCGTTTTGGACTGATTGTGAGATCTCACAAGCGGACTCAAAAACACCAGTGTGAAAGTAGCCTTACCGTAATTTCCTGCTTATAATTATAGGTGACTATGCTCTATATCTCTGCATTCACTGCTGCAGTATGGTACCAACATTGAAGCAGCTTGAGTTTGACACAGCATCTAAACTGACATAAACTCTGCATAGGACACTGAATATATTTGCTTATGTCACATATGAGTAAATAAACTTTCACATTTTTTGCATCACTATTCATTGGAGTTCTGACTCTCTTTGGAATTTAATACATGCAAATAGTGTTTGCCATATCTGAATGTGACCTTACACTATAAATTCATGATCATGGAGAGCACAAAACATATGGATTTAAGCCATCAAACAGCAAAAACAATAAAAACAATTCATTAAAAAACGAATATAATGACTGAACTTGCAGATGCACTGTTCAGTGAATTCGGAGAAATACAGTAGGTATGCATACTTACTAAACTTTAAGGCTACTTTCACGCTGCATGCAGCAGATTTTATCTGGCCAGTTCTCAGCATGTGTGCCGGGTTGCGGCCGGATCCATGCCTGTCTCTATTTCAGTGAATGGGGTCGGTGGGTGTCAGGTAGCGTCTGGCAGTGCCGGATCCAGATATCTTCAGCAGGCTGCTCCCTGATGGGACAGCCTGCCGGAGATGTCTAATGCTAGTGGGAAACTAGCCTAAATCATGGTACATTTTATACCCTTTACAATAATGGAAATGACACAAAGCTGTCCAGTGAAAATTGGAATATCGTATCTATACAATATAGAGGTTGGTTTAGATAGAACATGGCAGTTTGTGCTCAATTTATTTATTTTATGTACTTATATAGCGCTACTATGTTCCGCAGCACTTTACAGACATTAGCATCACTTTGTCCCCAATGGGGCTCACAATCTAAGTTCCCTATCAGTATGTCTTTGGAGTGTGGGAGGAAACCGGAGTACTGGGAGAAAACCCACTCAAACACAGGGAGTACATACAAACTTCAGACAGGTGTTGTCCTTGGTCGGATTCTTACTCAGGACCCCAGTGCTGGAAAGCACCAGTGCTAACCACTGAGCCACCATACCACAATCACAAACCTGTACATCCCTGGGCCTGACATTGACTATGTTTGGACTTTGACATTATGCCCATACATATGTAACAGTACATGGTTACCCACAGTGGACAGTGTACCTCCTGATACATTAGCTATTTAAAGAAAGATCAACTATTGTTTTTTTGGACAGAGTTACTCGGTCCTTGATGTAAATTTTATAGTTTAGCTGTACATATCCCTGGGGTTTTTCGTGAATTCATGCCTCATCATGGCAGTTGTTTCGACTTGAATTATATGATGGGTCTTGTGCACAATTCAAGCATTGTACTTAGAGATAAGCAAAGTATCCCAAAATTAGTTTTCGCTGCTTTGCCGAATTTTACAAAACAATTAGTAGTGGGTGCAATAACAGGGAGTAGTGATTGCTCCGCCTCCTAGCATTGTACCTCACAGATGCCGCGTTCATAGCTGATCGAACACAGTGTAAAATTTTATTTTCAAAAAATCATACTTTCTTCATCCGTTTGCTTATGACAGGCTGGCCGCCACCATTTTGATTGAAGATCTGGCTCGAAATCTCGTGTGGCCCGTCGGGCGCCGCTGTGACGTCATACGTCACCACAAATGGGATTTTGTGCGAGCTCCTCAAGCAAGATGGTGGCGGCCAGCCTGTCATGAGCAAATGGATGAGGTAAGTATGATTTTTTTTTGTTTGTTTTTTACACCGTTTCAGGGAAAATCTATTAACTACCATGAATCACGAGGAACTTCGGCTTCGAGGCAAATCAAATTTTCTTTGTTCAACACTAATTGTAATATAAAGGAGGAAATAACTATCTGCCCACAAAAAGGATTTCATACAATTAGGTGACAATTTACTGTATAATTGTTTTGTCACTTAAAGGGAATCTGTCACCTAGTTTTACCCTATAGAGCTGCGGACATGTACGGATAGATCTCCGCTAGCATGTCCGCAATATACCTGTCCGATAGCATTGTGTGGTTTTATTTAGTTTAAAAAATGATTTTATAGATATGTAAATTAGTCAAGGAAGGTGCCCAAGGCGTGGTTACTTACGGTTAAGGAGCCCAGCCACGCCCCCTGTGAAGGAGCCCATCCAGGAATCTCCTTTTTGCTCACAAAGTTACAGTGCCGTAATCTCGCAATGCGCAAGCTGGCGCATACGCAGTTCGTTCCGTGAACAAACACACACAAAAAAAAGCATCACTGCTGACCTAGAGCATCCCATGGAGAAGCTCTGGTTCTTCCCGCTGAACTTTGTTTACCGGCTGCAGCCCTGATATCATGCCAACAACACATGACCACTGCAGCCAATCAGTGTCTTCAAAGATACAGTGTTGGGGTACTTTCACACTAGCGTTTTGGATTCCGTTTGTGAGATCCGTTTCATGGCTCTCACAAACGGTCCAAAACGGATCAGTTAAGCCCCAATGCATTCTGAATGGATAAGGATCTGTTCAGAATGCATCAGTTCGGCTCCGTTCTGCCTCTATTCCGTTTTGGAGGCGGACACCAAAACGCAGCATGCAGCATTTTGGTGTCCATCTGAAGAGGCGGAGCATAACGGATCAGTTTTTTTTTACAATGTAAGTCAATGGGGACGGATCCGTTTTCAATGACACAATATGGTGCATTTGAAAACGGATCCGTTCCCCATTGACTTTCAATGTAATTCAAAACGGATCTGTTTTGGACTTTGTCCTTTTTCTTTAAACCTAATGCAAATGGATCCGTTCTGAACAGATACAAACGTTTGCATTATAGGTGCGGATCCGTCTGTGCAAATAAACAGACGGATCCGCACCAACGCAAGTGTGAAAGTACCCTTAAGGCCAATGATTGGCTGCATTGGTCACATGTTGCTGACACAATGTCAGCACTGTAGCTGAGGAACCAAGCTCAGCAGTGAGAACTGGAGCCGCACCGCTGTTCCTCCTAGGTGAGTAGTGATCCATCTTTTTTGTAGCTCCTGTCCAAGTGTTTCTTGCTATAATTTGGCAACCCCTTTAACTCTCAAAAGAGGTTATGCCATGATTGATGTAAAAAATGGAAATCAGACATCATATAATACATGAAAGTCTCTTTCTAACAAAGTTAAAACCAGCCCTGCATCTTACATGGAACCAGAGAGCTCCCCATCAATTGCTCTGATTGTTGTGCTAGATTCTCTTCAGGCTGGCAGCTCCAGGGCATGTGGTTTCTGCTGTAGCTCTCTCCCTGTAACTGACACAGTTTTTAACACAAGCTATGGCTGGCGACAGTTGAAGATTTAAACTGAACATGTGCAACTACCTCAGTGAGGTGGACAAGAAATTAGAAAATGAACAAACAGCAGGTGGCGCTATACAGATACATTTTATTGAATAACTCAGTGGTAATACAAAATTTTTAATTACATACAATTGCAAAATTATTCAGATCCAGGTGCTGGTTTGAAAAATGTAGATGTTTTGTGGCACAACCCCTTTAATATATATGTCATTGTTATTATTAGCTCCTGTTGATCGTGGAGAATGTAAGGATAGAGATCCAGGTAAGAACACAGCCTCTGTCTGTCCGTCTGTGGTCTCTATAGTATTTTACTAAAATTATTTATAGTTATAGAAGTAAAACAAGAAGTTCTAAACAAAACTGCAACTAAACACATTTACTGTCTCTACAGTTTTTGCTTTATGCTCTACAACGGGCAGGCACTTGATTTCATCCATCACAGAGTAAGTATAGAAGTACCATCATTGAAATGGCCATGCTTTTATGTATGCACTCCTCAAATAAAACATGTGTCTTCCAGAGTTGTGTGCCCATCTGACTGCAAGAAGGCAAAAACTCCTGTCTGGGGAACTGATGTCTATACAGATGTAAGAGAATGCATAAAATGGGCTCCTGATGCCAATACTTACAGATATTTATTAACAGTAATGTGGATCTGTTTTATTATTAGGATTCTTCAATTTGCCGAGCTGCAATCCATGCAGGAAAACTGCCTGATGATGGCGGTACAGTAACAGTTAAGAAGACATCTGGACAGGGCCTTTATCCTGGAACCACAAGGAATCAGATCCACTCTAACAAATATGGTCCTTGGTTTGTGTCCTTTACCTTCAGCACTCCAGTTATTGAGTCTGAAGTGAAAGTGACAACTCCTGAACCACCAACAGGTAATATTTGTAGAAGTCTTATATTCTAGTAGAAATATCAGTCTGCGTTGCGATGTGAATGATTTCTCCCCTTCTTTTATAACAATGGAGATACATAATGATGTTTTTATGGTGGGTCACTATACAAGCTTTCCAGTCTATCCAATTTATGTTTGTAGTGTTAAAGAGGACCTGTCACCACAAAATGCAGTGTAATCTGCAGACAGCATGTTATAGAGCTGGGAAAGCCAAGCAGATTGATATATAGTTTTGGGGGAAAATATTCAGCAAAAGTCTTAATTTATACATTTATTATAGCTCTATTTTTTCTGAACTTAAAGGGGTTATCCCATGACTAATATAAAAAATTAAAATCAGAGATGATATAGTACAGTAAAATCTCTGTAACGAAGCTACAACCAGCCCTGACCCTCACATGGATCCAGAGATCTCCCCATTCATTGCTCTTCTAGATTTATATCAAGCTGACAGCTCAAGGGGAGTCTCTTTTCTGCTAAAGATCAGGGGACATGCCTATGCTCTCCCTATCACAGCTCAGGAGGCAGTTGTAAGATGAAACTGAGCATGTGCGGCCATCTAAGTGATCAGGTCAAAGAAATAAGAAAAAACAAAACAGCAGATGGCGCTATACAGATACATTTTATTGAATAACTCAGTTACAATTACAAAATAATTCAGGTTCAGGTGCTGGTTTAAAAACTGTAGAATATTTTTTGTGGGAAAATCACTTTAAGGCCACCCTTTCTTACAGCTATCAGTGACTTACAGCTAACTCTGTTTACCCACTTACATAGCTATCAATCAGTGATAACACCTCCCATCAGGGGCGTAACTACCGGGGAAGCAGTGGAAGCAGCTGCTTCGGGGCCCGGGCAAGCACGTGTTGTCCTCACTCCTCTCCTCTCCTCCCCTGGGTAATCAGCACGTGTCCTCACTCCTCTCCCTTCACTAATTACTCAGTGAATCGCAGTGTCCTCCCGCCCTTGTCTATTTAAAACTTATTCTTTCTTTCTTTCAGAAAAGCTTGCCCTGGGGATTGAACCTGCGACCATTAGGTTCAAAGGCAAGACACTTAACCACAAAGCCATATGGGCTGATAAGCCAGATAGCTAAAAAAAGAAAATAAGACCTCTAGATGTGGAGAACTTTGATAGTGTATCCATACACATTACAGCTGCACCAGCACATTGTATATGGATGTAGCAGGGCTTGGTGTGTTGGGGCAGCTGTAATGTGTATAGATACACTATCAAAGTTCTCCTTATCTAGAGGTCTTATTTTTTTTTTCAGCTACTGGGCTATGCAGCTGATATGGTCTTGTGGATAAGTGTCTTGCCTTTCATCCTAATGGTCACAGGTTCGATTCCCTTCACAAACTTTTCTGAAAGACAGGATTTTTTTTTCTTTTTAAATACTGGACTTTTACTTTACTGCCACAGGGGAGGAGGGGGCTATTGGCACTATGATATTGGCAAATGGGGGGAGAGATAGGCACTTCATATTGGCACACACATTAGGGGGCAGGGGGAGAGGATGGCACTATGATATTGGGATGGGGGAAGACAGAGGCACTTGATATTGGCACATTATAGGGGGCACTATGGGGAGAGGAGCACTATGGGGGCATCTGGTGCTATATGGCTGGCTACTGGCACATTATAGGGTGGGTTTATATGGCTGACTACTGGCACATTATAGGGGGGGTTATATGGCTGATTACTGGCACATTATAGGAGGGGTTATATGGCTGACTACTGGCACATTATAGGGGGGTTATATGGCTGGCTACTGGCACATTATAGGGGGGCTGGGGGGGCTATATGGCTGACTACTGGCACATTATAGGGGGGCTATATGGCTGGCACATTATAGAGGGGGAGCGAAACGCGCGGGTAGGGGGCCCAATACAAAAATTTGCTGTGGGGCCCAGTCATTTCTAGCTACGCCCCTGCCTCCTATGTTAACAATAAAGTCAGTGGAAAAAGCTGATGTAAAGGCAATGGACACCTTTGGACCATTTTTTATGATTGCATTTTACTTATTTTGGGCTAAAAATCATTTTTTTCAATTGATCTTTATTAAAAATTTTGCAGACTATCCCTCCTTAGTTCTGTCAGCTAAGCGCTCATATGATACCTTATCTCTGATGTTCTGACCTCATAAACACTCATTATAGCTAAACTCTTATCAAACTGATAAGAATATGGCTCAAATGAGTGTTTATGCTGCCGCTTCTGGAAGAAAGCAGCCATGTTTTTTAAAAGGGGTAGTTTTGTTTAGCAATTTCACATTTCAGTCATTTGGTCAGTGATTTCCATCAGTGATTGTGAACCTAAACCAGATGTGGATCAAAAACACAACAGGAGCATTATACCTTATCTCTGTGCAGGTTCCACTCCTGGTTTTGAGTCACAATCACTGACCAAATCATTGAAGTGTGAACTACACCTACATCTGAGGTGCGGTAAGGCTTGTAAATGTCGTGTAGACATAACATAATCAGTGACCTTGCCTCTGAGGGCGGTGTTCTGCTCCTTATGTTGGACCCTGCCCTATATATGTGATGTCAGCAATGATGCTGTGTAAGGGTGGGGTTTTTCCAGCAGGACTTCAAGCAAGCTTGGATCCAGGGCTGCCATCAGAGATTTCAGGGTTCTGTACAGGCAAATCGGGTGCTCCTCTCCCATTTGTATTCACATTGTTTACCAGTCACTGTAAATAATATGTTCACTATATTTTATGGGTTATTATGATAACAGAGATACCAAATATTGTTTTGTGATATATATGAAAAAGTAAAACAATAAGGTATAAAAAATCCCATCTTTTCTATAGCAGACTTGGTAAGGCAGCTGTTCACTGTACAGGCAGTCCAGGGTTCATATCTCACTGAAACCTGTAATTTTTATAGAAAAGGTTATAGCATAACATTGAATTTTTACTTTACAGCTTTTAAAAGTTACATTTTTCTGCAAATGCGTTGTTACAAAAAAATAGCAAAGCAAAAGCCATTAAAGTTTTTGTAACATTCTTAGCATGAAACATCACTAAACAGTATTTGGTATCCCTATAATTATAATAAGTTTTTACTTTCATTTTAGTAACATAGTATTTATTTAGTGTTATGTCTGTGAAGAAAATTGCTTTTTAAGCACAGAAAATTCAGCCCTCCCAACAGAGCAGGGCTGTAATTTAATGGTAACTATTCTGCCTGACATACAGAAGGTCTGGAGTTCAAATCCTGATAAAGACTCATTTAGTAAAGGTCTATGTACAGGAAGAGGGCCCATCTCACAACTCACATCCAACACAGCTTCATTAGTATTCACTGCTCTGAAGTGAATACTAATGAGGCTGCCGACCCAGCTTGGATTTGTGATGTTCCAGCTGCGAGGGAAAGGAGAGGCAGAGACCTGATGCTACAGACATTCCCTGTAAGTTTTGGGCTAGGATATAAACAAGGGTGCGGGTCATAGATCACAATTGTAGAAAAATAGAGCGGCACTCACCCAGTCCGTACATGAAACTTCTTTATTGATCCATGACACGAATACAGGATCGGAGTTACTTCGGCATCAGGGGGGAGACACGTGAAGTATTGCGGTAGAACAGCACTCAAAACGTCATCATCGACATATAATGTAGTAAGGTTGACTGCTGGTGATTTTGTGTGTAACTAGAAAACCCCATACACACAGAAAATCCAGAAGCATAAACCTTTAAGACCTCTATGAGAGAATACATCCATAAAATGAGGTGCGTAGGAGCACTGCACAATTTTTTTTCTCATGGATTTTTTGAGAAAAAAATGTATGCTTATTACCACTTTGTTCATGTTTAGTCTATAGGCAGACATCTTGACAGCTAGTTTCCATCTACCAGTTTAGGGCGTATAATGGTCATATATAGTACCTTTTTCTGAAAAGTTACCTAGTAATACAAATATGTATAGCATATGTTCAGTGGTGCTGATTGTTGACTGGAATGGCTATCCTTAGGATGTGTCAAATTCTGTATGACAGCAGCAGAGGTGTACATTCACTGGCTTAAAGGGGTTGTCCAGGATTAGGAAAACATGGCTGCCTTCTTCCAAAAACATCACCACGCCTGTTCATAGGTCGTGTGCAGTATTGTCCCTAAGCCTCATTCACGCCAGTGGAGCTGAGATGCAATACCAGCCACACCCTATGCACAGGTGTACTGCTGTTTCTGGAAGAAAGCAGCCAAGCAGCTATGTTTTTCTAATCCTGGACAAGTTCCTATCAGAATCTTATAGATGTCCTTATTAAAGTATATCCCAACACAGGTTCATTACTTCTTTACACTATATATATATATACACTTTATATAAGATATGGGTAGCCTTTAAAGTAATTTAATATTTACATATGAAATGTTCTCTAAATTTTAGTTCCAGTGACATGTCTGACAACAGCACAAAAGATTTCACAACAAATTGCTATGTAAGTATGTACACAATTAAAGAATCTCTGGGGGTCATTTATCATTCTGAAATACGCCTAAACTAAGTGTGTTTCAGGTGCATATTGGGGCGCAACAGCTATTTGTGCTGCAATCTGCAACTTTGCCCCGATTATGCCAGGTCAAAAATTGGGGGCGTGCCATGAGCAGAGAAGGGGGCAGATCCACCTCCGGCCTAGGGCTTTATTATGACCGGCATCTAAAACGTCAGTCTTAATAAATGTGCCCCTAAGGTTTTTCTAGGCTGCTTTTTGACAATCAAAATAGCATTACATGCTGCACCATTCCATGCAGTATTAAAATGGAAACCTGATAAACTACTGTAAAGTATAGGGATCATGCACACGGCTGTAATTTTCATTTTAATGGGACTGCAAAGGATGCTGACAGCGCACAGTGTGCTGTCCTCATCCGCATGTCCATTCCACGGCCCCGCAAAAAAATAGAATATGGCCTATTCTTGTCTGTTTTGTGGACAAGGATACAACATTACACAGATAGAAAGGTAAGGGTTAACACATCTACCTGAGTTGGGAGATATGTATTTATACTGACAGCAAGAGTGATCATTTTTATTGTTCATATCATAATTACATTCACAGTATTAATTCTAAGATATATTTGTTGTATGTTTGGTTGTATATTTTAGAGTTCAGTGCCCGCCGGGATGTTTAATGCCTTCAGGAGAAGTGTGGGGAACTGATGTATACACAGAAGTAAGATACCGAAATATGATTATGCTTTGGATGGCTTTTAAGTATCTGATGATAAAAATAACAAATAGAAAATAAAATTTATACTCAAAAATTTTGGTGGTGTTTTATGCAGAATTCATCTATCTGTCAAGCTGCCATTCATTCAGGTGTAATCAACAATAATGGTGGAATGGCGCTTCTAAAAAAAAGTCCTGGTCAAAGCTGGTATGAAGAATCCACAAGGAATGGAATCATCTCAAAAACATTTGGTCCCTGGACAAGGTCCTTTGTACTGACTCCATTTCAAGTAAATATTGGCATCAAAATACCGAAAGGTAATTTATGTTACTATAAATATTTAAAGTATAAACAATAATACAACTAATGTTCACAATATGAAGATCAGTGAGCCAACCCCTTGCACACTTGTGAGCTCCATGTGCCCCTAAGACAATTGCTAATACTGCCTCATAAGCAGTTAGGGTTCACATATGGCACATGTGTTACAGAATACCTCTACTGCAGAAATCTGATCACAGATTTCAGCTAGCAAAATTCACACCAAGCTCCACAGCAAATTGTTGCACAATTTAAGTGAGTAGGATTATATAAAGCCCGGTTCACATGCAGCAGATTGCAGACATGCTGTAGATTTTTATATCAGTGTTAGGGTACGGCCACAAAGTCAATCAGGGAAGAAAGTATACAGAATAGATATGACCTACTTTATTGGTGTTGAATGGAGTGGTAGAATAGCAAAAGGGTAACAAAATGATAACATGTTCCTCAAACAATAGATTTTTATACCCAGGATGACATAGGCATATCTTAAGCATAGTTTAAAATGCTTTAAAGTCTACTGTAGAACATAGACGTCAATAGCTCTCACACATGGTATCGTCGATACATTATTATTCATTAGTATGAAAACATTAAAACATTGGGATTCTTGGTTGCCTGCTGGGCTCTCTAACTGTAAACATCCAGTTTGACAAATTGTCACATGATTCATTGCAGTGATTGGAAGTGTAAGGCGCGAATATTTGAATTGCGAATTTTAATCGCAAATATCGCAACTTCGAGAATTCACGAATACTTAGAATACAGTGATATATATTCGTATTTTTGAATATTCTACTTTTTTTTTTATCAGTAACCTCCCTTTTTGCTTGCTTGAGAAGGCTGCAATGTCTTGTCTGAGCTTAGCAACATCCCTAGGAACTAAAAGGAAAGTTGCCTACCCCTTTAGTATATAAGAACCTCCCAAGCAGCCATTTTCTACAGCTTATTACAGTTCTGAGAGAGACAGCAGTGTCATTGTTCTGCTCTGTGCTTTGCTGTGTCACATTACACTAGATCAGTGCTTCTCAATTATTTTCTGTCATGCCCCCCCTAGGAAGAAGAAAACATTTTGCGCCCCCCGCGTGACTGTAAATAGTATCATTTGTCTATAAAAGTGTTATAAGTACACCAATCTCCCCACAGGTGAGGGCCATTAACCCCCCCCCCCAAATCATGTGCAGGCTCCATTAACCCCCCCCCCAAATCATGTGCAGGCTCCATTAACCCCCCCCCCCAATCATATGCAGGCTCCATTAACCCCCCTCCCCAATCATGTGCAGGCTACATTAACCCCCTCCCCCCAAATCATGTGCAGGCTCTCTTCCCCCAAATTATGTGCAGGCTCTCCCCCCCCCCCAATAGGGTCCAGGGTTCCCCCATCCACACACCCACCCAATACTTACCTCCCTGGAAGCGCTGGATGCAGGCCTCTTCCGGCCTGTGTCCTGCTCTGCACTCTGCTCAGGTGGCGCGATGATGTCATTGCGCCGCCTGAACCGCTCTGATAGGCTGCCGGCACAAGGCCCGCAGCCTATCAGAGGAGCAGGGGAGGGAGACGCCTCTCCCTGCCGCACAGCACAGCGATCAGTATCGCTGTCCAGAGGACGGCGATACAGATCACTATGGAGATGAACGCTTCCACAGTGGAAGAGTTCATCTCCTGTCACCTGGAGCCCCCCTTTACGAAGCCTCGCGCCCCTCATGGGGGGTGCGCCCCACTATTTGAGAAACGCTGCATTAGATAGTTAGCTTATATATATATATAATACAGATAGTTAGTGGGAGATAGTCAGTGTAGGTTAGATTGTGATATAGTGGAGCTGTGCAGGGTGTTAAGTAGTGTGATAGGTTCTGCTGTCCATAAATACATACATACATACATACATACATACTGTACATAGTGCTGTGATGTCACAAGTTCACAACAATACTTAGTGCACCAATCACTAATATGTAGTCAGACCTGCTAAAATGTGAAATTGCACGTATTGCGCAAAAATATGCGCATCATTAATTGCCTATTTGCACAATCGTGAATTTATCGGAGCACTCTATCTGCATATAAAGCTATTGCAATGTTCTGCCGTGCCAACCATTTTCTCCAGGAAACTTCTTGCAGCTTGAAAAATGTAGCTATAGTGACCCACGCCTGTATTGCGCGCACATTACGTGCATATTACATTGCCGATTTTCACAATCAAGAAAATAATTGCGAATTTGCGAATATATGACGAATATTCGACCAAATGTTTGCGAAATATCGCAAATTCGAATATTGCCCCTGCTGCTCATCACTATTGATTGGCAGCAGTGATGTCAAACTGGATGTTTACAGCCAGAGAGACCAGAAAAGCATTGCAGGCCTGGAGGAGAAGTAAGAGGGAAGTAAGCTTTCCTTTACATGTCTAACCCAGTGGTGGGGTTTCCAAAATAAAAACATTTTTGCAAAACCCCTTTTAGCATATGAATATCTATTATAGACTCTTAGGAGTCATATAACACTAACTTCTAATCTTTCTTCTTTCTTTGCTCATACCCACAAAAAGAATACATTGGTCATACAGTATCAAAACTTGACTCTTGCACCAGTGAGGTACAATCATAAATATCAACACCCTAGACTAGAAAATAACTATTTAGTTCTATTAGAAGAAATGTTTTAATTAATTAGTTGAAGTTCTACTTTCTAGCCACAACATCACATTACAGTTTAGATACTAGACACTTCTTCGCCAAACTCTTTGAGGTACAGCAATATGTATGACAATGTGTGTGTAAATTATACAGTGTAGAGCAGTGTATGCATAAAGTATATAGTATAAAACAGTGTGTATGTAAAGTATAAAGTATACGGCAATGTGTGTAAAGTATACAGTGTAGAGCAGTGTATGTATAAAGTATTCAGTGTAGAGCAATATGTGTAGGGTATACAATGTAGGGCCATATATATGCAAAATATACAATGGACAGCAGTGTGTGTAAAGTATACAATGCAAGGCTTTTTGTATAAAGATTACAGTGTAGATCTGTATAAAGTAGTGTATGCAGTGTAGAGCTGTGTGTGTGTGTAAAGTATATAGTATAGAGCAGTGTGTATATAAAATATACAGTATAGAGCAGTGTGAGTAAACAGTATAGAGCTTTGTGTGTGCATAAAGTATACAATATAGAGCAGTGTAGCGAGTGTCTGTGTGTGGAAGGTATACAGTAAAGAGCAGTGTGTGTATAAAATATACAGTACAGAGCAGTGTTCATAAAGTATACAGTATAGAGCAATGTGTGCAAAGTATACAGTACAGGGCAGTGGCATGCCAAAGTGGGGGCAGGAGGGGGCACGGTCTGTCCCGGGTGCCCTCTCTCAGGTAGGTGCCAGAAGCAATGAGTGCTTCCATCAATACAGATGGAAGTGCTCATTGCTGGAGCGTTGGAGATCTGTAGTCATGTCACGCACTGACTGCCCAGTTCCCCGTGCTCCTTCCCTTCTTCAGGCCAGCGCACTGAATGGTTAAGCAGGCACATCTGTTCTCTACTACACCATTCAGCCTGCAGGCACAGATCACATGGCTGACCTGTGTGGAAGGAGCCTGCAGCCAGGTAATCTGCCTGTGCTCCTCCCACACAGTGCTGCAGAGCAATCTGTGTCTGCAGGGGAGAGCTGATTTTGAACGGTAAAAGGTGAGTAGTTACTGTTTTTTAGTTTTATTAACACAGAGGGGGCACAGGGGGCTTTACTACTGTAAAGGGGGCACAATAATCATTACTACTATGAAGGGGCACAAAGGGCATTTCTACTATTAAGGGGGCACAATAGGCATTACTACTTTGAATGGGGTACAGAGGGTATTATTACTATTAAGGTGTTACAATTGGTATTACTACTATGAAGAGGTCATAGAGGGCATTACTACTGTGAAGGGGGCACAGAGGACATTACTACTGTGAAGGGGGCACAGAGATAATTACTACTGTGAAGGGGGCATAGAGGGCATTATTACTATGAAGGAGGTACAGTGGGCATTACTACTATGAAGGGGGCACAATGGACATCATTACTATGAAGGGGGCACAGAGGGAATTACTACTATGAAGGGGGCATAATAGGCATTATTACTATAAAGGGGGCACAATGGGCATTACTACAATGAAGGGGGCACAGAGGGCATTACTATTGTGAAAGGGGGCAAAGAGGGCATTACTACTGTGAAAGGGAACAGAGGGCATTACTACTGTAAAGGGTGCACAGAGGGCATTACTACTGTTAAGGGGGGAAATAGGGCATTATTACTATGAAGGATGCACAATGGGTATTACTACTATTAAGGGGACACGATGGGCATTATTACAATGATGGTAGCACAGAGGGCATTTCTACTATGAAGAGGGCACAATGGACATTCCTACTGTGAAGGGGGCACAGAGGGCTTTACTATTGTGAAGGGGGCACAGAGGGCCTTACTACTTAAATGGGGCATAGAGGGCATTACTCTTGTGAAGGGGCATATTATGGGGCACAGAGTGGGTCTTACTACTATAAAGGGGCAAAATGGGCAATACTACTGGGAGGGGGCAAAGAGGGAATTACTACTGTTAAGGGTGCATAAAGGGTTTTACTATTGTGAAGGGGACACATAGGGCATTACTACTGTGAAGGAGCAAAACTGTTTTAAGGCACAAAGTGGGCATTACTACTGTAAAGGGGGCACAATGGGCATTACTACTGTGAACAGAGGGCATTAATACTGAAAGGGAGCACAGAGGGCATTACTCCTGTGAAGGGCATAACTGTTATGGGGCACACAGTGGGCATTACTACTATGAAGAGGCAAAATGGGCATTACTACTGTGAAGGTGGCATAACTGTTGTAGGGCCACAGTGAGAGCCAGGGGCGTTGCTAGGGTCTCAAAAGATCCAGGGCCCAAGCCCCAGTGCATATGGCCCAATTTTCTAAGTCGACCCCCTCCCGGCACACTGTAGCACTAAAGACATTTAAATGTACTTGCTATACAGCTATATAGCAGCACATACCTCTCACAGTGTCTGCCAGGTGATGTCTCCTCTGATGTAGATCTTTTTTGTCATTATCTTCTCCTTTTGGTCCGGAAAACTTCTTTCAGCTGTGCCTCATCTCTGCAGAGTTTGACACACAGACATCTTACCTTCCTCACTTTTCAATCATCACCCCCAACCTGGAGTCTCAATAGTTTTATCCTGCTGCTCCCTGTGCTCCCCAATACCCCCAAGTACTATCTGAAGAAAAATTAGTGCCATAAAGATAGTTCCCCTCATAGTAATAGTGCTCCTTAAAGTCCCACCAATAGTTATTCCCTTCTAGATTGCTCTCATTAGTAATACTGCCCCCTACAGTGCCCCAACAGTGATAATACTCCATTAGTATTCCACTGCCCTCCAGTATTAATAATGCCTTCATAGAACCCGCAGTAGAAAAAAGGCTCCCCCTTCCCATTGTTCCCCAGTGGTGATAAAGCCCTCTACAGACCCCTCAGTAGTAATAAGGCCCCCCCCCCCATAGTGCTTTTAGTAGAAATACGGAGTATCTACAAGTCACTTCCATAGAGCCCCCAGTCGGATATTACAGCCCCCAGTCGGATATTAAGTAAGCCAGCACCTCATCTGCAGACAACTGTTTCAGGGTGATTGCCCCTCATTAGTGCAGAGCAGATAGTACTGGCTTAACTGGGTGAGAGGCCTAAGTCAAGGCCTATTTAAAGATTTGAAGACTGACTAGGATAGCTGCCTTACATCTGGTGGAATTAGAAGCCGAAGCGATTATTTGCATCCCTTACTTCATAGAATTCTCACACCGATTAAGGCACTCTCTCCCCAAGGAGAGATAGTACCCCCTCCCCGCCCCCCCCCCCCCCCCCAAATTCTGGCTTCCAAAGCACACTGTGTATAAAGTAGTCAGACAGCGGTGGCCATTTTGTGGACATGCAAACGTTTTTTAAAAAGATTGGACCAGCTAAGGTTACTTTACTTTGGCTATATGTATATTCAGATCTTGATCTTGGAATAGATAGATGGTCACTGTAAGGCAGTCATTAAAGTGGTTTTCCATTTTTTTTAAGACGCGCTACTGCTGATCCGAAGCTGCTCAAGGTCAGCTGCTAAAGGCACTAGTGGTTGGCTGTGAGAGGCATTCCTGGTATTTCTGGTGTATGGAGCTGAGACAGGAAGTGGAGGAACAGCATCAGAAATTCAGTGGTGCGGATGTATCTCCAGCTTTTAATACTGTTTTATTTTATTTCCTTTCTATAGTTAAAATTCAATGTACCACTTCTGCAAAGGTTATAACTGAGCCAGTGACAGAGTAAGTAAGACCTTAATGTCTAACTCCACACATACCATGTGACAAAAATTACAGTGACATGTGCAAAGTAACCTAACCAATAGTTGGTGTTAATGGCATGATAAAAGGCAAGTTGTTTGTTGAAACAATTTAAATCATTATATTCAGTATTTTTAAACCATTCCAGCCTCAGTGGTATACTTTTTATTTGTGCTCATCCTTGTATAACGATGCATTTTATATGTTACATGTTTATTTTTGCCAATTTTTGGATAATTAGGTCAGGGGTGGCTTTATAACAATTTAACAATGACTGATTGGGTCATAAGTATTTTAGGGGGAAGAAAATGATGTGGATGTTTTACATTTTCATGCTTTTTTCTTAATTTTTTTTGTTTGTCTCTCAAAGGTAAAAAAAAGACCATTTTGAGCATTATATATATTTATATATATAAATATATGTACATATATATATATTGTAACACCTCTGTTATCCCTGTCCTCTCAGCTTAGACGGTCGGCACACTTCAAGAAGCCATTTCAACACCATAGATTTAGGGGTTCCAATGGCCACAAGCAGCTTTATTATCGTTATTACAGCACTCAGTGTACGTTCAAACACAGCATAATAAACAAAGGGGGTCATTTATGAAGCTAAAATACGCCTATATTAGGCGTATTTCATACGCAGATTGCGCCGCAGTCTATGACTTTTCCCCGCTCACCAGTTCTAAAAAAGTGGGCATGGTGTTGGTGCTTCAAGCGTAGAAAAAGGTCTAAATGTAAGACAGCTAGGAAGCTGTCTTACAGTTAGAAGCAGCGTTAGATCCGCCGAAGTTATGAAGAGGCCTGTGCCTGTGTCTAAACCATCCGTCTTAATAAATGCTCCCCATTTGGCCACTAGCTGCACAGTAGTTTCCCTCACTAGCAGGACCACTCAGTTTCTTAAAACTCAAATTACAGTCTATACTACAAATGTGATCAGAGGGTCCTAGCTCCCACAGCCTGCTTCTGCCCCCGACTGGAAGCCCTGCTGAAGGAGTTCAGCCCAAATTTTAGTGAGCTCCTCAGCTGGCTGTTAATTACACCTCATTAACAGCCTAGCTGATGTAGGGCTCATTCACATGCCTGTAGCTGTTTTTGCGCTCTGCAGAACACAGGTAAGGGCCATGTGTGCTCAGCATTTTGCGGAATGGAACTTCCGGCACTCTATAGAACAGTCCTATCCTTGTCCGTAATATGGACAAGAATAGTATATGTTCTGGTTTTTTCACAGGTATCGTGGAATGGACATACGGATGCAAAAAATGCGTATCGGAAGCGGAAAAAAATATTTTTGTGTGCATAAACCCAGAGAGGGAAAACCATATTTTCCCAGACTTTCTTGCTCTCACCCAGCTTCCTCTGGGTGAGATACACCATTTTACTGACCCCAATATCCCACTCTGGCAGCTCCACTACCACTATACTATATATATATAGCTATCCAGAGAGGAACAGCAGCACAGCAAACAAAGCAGTCGGGTGCAAATCCACAAAATCGCTGGCAAGGCGATCCCAGTAGTATATTTACCAAAGATGAGGCAGCACTACAAGTGGCGGTGAATAGTGAACCCTCTTTATTAACCCACAAAGCGACGTTTCAGCTTGAAAAAGACTGCAATGAGCAGTTGAAACGTCGCTTTGTGGGTTAATAAAGAGGGTTCACTATTCACCGCCACTTGGAGTGCTGCCTCGTCTTTGGTAAATATATATATATATATATATATATATATACAGTATATATATATATACGGTATATATATATATATATATATATAATGACACCTGCACTACTCGGTATATATTCAGTGAGCAGTCATTAAAGGGCTTCTGTCGCCAGAATTACTTACTGAAGTGAAACAGGCGGACCTGTGACATGTCCACAGTTAAGCAGAGGCTAGTTTTGTTTCCATCTTCATCTTTTAATATATGCATATGAAACCCTAGAAGCAATGGGGGTGTTGTCGTTACTCTTAGAGGCTCCATTCCCCCGCTGTTGGGACGCCCCCTGTACTTTGATTGACAGGGCCAGGCAGTGTAAACATCGTCTTGTCTGGCCCTGACTTCTCCTAGTCTTGTCCTAGTCTTCTCCAAGGCTTCAGTACTTGGTGCAAGCACAGTGCAGGAGGCTTGCCAGTAGTTCTCCTCTGTACTGCGCCTTCCTTGTACTGAAGTGCACAGCAAAGGCGCAAGACTAGGAAAAGTCAGACGTGATGATGTTTACACTGCCTGGCCCTGCCAATCAAAGTGCAGAGGATGTGGCCAGCAGCAGGGAGAATGGAGCTTCTAGAAGTAACAAGAACATATATTAACATTTTCTCAGAAATAAAGCCATAGATGTGGATGAGACCAAGACTGTTAGCTTCTGATGACCTGCGCGCATGTCTCAGGTCAGCTGTTTCACTACAATTAGGGCTTATGCACACGGCCGTTGTTCAGCTGTTCCGTGCATTGGGGGCTGTAATTTGCGATCCCCGATGCATGGGCACTATCTGTGTATCTGCCGCAACGGATCCAGACCCATTCAACCTAAATGGGTGCGTGATCTGTCCGCACCTCAAAAAATAGAACATTCCGTACTGCTTTTGGGGTCTTGCCTCCGTTCTGCACGACCTTCCGAATTGCGGACCCATACAAGTGAATGGGTCCGCATCCATGATGTGGGGTGCACACAACGGTGCGTGTGTATTGCGTACCGGCTGTTTGCGGGCCGCAATATGGGCATGGCCGGGCAATGGCCGTGTGCATGAGCCCTTATTTTGGTGACAGAAGCCCTTTAAAACATCACTGACTTTTCAGAGAATATTTGATGTGTCTTATAGACATATCAAAAGTTGTGATATAGTGGGGTCTGAGTGCTGTCAATTCCGTCCTCAGCAATGAGTAGAGAAAGCACAACATGCGACCACTTCTCTCCCCTTGTTCTAGAAATTGGTGGCCGTCTCTGCACTAACAACTCCACTGATCAAAACTTTTGATATGTCTCTATGACATAGCAAAAGTTTTTAGAAACGTTCTGGACGCTTTACACAATTCGAATAAACAGAGTAAGTAAAAGTTATTCTTTTATGATATCCGATAGCCGCATTTAATTCCACTTTATAGAATATCCTGGAAAAATATAATTTTCCTAAAATTTTTATGATCAGAATCACTGTATTTTGCTGCAGGCGCATTTTCATTACAGATGGGGGTTTGGGGAGAATTTTATTCTTTATTGTAATTATGATTATTTTATCCATACTGTTTTTATGTAGCCAAACTTTTTTCTTTTTTCTATAGAGTGATATGCCCAATAGATTGCCACAAAACAAAAAGCATGGTGTGGGGCACAGGTGTATACAGCAGTGTAAGTTGGTATTCAATTATAATGCAAAATATGAAAGATATAAAATAATAAAGCTGAACTGTATGATATATTTATGTTTTCTTTATTATATATTTTTTTATATCATTGGAATTTAGGATTCTTCGATATGCCAAGCTGCAATTCATGAAGGAATATTTTTAGCTAAAAGTGGTGGAAATGTGATCATAGAGAAGAAGCCTGGACAGAAAATGTACAGTGCGTCCAACAGGAACGGGATTACAACAAGAAAGTTTGGTGAATCTTTGTCTTCTTTTGTAGTCAGGTCACCACTTACTACAATTACAAACACATCTGGGAAAACAGCAGGTAATTTTAAATTATTCTTTTACATATTTAGTGATCAATAATATTTAACCTCTTAAGGATGCAGTCTAAATTGGTAATGAATCCCTTCCTCACAGTGACACAACTCTGATCTAGGGCATTTAACCCCTTAGATTCTTTGGTCAGTTGAGACCACAGTACACTGATGAGCAAAAGGGTAACAATGTTTTGAAATTTTGACTTTCAGGCTCCATATCTCACCATCCACTACAGCTTCGAACATGCGACCATCATTTTTTAGACAATCATATTGGCGATATACATAAATTGGACTTGCAGCTATTTGGCATATAATTAGTTATGTAGATTCTTGTCATATAACTGCATTGTTACTGTTTTGCTCATAACCCCTTAAGGACCCACGCCGTACATGTACAGCGCAGATGTCCGTGATTTAAGGACCAGCGCCGTACATGTACGATGCGAGGATCGGGCAGGGGCAAGAGATGCGCCCGCCTTATCCACAGCAGGGGCCCAGCAGTCACTGACTGCCGGACCCCTGCTGCATGCGCCGGCATCGGTGAAATCACAGATGCCAGCATATTAACCCTTGATGTGCCGTGGTCAGCGCTGACTGCGGCACGTGCTGTGCCCATGCGGGACCTTCCTTAGGCAACAGGGCTGCCTTCCATGACAGCATGTGTAATCCAGCCCCCTAGATTTCTAGGTATTGACGCGTCCATAAGAACCTGCATATAACAATATCACATGACCTAACTCCTCAGGTGAACACCGTGATAAAAATGAAATAAAAAGTGTGTCAAAAAGGCATATTTTATCACCTTACATCACAAAAAGTGTAATACCAAGTAATCAAAAAGTCATATGCACCCTAAAATAGTACCAATCGAACCGTCATTTCATACCGAAAGAAGTGAGCCCCTACATAAGACAGTCGTAACACAGTTGTCCTAAAAATAAAAAAATAACTACAGCTTTCAGAATGTGGAGACACTAATTTTCAAAAATGCTTTATTATGTAAAACTGAAACAAACAACCAATAAAGTATACATATTTGGTATTGTCGCATCCATAACAACCTGCTCTATAAAAATACTACATGATCTAACCTGCCAGATGGACATTGTAAAAAACAAAAAATAAAAACTTTGCCAAAACAGCTATTTTTTGTTACCTTGCCTCACAAAAAGTGCAATATAGAGCAACCAAAAATCATATCTACCCTAAAGTAGTACCAACAAAACTGCCACTTTATCTCATAGTTTCCAAAATGGGGTCACGTTTTTGGAGTTTGTACTCTAGGAGTGCATCAGGGGGGCTTCAAATCGGACATGGTGTCAAAGAACCAGTCCAGCAAAATCTGCATCCAAAAACCATATGGCGTTCCTTTCCTTCTGCGCCCTGCAGTGTGCCCGTACAGCAGTTTATGACCAAACTGTTTGTAAAATCAGTTTGAAATACCTTGAGGGGTGTAGTTTCTAAAATGAGGTCACTTTTTTTGAGTTTCTACTCTAGGGGTGCATCAGGGGGTCTTCAAATGTGACATGGCAGCTTAAAATTATCCCAGTGAAATCTGCCTTCCAAAAACAATATGCAGTTCCTTTCCTTCTGCACCCTGCGTGTGCCCATACAGCAGTTTACGACCCCATATGGGATGTTTCTGTAAACTACAGAATCAGGGCCATAAATATTGAGTTTTGTTTGGCTGTTAAAGTATAACTGTCAATTTTTTTTTTTTTTTACTATTGGATTCTGGTGATTAATATTACCTTGTTGGCCCTGTTTTAATTTCTGATTGTTTAATAAATAACCCCTAAAAGCCACCTAAAAGTCCCCTGTATTGGCTATATTTACCTGAGATAAAATCAGGTTGCTATGCTCCTTCTGTCTACCAGATGAGAGGACGGAGCACGCAGCGTGCACTGGGAACTGATAGTGAGTCAGCATTGTAAGGGAATGTATAAAAAGCCAGGTTCTTCCTGACAGGAGATAACAGTGCTGGGCTGTGTGTGTGAACTTCTCCACATGCCTGTGCTTGGCAGACACTCCCTTAGCAGTTCTGGAGAATGTAAAGCTCAGGGAAGATATGGGCTGCTCAGTGTATAAATGAAAGCCTTATCTGATAAGAGGAGAACTTGTGGAAGGACTATAGGCTTCAGCCAGACCTGGGAACTTCACTGCAAGACCCCCCTATACAGAGCTGGTCTTCACTAACTTCACTGCAAGACCCCCCTATACAGAGCTGGTCTTCACTAACTTCACTGCAGGCGTCCTATGGATTAGCCTTAGGGCTGAGGGCGGCCATTTTAACAGAATAGTGAAATTGCAGTTTTATGCAGACTGGTTGCTAAGGGCTGAATCTTATTAAATAAGGGGTAAGTAAGTCTAATAGTTATTGATTCAGGTATATTATCATATTAGTAACTACATATATGAAAACTGAAATTAGGGTCTAAATGTGACAGTTATCCTTTAACCCTTGCTTTGTTAGCGGAGAAAAAAATGGATTCAAATGGAAAATCTGCCAAAAAAGTGAAATTCTGAAATTTAATCTCCATTTTCCATTAATTCTTGTGGAACACCTAAAGGGTTAAAAAGTTTGTCAAATTAATTTTGAATACCTTGAGGGGTGTAGTTTCTAAAATGAGGTCACTTTTTGGGAGTGTCTACTCTAGGGGTGCATCAGGGGGGCTTCAAATCGGACATGGCAGCTTAAAATTATCCCAGTGAAATCTGCCTTCCAAAAACCATATGGCGTTCCTTTCCTTCTGTGCCCTGCCGTGTGCCCGTTCAGAAGCTTATGACCACATATGGGGTGTTTCTGTAAACTACAGAATCAGGGCAAGAAATATTGAGTTTTGTTTGGCTGTTAACCCTTTGCTTTGTTACTGGAAAAAATTGATTAAAATGGAATATCTGCCAAAAAAGTGAAATTCAGAAATTTCATCTCCATTTTCCATTAATTCTTTTGGAACACCTAAAGGGTTAACAAAGTTTGTAAAATCAGTTTTGAATACATTGAGGGATGTAGTTTCTAAAATGGGGTCATTTTTGGGTGGTTTCTAAGCCTTCCAAAAAATAAAATGGCATTCACAAAATGACATAGTGTTGAGTTAGCAGCAGCATGGGGAGGCCACAGACTGGCAAGGTGACATAGTGTTGAGTTAGCAGCAGCATGAGTAGGCCACAGTCAGTGCAGCAAGGTTCCTGTAACACAGGCTGTACACTCCCCTATTGGACCCTGTTCTCCTTTTATAGTGTGGAAAAATCCCTCCCTATCAAATAATTTCCCTACACTCCTAATGCTCTTTCCCAGAACTTCTATTCAGCAAAATAAAAGTTTTCAAGTCTTTCCTAGCACTTTCCCTTGCGCCTGCTAATGTCTCTCCCTGCACTAAGTACACTAGAAAATGACTGAATCCAAGATGGCTGAGGCTATTTATAGGACTGTGACATCACAGGGCTGGCTTCTGATTGGCGGAATGCATGGCATTGTGGGTGATCCCTCATTCCCAGAGTTCTTTGCTCCATGTCCTAACGTGCAGCAGCCATTTTAGGAAAAAAATGTGATTCGTTACCACGAAGCGTCAGGAAATTCGGATTCGGTGCGAATTCGGATTGAATTTCACTTCGTCAAATTCGATTCGCTCATCTCTAGTTAGGTTATTGAGATTTAAATATTTATGGAATTATTATTCCATTTATCAAGGAAATACAGTTTGTAGAAGATCACACATTTTGAATCAAGCCTTTCACTGCAAGAAGTTTTTGGATATTTTGCACCTCTGATAGTCTGGACCATTTTCACACTTTTGATATGTAAACAAAAAGGCCTAAGTTTACACTTTTGACGTGTACAAAAGAAGCCTAAGTTATAATACAAAATTAAACAAATCATACTAACCCTCCTTATCAATATGCTTTCTGAAAGTAGACACCTGTCAAAATGACACTTAGCACTTTATATACACAGGCACCGTCAGCAGATTTGTGTTAAAGTGCTATTTTTCTTAAAATTAACATTACTTTTTATGTTAAATGCTAAAAGCGTGACCCAAGCCGCACATTCATACTACTTAAGCCTATATGTACATGCACTTATCTTCATGAAATTCATCAGACCTAGAACCTCCAAAAATCTGGTTTTGAGCTTTGAAGTTTAAAAAATATACAGCAATTACACATATTAAATGAAGTGCACCCCTAAACCTCATATATTGCATGGAAGCATACAAACCTCACCATAGCAATTGTCTTGATTGGCTAGTGACAGCAATATTCCCCTTCATGTAACTTTGTGGCATATTGGAAATATTTAAAAAGAAAAACTTACCTTGCATCTAAAAATCATATATAAGCAGATGTGTTCACTGAAAAAAAAACTACAAATAATCAAGATGTTCAAAGCTCATGTATTCTACATTTTTATATGAACAAGAGCATGAGCTCTCAAAAACACTGAAAAAGGGCCATACAATATGTGGTCATCAAGATATGGAAGCAACGTACCTTGTTCTCTGCTTTCTAAAGGGAAAAACGTTTGACTATTAACCCCTTAGTGACCACTGATGCGTGTTTTTACGGCGGGCACTAAGGGGCCTTAGGCTGGGCCTCTGCTTTTTTACCGCGGCCCAGTCTAAGCGCTGCACGGGTCCCCCGGAGAGCCGTGGCCCTGCCCTAACAGCCCGGACCAGCAGGAGTGTCAATCCGGGCTGTTTAGCACTTTACATGTCGCGGGAAATGTCGCCCACCACATGTAAAGCAGTGACAGATCGGCATCCCGCAAATGCGATCGCGGGGTGCCCATCTGTATGAAGGTTATCTGGCATCTGTTGTGGGCCCCGGTCCAGACTGTCGTCATTTCCTCTCTGGCGCAGCCTGCTGGTCAATGTTAAAATAGCATTGCTAATAAAATGGAATGCATTATAGAGATAATGAATTGCATTTTAAAAGCAATCAAAATACTGTCTGTTATATTCCCCTTGTGGGACTATTAATTGCTAAAAAAATAAATAAAATACATTTATTAAATGGAAAAAATTCCATAAAAAATAACACTTTTGTTCCATTGAAAATACGCTTTTCAATAAAAAAAAATTGCCAAAAAAATCTCCCCCGTATATTTGATATTGCCGCATCTTTAACAACCCAGACTACATAAATATCACATATATTATCCCCTATGGTGAACGCCTTAAAAGAAAGGAAAAAAAAAAAGAATTGCTAATTTATTCTTAGTTGCCACGAAAAAACGTAATAACAAGTGATAAAAAATTAAAGCAATTAACAATACAAGTTATCCCACAAAAATCAAGCCCTCACGCAACTTCATAGAAAGAAAAATAAGTTATGGGCAATGTAAAAACATTTTTTTATTTAAAAAAAAATGTATTGCAAAAAATTTGTAAAAACCTAAAAAAAACTGTATGTATTTGGTATCACTGTAATTGTACTGACCCAGAGAATAAAGATATTATGTTATTTATACCGGAAAATGAACTCCGTAAAATTTATAATGTAAAACGTCAGTGGCAGTATTGCTGTTTTTCCCATCTCCCTCCCAGAAAGCGTTAATAAAAGTTAATCAGAAAGTTTTGTGAACCCCAAAATGGCCCAATTAAAAACTGCAACTTGTCCTGCAAAAAACAAGTCCTCATAAAGCTATATAGACGGAATAAAAAAATTATAGCTCTAGGAACGCGACGATGAAAAAAACAAGAAAAACACTTGGTCAGTAAGGCCCAAAACAGGCTGGTCACTAAGGTGTTAAATCATGTGAACCACTGCATCAACCAACCAGTTTGACTTTGAACTAGACCTAAGGTTGTTATCCTAGTAAGTCCCCTAGTAGTCATCCTTTAATCCCTATACAGGGATCTGGACATTGCTGCAGCGAAATCACCAGGCCGCTACCTCTTGGAACTGTTCCAGTTTGGTTGGCACCTGACTCACAAGGGTAATAAATGCCCTGTGTAAGGGTCAAGTAATGGGCAGAGGAGGGTACATGGCGCGGTGCCCATTGGACAGTTTTGGGCACAGTGTTAGGGCTAGGATTCATCACAGAAGAAAAGAGGCGCTAAAACTTATACTTTTATTAGTTGCTATTAAAAAGTAAGTAAGGGGATGTAATATCTAAAACCCAAAACCAACATACAAGAGGTTTTAGCCGAGTGGATGTGTATATAGAGGGGCAGTGGTGCCTCTGAAATAGAACTACAATCACTCAGGCTACAGCTCTGAAAACGGCAATTTGTGCCACAAACAAGCCACACAGCAGTGCGGTATATGCCAAGTTGTAATGGTTAATGTCCGTTACCATCCATTGGCATATATGTGCATTGCACACAACAGGGGAACAATAGTGCTAAGGGTCTATGGGCTGGTCAATAATGCCTCTGGCTGATATACACCATCAGCTAATCAGGAGGAGACCACTGTATTGAATCTAAAGGGGTTAATAGGCATAACAGCCGAAACCAATGACCCTCAAGCCCAATTACTACCCTAACTATTGTCCCAAACTGACTAGCTCTCCCTCATCTAACGTCTATCTAGTGCTCAACGCCTTTCATCATAGAATCATCAGGAGCAGCAATTGATTACAGATAGAGATGCTAGGCACAACAACGTTGCCACACTGGTATTGTGTGGCGGCATCTCCCGTACTATGACGGCTGTGAAGCGGCCGCTCAACGCACCGATATAAGTAGGGGTTATTGACACAAGGCGCAAGGCCACTTGGAGCAGAGCGAGGCGGAGCTACCACACGGAGACTAGCCAGCCTCACAATGACATCACAGGATAAGCCACCCACCTCTCATTTTGAAGAACAGTAAGGTAGGGACTGGATTCTGCAGCCTAACTACAAACTGGAGACAAAATCTATGCAGGGGACAGTAACAGACAGGGAGGAAAAGAAGATCAAAAAATGCGCGATGATCGCAAGGCTTCGCAATGGTCGCAAAAAAAAGGACAAGTACAGCGCTATAACCAGCTGACAATGTATGTACAGGTAGTAGATGTTATTCATATGTACTGGGCAAGCAAGTTATGTTATGCATATGGTATGCATATGAGATATGGTCATTCAGACCAGCAGGATGAACAGTACCCAGCCTGAAGGTCCACTGCGCCTCCTTTTGAAGGACACACTGATCAAAATTGCCTCCCCTTGGGGAGGGTCTCACAATTTCAATTACATGAAAGGCAATGGACCGCACACCTCCTAAATGAAGTGCGTTGATATGTCATGCACCGAGGGTATCAGCATTCTTCCTGATATTGCTCAAATGTTTGCCAGCGAAATTCTCGGGTGGTCTTGCCCACATATTGTAACCCACATATATAGGTGGCCAGGTAGACCAAACCCGAGGACCTGCAGTTCACAAAGCATCTAATTTGATAACGCTTGAAAGTAGTGGTACTGGTGAATGAAGATCCCAATTTAATAGAGTGGCATGCTATGCATCCATTACAATGAAAAGTACCCACACTGGAGCTCAGCTAATAAGCCAAGTGCTAGGATGCGATAATTTAAAGAAGCTGTGGACCAATCGGTCCTTTAAGTTGCTCACGGAGTTTTCAATGTCAGGATCCATCTTAAAGATACCCCAGTGCTTACGCAATATGTTAGTGACCGGGCCATTCGCAGCATCAAATGTTGCTATTAGGCAGATCTGTTCATCGCTTTGTTGTCTACTTCTAGGGTTAAGAAAAGACTCCCGTGTGCATGCTAAGGAGTGATGCCAGAACCCTGTGAGGATAGCCACATCTCAGGAATCTGTTTCCTAAGTCTCTAGCTTTGGTCTGAAAAATCTTAGATAGAGGAGCAGTTGCGACAAACCCGGAGATATTGTCCCCTAGGTATCCCTTTTTTCAAGGGAAGGGGATGACAGATTTCCCAGTGTAAGAGGCTGTGGGTCGCTGTTGATTGCTGTTGGTCGCAGTTTTCTTACGATGTAAGCTAGTGTATATCTGTCCCTTTGCTGCTTTGAAAATCTGGAGATTCAAGAAAGTAATCTTAGCTGAATTGATCTCAGATGTAAAGTAGAGACTATATTTATTAATGTTTAAGGCCTTGACAAATTTGCAAAATTCCAGCTCGGATCCTGTCCAAAAAATCAGGACATCATCAATGAACCTGCACCACATTGAGACATGAGAGGACCATATCACAAGTTCATCTCCTAAAACCCCCTCTCTTTCCCACCAGCCCAGGTATAAGTTGGCATAAGATGGTGCACATGGGCTTCCCATGGCCACACCGCTGAGCTGGTGGTAAAAGCGATGGTTAAAGAGAAAAACATTGTGATGTGATATGAATTTCACAAGGCTGATCACAAATTCATTATGCGGCCAAAATTCTCTACCACGTTCTTGCAGGAAGTAGCGTACTGCATTGATTCCCCCCTCATGAGGGATAGAACTGTAGAGCCTCAATGTCAAAACTGGCCAGTAGGGTATTGCCATTAACCTGGAGGCCATCAAGTTTATTAACAATTTCCGTTGAATTCCTAACATAAGAGAGCAAGGATAGAATGAACGGTTTGAGAATGACCTCTACATAATTACTAAGCTGATGTGTCAGGCTATTCGTACCAGAGATAATCGGTCTGCCTTTAAGGGGGTTCAACTATTTATGCACCTTAGACAAGCTATAGAGCAGCAGGACTGAGGAGACTTTTTAGTTCAAGTAAGTATTGTTCAGTGGGATTTCCCAGTAATAAACCGTTCCAGTTTCTGTCCTTCAAAATATCAAGGCACATACTAAGGTATTGATTCTGCCCCAACACTACAATATTACTTCCTTTGTCAGCTGCCTTTATTACTATAGATGTGTCCTTTTCAGGAGATAACAAACCCTCTAATTCTTCCTTGGTTATGTTGTTTCTGGCTTCATCTAATTGTCTAAGATCATCAATGACCAGATTCAGAAACACATCCACAGGGATGGTATTGTTAATAGGAGGGCTGGATAGGGAACATTTTTTTCTAGAGGTATATGGTCCCTCACTCATTCTCACACATAAGGTCCACCAAATTCCTCATATCCCCTAAGTCGGCAACATCAATGCCGAGCTCGGCACATTGGCGCTTGTCATGGTTCATAAAGAACTTTTTCCATTTAAGTTTCCTCCCGAAAAGGTTAAGGTCTTTAACCCAGCTGAACAAATCAAATGCATGAGTTGGAACAAACGATAGGCCCATTTTAAGGATGTTGGATTCTACTACTGTAAGTGCCCTATCCGATAAATTAATTATCTGTAATTCATCAGATGAAGCAACGGATGGTGGTGTTGCTGCTGGGCACATACTAAGGGGTCCTTTCTCTCATTCAACAAGTACATTGAGATAGGAGCTCCCTGGCCTAAAAAATTCCCTGGTTAGGGTTGGATAAAAATTTGGTAGAAATTCTCATTGGTAAAAATAGTATTACTGCCTTATGGGGATAGTCATATTTATATATATATATATATATATATATATATATATATATACATATATATATATATATTTACACATAGATTATATTACTTTACAGCTTTCCAATAGATGAATATCCAAAATGTTTGGGACCTGTATACTCTTATTGGTGCCCAAAGTTGTTTCAATATTAGGACAATGTGTCAGCATATGTCTTGTTTTGAACACTAAAATTAATAGCATGGTGCTGGCTGTCTAATTCAGTCCCATCTATGAGTGAATATTTCAGACTACCAGATTTGGGAGTTTCAACTCCCTTGGAAAATTCCAAACCTTTTAAATGGTATGGGGTAAATTAATAAGTTGAAGAAACACTGGAGAAAGTTTACTAAAAATGTGTAAGTCTTTAGATTTAGACAGAGCAAACAGAGTAGATAGTGTAAAGACACACCAAATTTATAACAGTAGCTGATGCTATTTTATAAATTGGGTGCACCATTAGACTGTCTAGACTAAGTTTATTCCAACCATTAATTGGCTTATTTGTGCCAGAATTTTGTGACAAAATTCAGATGAAATTGTGGTACATGGGGTTACATCTTAAGCCGTGCCCCCTCTTTTGGTAAATCACATCCAATTTCTGTCACACTGATTGTTGCGCACAAAGAAAAATGTGTCTACACCCCTTAAAAAATGTGGTGCAGACGTGGACACTAGAAATTTTGGTCAATATGGGCCAAAATTTTGTCGCATTTGCAGTAGTAAATCTGCCCATTGCTTTTCGTAGTGCTGAAGCTTTCTAGGATGATATTTTCTTACTTATAATTTTCTCCCAATGGGGAAAGGGTTTGGACGAAGTGTTAGGGTCCATTCACACGTCCGCAATTCTGTTCCACATTTGGGAACAGAATTGCGGACCCATTAATTTCAATAGGGACAGACGATGTCCCGGCCGGGTCCGCAATTGCGGATCCGCTCTTCCGGGTTCGCAATCGCGTTCCCGAAAAAAATAGAACATGTCCTATTCTTGTCCGCAATTGCGGACAAGAAAAGGCATTTTCTATGAGAGTGCCGGCGATGTGTGGTCCGCAAATTGCGGAACGCACATCGCCGATGTCTGTGTTTTGCGGATCCGTGTGAATGGACCCAGAGTGGATTAGGGATGAGCTAACCCAGTGAATTTCGAGTTCGCCAGGTTCGGGACCCCATTAAAGTCAATAGAAAGATCTTCTATCTTCATTCAGCAGAAAGAAGAGGATACCGGCTGCGTGATCAAGTGGATGAGGTGAGTTTTTTTATTATTTTTAATCCCCCAATGGCCATTTTATTTAGCATTCTATCTTAAGAAAATCACCTGAACTCCGTACCCGAACCCGAACTTCAGTGAAAAAGTCCAGGTTCGGATCCGGGTACCCGAACTCGCAAAGTTAGGTATGAACCCGAACTTTGCAGTTTGGGTTCGCTCAACCCTAAAGTGGATGGGAAATTTGATTTATAGTTGTGTTCTATTTGTCATCTTTTTGTATAAGCATTATAAAATAAACAATTATGACAAAGGAAAGCTTTTATACTACAATTCATTTAAACCCACTTGAAAAATGATTTATTGAATAACATTTTATTTATTTACAATTATACTTTTTATGATTACAATACAATTATATACAAATATACAATTATTTATAATTATACAAAAATTATATACAATTATTAATTGCTATACTTATAATGTTAATTTATACATACTTTAATTTCCTTTGCAAACTGGCAAATATGTATCATATAGACATTGTTTTTATTATTATTTTGTGTATACATTTATTTTAGAAAAATCATCCTGTTCGTTAACTGCACTGGACATTAAAGAGAGTATTGCAGAGTAAGTATAGGTCCTTTTTTCATTCCATTTCTTTAAATAAACTGTGAAATATTTTAAAATTATGTAGAAAAATTAATGGTTTATAACTTTCCCAAAATAATGTTTTTTTTTAAACTTTTTTCTTAGGATTATATGTCCACCTGACTGCCTCAAGGAGAAAGCTTCTGTTTATGGCTCTAGAATCTATGCAGCGGTAAGTCAAAGTGTAATTGTTTAGTGTAATTACATTTTCATTTAAAGGGGTAATCTGACAAATTTAAAACTCTTTTATTACTAACTTTTATACATATATAGAGGGCAGTCTTCTCTTGCCGTGAGTGGGCTGCAACCTGAATGAGACATCTCCCAAAATGCATTGCAATTAGCTTTTGTTAACTCCTTTCGCCTCTAAAATTAAAATAGTCTCTTAAATTTATCCAGATAGAAAATGTAATTTTCATAAAAATATTTTTATTACATATATCTTGCAGTAATACTACAAGTGAAATGCTGTATTCATTGCTTAGGATGACCCCTTCAACCCCTTAAGGACACAGGGTTTTTTCATTTTTGCGTTTTCGTTTTGCGCTCTATGCCTTCCAAGAGCCATAACTTTTTTATTTTTCCGTTTACATGGCCATATGAGGGCTTATTTTTTTCGGGACAAGTTGTACTTTCCAACGCCATCATTTAATAATGCATACGGTGTAGTGGGAAGCGGGAGAAAAATTCCAAATGGGGTGAAATTGCAAAAAAAAAGCAATTTCACCACAGTTTTGCGGGTTTCTAAATTACGACGTTTGATTTGCGATAAAACTGACCATTTAGTTTTATTCTACAGGTCAGTACGAATCCGGCGATACCCAATATGTATAGCTTTTCTTGCGTTTTTTTTTTTTGTCGCCATGTTTTGACCGCTATAACGTATTTGTAAATAAGTGTATGGCGTTGTATGGGGGGCTTATTTTTTGCGGGGCGATCTTAACTTTTAGTTGATACCATTATGGGGTGTGTAGGACTTTTTGATCGCTTTTTATTTAATTTTTTTTGAGGAAATGAAGCGTGCAAAAACGGCAAATCGGCCATTTGGGCGCTTTTTTCCGTTTTTCTGTTTACCGTATGGGAAATATATTTTTATATTTTTATACTATGGGCGTTTTCACACATTGCGACACCCATGATGTGTATTTTTTTATTTTTTTTATTATTTTATTTTAATTTTGGGGAAAGGGGGTGATTAAAATATTTTAGTTTTTTTTATTTATTTTTTTATTTTTTTATTTATTTTTTTACACTTTTATATAGGTCCCATAGGGACCTATATAAATCAGTTACCTGATTGCTTCTATCATAAACTCCAATACACTTGTATTGGAGTTTATGAGTATTTTACTACTTTCCTATGAAGCCCTATTGCTGACAAGGGCTCCATAGGAAAAAGTAAGTGATAGCCTTAAGCTGAATGAAAGGCTTAAGGCTATCCCTTACAGCGCTCCGATTCTCCCGATCACCACTAGGGGGAGCCGGAGCGCTGCCGAAAGTTTTACTTTTGGTTTTAGCGCACGCAGATGCCGTGATCAGGATTGATCACGGCATCTGCGGGGTTAAATGATCGCGATCGGCAGCGCTGCTGACCGCGATCATCAGCTGCGGGGGTCAGCTACAGGAATCAGCCGGACCCCCGCAGCGATGGTGCCTGCAGCAAGCAGGAGCGGGCGCCATCTTCAGGGACTGGACACATGACGTACCCATACGTCATGTGTCCTTAAGGAGTTAACCCTTTAGTGACTTGGACATTTTCCTTTTTTTTTGTTTTCGTTTTTTACTCCCAGCCCTCACAAACCCATAACTTTTTTATTTTTTCAAATTCACATAGCCGTATGAGGGTTTGCTTTTTGCAGGACAAGTTGCGCTAATGGCATCATATGTGCTTCCATTAAATGTGTTAGAAAGCAGGAAGATAATTTGAAATGGGGTGGAATTATTTAAAAAACTACCATACCGCCACAGTTTTATGGATTTTTTTTTTTACACCATTTATTATGCAGTAAAATTGACCTGTTACTTTTATTCTCCAGGTCAGTACGATTACGGCGATACCACATATGTGTAGTTTTTCTTGCGTTTTAATACTGAAATAAAAAACCTTGACATTTTTTTTTTCTTTTCATCGCTATATTCGGAGCGGAACTATGTGAGGGTTAATTTTTTGCGGCGTCATCTGTACTTTTTAATACCACTTTGTTTATGGGAGGTGAAACAACCAAAAAATGGCAAATCGTCTGACTTTTTTGCCGTTTTGCCATTTGCCGTATGGGAAAAATATTTTTATATTTTAATAGTATGGGCATTTTCACACGTGGCCATGTCCATGATGTGTATTTTTTTTATTGTTTGCATTATTTTACTTACATTTATATTTTTTAACTTTTTAATTTTTGTATAGTTCCCATAGGGAGTCAATGAGAATTTTACTATGTTCCTATGGAGCCCTGCCACAGACAGGGGTTCCATAGGAACTATTATGCAGCAGCCTCCTGTCACACAGGAGGACAGTGCTGCCGCATACATGCCTTGGCTTCCCCAATTCCTGCCGGGGGAGCCAGAGCGCACCTGGAAGCACACTCTTCTGGGTTTTAGGACATCCAGATGCCGTGGTCACAGTTGACTACTGCATCTGAAGGGTTAAAAGTCCATAAACCGGTGTTACCGCTAGTCGCGGACATTAGTGTCGGGTGTCTGCTAATTTGGGCAGTTGGGAAAGGGTTAATACATTTGTAAAAACTTTTAAAATGAAAACTAAAAAATATAAATGAGCATAACATTAAATTTGTCTGTTTATTTTGATATTTCACTGATTTACTTATACATTTCTACCTTTGCCCATAGGCCTCCTCCATTTGTAGAGCAGGTCTCCATGCTGGAGTAATAGACAATAGAGGAGGGAAAATGTTTATTGAAAAAGTGAACGGACTACCTAGCTACGTAGAAACTGAAAACAATGGAGTGAGGACCACTAAATATGGTTCTTCTAAAGAAGCATTTAAGGTCCATAAAGAAATCAATAAAGCTCCATCTGAACCCTCGGATAAACCTTCTGTAGGGAAACCTGTAGGGAAACCTGTAGAGAAACCTGAGCCTTCTGATTCCTCAAGGGTACCAGAAATCTTGGAACAAGCCAAACGAACAGAACCTTCATACCCTACAATAGAAACAGAGGCTGCCAAACAAAATGGAAAGAAACCTAAGAAACCACCAGGTAAATGCATTTCTTAAAATATGTTAAAGTATACTAGAGATGAGTGAATTTATTTTAAACTAATTTAATTTATTACAAATTTCACAAAAATTTGTTGCCCAAATGAATCCCAAGTTTTGCCAATTTGCTTCAGATGTACATGGCAAAAACAATGCCCAGTGTAATTTTACTGTAAAAATTGGTGGGAAAAACAACAGGAAGGGTAGAGATGGAGGATCACATAACCCTGGTGTGTGTGTGGTGGGGGGGCTTTCGGGATTGGCTTAGAGGCTGACAGTCAGCCTGATCAGCCAATCAGTAGGCAGCATTCAGCCAGATCCTTCTGCTCAGAAGGAAGAAACACCATTCTACACACACCTAAGGACGTGATAGTCTTGTTTCTGTGTCTGACAATTGACAACAATTGCAGAGACACAAGCCATTAATTTAGCTACTATGGGCGATATAGGGAGAATATAAGGAGAGAATAGGGAGATCAATTTGGGTACATTTTAGGGTTTTATCAGGGAAGGTGTGCATGGAGTGAGGAAGGGAGTTGTGTGTTGTTTCATAGTTTATACAGCTTGCTGGCCAGACAGCTTTTTTGTGAAAACCTCATGTTTCTACAGTTCATAGGCTTATTTCCAGTACCCAATAGCATACATTATGCGGCACATGTTGAGCGATTGCCTTTTTTTTTCTCTAAAAAACAGTTTCAATTTACCTTAAATTGGCCATTTTCAGCACTTTTCAGTACATCAATATACCCATGCAGGGGCATACATAAAATCATTGGGCCCCATAGCAAGAATCTGAAATGGGCCCCCATGTCTGGGTGCGCCAAATCCGGCACTACCATCATTGTCGTTGCTGTGCTCCTATGACAGAGCAGAACAGCGAACGTCATCCAGAGAGATCCAGTGGGCTGTTCTCTGCCAGAACAGTTTGCTAGAACTACTGCCGCCAGTGATAAAACAGATGAAAATCAGTGGGCAATACATGGAGGGGTAAAAAAAGGTAAGAACTACAACCCAGCATGTCCAGGCATTTATTATGGAACACAAGTCAACATTACAGGTAGAGGGTATAAGAGGAGAAAACTACAATCCCCAGCATTACCAGATTATTATTATTATACAGCATCAGTGGATATAATAAGAGGAGATACCTACATCTCCCAGCATGCCCAGACTGTTATTGTAGGACATCAATGAACATTACGTGGGGGGGGGGGTACAGTAGAATAAAAGCAACTTCTAAAAAATTTCGATTCGGCCGTTTTGCCGAATTTTCAGAAAAAATTTGGTTCGATACTAATTTATTCGAGACAAATTGCATAAAAAAGCCTGCTATTTCCTGGCTGTAGAGAGCCTTTATAGTGGTGTAGAACACTGTGCCTTGCAGTAACATGCATAGGGAGTCTGCTGTGGTAGTGAAATAATAATGTGAGTCAGTATGACATGCAGATGACAGATGTCACATTTAGAATCACTGCACACTTCACTTATTTGGGCAGTCACAGGGCAAAAACTGACCAAATAACTCAAGTACCATGTGAACTCAGCCTTACAGGTCGATGTTAGCGCCAAGAAGAAGCGCACTCCTTTTACACCATCATCAGCTGATTCTACATAGATGTCTACAGAACCTGTTCTATTAAACACTTATAGAAGTAGAGCCCCCTGACAGAGTGGAAAGGGTGTCAGCAGTAAGTCTGCGATCACTCACTGACGGCGCTGTGTGGATACGGGACTGGAGGTCATACACCTCAGTCTACCTGCATTGAATGTCCTTTTCCCTCATGAAGTCGCGGCCATACGCCGCCTCTTCCCCCTGTTGATGGATATTTGAACGGATCACTGCTCGTGGTTACCTGTCTGTCCTGGGCCCGGCGTCCCCTGATGATTGTAGGGCCTTTTTTGACTGCTTGGGTGCGCTCTATATGAAACGCGCTGGGACGCGAGCACTGCACTGTTTTTTGGCTTATGCCTTGTCCCTTTACACTGGCACCTATTAGGGGTGGATTTTTTCCACTTCTCACTTATTTAGGGTCAGCAATATAGGGGAAGGTTCCGGCACTTGGCCACTCCTTGCGGAGATTTTTTGGACCTTGTGATATACCATAGGGCATTACAGGCCAAGCAGAGTCACACTAGGGCTTTTACCCCTATTCCCCTAACACAGTGTGCCTGTCTTGCCATATGGCCATTACCGCTTAGGTTTACCAGTTTACCTATGTTTCCGTAGCGGTTTATTTTGTCTTCAATCGCGACTTGTTTGATCCTGCTTACATGTTTTTTGTTTGTGGGGCTTTGCCATTTTAACATTAATAATAAAAGTTAAGCTTTAGTATAAGTTGTTGCTCCTTTTTCAATATTTTTGCTTCAATTTTGAGCACGTCCAGGGCCCCATTTTTTACTATTAAGGGGTTAGTTCCTTGCTTTGATATAATTTAGTTTCTTCACTAGGCGGGTGAAGAAAGCAACTCATCAGCGACTCTAGACTCAAGTTGCTGTTGATGGAGCTGGAACTGGAGCAGGATTCGATTTCTTGATGAAGGACACGGAGCAGTTCCTCCTCTGTGTGACTCAGTTCGCCCAGGCAAACGAGGTGCAGAACAGCATGACAACACCGTGCCCTGCACATATGGTATGCTGGAGGAGCGCTGTAAATTGTCAATGCAGTGGAGGCTGAGGACACGGTGGAGGATGAGGAGGCAGAGGCGGACATTGTCGCAGGACCAATGGTGTGAGAATGTGGAGACGAAAGCGGCATCACCTGGCCAAGTTGCTGGTGTGGCTGTGCAGGAACCACATTCACCCAGTGAGCCATAAAGGACATGTATTGTCCCTCAGTCTGACCATAGTTACAGCTCCACACGTCGGCGCTGCCTTGCACTTTAGCAGACACCGACGGGCTCAAGGACTGGCCCACCTTCTATTCTATATGTTTGTGCAGAACTGGTACTGCCTTTTTGGCAAAGAAATGATGGTTTGGGACACTACACCTCGGCTCAGCACAAGCCATCAATTCTCTGAAAGGTGCAGAGTCCACCACTTGGAAAGGAAGGGACTGCAGCACCAGCAACTTGGCTAGGAGCTCGTTCAATTATTCAACTTCTGCGCCATTGGATGAGTGCACGCATGCTGTTCTCTTGGTAATAGCTTCGGTGATCGATTGCTGACAGAATGACTGACAAGGAGTAGGAAGGCGAGGAGCAGGAGCATGAGGGCCAGCAGATGATGGGAAGGACAGATAGCTCCCTTCGGCCTCAGGTGCGTGCCACTGGGTGATGCAGCGGTTGCTGCGGCAGGCTGGACCACCACAATGGAGCCACGGTTCTCCCAGGCCACTTTATGTTGACGCTGCATATGTTGACGCAGGGCCGTGGTACCAACATTGGCTCCCTGGACAGTCTTCACCTTCTGACCACAGATTCTACATATGTCCATGATCACCTCCTCCGGCAGCTTAAAAAAAACCCGCTGAGTAGGTGATTTTACCCCCAACACTACGCACTGACTGACTGCTACCGCCGCTGCCTCCATGAACCCGTGCACCGCTACTTCCCAGGCAGGTAGGCTCCTGCGAAGCGGGTGGTCTATCCCGGGCATGTTTGGCTCCCGACCTCCCACTGCTGCCACCCTGCTGACTCACGGAAACGCTAGGTACTTGCTGGCTCCACCGCTGCCTCACGTGTAAGCTGCCACCCTCTTCTCCTGGTGATGATGAAGCCGCTTAGTCACCCGGCTCCCAAGTGTGATGAGCTACATCATCATCATCGCGTACTCTCTGCACATCACTGATGTTCTGCTCAACCATCTCTGGGTCAGGAGCCTGACCGCTCCCACGCCACTCTTCTCATCACTACTTGCCTACCTAGTTGAGGAAGCGGCGGATGTCTCCTCCACATCTTGGCTTGCCAGTAGCTGCTGACTCTCTTCTGGTAGCTCCTCCTCACTGTATATTGGAGCTGAGCCCACAGCATACAATACTTCTCTGACTGAAGAAACAGAAAAGGACAGAGGCAGGTTGAGGACAGGTGAGGGCACAAGGCCTGCTCCCGGGCCATGCCAACTAAGGGTTGTGTCTGACAAACTCACCGACTCTTAGCTGCAGATGTCACTTGCGACGAAGTCGAAGATCGAGTCAACCATTCAAGAACCGCTGGGTTGCTGGTCAAGACACATCCACTAGCTGAAACTGGGAGCTCAGGCCTCTCAAAGTGACCCCTGTTCCTTACTCTATTGCGACCTCTGCATGCGCCAGAAACATTACGGCCTCTGCCACTCCCCTGTGCAGGGCCTGGCACTTCTCTGTCTGACATACTGTTAGATCAGATAAATAAATAAAAAGGAAATTAAAACACCCTAAAAAAGTCTATAATTTTCTCACTTTACAACACAACAGCTAATAAGCCCTTTTTATTCCCACTAATACACACAAAAAAGGGCTTTATAACATATAACTTGTTACAATACAAGTTACCTTATAACTGCACCGCTGAATGGCCAATATATTTTTCTTTTTCCACTTATACATGCCACAAAAGGCATTAGAACATATAACTGCACTGCTTAACGGCAAATATATTTTTCCTTTTCCAATTATAAAGGCCACAAAAGGCTTTTGAACATATTACTACACCGCTGATCAGCAAATATATTTTTCTTTTGGCATTATTACATGTCAAAGAGGGCTTTATAACATATAACTGCACCGCTGAACGGCAAATATATTTTTATTTTTCCACTTATACACGCCACAAAAGGCTTTAGAACTTATAACTGCACCGCTGAACGGCAAATATATATTTCTTTTGCCGCTAATACACGCCACAAAAGGCATTAGAACATATATCTGCATCTCTGAACCTCAAATATATTTATCTTTTTCCACTTCTACAGGCCACAAAAAGATTTAGAACATATAACTAGAGTTGAGCGAACACCTGGATGTTCGGGTTCGAGAAGTTCGGCCGAACTTCACGAAATTGTTCAGGTTTCGGGATCTGAACTCGACCTGAACTTCACCCCGAACCCCATTGAAGTCAATAGGGACCCTAACTTTTAAGCACTAAAAAGGCTGTAAAATAGCCCAGGAAAGGGGCTAGAGGCCTGCAAAAGGCAATGAAATGTAGGTAAATCCCCTGCAAACAAAATGTGGATAGGGAAATGAATTAAAATAAAATAAAATAAATAAAAATTAACTAATATCAATTGGCAACTTGGATGAGGAGGAGGTGGAATAGGAGGTTGGGGTGGCGTCAGGTGGGAATGCTATGGGAGTTGAAGTTCTCATGATAGCCAAAAAGTATTCATGTCTGCCTGCAGTGCCGCAGGCCTCATTCACAGACTCAGGGCCATGGCAGCCGCAAAAGAGGAGAGCGGTCCCGTAACAGCAACACAGGCCTCAGGTCAACCTGCAATGGAGCAGGCCATTATCATTTATGCAGGCCCCTGACACCCAGACAAAGGAGAGGTCATTTGACAGTAAAAAAAGTTTAATGTTTCCACCCCAAGACAGCAAGCAATTAAACCAAATTTAGGCCACTGACACCCACACAATGGGGCGGTCATTAGACAGTAAAAAGAGTTAAATGGCAGCCACCAAGACAGCATGCAAGTATGTGAAATTTAGGCCCCTGACACACACACAATGGTGCGGTCATTTGACAGTAAAGAGAGTTAAATGTCTGCCACCAAGACAGCAAGCAATTAAACGAAATTTAGGCCACTGACACCCAGACAATGGGGCGGTGATTAGACAGTAAAAAGAGTTAAATGTCTGCCACCAAGACAGTAAGCAATTAAACGAAATTTAGACCACTGACACCCACACAATGGGGCGGTCATTTGACAGTAAAAAAAAGTTTAATATCACTCACCAAGACAGCAAGCAAGTACGTGAAAGTGAGGCCCCTGACACCCAGACAGCGGAGAAGGGTCCCATAGCGGAAAAAGAGAAATCATGTTACCCACCACTGGAACAGGCCACTTTCAGATATGTAGGCACCGGCACCCAGACAGAGGAGAGAGGTCCCATAGCAGCAAAAGAGGCATCTAGTCACCCACCAATGAAGAAGGACACTTTCAGTTATTCAGGCCCCGGTACCCAGACAGAGGAGAGAGGTCCCATAGCAGCAAAAGAGGCATCATTTCACCCACCAACGGAGAAGGCCACTTTTAGTTATTTAGACCCCAGCACCCAGAGGAGAGAGGTCCCATAGCAGAGAATCAGGCTTCATGTCACCCCCCAATGAAGAAGGCCACTTTCAGATATTTAGGCCCCTGGCACCCAGACGGAGGAGAGATTCATTCAACTTTGGGTTGCCCCGCAAAATAATGGTAAAATAAAAAAAAAGAGGATTCAATAAAGAGGTGCCCTGGAGTACAAGAATATATGGTTAAGGGGAGGTAGTTATAAATGTCTATTCTGCACAAGGGATGGACAGGTTCTGTGGGAACCATGCCTGGTTCATTTTTATGAACGTCAGCTTGTCAACGTTGGCTGTGGACAGGCGGCTGCGTTTGTCAGTAATGACGCCACCTGCCGTGCTGAATACACGTTCAGACAAAACTTTGGCCGCCGGGAAGGCCAGCACCTCCAAGGCATAAAAGGCTAGCTCTGGCCATGTGGATAATTTGGAGACCCAGAAGTTGAATGGAGCTGAACCATCAGTTAGTACGTGGAGGGGTGTGCACACATACTGTTCCACCATGTTATTGAAATGCTGCCTCCTGCTAACACGTTCCGTATCAGGTGATGGTGCAGTTAGCTGTGGCCTGGTGGCAAAACTTTTCCACATCTCTGCCATGCTAACCCTGCCCTCAGAAGAGCTGGCCGTGACACAGCTGCATTGGCGACCTCTTGCTCCTTCTCTGCCTTCGCCTTGGGCTTCCACTTGTTCCCCTGTGACATTTGGGAATGCTCTCAGGAGCGTGTCTACCAGCGTGCGCTTGTACTTGTGCATCTTCCTATCACGCTCCAGCACATTGTCTTTGTACCGGGGATCCAGCAGGGTGGCAACCCAGTAGTCCGCACACGCTAAAATGTGAGCAACTCTGCTGTCGTGTGCTCATGTGTGCCAGGCTGCCCAGAGGTAAGGACAAGCTGTCCTCTGTGGGAAGCATATCGTCAATGTCCTCCATTTCCCCCCAGCCACGCACCAGTGATGGGCACGAGCTGCGTTGGATGCCACCCCGATGTGAACATGCTTCATCCTCATCCTCCTACACCTCCTCCTCATCCTCCTCCTCCTCCTCGTCCTCCAGAAGTGGGCCCTGGCTGGCTAAATTTGTACCTGGCCTCTGCTGTTGCAAAAAACCTCCCTCTGAGCCACTTCTAAAAGACTGGCCTGAAAGTGCTAAAAATGACCCCTCTTCCTCCTCCTCCTCCTTCTGGGCCACATCATCTTCCATCATCGCCCAAAGTGTTTTCTCAAGGAGACATAGAAGTGGCATTGCAACGCTGATAAGGGCATCATCGCTAGTGATGAGCAGCAGGGGCAATATTCGAATTCTCAATATTTCGTGAATATTCGCGAATTCCTGATCTTCAGGCATTATTTTCTTGATTGCGAAAATTCGCATTTAAAAATTTGCATAAAAATTTGCATAGACTGGTATTTTAAAAAAACACGAATATTCCCAATTACGAATATATTTTGAGATATTCTAAATATTCACGAATTCTCGAAGTGCCTATATTCGCGATTAAAATGCGCAATTCGAATATTCGTAATCAACACTAGTCATGGCCACTAGCCATGTTGGTGGAGTACTCGAAACAGCGCAACAGAGCACACAGGTCCCGCATGGAGGCCCAGTCATTGGTGGTGAAGTGGTGCTGTTCCGCAGTGCGACTCACCCGTGAGTGCTGCAGCTGAAACTCCACTATGGCCTGCTGCTGCTCGCACACCTGGTGGGCACGCCGCATATGAGGCGGTGAGCGGGAAGGCCGAAGTTATGCTGTAGCGCAGACAGGAGAGCATCAGCAGGATGTGAACAGCGGAAGCGCGCACAGACGGCCTGCACTTTATGCAGCAGCTCTGACATGTCGGGGTAGTTGTGAATGAACCACAACCACCACCAAATTCAGAACATGCGCCAGGCAAGGGATGTGCGTAAAACTGGCTAGTCCCAGAGCTGCGACGAGATTTCACCCATTATCGCACACCACCAGGCCGGGCTTGAGGCTCACCGGCAGCAACCACTCGTCGGTCTGTTGTTGTATACCCCGCCAAAACTCCTGCGCGTTGTGGGGCCTGTCCCCCAAACATATGAGTTTCAGAGTGGCCTGCTGACGTTTACCCCGGGCTGTGCTGAAGTTGGTGGTGATGGTGTGTGGCTGACTGGATGAGCAGGTGGAAGAAGAGGAGGAGGAAGCCGAGTAGGAGGAGGCGGCAACAGGAGGCAAAGAATGATGCCCTGCGATCCTTGGCGGCGGAAGGACTTGCGCCAAAAAACTCTCCGCCTGGGGCCCAGCCGCCACTACATTTACCAGTGTGCAGTTAGGGAGATATAGCGTCCCTGGCTGTTCTTACTAGGCCATGTATCTGTGGTTAGGTGGACCTTGCCACAGATGGCGTTGCGCAGTGCACACTTGATTTTATCGGTTACTTGGTTGTGCAGGGAAGGCACTGCTCTCTTGGAGAAGTAGTGGTGGCTGGGAACAACGTACTGTGGGACAGCCACCGCCATCAGCTGTTTGAAGCTGTCCGTGTCCACCAGCCTGAATGACGGCATTTCAAAGGCCAGTAGTTTAGAAATGCTTGCATTCAGGCCCAGGGCTCGAGGGTGGCTAGGTGGGAATTTACGCTTTCTCTCCAAGGTTTGTGAGATGGAGAGCTGAACGCTGCCGTGTGACATGGTGGAGATGCTTGGTGACGGAGGTGGTGGTGTTGGTGGCACATCCTCTGTTTGCTGGGCGGCAGGTGCCAACGTTCCTCCCAAGGCGGAGGAAGAGGCCGAGGCAGCAGCAGAAGAGGGAGCAGGAGGAGCCAGAGTGAGTTCCTTGTTTTTAAGGTGTTTACTCCACTGCAGTTCATGCTTTGAATGTAGATGCCTGGTCATGCAGGTTGTGCTAAGTTTCAGAACGTTAATGCCTCACTTCAGGCGCTGATGGCACAGCGTGCAAACCACTCGGGTCTTGTCGTCAGCACATTGTTTGAAGAAGTGCCATGTCAGGGAACTCCTTGAAGCTGCCTTTGGGGTGCTCGGTCCCTGGTGGCGGTGGCCAGTAGCAGGCGAACTCTCTTGGCGGTGGCTGTTCTGCTTTTGCCCCCTGCTCCCTCTTTTGCTATGCTGTTGGCTCGGTCTCACCACTGCCTCTTCCTCTGTAATATGAAAGTCAGTCGCACGACCTTCATTCCATGTGGGCTCTAGGACCTCATCATCCCCTGCATCGTCTTCCACCCAGTCTTCCTCCCTGACCTCCTGTTCAGTCTGCACACTGCAGAAAGATGCAGCAGTCGGCACCTGTGTTTAGTCATCATCAGAAACGTGCGGACTCTGATGGTGGTATTCCCTTGTCCTCATCATCAGGAAACATAAGTGGTTGTGCGTCAGTGCATTCTATGTCTTCCACCGCTGGGGAAGGGCTAGGTGAATTCCCTTGGGAAACCCTGCCAGCAGAGTCTTCAAACAGCATAAGAGACTGCTGAATAACTGACTGATGGGCTTGGTTTTCAGGCGCCATCTGTGCGCTTTCTGCAGAAGACTGGGTGGGAGATAATGTTGTGAATGTGCTGGATCCACTGTTGGCCACCCAATTGACTAGCGCCTGTACTTGCTCAGGCCTTACCATCCTTAGAAAGGCATTGGGCCCCACCAAATATCGCTGTAAATTCTGGCTGGTACTAGGACCTGAGGTAGTTGGTTCACTAGTTTGTGTGGCTGTGGCAGAATGGCCATGACCACTCCCAGCACCAGAGGGTCCACTAACACCACCACGACCATGTCTGCGTCCCTTACTAGATGTTTTCCTCATTGTTACCATTCACCACAATAAGAAAAAAATTATTTGTCCCAATGTATTGAGTTCAAATTCAAACCTTTTTTTACAGCCACCTAACACTATCTGGCTATCTATTTATGTACCGTATTACACTAATACAGGCACAGCAGTAACCACAGATTTAGGAGAATATCAATTGTAGGCCTAGTATTTAGGCCCTGGATGAAAGGTATCCTTTTACAGACAAAAATACACCTGGAGATGCACAATAGTGTGTGCAAATGTAGAGGATTATGCTTTCAGCACTTGCAATTTAACACTTAGTGTAATATACCCTTTTACGGAAAGAAATTCACTTGGAGATGCATGGTAGCATGTGCAGTTATTGAAGATGACCCTATCAGCACTTGTATTTACAACTTGAGTGTAATATACCCTTTTTTGGACAGAAATACACTATGAGATGCACAATAGTGTGTGCAAATGTAGAGGATTATGCTTTCATCACTTGTATTTTAACACTTAGTGTAATATACCCTATTACGGAAAGAAATACACTTGGAGATGCATAGTAGCGTGTGCAAATATAGAGGATTTATTTATCAGGCCTTGTATTTAGACGCTAACACACTGAGTGTAATATACCCTTTCACGGACAGATTTACACTTGGCCAGCCACAGCTGAAACCACTGATTTACGGTATTGCTATTTTGGCAATTGAATTTTACCCCAGAAAAAAATATATCCTTTGACGGACACTGGTAAACTTGACCAGCCACAAATGAAACCACTGATTTATGGTATTGCTATTTTGGCAATTGAATTTCACCCTAGAACAAAATCTATCCTTTGCCGGACACTATTAAACTTGGCCAGCCACTGCTGGGACACCAGATTTACGGTATTGCTATTTTGGCAATTGACTTTCACCCCAGAAAAAATCTATCCTTTGCCGGACACTATTAAACTTGGCAAGCCACAGCTGGAACACCAGATTTACGCTATTGCTATTTTGGCAATTGAATTTCACCCCAGAACAAAATCTATCCTTTGCCAGACACTATTAAACTTTGCCAGCCACTGCTGGGACACCAGATTTAGGGTATTGCTATTTTTGCAAATCAATTTCAACCCAGAACAAAATATATCCTTTGCCGGACACTATTAAACTTGGCCAGCCACAGCTGCTGGAACACCAGATTTAGGGTATTGCTATTTTTGCAATTGAATTTCACCCCAGAACAAAATATATCCTTTGCCGGACACTATTAAACTTGGCCAGCCACAGCTGAAGCCACTGATTTACGGTATTGCTGTTTTGGCAATTGAATTTCACCCCAGAAAAAAATCTATCCTTTGCCAGACACAATTAAACTTGGCCAGCCACAGCTGGAACCACTTATTTGCGGTATTGCTATTTTGGCAATTGAATTTCACCCAGAAAAAATATATCTTTTGCCGGACACTAGAAAACTTGGCCAGCCACAGCTTAAATCACTGATTTACAGCATTGCTTTTTTGGCAATTGAATTTCACCCCACAAAAATCTATCCTTTGCCGGAAACTAGTAAACTGGGCCTGCCACAGCTGGAACACCAGATTTAAGGGATTGCTATTTTGGCAATTGAATGTCACCCCAGAACAAAATATATCCTTTGCCAGACACTATTAAACTGGGCCTGCCACAGCTGGAACACCAGATTTAGGGGATTGCTATTTTGGCAATTGAATGTCACCCCAGAACAAAAGATATCCTTTGCCGGACACTATTAAACTGGGCCTGCCACAGCTGGAACACCAGATTTAGGGGATTGCTATTTTGGCAATTAAATGTCACCCCAGAACAAAATATATCCTTTGCCGGACACTATTAAACTTGGCCAGCCACAGCTGGAACACCAGATTTACGGTATTGCTATTTTGGCAATTGAATTTCACACCAGAAAAAAATATATCCTTTGCCAGACAGCAGACAGTATTACACTTGGCTAGCCACAGCTGGAACACCAGATTTAGGGGATTGCTATTTTGGCAATTTAATTTCACCCCTCAATAAAATATAGAAATTTCTATCCTGAGTTTCTAGGGGTGACAATAAGCACAGCCAAGCCCCTGATGTAGGATATAGAAAAAAAAAAAAACTACTATTGATGGATTCATGGACTTGGTGGCAGACACAAAATGGCTGCCGATCACCCCAGAAAAAAGTGAAAAAAAAATGCTCTGGGCAGCCTAAAAACCAGTGAGCAATTAACTAGCAGAAGCTGAATGACTTACAGCTGTAGATTGATCAATTCATTAGGTGTTTTTGCTGAGTTTTCCCTGCCTAATCTCGCCCTCACAGCAGCTGTATCCTATCCCTACATTAATCAGAGCAGAGTGACGTGCGGCGCTATGTGACTCCAGCTTAAATAGAGGCTGGGTCACATGCTGCACTTGGCCAATCACAGCCATGCCAATTGTAGGCATGGCTGTGATGGCCCTCTTGGGGCAAGTAGTATGACGCTTGTTGATTGGCTGCTTTGCTTTCAAAATGCACCATAGAAATCTCCGAACACTGAACCTGAACCCGAACTTTTAGGCAAATGTTCGGGTTAGGGTTCATGTCACGAACACCCCAAAATTCGGTACGAACTCGAACTATACAGTTCGAGATCGCTCAACCCTACATATAAATAACTGCTGATCGGCAAATATATTTATCTTTTGCCATTATTACACAACAAAAATGGCTTTATAACATATAACTGCACCGCTGAACAGCGAATATATTTTTCTTTTTCCACTTATACACGACAAAAAAAGGGTTTAGAACATATAACTGCATTGCTGAACGGCAAATATATTTTTCTTTTGGCACTAATACATGCCACAAATGGGTTAAGAACATATAACTGCACCGCTGAACTGCAAATATATATTTCTTTTTCCCCTTATACATGCCACAAAAGACTTTAGAACATATAACTGCACCACTGAACGGCAAATATATTTTTATTTTGCAACTATGGAACGACAAAAGGCTTTAGAACATTTAACTGCATCGCTGAACGGGAAATATATTTTACTTTTGCCACTAATGCATGACGAAAAGGGCTTTAGAACATATAACTGCACCTGTAAACGTCAAAAATATTTTTCTTTTGACACTTATACATGACAAAAAGGGCTGCATAAGTCGTTTTTTCACACTAATACAAGCCAAAAAATGCTTTAAAACACGCATGCTCAACCTTCGGCCCTCCAGCAGTTGCAAAACTCCCAGCAGGCACGAAAAGCCAACAGCTATCAGCCTAAAGCAGGGCATTGTGGGAGTTGTAGTTTTACAACAGCTGGAGGGCTACAGGTTGAGAATGCCTGCTTTAGAACATATAACTGCACGGCAAAAGGGCAAATAAGACATAGAAGAATTTCCTTGTAATAAACCCTATTAATGCTTGTATCAAACAGCACTTGCACACAAATAACAAGAACGGTTTGCTGGAATTACAGAGATGAATAAAGGCAATTTGGGTGCCCAGTAATTGTTCCTATTACCCACGCTTAAATGTCCCCTACTGAAACCTGTTCAACAAAAGTCTACTGCTGACAGAATTACCTTTTGACTAAGTCCTTACTAGCTTCTTTGAAATACTACACTAGTAGTAGTGACCAGTCTGTCACTCATTTAGTGTAGTCATGTATTTTGTACTATGGTCTTAGCTTATGTTACCTATGAAAACCCCTTTTTATATGTACAGTGCACTAGCATTAATGGCGCTAAATAAAGATATATGCATATTGAAAATAAAGATTGAAAGCATAAAAGGTATCATTTACTGAATAGGTCTAAAAATAATGATTGCCGTCTTCTCTTTTCTAAACAGTTAAGAGTCAGTGCTTATCAACTGGCAAACAATTGGCTCAACCAGTTGCAGAGTAAGTAGATAAAGTAGCTCTCAGTTTCTGGCTTGTCTAACTTTATTTTTGTATCACTCTTCTTCTCTGCATACTATTTATGTGCATGCGTCCATTTTTTCTAGAATACAATGCCCAGCCAACTGCAATAAACATCCAAATATGGTGTGGGGCACGGATATCTACAGCTATGTAAGTAGCCACTGAAACAAACAAACAAAAAAGTATTCTTCCATAACATTGAGCTTGCCACAAGTAAATCATCTCTGATCATATGTGCCCTTAGAAATGATCGGAAAAACTCATGAGTTACTAGTCTTGAAATTGTCTTTAGGATTCTTCAATGTGTCAAGCCGCAATTCATTCTGGAATAATGAAGCCACAAGAAAGCAAAGTCATAGTAGTGGAAAGAATCCCTGGTCAAATGAGTTATACAGAATCAATCAGGAATGGAATCAAAGCAAATTCATTTGGTGCTGCTCCTTGGTCATTTAGAGTAAGATTACCAATTGAAGAACCAGTGGAATCCACACCGGAACCATTTAGGTTACCAGCAGGTAATCATTTATGTTTATATCTTTCTTTTTTTTATTTGGGGGAGGGGGGTTCAACGTTGAAGTTTTTTAGAATAGCGTGCTAGCAAAAAAAAAAAATCATATACATTTAAAAGCTTTTTAAAAAATAAATCTAGAGAGTCATAGAAATGAACCTTTCACCAATAATCAATAAAGTAACAATATTGTCTCTAATAGTATCATATAATAGATAAGTAAATGCATTTTAGGTGACTAGTGCAGAATGGCTGAGTGAGACTGGGTTTTTCTAGCAATCATTCGTGTCATAGGTTTTATTTTCAGTTTTTAGACAGTTCATTCAAACCGATTGGACAGATGATTTATTGAATGCCATTAGTTTATATCTACTTATATACTTCTAATGTTCATTCCTGTACGATTAGACTTTCCTTTGTGAGTTTAGACTAAGCAGAGCATGAAAATTCTTTAATATATGTCAAGTTATTAAAACATTGTTTTTATTCTCATATTGTGCATATATTTGTTTTAGAAAAATCTACCTGTTCATTAACCGCACAAGACTTTAAAGAGCGCATAGCAGTGTAAGTATTGATCCTTACGTTTATTTCATTTCTTTAAATCAACTATGAAAAAAAGTTAAAATAATTTCGAAACATATATGATTCTTTTTAAAAAGTTTATTACATACCCAAAACAAAGTTGTGATTTTTTTTTTCTTATTCTTAGGATCATATGTCCACCTAACTGCCTCTATGAGAAAGCTGAAGTTTATGGATCTGCAATCTATGCAGCGGTAATTTAAAAGTGTTAAGATTTAGCTTAAAACTAATAAAAAATTCAACTATATTTTCACTAAATATATGTGTAAAAACATATTAAAATGAGTACATAAAAGGCATGCAAATAAACTCTTAACAAGCTCTGCCTCTAAAGCTACCAGACATAAGGTAATTTGCCACCTTTAAATGGTGGAACATTTACTTATAAGATAGCTTCCTTACATCTTGTAGCATAAGAGGCGCAGCTTGTTAAGAACTCATTGGCATACCTTCTTCCCAGAGTTCTAGAGGAGCGTTGCCTGGCCTATAAGACTCCTCATGCTGTTTACGGTGCTTTCCATAAGGAGATATTGTATTACATAAAAGGTATATGTTAACAAGCATAGAAAAGTTAAAATGATTTGCTTATTTCTATATGTCACTTGTTTAAATATGTATTTATACCTTTCCCCGTAGGCTTCCTCCATTTGCAGAGCAGGTCTCCATGCTGGAGTAATAGACAATAGAGGAGGGGAAATGTTTATTGAGAAAGTGAAAGGGTCACCCAGCTATGAGGAAAGCACAAACAACGGAGTGAAGACCTATAAATATGGCGCTTCTAAAGAATCGTTTAAGGTCCATAAACAAATTAATAACATTCCATCTGAACCCTCGGATAAACCTTCTCTATCGGGACCTGTAGAGAAACCTGAGCCTACTGATTCCTCAAGGACACCAGAAACTTCTGAGCAAATTAAACAAACAGAACCTTCATACCCTACAAACGAAGGAGAAACTGGCAACGATCTGCCTCTAAAGCTACCAGACATAAGGTAATTTGCCACCTTTAAATGGTGGAACATTTACTTATAAGATAGCTTCCTTACCTCTTGTAGCATAAGAGGCGCAGCTTGTTAAGAACTCATTGGCATACCATCTTCCCAGAGTTCTAGAGGAGCGTTGCCTGGCCTATAAGACTCCTCATGCTGTTTACGGTGCTTTCCATAAGGAGATATTGTATTACATAAAAGGTATATGTTAACAAGCATAGAAAAGTTAAAATGATTTGCTTATTTCTATATGTCACTTGTTTAAATATGTATTTATACCTTTCCCCGTAGGCTTCCTCCATTTGCAGAGCAGGTCTCCATGCTGGAGTAATAGACAATAGAGGAGGGGAAATGTTTATTGAGAAAGTGAAAGGGTCACCCAGCTATGAGGAAAGCACAAACAACGGAGTGAAGACCTATAAATATGGCGCTTCTAAAGAATCGTTTAAGGTCCATAAACAAATTAATAACATTCCATCTGAACCCTCGGATAAACCTTCTCTATCGGGACCTGTAGAGAAACCTGAGCCTACTGATTCCTCAAGGACACCAGAAACTTCTGAGCAAATTAAACAAACAGAACCTTCATACCCTACAAACGAAGGAGAAACTGGCAATGAAAATAAAAAGAAACCTAAGAAACCACCAGGTAAAAACATTTCTTAAAACATATTAAAATTTATAATGATAGCCAAAAAAAGTACTTCTATACTCTAAGTACTATATTAACAACAAACATATTCCCATATGAGAGCAAAAAGGAAAATGATACCTAGAGTGTAGGAAGACCATCAGATCAGCAACTACTTGGATATGCTTCGCGTTTGTATATGCTTATGCAGTGAAATCACAGACAAATCTTTATTTCAAGGACCATGGAACTTTTAAGAAAGCCCCATAAGTTTACGAACTGTCTAGAAATTTATAGATGATTGAGAAAATCTGTTTTTTGGTAACTTGTCATATAATAAATTGCCTGAGGCCAACGCGTTTAGAGTAGAATAAGCTATATCTTCTATGCATTCATTTATTAAGGGAAAATACTACTTCACATGTCCTCCACCAGGCTTATCAGTTACAGGCAATGGCTCCAAACTTCTCCCAGTGCCAAAAGTATACTGCTGACAGAATTACCGTTTAACTATGTTCTGTCATTATAACCCTAAATCCAAGTCCTTACCAGCTTCTTTGATCTCCAAATACTACACTAGTAGTAGTGACAAGTCTGTCACTCATTTAGTGTAGTCATGTATTTTGTACTATGGTCTTAGCTTATGTTACCTATGAAAACCCCTTTTTATATGTACAGTGCACTAGCATTAATGGCGTTTAATAAAGATATATGCATATTGAAAATAAAGATCGAAAGCATAAAAGGTATGGTTTCCTGAATAGGTCTAAAAATAATGATTGCCGTCTTCTCTTTTCTAAACAGTTAAGAGTCAGTGCTTATCAACTGGCAAACAATTGGCTCAACCAGTTGCAGAGTAAGTAGATAAAGTAGCTCTCAGTTTCTGGCTTGTCTAACTTTATTTTTGTATCACTCTTCTTCTCTGCATACTATTTATGTGCATGCGTCCATTTTTTCTAGAATACAATGCCCAGCCAACTGCAATAAACATCCAAATATGGTGTGGGGCACGGATATCTACAGCTATGTAAGTAGCCACTGAAACAAACAAACAAAAAAGTATTCTTCCATAACATTGAGCTTGCCACAAGTAAATCATCTCTGATTATATGTGCCCTTAGAAATGATCGGAAAAACTCATGAGTTACTAGTCTTGAAATTGTCTTTAGGATTCTTCAATGTGTCAAGCCGCAATTCATTTTGGAATAATGAAGCCACAAGAAAGCAAAGTCATAGTAGTGGAAAGAATCCCTGGTCAAATGAGTTATACAGAATCAATCAGGAATGGAATCAAAGCAAATTCATTTGGTGCTGCTCCTTGGTCATTTAGAGTAAGATTACCAATTGAAGAACCAGTGGAATCCACACCGGAACCATTTAGGTTACCAGCAGGTGATCAATTTTGACTATTGCTTTCCAAGAGCTCACATAGTTTTATTGTTAGATCAACCTTCTAAGTTTAAAAATTGTTGATAAATTTTATAATATTTAAAAACAAGTTTTCATAGCAGTTTTGCTAACAGTGAATGTATCGTAGCTCTAAAATCACAGGGCAATGAGAAGGTAGTTTAAAAAAAAAAAAAAATAGCAGGTTAGTCTCTTTGTCTACCAGCCTGTGTAGGTAGGTAATTTGACCATACTTCTAGAGAAGTGGTAGAATCGTATTCAAAAACGCAATTTAAATGTTTGCTTTATAATGTACTCAATCCACAAGATTCAGATGCACCCTTTTCACCGCAAAAAAAGAGTATATGTTTGAATCTTGTTTTCTTATCGGCCTCCTCCACCTCCTCTTCCATACAGAATATATATGCCCTCACAACAATGTTTTGTAGGGTTTGCTCGGCTTCTGGCCCTCACTTCCAATGCTTTATACAGTCTGCTCACCTGTAAGCCATCACTGCAATGTTTTATGGGGTTCGCTAGGCTTCAGGCTCTCACCTCTAATGTTTTATACGGTCTGCTCACCTGTAGGCCATCACTGCAATGTTTTATGGAGTTCGCTAGGCTTCAGGCCCTCCCCTCCAATGCTTTATACAGTCTGCTCACCTGTAGGCCATCACTGCAATGTTTTATGGGGTTCTCTCAGCTTTAGGACCTCACCTCCAATGCTTTATACGGTCTGCTCACCTGTAGGCCATTACTGCAATGTTTTATGGGGTTCACACACCTTCAGATCCTCACCGCTAATGTTTTAGAGGGTAACCAGCTCGCCCTTGCTCCAAATGTTTTTGAGGGTCACTAGTGGGCCATCAATGATAATTTTTTAAGGGTGTGTATGATGCCCTCCTTTATGTGTAATAAAGGGTGTATTGGAGTGCCGGTGCCCTTTCACTTAGTGCATAGGCTTTATGAGTGCAGCAGTGTACCTGAACGATTGTGAGCACCATAGGAATGAGGCCCTCCTTTATGTGATATACAGGCTGTATCGGAGTGCTTCTTCCGTGTAATTTTTGGCAGCATTTGCACTGTATATACAATTGAATATACAGGAAAGAATGTTTCCTAACAATTTTACCTCTAAAAATGTATTTTTTTTTGAGGGGGTAGAATTTTGTCGCTATGTAAAAGTGGCGGACAACTGGGACAATATGGTTCCCAGCAGTAACATTGGAGTCCAAGATGAACCCAGACATGGTCCCTATGCTGTTCCAGATCCATTTGGTGGTGTTTCTGTCACTTTTTGACCTTTTTCAATGGAACAGGCACCCTCCCGGTGCCTGGTTGTCTCCCATTGACTTCCATTATACTTGGGTGCTCGGCCGAGTGCACGAATATCGCTATGTGTTCGGAGCTAGTTCCAGACACCCGAACACTTTGGTGCTCGCTCATCACTAATAGTCACATTGTGGGGGACAGGGGTGTACTGCACTAGAAGACTGACAGTCGATGGCTATTATTAATGTGTATAGTGAGACGATGGAGGAAAAATGTAGCATATTTGAAATCAAGATACGATGCACTGTAGTACAAGTATGGGGGAGATAACAATGACATTAAAAGAATAAACTATGGAGCCTCTTAGACTAATGATAGGTATGCCCGATGTATTTCAGAATTTTGCCATTGATTTGAAGGCCGTTTTCTCTGCAAAATGCTTCACCTATATTTGAAGACTCTGTTCACACTGACATTGATTTTATAGAAGAAAAACGTAGAGAATCATTTGTGTTCATGACCTAATTAATTTTAATAGTATTTGTCTGATGGTAAATGTCCTCTGGCCTCTGTTCCATCAGGTTTCAGTTGTTATTGCCAGTAGAAATTTGTCTACCATATTTTTTACCTTGTAAAAAAAACTGAAAGTAGTGAATCACCCAGTCATACAACCATAAACTAACCAGATCAGAATTTATTTTCTCGGGTTGGATGAATAAGATGTGTTAGTCACAGCTGAAGGGGGATATGATGTCTCTAGTTTGGCTGGTATGAGCTAATTTTCATACTTTTCCCATGGAGCATTGACTAAAAATAAGCAACTGCCGCCTCCCTTCAGTTAGAAACAGTACCCCCCCCCTCAGAAGGTCACATTGAGCATAGCAGTTGTCCCTTATCTAGTATCATGTGAATAGCTCTGAAAAAGTGAAGATTCATATTAAATCTTGCAAGAAACTGCTCTGCCGAGGTGTCTCTCTAGATCTTTTCACTTTTTGTCTAGTATGCTGTTTTGTTAGCTATTAATTTATTCATCTATTTTATAGAAGAATCGTCATGCTTTTTAACAGCTAAAGATATCAAGGAATCTGTTGCAGAGTAAGTTATGATCTTTAAAAATAATAGTAGCTTTAAAAAACGAATCACCAGTACATTCTGTTACATATTGTTTACAAGGCAATGGAGAGTGTAGCTCAATAATCCTTCACTATTGTTAATTTCTTAAAATAAAAAATAATAAAATATAATTTAGTATTGGCGCCAAAACTTCACAACAAATTACAGGGCAATTCTGTTCACATGCAGTGGAAGCTAATTTCATAGTCTGCCTAATTGAGTTAAATAATGGAAAGTGGCAGTCACATATGATTTGATATGAACCTTTGAGTTAAAAGAAAATTGAATTAAATTTAGGACCCACCATAAAAACCTTTTCAAATCACTGTGGAAACCTTTTTATATAATTTCAAGTTCATTTGGGGACAAAAATCCAACTCTTCTCTTTTTCTATTATGTTTTCTGGTTTGTCTTCCAAGAACTGAGTTCCTTAGTTTTGATGCTGTGCTGGTGTTGCTCTACTGGAGTTGCCTTTTGCTTCCTTTAGTGCTTCTACTGGTCTTAAACTAAACTGATTTACTCAACACCTGTAGGTCAGTGTTGGCTGAGTAGGAGGAGTTTGACACTTTCTTAGTGTCTATCTCCTAGTAGTAGAAGCCTATAATTATGGTCAATGTGTCCCCCCACTGACAAGAGCGAGAAATGTCTTGTTTACAGCATGAGTTTAACCCTTTATCCTTTATTAAAATATGTATGTGCATTATAAGTTTATAAGTTTTTTTTCACTATCTCATAGTGAGGAACATACCATTTGATTGATGTCTATGCTTTTTAAGAAATAATCTTCATCAATCTTTGAAGCTTGTAAAGTTTGTATTTCTAACTTTAGTTTCCATTTTCTAGAATACAATGCCCTCCTGGTTGCCTGAAGGGAAACCCTATTATTCAGGAAATGAGGATCTATACTTATGTAAGACACAATACTTATTGTATACCTTAAGGTACTGTCAAATGAATTTTGGATATTATATAACATGTTAAATATTTACTCTGTTAAATAATTTAGGATTCACCTATTTGCCAAGAAGCTATCCATGCTGGAATCCTAACTAATGCAGGTGGCAGTGTCATAATAAAAAAGATACCAAATCAAACTAGTTATGATGAATCCACAGAAAATGGAGACTTAACTAACAGTAATAGATTCTGGTCATTTGTGTTCCATAAAACTTTTGATATTTCAAGAGGTACTCCGTCAGTCATATCAACCTCCACTCAGCTGTCAAGTCTCGAAGAACCTGAGCTGCTTATTACAATTCCATTTTTGCCTAGTGCTGAAGCTGTACCACAAATATCTACAGAAGATGAATCGTCCTCTGTTCTTCTTACTGTATCATCCAAGCAATCAGTTACTGAATCTGAATTAACATCCCTGCTTCCAAAGGATATAGATACTGGACCTAATTCAGATATAGAACATCTGGACATTATTGACTCAATATCATCTTCAGGCACAGAAAAAGAGTTCAATACATTACCAGGTATATTCTGATTGGGAATAATCATCACATCACAAAGAATTATCCTTAGAATGATTTCCCATTGTTATTGTTGAAGTTATTTATTTATTTTTCTATGCATTTTATAAGCATTCAGAGTCTTAGGGTACTTTCACACTTGCGTTTTTGTTTTCCGGCATAGAGTTCCGTCATCGGGGCTCTATGCCAGAAAAAAACTGATCAGGATTATCCCCATGCATTCTGAATGGAGAGAAATCCGTTCAGGATACATCAGGATGTCTTCCATTCAGTATGTGAAAGTTTTTTGGACGGAGAAAATACCACAGCATGCTGCGGTTTTCTTTCCGTCCTGGGATGCTGAGTTTTCCCTGGCACATTCTGCCACAATAGAAAACGGATTCGTCCTCCATTGATATCAATGGAGTTTAAAACAGATCTGTTCAAAAGGTGTCTTGTTTAAAGCTTACCGTCTGTGATATGCAGGGATTATTTATAATGTTCTGTGCCTATACCAGGATGGATACAGAATATTACTTAACAAATGTGTGCAATGCAAAACTAATCAGTTGGGAATGAGATATAGTTCAGATCCATGCTAGGTACCACTTTTAGTTTAGGCAATTATGAATAGTCTTAAAGTGGACTAAACTAACCCTTCCTTACACAGTAATGGTCCATTCACATGTCCGCAACTGTTTTGCAGTACCAAATTGCGTATCCGCAAAATACGGGCACCGGCCATGTGCGTTCTGCATTTTGCGGACCACACATTGCCGGACTATAATAAAAATTCCTTTTATTGTCCGTGGATGCAGACAAGAATAGGACGTGTTCTATTTTTTTGCGGGGCTGCGGAACGGAAGTGCGAATGCGGACAGCACACAGTGTACTGTCTGCACCTTTTGTGGCCCTATTGAAAATGAATGGGTCCGCACCCGTTCTGCAAAATTGCGGAACGGATGCGGACCCATTTTGCAGACATGTGAATGGACCCTTAGAAAAGAAAACAGTTTTAATTGTTAGCAAAAGTAGGGTGTGCACCAAAATTTGCAACTTTGTATATCAGAAAACTGAAGCAAAGTAGTAAGTGTATTCCCCTCTATAACTGGGGTCATTTACTAAAGGCTGACGTTTCACACATCAGTCTAAGGCTACTTTCACATCTGCACTAAAACCTGGCACTAAAACCATTGGGTCACTGGGTTCTTTTGCGTCTGAGAAAACAGATGTGGCACCATTGACTTGCATTGTATTTAATGCCAGATCCATCTTGCTCCGCATCCCATAAAGCACTGAAAAATGGTGCTTACAGCGTTTTTCTGTCTGGCATGGGAACGCAACCAAATGAAAAAGAATGCATTCTGGTGCATTCTGCTTTATTCAGTTTAGTTTTGTGCCCATTGACAATGAATGTGGACAGAACTGAAGCGTTTTCCTCTGGCATTGAGATCCTATGACAGATCTCAATAGCGGAAAGAAAAAGCACAGATATGAAAGTAGCCTTTGTAAAAACCTCCTGGAAAAAGATCTAACCAATTTATTTAGAGTTGTATGCCTGTTAATACGTTTGTCACATCTTCAGCTATCCATGCACCAGAAATGATATGTACTCCAATCAGGAGCTAAAGAAGATGTTAGGTGTAATTGGCACACATGTTAAAAAAGTTAGCTTATGGAGGCGCCGCCCACACCCTGCCTACTTTTTGGAAAAGAGGTGAGGGTGTCAGAAAAATCTAAAAAGCAGCACATTTTGTTTTCAAAAATGGTGTGCATCTATAATAACCAACCAACATAATAGGTACAAACTTGGCATGCTGAAATATAAAATTTGGTAGATCTGTGAAATGTTCTGAAATCATGTATTTTTTACCTGTCTCTCCTAATTGTAAAATTTTTACAGTAAGAAGTCGATGCTCTTCAACTGCAAGACAGCTGAAGGAAAAGATTACAGAGTAAGAATGTATCCTAGACATATTTTATATATATAGATATATATATATGTTTTTTTTATGCATTAATAATATTAAATTTAATAATGATTCCACATCTTATTTTAGACTGATATGTCCACCAGGATGCCTAAACGAACCAGGCTATGTGTGGGGTACTGACATCTATAGGAAGGTGAGATCAGAAAATTAATCAACTTTATTGAGGCTCCTTGTTTATTCTTTTTATTTATTTAGTTTTTTGTGGTTTAAACATTTACCTTTGGTAATCCTTTATCGCCACTGAATAGCTATAGTGATTGTGCTTACATAGGATAGAAACCAAAGAGGCTCTTAAGGTGGATTTCAAACTACCTCTAACTCAAGTCTTATGTGCAAGTGAAGAAAATAAATATCACATAAGGATTAAGGCACATTTAGACTGCCCAATTATCTGACAGATTAACAGAAACGTACATTACTTACATTACTATGTACGTTAGTTCCCAATAATCTGTCCATGTAAAGGTGTCACAGATTATCCGATGAACAAGTTCAATAGGTAAAATGATCTTTGATGCAGACACCTAACTCGTCATTTCTGGGCAGTAGATTGTGCTTTCTAAACAGCATTCTGCTGTCCAGAAGCAATAAATTTGGCTAAAGATGGCAGTAGCCATAGCTTGTCCTTATACAGTGGAGGTGATCGCGCCTTGTAAATGCAGCTCTTCATCTCCACTGACGATAAGACTTTTCATCGGAAAGGAATGCGTCCTTCCTGATAATTGTCTGCTCTGTCGCTGTGTGTAAGTGCAGCATTAATGGTGACTGTAATCCTTGTAAAAAGCGTAAGATCAGTTACTCCTATTTCAGTCCTCTCTATTATGTGCATGAGTATGGGAGTCCTCTAAGTGCATTTAAAGGGAACCTGTCACCGCGATTTTGGGTACAGAGCTGAGGACATGGGCTGCTAGATGGCTGCTAGCACATCCGCAATATCCAGTCCCCATAGCTCTGTGTGCTTTTATTGTGTAAAAAAACTGATTTGATACATATGCAAATTAATCTGAGATGAGTCACGGATTTGCATATGTATCAAATCAGTTTTTTTACACAATAAAAGCACACAGAGCTATGGGTAATGGATATTGCGGATGTGCTAGCGGCCATCTAGCAACCCATGTCCTCAGCTCTATACCCAAAATCCCAGTGACAGGTTCCCTTTAACTGCTGGTGGTGGGAGCATAACATTATAATTCAATTGAGCATGAAGATAACATTTTTGTAACTAGACTCAGCAGCATCACTTACACTATACACTGCTTAGTCTAGTTTGGAGGAGGGGGCTCTGGAGCTGACAGATTACATATTATTATTAACATATTATTAATACTGCTTAATCTTCAAAGAAAGAAGAAATGGCCACATCTATTAAGAAAGCTGATAAACTTTGCTCAGATACATTAGTAATAGGAAGAAAGAAAAGAAATAGGCAAAGCCAATATATTGATGGGAACAAGGCTGTTGCTGACCAGTTACTTTTATTCCGTGTTTTATCAGAACTTGGCTTTTAAAATCGTAACTTAACATTAATGCTAGCTGTCCCAGTGTTTTTGGAGGCTCATGTTATGGGTGAACTAGCACATTTAAAGTCTAACAAAGCATCCACAAAAGAGTACTTACAAAACTCCGGTCTGTGGTTGCTGCACCTCTTACCGATTTATTTAACCTCCTTTTGTTCCTTAAAAAGTGAAGTATTGCCAACATCCACAAGACGGGTAGCAAAGAAGAAGCTGGAAACTACAGACTAGTTAGATTGGAGTTAAAGGGATTGTCTCACTTCAGCAAATGGCCTTTATCATGTTGATAAAGTCAATTTAAGGCACTTACTAATTTTGATTGCCCATATAGCCTTCTTTGCTGGCTTGATTCATTTTTCCATCTCATTATACACTTCTCGATTCCATGGTTATGACTATAGATGAAATTTGATTCTGCCGATTCACTGAACTTTGACAAGAAATACGATGCCTAATCATATTCATCCAACTTAGTGGCCCAATCTCAGTGTAAAGGCTTGGAACTAAAACTGTCGGGATAGTGTATCACTGTAGTGCACCCACATTCATAGTTAATGTATTCTGTAGAAACTGTCATTAGTATTACAGCTGTAATTTATCGGCGTCTAGATCACTGTGCAGTGCACCAAGATTCATAGCTAATCCCTTTTGCTAAACAAAAAAAAGAAAAGCATACCACATCTTTCAGTCAGTGGCATGCTAAGGGAGGGGGCTGGGGGGCGGTCCGCCCTGGGTGCTGGATCTCAGGGAGTGCCAGTGTCAAGAAGCAATGAGCGCTTCCATCAATACAGATGGAAGCGCTCACTGCTGGAGACTGGAGCGCTGGGAGCTGCAGTCCTGTCACTTACGGCTCAGCTATCCATGCTCCTCCCCTCCTCCCCTTTTTCAGGCGGCACTCTAAATGGTGAAGCAGGAAGATTTCTCCCTGCTCCACCATTCAACATGCAGGCACAGATCGCACTGTCGGCCTACGTGGGCAGAGCCCGCAGTCCAGAAATCTGCATAAGCTCCACCCACACCGTGCTGCAGAGCGATCTGTGTCTGCAGGGGAGAGAGGACTGTGAGCTTCAGGAACGGGACAAGGTGAGTAGTTACTGTTTTTTTGTTTTTTGTTTTTAACACAGAGGGGGTATAATGGGCATTTCTACTCAAGAAAGGGCACAATAGGCATTTCTACTCTGGAGAGGGCACAATGGGCATTGCTAATGTGAAGGGGGCACAATGGACATTTCTACTCTGGAGGGGGAAAAATGGGCATTTCTACTCTGGAGGGGCAACAATGGGCAGTTCTACTCTGGAGGGGACACAGAGGGCATTTCTACTTTGAAGGGGGCACAGGGGCCATTACTACTCTGAAGGGGGCGCAGTGCACACAGGGCATTACTACTATGAAGGCAGCACAGAGGGCATTATTACTGTGAAGGGGCAAAATGGGCGTTACTACCACAGAGGGCATTACTACTATTGAGGGGGCACAATGGGGATTTCTACTATGGAGGGAGCACAGAGGGCATTGTTACTGTGAAGGGGACACAATGGGCATTATTACTGTGAAGGGGGCATAATGGGCATTACTACTATTAAGGGGTAACAATGGGCATTATCACTATTAAGGGGGCACAATGGGCATTATTACTGTGAAGGGGGTACAATGGGCATTACTATTATTAAGCGGCATTATTACTGTGAAGGAGGCACAATGAGGATTATTATTATGAAGGGGGCACAATGAGGATTTTTACTGTGAAGAGGGCACAATGGGGATTATTACTGTGAAGGGGGCACAATGGGTATTATTACTATAAAGGGAGCATAATGGGATTATTACTGTGAAGGGGGCACAATGGGAATTATTACTGTGAAGTGGGCACAAAGAGGGCATTACAACTGTGAAAGAGAGACAGAGAGACAGAAAGAGCATAACTACTGTGAGGTGGCACAATGAGGGCATAACTACTGTGAAGGGGGCACAATGGACGGATAAGTACTTTAAGGGGGCACAATGTGGGCATAATTACTGTTTGGGGGCACACATCTGTACAAAGCTACTGTGAAGGTTGTACAATTAGGGGAATACTACTGTGAGGGGGTACAATTTTTTTTAAGTATTGGGGGGTGCCAGAGAAAGGACCCGCCCCAGGTGCAAAACTACCTAAGCACGTCACTTTACTTCAGTAAAGCAAAAAACACATGCGCAGCCCCGCAGTGCAATGGCTCCTTAGTGGAACAAGAAAAAGAAATGGAGGCAGCGCCAATAAAGTGTTGGAGAAAACAAATTAACCACCCAGGTGGATGTTCAGCTTCTGCGCCATTGGATGAGTGTGTGATGCAATTCTGCTGCTGCTTTTATGAACTCGTGCACTGCTAGTGTGTTCCTCATAGGTAGTTACCCAAGTAGCAAACGGTGTACCCCTCCCCCTGCTTCCACTCTGCTGTCTCATGGGCATGCTTCCACCCTGCTTTCTCACGGACACGCTGCCACGTTCACCGCCTGATGATGACGATGACCCCAATTCACTTGGCTCCCACTTACGATCGACTATATCATCATCATCTGCATCTGTTTGGACGCCACTTGTATCAAACTTACCTGTCTCTTGCATACGTCCCTAACCTCTTGCAATATGTGCTCCCAACTGACTTTCGTTATCGGTAGTTGCATGCCTAGACAAGTCAGCAACCGACCTCTCCTCAAAGTCTGTGCTAGCCTGTAACGCACAGGAAAAGTGGAGCAGAGCCGGCGGCTATCATTACTTGGCTAGCAGAAGGAGCAGCAAAAGCAAGAAGCAGGTTCAGGACAAGTTAGGGAAGAGAGGATGTTCCTTGGCCATGCCAACTAAGTGTGGTGTCAGAGGAACCCACCAATTCCTAACTGTGTGAATCTGTTGTCACTTGAGATTATGTTGAAGAGCAAGACAGCCATTCCAGTACAGCTGGATTGTTGGTCAAAACACGTCCGCTCGATGACAGTGGCAGCTCTGGCCTGTTGCTGCTACCAACCCCCCTTCTTTTGCTGCTACTTGTCCCGGCTACAACAACATGTTTGCCACTGCCCATTCCTTTGGAGGGCCCAAGCATCTGTCTACAGCATAGTGTACAGTAACTGTATCAGTAATGTAACAGATTAATTAAGAATGTGTCAGCAGTTCAACAAGATAAATGTGACAATATATTAGATCACTCTTTAATACTAAGGCATAGTAACAATATGTATAAAGTAACAGATTAACTGGGATTGTGGCAGCAGTTCAACAAGATGCACACAGCAATATACTACAATGCCTTTTAATACTATGGCACAGTGATTCTATGTATAAACTAAAAAAATAATGGGGAATGTGGCAACAGTTCAACAAAATGTACATGGCAATATATTATACTGCCTTTTAATACTGAGGCACAGTAATTCTATGTATAAACTAATAAATTAACTGGGACTGTGGCAGCAGGTCAACAAGATGTACAATGCAATATATTACACCGCATTTTAATACTGAGGCACAGTAATTCCATGTATAAACTAACAAATTAACTAGGAATGTAGCAGCAGTTCAACAAGATGAACACGATGATATATTAGACCGTGCTTTAATACTGAGGCATAGTAATCCTATGTATAAACTAACAAATGAACTGGGAATGTGGCAGTAATTCTATGTATAAGCTAACTAATTAACTGGGAGTGTGGCTGCAGTTCCACAAGATGTATATGGTGATTTCACTCAACCTATGCTCTCCCTACAGTCTCTAAAAACTCTTCCTACGATCTTTCTGCACTGTTTCTGCACTGTTCCTGTACTCCCCCTATCCAATATTGTTCTATTACCAGTTTTCAGCAACACTGTCCCGGGCGCATAAGCACTTGTCACGTCACTCCCTATGTTTAGCTCACAGTGAAATAGCCTAGACCGCGCGGGATGAGGATTTTATAGAGCTGTGACATCACAGCCTCACAGGGGATGGCTACCAGCAGATTGGCAGGCTGCATGGCATTAGGGATCATATCGCATTCCCAGGCTTTTTACTTTCACTTTGTAACATGAGAAGCAGCCGTTACATGGATTAAAAGAATCTTTTTTATGTCCACTAATTTATTGACGCTGTCTCAATGTCCTTATTTTGTTCTACGAATGAGTGGTTGGGACACCTGCAGGGGCATGCAGCGTTTTTTTTTCTTTACTGAAGGATGCTGTATCCTTTTTTTTTTTTTTAGCTAGGGGTTAGCTAGGAATGTTAGTGGCTTGCACAATGATGTGACCTGCCTGTCATTCAGATGCACAGTAACTGTTTCACTACCAGAGAGGTCTAGCCATGCATGTTGCTGCACACCAGGATACATTCTCCCTAAAGGTAAACTGCTGGCTGGAATAAACCTGATTTAATTCACTTAGTGACAAAGTCATTCGGATTAAAGCAAATTTTTTAGAAAAATTTGGCGAAGCAACTTCCGAATCAGATTTTTTAAAACTTTGCTCGTCTCTAGTCGTAACCATGGAAATGAGAAATGTATAATGAGATGGAAAAATGAATAAAGCTAGCAATGGAAGCAATATGGAAAATCACAATACATTAGTAAGTGCCTTGTATTTACTTTATCTACTTGCTAAATGCCATTTGCTGAAGTGAGACAATGCCTTTAATCTCTAAGACTTGAAGAATTTAATCTGTATAGCCTTGAGGAAAGAAGGGAATTGGGGGACATGATTAAAACCTTTTAATATATTTTAAAGGGGTTGGCAACTTTCCAGTTAATGATGATCAAGTTGTTTGTCAGATGACTTTATGGCACTATATAGCCTTTGTTGAAATTCTGAACCATTTTCTATATTTCATAAGGTATTCTACCTTGTTTACAAAGTCTTTTGTGCTGTCCACACAGAGGTCATGTCCATAAGATGGCTTCTGATGGAAGGTCATGTGACCAGGTAAATCACCTCCATGTGATGCCTCCTGCATTCAAACACACCACACCTGCACCAAACTCTCAACAGAACAAATGCAGATGGCAGACATGGTGTATTTGAATGGAGGAAGCATCACATTGAGGTGATTTGTCTGGTCACATGACCCTCCATTAGTGGCCATCTTATGGACAGGACATCTGTGTGGACAGTACAAAAGACTTTGTAAACAAGGGGACATACCTTATGAAATATAGAAAATGGTGCAGAATTTCAACAAAAGCTATATTAGTAGGTGCCATATAGTCATCCTACAGATGCATTGGTCAACAGTAACCAGAAAGTGGCCAACCCCTTTACGTATAATTAAAAGGATAAAAAAAAACTCAACACAAAAACAAGGGGGCACAATCTAAAATTAGTTAGGAGGAAGATCACAACCAATGTGAGGAAATATTTTTAGTAGTTTAGGCTTAGAACAAACTACCAGCAGATATGGTTTGGAAATCGACAGTAAGTGAATTTAAACATTACTGGGATAATAAATACATGTCTATGCTAAAATAATTAATAATATAAGGGTAGACTAGATGGACCTTGTGGTCTTCTTCTGCTGTCAATCTTCTATGTTTCTATTAATGTTTTAGTCCATTAGTTATTCACATTGTCAAATAAATCCTTTTCTCCAGGAATCCTCAATATGTAAAGCTGCAATCCACGCTGGAGTGATTACTAATGATGGAGGAAAATTTACAGTAGAGATCTTGGCAGGACAAGACAGTTACATATCGTCTGTTAAGCATGGAATTGAAGCTAGACCTGCTGGACCTGCTTCTGAGTCATTCATTGTTAGGTCTGATGATCTATTGGTCCTCACTAAAGATTTTGTGTCTAGCCTGCAAAAAGGTAAATCTTTTTACCGTGAATCAGACCAAATAAACAAAATACAAGTTTAAAGCAGATAGTATAAAAATTAAAAATATTAACAATAATTTTTTTAAGGTAATTAATTTTTTTAAATATAAGCAGACAAAAGTACTAAATACCAAAACCACATCCATAAAGTCAGTACAAACCATCATGGTACAAACCTAGTGCATGTTATAGATGAATTCTCATGTATAAAATCCACAATATAATAAAGTATTATACCTACACAAAAGGTAGGTAGCTGATTAAAAAAAATATAGCAGGTTCTGCATGCAAAAATCCTGCCAGGATGACCCGATGGAGAGAACAGTGGAAGGAAAGTGCTGACATGTCAGGTATATAAGAATATGCAGCATTTTTGGGTTACTCTGGACAGATTAAAAAGTGATCTCCACTCAGTTCAGTTGGCAGAGTTCATAACCAGAGTCCATAACCTGTTGGAATTAGTTTATACAGAGGCATACACAGATATCATAGGATCCCAGAGCAAAACTTAGTATCCCTCTCATTATATTTCTGCCAAATATATGCTTTTTTATGAAGTAGAGACATTTTTTATAAAATAAAGGTGCACTCCACCTCACCCACTATGCCTGACTTTTTGCTGAAAGAAGTAGAATTATTTATCCTCATTCTGAATACCATATTACTCAATGTGTTATACAAGACAACTGCCCTAAATACATTGATAAATCACCCACATATGTCTCTTTGTCTCAGACCTCCGATCACACAGTATGTTATAAAACTGGGTGCATGCAGCTACCATTTGTGGAGCTTAGTGGATGGGAATGTATACAGATACCATTGAATACAGCCACAGCTTTAAAAATCTCTTTACACTGAGCTCCCTCTAGTGGGGGCTGCAGGAAAACACAATGGATTTATGTTCGTCACTGGGCACCTACTTCCCCCAGGGTCCCAAAGCAGTCGCATGGTCTGCTTCCATGGTAAACACGCCATTGGCTTTATACAATGTCAAGTCCCTTGGACAGAAACACTAAACCAATAGTGGGACAAATAAGTATATGATTCCTGCATTTAATTTGTGTTCTAGAATTTTATGCTAGTGGTACAGGTTATGATTTAATGACACATTCATTTATTTTAATGCTACAGTAACTTGCAAAACACGTGGAGATCAGATACCTGAGAACATTGCAGAGTAAGTTATACATTCGATATTAATAAGCATATTATTTTACACTAATATAATAATCATAAGTGTTTGAAACCAGCCATGTATATAATGCTGTGTTTTTATGTATTTTGTTTACCAGAATCATATGTCCATCTGGATGCCTCAGGGAAAAAGCTGGTGTCTGGGGATCTGGTGTCTACAAGGAAGTAAGATAATGTTTCTTTTCTGATCAGTAATATGAATTCTTTAATCTCTTCCCGACCAGCGCCATAATAGTACGGCGCTGCGGGAAGTGATTTCCCAACCGGATGGGATCAGGAGCTGCGCCCTCCCAATCAGCTTCAGGGGACCATCTGCTCCCGTTAGCCGGACCCCTGCTGTATGCGCCAGCGCATTAACCCTCACTATGCTGCAGTCAGCGCTGACTGTGGCATGTGCGGGGTGTGTGGAGGGAGGAAGCTCCCTCCCCTTCCCCATCAGGGTCCCATGCTGCTATGATGGGGACCCAATGGCAGGGAAGGCAGCCCGATGCCTTCCACAGGCATCAGGGCTGCCTTCCATGTAAGCCTGTTTTGCATAAAAAAAAGAAAAAACGTTTCAAGTAAAAAAAAAAAGCGTTCTTTTCCTTTAATTTAAAAATAAAAAAAATAGGAAAAGAAAGAAAAGTTTACATATTAGGTACTGCCGCATCCATATCGACTGGCTCTATAAAAAATCACATGATCCACCCTGTCAGATGAATGCAGTAAAAAACAAAAACAAAAAACAGCCATTTTTGGTCTCCTTCTCTCACAAAAAGTGTAATACCAAGCAATCAAAAGGGTGTATTTAGCCCAAATTGGTACTAATCAAACCATCATCTCATCCTGCAAAAGATAAGACCCTACTTAAGACAATTGCCCCAAAAATAAAAAAACTACACCAAAACAGCCTTTTTTTCACTTTGCCTCACAAAAAGTATAATACCAAGCAATCGAAAAGTCTTTTGTACCCTAAAATGGTACTCATGAAGAGGTTAC